>OY744531.1:39502199-39544699 GCA_963556195.1 Sepiola atlantica
GGTGAGAGAGGGTGAAGAGAGTGACAGAGTAGGAAGATATATATATATATATAAACTCAATGTCTGTGTGTGTGACCTATAGAAAAAAGTTAGAGAATCTAGATAAAATCTAAAAGTGTATTCTTATGTAAAATTAATCGGGGAAAATAATGGACGTATTCCGTAATCTCTAAATCCACCCCATATTGGCTATGGGGAAGATTTCGTCAGGGTGGGCGAGTTTTTCAGTCATTGTTCATCAAATTTCAATGAAATTATGTAATAATTTGAAAATGCTGAATCATTACTTCCAGAAATAACTTTTTATTTTATTCAACGTTTCTTAACGCCATTTCTTCAAATGGAGAGGCGTAAGATACCCGGAAAAAGTGGTTTTCGTAGTGCTCTGGAGGCATCCGTAATTTCATTTGACTGGTTTCAGTAGCGCTTTGGAGCCTCTTTAAAACGAGAGCAATAAATGAAAATGGCATATAATAATTCAAAAGTGTTCAACATTCTAGATAGAGCAGATGTGTTTAAACGCAGAGTTGCCCTGGAGAAACAACTTCTCTGTCTTTTGTTAACTCGGTGTTACACAGGCGCCATAATAGTAATAATACTGTATTCTATATGGTAAGTGGTATAAGTTAATTTAAAGTGCTCAATATCATACAGCTCTGTTTAGTCGGAGTTGCCCGAGAATCATCAATATCCTAGATAGAGCAATTTTACATAGAGCAGGTGCTTTAAACGCCGCGTTCCCTTGGAAAAAGATGTTCACTGTATTTTGTTATACTATTGTATCCCAGAAAAGATTATTTGCGTTGCTTTGGGGTCATTGTTTAATATCCTAGATAGAGCCGTGTGCAATAATACGATAGTATATTTTCAATGTGGTATATGCTTGATGGAGAAAGGGAAGACAAGAAACTCGGTGTCGCTCGGGAATACACTAAAATACATATAGGTTTCATTATATTATTAAGGGGGAAAGGGAAGATAAGAAACTCGGCGTTACCCGGGAATTAATTAAGACAAATATTGATTTCATTATATTTTTGAGGAAATGGGTGAGGAAGAAAGTTGGTGTTGTCCGAGAACAATAACTTTAAAACAAAAACTCAAGTGAATATCTTACATAAATTATAATTATTTTCAATACATTAAAACAAAAAAGAGAAATAGGCTGGGCGCAAGTGAAAGAGACGCGGGGGGGGGGGAGAGATGGGAAAAGAGAGAAAGACAGAGAGACTGATTGAGATAGGTAGAGAGATGGGAATTTTAATATAACGATGTTACACACAATTTCAACCTTTTCGATTTTGTTTTATATGATCCTGGGCAACGCCGGATTATCCTGCTATAATATATATATATATATATATATATATATATATATATATATATATATATATATATATATATATATATATATACGGCACAATCACGTTGACACACCAGTTCCCGTTAGATCACCGAAGTTAAGCGACGTCGAGCCTGGGAATACCAAGTGCTGTATGCGCTTTCTGCTTATCTCGGCATTGCTTCCAGTCGTCTTGAATTGCTTGCCATTGGAATCAAGCAGTGTCGACTCAGGAGAGGTGTTGTTGGATTGCGCAACCCTTGCTTCACAATTACACGCGCAGCCAGCCCCTTTCAGGGGTGTCCATAGTCTCTCTCGAGGGCTTTGACTTGACATACATATATATAAAAGGCATATATATATATATATATATATATATATATATATATATATATATACAATATATATATATATATATATATATATATACAAAATATACAAAATATACATAGATGTGGCATTTTGCTTTTATCTTCTCCTTTCCTTTTGCAAATACGACTGGTGTAAGTTAACCATTCGTCCCCCCCCCCAAAAAAAAAACCAACAGCAAATCGAATTGATAAAGATCATTGTTTATTTCCCTGATTAAACCATCTTTCCTCGGGAATGGGTTTCACTGGCGATCATACACTTAACGCGTAATTCAATAAGCAATGGAATATATTTCTGAAAATAAGTTATGTTAAAATGTATAGCTATAAAAATTCGACTTCCGATTCACCGTTGATCCATTGGGCGAGTGAGAAAACCGAGGCCAGCAAAAAGTTTGGAAGTTTCGAAATCTGTACAGATCTTATTTTTTCTCTTTCTAAATTTACCATTTTCCTAGCTCAGTAAATAACTATTTCATTTAATAGTGTTACTGGTTCATATTTGTGTAGTTGATAGCGCCGCCGTTTCCTATTTGATCCGGTCTCTCAATCAGTTAGCGCGCTATACTTACAGACAGAGGTTATGAGTTCGAGCCTCACCCGGTGCATAAGTATTTTTACCCTGATTTTACATGAACTGAAACATTTCATATCACAATATTAAGCAGATCATTTAGTTTGAGTTTTTTTTCTGTAATTTACATAATTTATGGAAATGTGGAATTCGGGCGGCAGATGTCGGGTAGCCCTGCTAGTTTGAATAAAAAGAAAGCTTGAACCGAATTTGTTTTTATTTCTTAGATATTTCAAGATGGCAAACTCAGTCACTTTATTGATGGTCGGGGATCATCTGGGAACTGGATGACATACGTTAACTGCGCCCGCTACGCCCAAGAACAGAATCTGATCGCCATCCAGATAGACCGTGAGATTAAATACGAGGCCTGTAAAGACATTCCACAAGGTACAGAACTACTTGTCTGGTACGGGGACTGCTATTTGCAGTTCATGGGGGTCCCAGTAGCCCTGAAGGAAATGGCCGATGGCGGAGCTCAAGAGGAAGCCGACGGTAAGTTCACATTTGCTTTTCTCTTGACTTTCATTCTCTATTAAATACATTATTAAAGCCAGTAAGTGGAAAATGAAATAAAATTATTACATTACACATTATCATTTTGTGTTCATTAGCATCGAGTTTCTCACCCAGACAGTCTTTGAATTCATCCGATGCCCATAACCTTACATTGCATTGTCAAAGCCTTCTAAACCTCCTTCTCTCTCTCCCTCTCTCTTTCTCACTCTCTCTCATTCTCTCTCTCTCTCTCTCTCTCTCTCTCTCTCTCTCTATATATATATATATATATATATATATATATATATATATATATATATATATATATATATATATATATATATTTAAAACAGTGAGGCTGACAGCATTTTTTATTTTTTATTATCTAATATTTCCCAGAACTGTGTAAATGTCTGACGATAGCAAACATGCTAAATGCACGTGTGGCTTTCAAACATCAAATTTAAACACCAAATACAAAAATGTAAACAGGAATTTTTGATAAAATATTTAATAATAAAAATGTTGGTAGCTTCACTCTTAAATATACACTTTTCTCTTGTTGGGGATACACTATTCTCTGCTTTCCTAGGCTGTTATTTTCCTGCACTGATGAGAGCAATAAGCTTTAAATGCTAGCGTCTGTAGGTCTTAATAATTTAATATTTATTTATAAATATTATATATATATATATTATATATATATATATATATATATATATATATATATATATATATATATATATATATATATCGGCGAGGAATGCAGACGTTTGGGACATTTGGGGGGGGGAGGTAGAATGAAATTGAACAAGTATAACAACGAGAGGAAATTTTAAAAAATGAATGAATGTACTAAGCCGGCTTTCGTCCACACTCATCAGAGTATTAACGTGGAAGTAATTAAATACGACTAAAAACTTAAAAGAAATTTATAATGAAAACTAGTGACAAGTTTGAGAAAAAAAAATATGGTTCTGGAAGTCCTGGAAGCCATATATATCAAGTCAATCAAACTCTCCCTTTGTAAACAAAAGGAGTGGCTTAATGTGATCAACTTGTGACCCTCCTCCCCATATTTTTTTCTCCCAAACTTGTCACTGGTTTTCATTATAAATTTCTTTTAAGTTTTTAGTCGTATTTAATTACTTCCACGTTAATACTCTGATGAGTGTGGACGAAAGCCGGCTTAGTACATTCATTCATTTTTTTTAATTTCCTCTCGTTTTTATACTTGTTCGATTTTATTCTACCCCCCCCCTCAATGTCCCAAACGTCTGCATTCCTCGCCGTTATTAAATTTTGTACCATGAAAAATTCATTTAAATATATATATATATATATATATATATATATATATATATATATATATATATATATATATATATATATATTAAAGTGTGTGTGTGTTCGTATTCAAGTCTATATACGGATGCACGTACTTATACACTCAGGAGCCTCAAGCAGATGCACACTGCGTGCAAATGTTTACCTATTTAACTCTCAAATTAAACTCTTTGCGATTATCAATGAAGGCGCTGATGAGTCAGAAAATCTTTGTTCGTGGCTCATTAAACACAATAGAGAAACACAACAACAAATTGCTGACATCCACTTCGATTTAAGAGTCCGCACATTCGAAATAATTTAAAACCATCTACGTTATTCCTGCGGCCGGTGTCCATCCCGATTGGCAGTAGAATAAAAGCGGATTAGACACGACGGGCGTCACTTAACCGTTATGGAATGAGCGATTGGCCGAACGCGTCTATGTTGACCACTGACCGGACAAGAGATACGAGCTCGTTTTGTCTGTCGACGTGATTAAGGAGAAACCGAGATTGGTTTGGCCGTTGGCTATGTTTAATGAGCGGTCGACTGTTATCATAACAGGGCTTAATTATATCAACGTTCTTGAGTTATATCTATCTATCTATCTATCTATCTATCTATCTATCTATCTATCTATCTATCTATCTATCTATCTCTCTCTCTCTCTCTCTCTCTCTATATATATATATATATATATATATATATATATATATATATATATATATATATATATTGTGTACTTTCCTGTCCTCTTTAATGCTCTCCCTCTCTATCTACCCCTATATATATCTGTTTACATATATTTATGGATTTTCTTTCCCTCCTCTCTCTCTCTCTCTTTCTCTCTCTCTCTCTCTCTCTCTGTATATATATATATATATATATATATATATATATATATATATATATATAACAATAAGACACAGCCTCCTGAAGACGGTCGAGAGACCGAAAGCGCTAGAGGAATGGCCCACGATACAACGTTAGGTGCCATACTCCAGCAATTAACACCAGAAAACCGACGAATCGCTCGCCGAGTCGAGACATTAACAAAAAAGATAGCGAAAAGAGAAAACTCCGTGGTCTTTAACGACGCGTGTATAAGAAATTGCTTGCTGCCGATATATATATATATATATATATATATATATATATATATATATATATATATATATATATATACTAGACGTATCCATTATCCGTTGGGTCACAACTTACAACCACTTTGATTTCATTCGAAAATTCATAAACTTTGATAATATGTTAAGAAATTCTTCTTGCACAACTAAAAATAATAAGTCTATTTACTTTAAATAATCTTTATCGATGATATAGAAGTAAAGAGTCCTATTATTTTACTATCTAATTTACATACGTGTTTATGGTGTGTACGAATACATTACGTAAATTAGTTGAAAAGAGAGAATCACTCTTTCTCTAAATACTCACAGAGACAGTAAAACTATTAGAGAATAGTTGAATTTACACACAGCAAGAGAGAGGGCGAAATAAATACATAGATAGCTAAGAGATAGAGAGAGAGAGAAAGAGAGAGAGATAGGTGATTATTCAGTTAATTACAAATTACAGCTCATAACAAGAATTCAAATAGATTTGTTTTCAAACATAACTCAATCAAAAATTAAGGAATATGCATTTTGTGTGATTAAAATATATAGGAAAAAGCCTTAGGGAAAAAAACGTTGATTAGTTCAGCTTCCTTCGGATTAACATCTAAAAGAAAAAAGGGAGGGAACTAATAAACGATCAAGATGATAAAAAAATGATATAAAAAATTATTAAAACATGTTATTTCAATTTTATTGTTACAGAAACAATTAATTTAAAAAATGTCCTCTTGGTTTCACTTTCTTAATCACGGAGTAAATGAAATAATGCGTTCCCATTGGTTAGCCTCAGATGATGTCATTTTCATAAAAGAAATAATTTCAATGCATTTTTATAGTAAGAAATATTTCTATGACTTTTCATAAAATTATGTCCAATAGATTTCGATAGGAAAAATGTGATTTTATAGTAAAAAAAAAAAAATTAATGCATTTTCATAGTAAAAATCATTTTCAATATATCTTCATAATCAATTCTTAAGCATTTTCATAGTAAACATGATTTCTAATGAATTTTAATATTAAAAATCTATTCTATAGTAAAAAAAAAAAATCTCATGCATTACCCTTTCAATTTTTTCGGATTATTTGAAAGGGTTGCAAGGGAGAAATTTTAAATATTTCCAATTTACATGAAATTATAACTTTTTAAAAACATAGTTCACCCCAAACAAGGCAGACCGCCACTGTAGACGTAAGGGGCCACTAAGTAAAAAAACGGTGAAGGTTTTTTCTTTTTTATTGGGGGGGGGGGTCAACCTAATGTGGGAGCTACGCAGCGAGATGTCTGTTTACATTAGTTTAACATTTCTGCACGTCAGTAACGTCAGAAAAGCAGGGAGCAGGGAGGGAGTTCCAAAGTCCAGCAGCACGAGGAAAGAAGCTTTTGGAGTAGAAAGCTCTTCGGCATCTGGGGACCTCCACAGTGTATGGATGGGAGTTGGCAGATTGTCGGGTTGGTCTAGTGAATCTACGTCGTGGGGGCACCAGAGCAGCAAGCTCATCAGAGCACAGTCCATTGAAGTACTTGTAAAACAAGCACAAGGAAGCAGCATTGCGGCGATGGGACAGGGGCTGGAGCTTGGTGGATATTAGCCATCATTAAGAAATATTACCCACCTTTCAATTTCTTCGGAGTATTTTCAAGGGTTATGACTGTGCATAAAGGAGTCTAAACCGCTCCCCACTCACGATTGAAAATTCGAATATTTTCGATTTGCATGAAATCATAGAGGGCAGTTTAATCAACACACAATAAAAGTAAATTCGTATGAATCAACATGGTACAACTTTGTTGACCGGCTTGATTGTGTTGTTGGCATTTTTGCAGGAGGGACCACGTAATGGTTGCCAGCATCCCTAAGTGAAAGTGATTCTATCGAACCGACTGGATTCGAACTTGGCACACACAGGGCGTCAATATATATATATATATATATATATATATATATATATATATATACAAATTTATATTTCAGTTCCTAAATGTGGCCGTGCACGCGTTTGATAAGACCAATCTAGGTCGAAAAAATTTATAATGCGGACAGCCCTAATGTGTGTTTAGTTTAGTTCCTTTAAATTTATTCCTGCTCTGTTATCAAGTACATTGAGCTCTCTTACTCGGATTCCCATCAACACCATTCAACTCTGCACACACACACACACACACACACACACACATATATATATATATATATATATATATATATATATATATATATATATACATACACTAGCGATGTTCACCGTTGCTAGTGTGGTGATATATTGCTGATTTATTTGGAAAAATAATTTAAAAAATAATCATTTGTAGAATTTTGCTTTAAAGAAAAGTTTAAAATAACCTGTGCAATATGAGGTGAAGTAATTGTTAGTGCCGTGTTAAAGTAAAGTCATTTAATATCAATAACAAGTAGTTTGTTGCTTAATTAATGACTTTGATCTGTTCAAGAGACAATGTCACCTGCTATTTTGTCAACTTTTCGAAGTTATATTCCGAATCGACCTCTAGGCGAAAATTTTAAAATTAAAAAAAAAATACTTGATTGTGATCCTTAATAAAATTGATTTAGTCAGCACATTTGTAAAACGGAAAATGGCTTTAATAAATACTAAATAATACCTTTTTATTCAACCCTAACCTTTTTATTTAATTATTTAAAATCTAAAAAAATTACAAATTAAAATAATTATCGAAATGTTTAAAATCTTTTTTTGATACATTTTTGACTGGGATATTCTTTGTTTAATTTAATTTTTGTTTCATGAAACGAAGAAAATCCATTTAAAAAATGAATTTCGTTTCATGGATCTAACCGATAATTGCCAATAGTGACCCCAGATGGAATTGAAGGAAAATGTCAATGGTGTCTTTAGATTCGGTGAAAAATGTACCCTTTATTGAAACTTATTTGAATGTTCTGACTATGTTTCTAAAATATCGAACAAACATTGACTTTTTTAGATATAGACACCATCTTGCAGAGATAAAAATAAATGAAGGCATTTTCCAGGGAGACTCTTTATCCCCACTACTCTTTGTCATAGGCATGATGCCACACAAACATATTCAGATCCAATGACGGATGCAAATCCACAAATACAAAGGAGAAAATTAACAACCTCATGTATAGGGATGATCATAAATTAACGGCAAAAACAAAGGAAACTTATTGTTCACTTTTATTAACCCCAAATAAGGCATAAACGTAACGGTCTCCTGTGATTAGGGGCCTGATTTATAGGGAGGGGGGCATCCTAAGTGAAGAGTTATGCGGCAATATCTTTGTTCCCGTTAGATTTAAAGAGAGATGGTTGGGCGGCATTCATTGTAAGGAAACAAAACCAAGTATTTGGCGTCTTTGAAGTGTCCCTGTGATTGTACTTCTGCGTCTTAATAGACAAAGAAAGAGTGTAAGTCGGACGATAAGTGGAACTATCTATTGCTTAAGCATTTGTAGTTCTACAAACCGGATATTTTTGTTCCAGTCTTCAGCCCTAAAAAGGTTGTCGACCAAAACTATGAAAGCTTCCCTCCCCCCAGTGTTTAGGTTCCAAGACGTCAAGACATCAGAGTTTTCCTTCTCCTAGATGGATGATCTGACAAGATCTACGAGTACGTCTCACCGAGAGAAGTAATCCCGCACCCTGGGTACTATACCAGGTATTTATACGCCCCCGCTTAGGTAAAAAATAAACAAAAAGCACATATTAAGTATCTACTTAAATTAAGTATTTGTGTCTCTTTAAGAAATATTTATCGAAACATTGAACAGTGAACAATATGGAGAGAGTCAAAGTAATAACAAAAGAGCGAGAAAAGCAAAATTGGAAGAGAAGAAGCTACAGTGCTTATATAGATGAGGGCACATATGAAAAATGCATTTCCAAATAAAAACTTTTGTTTATATTTACGTATCAGGCAGAAATAAGTATCCTTACCAAAAATTATGAAAAATTATCGAGTAGAATTTTAATAAAAAATACAAACTAGTTTTATCGTATTTTGCCGATAGACATTGATTTATTACTTGTTAATATGACAGACTGAGTTACGTTCCCGTAATGTACGTTTTTTTTTGCTCGAATCAATGGCGAATCCATAACATTCGATAAGACTTCTTTTTTTTTTCAATTAAAATTCTACTCGATAATTATTGCTAATTTTTGGTGTATATACTTATTTTTGTTTTACACATAAGTACATCAAAGGGTATTCCGTTTAATTTATTTGGAACTGCGATTTTCACCTGTGTAACTGCGTTTTTATATGTACCCTCATTTATATAAGCACCGCAGTTACATGGGCGATTTATAAGACTGGCTAAAGAAACAGCGCACGAAAATACATCGACATGGTTACGGAAAAGAAAAATGGAACAAAGAAACGAAATCGCTACTGACAGTCACACAAAACAACCCAATCAGAATGAATCACATTAAAGTCAAGCTAGAGAAAATCCAGAAATACACTAAATATAGACTCTGTGTACAAATAGACGAAACGATAAACCACCTCATAAGTGAATGCAGAAATCTATTCCAAAAGAAACGTTAAACAGACATGAGTTGGTCAGTAAGGTAATCCACTTGAAACTGAAAAATGGTACAGGCACAAACCGGAGTCAGTATTGGAAAATGAAAGGCATCAAATACTCTGCAACATGGAAATACAAACGAAAATCTCATCCAAAGTGGAAAACCGAACGTGATAATAGTCAACAAGATTTTTACAAACTCTGTCAAATCGTAGATTTCGCCGTCCCAGCAGTTCATAGGGTGAATATCAAGGTGATAGAAAAAAACCCAAATATATGGAGCATGTCAGGAAGCTGAAGGAAGTATGGACATACGAATAATGGTGGAAGCACTAGAAATTGTTCCGAAAAACCTGGACATAATGTATGTGAGAAATTGGAATCAATCGGGGAATTGACACCATAAAGAGCACAACACTGATGTAAATAGCTGAAATATTAAGAAAAATCCTCGAATGCGGAAGCCAACTCACATAAGCAGGTACTATCGACCAACTGCAGGTAAGTTAATAACGCTGCGTAAACACAACTAGACATATAGAAAGAACACGAACCCAAGGGAACTGAAGCTGCCACTGAAGAAACATCCCATCATATGACCCCCCACTTGCTTCACAAACACAACAAAATAACAACAATAACAACAACAAAAATCAGGTTGCACCAACATCAGTTGATACCAAATGAACGTAAATGGTGAAGGGGGTGTGTGTGAAATGACCTAGAAGGAAGAGCAGTATACAGACCTCCAATGGAAGGGCATGGAGAGTACTGGAATCAAAAGGTGGTTTATTGTCACTCAAAGAGAAAGTGGTAAACAGCTGTTGCGATTACGCAAAATGATTTTCACCGGTTATCGAAAGAAGGAGACAGTACTGGAAATCTTGGAAGACTTGTTGTCACTCCAGGGAACACCATCTGTTTTTTTTTTCAGTGAGCGACCACACTGGTAATGACTTGTGTCACAGGCCTTTACGAGGAAATAGTAGTAGTAGTAGTAGTAGTAGTATTTTTTTTTAAATGGTCGTGTAGAGTTAAGGAGGCTAGAAACACCAACCAGACCTTCACTGGAAGGATGCGGAGTGTGCTGGAACCTTGGGGAGGCTTATTACCACTCAAATTCCAGTGAAGTCCAACGTCCATTGCCAACGAGAAATCAATAGTAAACGGCTGTTGTGATAACGCAAAAAGATTTGCAACGGTTATCGAAAGATGTGAGTGTGCTGGAAATCTGGAGAGACTTGTTGTCACTTGCACTCCAAGGAACACCACTTGTTATTGTCAATGAGCAATCACTGATAATGACTTGCGAGAAACTCCTACCCAGTAAATAATAATAGTTATTGTTGCTGTTCTAATTCGTTGCTTTTCGTGATGTTTTTAACAAAATGGACTTGCCGTTGGCAATCGTTAATGAGGATTAAACGGTTTCGAACGACAAGTCCTCTTACGAAGACATGTACAGCCGACTCGGCGGCGTTTATCCATCATTCCTTGTTTGTTTGTTTGTTTGTTTGTTTGTCTAGCGCTGCATGTTCGAGAGGATGTGTGGGAAACGCACAATGGCCGCCAGAGTGTATATCCACACTGATTGGCCGTAAAATGCTCAAGTTCCAATCAAACCGGAATGAGATCGTCTGCCCTTACGTGTAGTTTCACCCGCCCCTCTTCATTTTTCTTTCCTGTTTAAACCTCTGTACGTTAAAGAGTTCTTCTTATCGCCTTCAGTGTGTTTTGGTGGTCGTATTTTTTTTTTTTTTTCGTCTCGGAGACACGTTCTGCTTTATTTTGGAGTGGTCCAACTAGAATAACACGGAAGAGAAAATAAAAAGAAAGAAAATAAATAGGAATAAACTTTATTAGTAAGAGAAGGGAAAGTTTTCTAAAAAGTTCCTGAACTTCAAAAAGAAATCAGACCCCAAAAGATTAAAACAAAACGTAGTCATGACGAATCGATATAGTTCAGAAAAAATAATGTAACTTTATCCGGCCTCTCCCAATCTATCTATCTATCTATCTATCTATCTATCTATCTATCTATCTATCTATCTTGTTCACCCTCTCTCCCTATCTCTCTCTTTCGTTCTCCGTCATGTACTTTTTAAACACACCTCTCTCTCTCTCTCTCTCTCTCTCTCTCTCTCTATATATATATATATATATATATATATATATATATATATATATATAACGAGCTCTCCGAATGCTTCTCTTTTTAATTCATTATATAAACTTTTGCAACTGGTTCAACATACTAGAAGTAAAGAAAAAAGAAAAAGTAATCATCAACTGACTGTTTGACTTAGTTTCAGTGATGTTTTTCGAACATTTACTAGTGAGAATTAACGAAAGTAATTTTTGCTGACCTTCACGTGCAATTGGCCAATGAGAATCTCAAGCGACTGAATACGAAAGTAGTTTTTTTCTGGTAACCTCTTCGAGGATTGAACGAGGAAATTCAAGTCCTCCGATCCGCATCCCATGACACCAGATTACCTTTTGCATTTTTAAATTTTACATTTCATGATCTGCAATTTTGAAGGGAGTGATTGGCAACAACAGGTGGTGTTCCCCGGAATCTGATCGACAGTAG
Organism: Sepiola atlantica; assembly: GCA_963556195.1. Classification (NCBI taxonomy): domain Eukaryota; kingdom Metazoa; phylum Mollusca; class Cephalopoda; order Sepiida; family Sepiolidae; genus Sepiola; species Sepiola atlantica. The sequence goes on from OY744531.1 coordinate 39,514,575, forward strand.
GTGTCCCTATATTTCGTTATTCTCCGCTTTTTTCGATAACCGTTGCAAATCACTTTGCGTTCTCGCAACAGCCGTTTGCAATTAATTACTAGCTGATAACGGCCGTTTGCTTTATCTGGAATTTGAGTTGGAAAAAAGTCTCCCAGGATACCACTATTCTCCGTGCCTTTCCGGTGGAGGTCTGGATAGTGTGACTATCTATGTGTTTTGGGAGACGTTTCAGTTCCCTTGGGCTCGTGTGAGTTTTCTTCTATTTCTATTTCAACTTGTTGGTTAGCGTTCGTCGATTATGTGGGTTAATTCCAAGCCGTTTTTATCATTTTCCTGCGTTGTATAACTACAATCTCTTATTGATTCTAATTTCTCCAAGTCTTTTCCCAGTTTTTCGGCACTGTTCCTAGTCCTTCTACAATTATTGGTATTTTCTTCATGTTTCATATTTCGTTTAGTTTTCTGGCAAGTTTCATGTATTTACTTCGTGTTTTTGCCTCTTTGATCTTCACACTGTGAATTGCTTGTTCAGCGAAATCTACGATTTGGCAGGATTTTCCTTTCTTGTTGACTATTACCAAGTTTGCTTGGATGCGTTTGTTTGTTTGTGCCTCCATGTACCAGCAGATTTTGTGTCTTCGGTTTGTAGGGGTACCATTTATCTACATGTTTAAAATGCAGACGTTTACATACTTCCCAGTTGACTGCCTTTCCAACGGAGTCGTGTCTGTTTTTTTGTATTCATTTGCGACTAGTTTGCTTAATTCACTCATTATGTGATTTATTGGTTCGTCTCTTTGTTCACGAAATCTACATTTACTGTTTTCTTGTGTTTTGTCTTCTTTGGCTTTGATATAAAGTAGTGATTATTATTATTATTATTATTATTATTATTATTATTATTATTATTATTATTATTATTATTATTATTATTATTATTATTATTATTATACGCAAAATCATTCAATGTTCGTACTACGTTATCAACTTTCACACATTAAAAAAATGTGATCGTCCAATCAGCAAATATGGCGATTGTTGGTGATTAATCTGATGCCGATAAAGTAAAAAAAGGACTTTACTTATTTTAAAATTAATTGTTCTAAAATTGAATTATGTCGTCCCATCGACTAAAATAGTACACTTTTAAATAAATACATTTAAAAAGGTGACATTCGTTCTATTGATTTGAAGAATATTTATCTGACAAATATTTTTACCGTAATAAGACAGACACTATATTTATTGTGGTGTTTTTTTTGTTTGTTGTTTTTAATTTTTTTCCTTCATTCGATTTTATCCTTTTCCTTCCAGCCAGTGAAGGTTACCAATGCGATCGTTGCGGCAAGGTGTTTGCTTACAGATATTACAGAGACAAACACTTAAAGTACACGCGTTGTGTGGACCAAGGAGACCGAAAATACCCGTGTCATTTGTGTACAAGGTAATTTAATAGCATTTGTTTGATTTATAAAATTTCATCGACACTATCCAGCTCATGCCGAGTTAAATTAGCGCGAGGACTGTTGTTATATAATAAGAATGTAGTGTTCTTATTCGAGAATGGAAGAGAATAACAGTTAGTTGAAAAAGAATGAACGACAACCATGAATGATTGACGTCTGTAGGATCAAAAGTATGACCTCGGTGTTTAACGGAAGTCGAACTGTGACGTCAATTATGTCAGGGGGCGTTGTAGTCTGTTTTACCAGGTTGACTTCACATCAGAAGGAAAAGTAGGGGATCGCTTCAAACCTAGATGGGATGGGGCAGAGCGGGTGATGAAATACTTTAACAATGGTGGTTGATGTGTGTGTGTATGTGTGTATGTGTGTCTCTCTTAGCCAAGTGTATAATCATATATCTCTACCTCTCTTTGATTGCTTGCAGCTGAATTCTTTCTCATGCGAATGAAACCTAAAATAAAAGTCATGTGTTCCTGTTAGTTGATCGAGGCCAAAGACGACACGACAACACAACACTGCGACACATTTAAGAGGTCCTACCAGAAGACAACGTTAATCTTAATATGAAAAAGAAATTTAAAAAAAAATGAATACATCTATTTAAATAGTAAATACCTATTCGCCATTGAGCGTCATGAGAATAGCACTTTAAAAACAACAAATAATAAAAGAAATGACAGCTAATATAAAAAGTATATTTTACTGTGTGTTAGTATGCTGTATATAGAAAAATTAAGCGAACGTTTATTTCAAGTAATTCTGGTTGATATTATGTGAATCGACCTCAATATTGTTTATGCCAACATAGTTCATAGTGACATCATAATTTTATTAGAGAACATAATTTAATTGAGGATTACTTCTATAAATTTAACCGTGTCCATCGAGTTTTCAGTATGTTACCATTTTATCAGTAATACACTTAGTATACACGCCACACAGAAGTAGAGAGTGTGAGCCACCTGACATCCAGTTGTAAGGTTCTCCTGGGGGGGGGGGCTATTATACAATGCGACACAACGGAGTGTGTAAATATCTTCACTGGACTATTTGTAAAAAGTTGAATATCCAGTGTAGCAGCAAGTCCTGGGAGCATATACCAGAAAGTACAGTTGGAAATAATTTATACACCATCCACTATGACTATGCAATCCCTACAGCTACATATCTAGAAAACGGAGCTGTTAAACCTGACATCGTAATATGGGACAAAAGGGAAAATGTAGCAACCCTAGTTGAAGTCAGTGTCACTAATGATGCCGGATTGAACAGAGCAGAAAGGGAAAAGATTACAAAATATCAAGGTCTTGTGTACGACATGAAAAGAAACTGGAATCTTAGGAAAATCTCCATCATACCAGTAATTATAGGACCAACAGGACTAATGAAAAAGAATTGCAAAAGCTATCTGGCGAGTATACCCAGTGAACCAAGTGCAAGAGAAATACAAACAATTGCACTTACAGGGACGGTTAGAATCTTAAAAAGATCTCTACGCTGGAGTGTCTGAAATAGCCAGTGAATGTCTGGCATCCGGTAGGATGCCCCATCTCCAGCAAAAACAGAAAGATAAGAAAAATACAAAATAAATAGAAAGAGATAATATATTGAATGCCTACTAGACACTGCCCCCGGGTTTCTAAAGGCTCTATATCCAGGGGTTTGTCAGGACTACCTGGCATGAGGATACTTCCTCCTACAAAATATTCAAAATAACATAGTCCTCAAAGCTCAAATAAGACCCACTCGGTATGGCTACCCCACACTGGCTTGCTTGCACGAGGAATGGTGAATTTTCTCCAAGTGATGTTGCCTATAGTAACAGCACTAAGCTGGATATTCCACCAGACTAGATGAATTCTTGTCCTGATATCCGGTAAGAGCAACAGACAACAAGAAAGGCCTACTATAACTAAGTGAACTGGTCAATTAGTGAGATGGAAAGTAATGTTTCTAACTTCCTTACTAAGTCAACGTTTGAGATGTAAAGGATAACTTTAATGAAATATTGTAATATCTATGTATCTCATATAGAGATCAACTGTTAGCCCCAAGAAAAGGTCCCTTGATTTTTGAGAACTTCGATTGAAGTAAAATTAAACAATATGTATATGTATATGTATTTTTATGTATGTGTTTTTATTTGTGATTGCAGCGTTCGTTGTTTTTGCTTACTACTACTATTTCGATTGTTTCGCTCCCTGAGTGATTAAGATGCAGAAAATTGCATTATTAGTCGCCCTTAACTTTTTTTCGTTAATATATATATATATATATATATTAATTTTATACGTACACACACACACACACACACACACATACACACACACATATATATATATATATATATATATATATATATATATATATATATATATATATATATAGTAAACAGCTGATGATCCCCGGTTTTCTAGTCAAAATATAAGTTTATGTTTCACTGTTATATAGTTGAATCGTATTTTGTATTTGTGTATTTTCCAGAGGTAAATCGGCTTGTGCAGGTGCTAAGTCTGAGATATGTTAACCGTAGTTTGTATCTCTAGGAATTTAAACTGCATTTTTTCTACGTTTATAAATTGCTCAAAGCTTCTTTAGTCTCTCTCTCTCTTTATATATATATATATATATATATATATATATATATATATATATATATATATATATATATATATATATATATATATATAATGACGAGAATATTTTGAAAAAATATTTTGAAAAATCTGGGCAAGAATTTTTTTATGTTTTTTTTAAATAAATGATTTATTTATCTTAAAAAAATGAGCACTTTCGGTGATATACACCATTGTCAAAAGTATAAGCATACTCTTTTTTTTTTCTTTTTTTCGTTTAATCTTTCTTGATTGAGACACATTTATCGCAGTTAAGTTGAAATTCGTCTTGATGTTATCGACGATTAATGTTGATACATATATATATATATATATATATATATATATATATATATATATATATATATATATATAGTAATCCAGGTAGGGTAAACATCCACAGGGTAGAAATCCAAAGGGAATCAAACCGGGCTTATAAAAGAGTGCTCAATACATGTTTGAATAAAAGCATTCACTATATATATATATATATATATATATATATATATATATATATATATATATATATATATATATATATATATATATATATATATATATATATGTATATATATATATATATTATGGGGAATATACAAATTTTTGTAACGATACACTAACCAATGATAATCTACTGACTGTCATTATGACTAAGGTCATGGTTTATGGATACGTGCTAATGATGGGGCATGATGTCAAGAAATGATTAAAATAAGGGGCTGTCATCTATCTATCTATCTATCTATCTATCTATCTATCTATCTATCTATCTGTGTCTTCTTATTCTCTTCATAATGTATAAAATAACCCTGTCATGAATAATAAAAAAGATACAGAAAATAAAATAAGATAAAAATGACAAAAGTCGATAAATTCGGGCTAAATAATCACCGTTCTATGATCTGTAGAAGATTACTGAATGTGACATATTCGCAATTTTCTATTCACCGGAAGTAGTTGATTCCCTGATCCTTTGCTGGCGAGAGAGTCACTCGCTTGGGGGCGCTGCTATGTACACAAACCATTAATACTTCCATTGAAATTCTGTCCGTGCTAATTCCGACTGGATAAAAAAAGTTTGCCTTCCTATTCCGACATGTCTACTCCCTCTGCTTCTATGTCCATTGGTAGGCTTTATTATTAACAAGGTTATTTTTTGTCGGTGGTGGTGTTCTTTTTAAAAGAATAGCGTGTAAAAAGAGGAGGTAGAAGGTAGAAGTCGGAGGGGTGTAATTGACTGTAAAAAGAGGAGGTAGAAGGTAGAAGTAGGAGGGGTGTAATTGACTGTAAAAAGATTTAAATTGATCTCCTAGGATCCTGACCTTGAGAATGTTCGATTTTTGAACGAGAACATTTAAATACAGGAAAAGAACGGGGCCTTTTTTCTGAAAAGAAAAATCTTGAAAAAGAAAAAAAATGAAACCCTTTATTGGATCTTTTTTTAGGAAAGAAGAATATCTAATGAGATGCTGAAACAGCAGAAAGTCGGGAAGTAAAGGCGACCTACTGCGAAAATGAGTTTGGTTTTATAAGTTTTACGGCATATCAAATCTTTGGTATTATTCAATGCAACACAACATAACACTTATTAACAACAATTCCTTAATCTGTTTGGTTTGTCTGTTTTAAAACATGTAACTCTCTTGGGGTTATAAAATTGAAAATAGAAGCCTTTATCAATGCAAGATTAATTTATTTTTATTATTTGTTTTTACTTTAATCTTATTAATTTCGGAATAAAATTCCATCATCAGAGTTAACCAGTATTGTGTCATCTTTTTTTTAATCAAAAAACACAAAAACAAAAATAAACAAAGTTTTTTCCTTTTGTTTCTTTGATTAAATGTCCTTATGGTGTATCCACGCGATGTCGTTGGCGGTTATGAATTCAAATTCTGGTTGTGGTACGAAGAAAGCATTGGCATGCTCGAATTTTAGAAAAATAGGTCGTTCATTTCAAAGCGTTGGTAGGTCAGTATTATAAAATTGAAAATAGAAGCCTTTATCAATGCAAGATTAATTTTTTTATTTTTTTCTTTAATCTTATTAATTTCGGAATAATAGGGTTATTCAATTAAAAAACATAATTATATTCACCCTAAACAGTGCATATTGTAACTGAAGAGTAAGGGGCTTATTCCTTTTAGAAGCGTGAGAGGCTTATTCCTTTTCGAAGCGTGAGAGGCTTATTCCTTTTAGAAGCGTGAGAGGCTTATTCTTTTTAGAAGCGTGAGAGGCTTATTCTTTTTAGAAGCGTAAGAGGCTTATTCTTTTTAGAAGCGTAGAGGCTTATTCTTTTTAGAAGCGTGAGAGGCTTATTCTTTTTAGAAGCGTAGAGGCTTATTCTTTTTAGAAGCGTAAGAGGCTTATTCTTTTTAGAAGAGTAAGGGGCTTATTCCTTTTAGAAGCGTGAGAGGCTTATTCCTTTTAGAAGCGTGAGAGGCTTATTTCTTTTTAGAAGCGTGAGAGGCTTATTCCTTTTAGAAGCGTGAGAGGCTTATTCTTTTTAGAAGCGTAAGAGGCTTATTCTTTTTAGAAGCGTAAGAGGCTTATTCTTTTTAGAAGCGTAGAGGCTTATTCTTTTTAGAAGCGTAGAGGCTTATTCTTTTTAGAAGCGTAAGAGGCTTATTCCTTTTAGAAGCGTAGAGGCTTATTCTTTTTAGAAGCGTAAGAGGCTTATTCCTTTTAGAAGCGTGAGAGGCTTATTTCTTTTTAGAAGCGTGAGAGGCTTATTCTTTTTAGAAGCGTAAGAGGCTTATTCTTTTTAGAAGCGTAAGAGGCTTATTCCTTTTAGAAGCGTAGAGGCTTATTCTTTTTAGAAGCGTAAGAGGCTTATTCCTTTTAGAAGCGTGAGAGGCTTATTCTTTTTAGAAGCGTAGAGGCTTATTCTTTTTAGAAGCGTGAGAGGCTTATTCTTTTTAGAAGCGTAGAGGCTTATTCTTTTTAGAAGCGTAAGAGGCTTATTCTTTTTAGAAGAGTAAGGGGCTTATTCCTTTTAGAAGCGTGAGAGGCTTATTCCTTTTAGAAGCGTGAGAGGCTTATTTCTTTTTAGAAGCGTGAGAGGCTTATTCCTTTTAGAAGCGTGAGAGGCTTATTCTTTTTAGAAGCGTAAGAGGCTTATTCTTTTTAGAAGCGTAAGAGGCTTATTCTTTTTAGAAGCGTAGAGGCTTATTCTTTTTAGAAGCGTAGAGGCTTATTCTTTTTAGAAGCGTAAGAGGCTTATTCCTTTTAGAAGCGTAGAGGCTTATTCTTTTTAGAAGCGTAAGAGGCTTATTCCTTTTAGAAGCGTGAGAGGCTTATTTCTTTTTAGAAGCGTGAGAGGCTTATTCTTTTTAGAAGCGTAAGAGGCTTATTCTTTTTAGAAGCGTAAGAGGCTTATTCCTTTTAGAAGCGTAGAGGCTTATTCTTTTTAGAAGCGTAAGAGGCTTATTCTTTTTAGAAGCGTAGAGGCTTATTCCTTTTAGAAGCGTGAGAGGCTTATTCTTTTTAGAAGCGTAAGAGGCTTATTCTTTTTAGAAGCGTAGAGGCTTATTCCTTTTAGAAGCGTAGAGGCTTATTCTTTTTAGAAGCGTGAGAGGCTTATTCTTTTTAGAAGCGTAGAGGCTTATTCTTTTTGAGAAATATATTACAAAAAAGACTTTTATTCCAATAAAAAACATAATCATGTAATTATCCTGCAGTTCAATTATCGCACTATTAAGGCACGTAGTACAGTGGCAAGATAACATCGTATACATCCTTTAATATGAGATGTATGTTTGATATCCATCGATATCTTATTATTGAATACCGGCATTCCATGTACACGAAAATTATCACCATAACTCAGTATTACTGATATCATTTTATTTCATCCTTAAGTATATCATTGTTCATCTTTTTTTAGACTAAAACACGTAAACGGAGGATGCGTATTTCGACGTCCGATCTGTCTGGTGGTCGGAGAGAAAAAAAACGGATTCTATTTTGGTGTTATTTTTCCCGCCTGCACCAAGTTTGACCTACGAATTTCATTAGTAATTTCACTCGTTTACTCTGTGACTTGTATGTTTGTATATAATGTCAATATATTGTTTTTCTCCAGTGTGCCACAAGACTACCAGCTTTGAGCGCCCTGTTTCTTCCATTCGTTTAGGCCAGACGACGGCATTTAAATTAATTTACCGATTAAGTCATTTTCCGTCTCGAAAACAAATCTCTATTTGTTATTTACTAACATTTCTTTGTAAATATTTTATTCAAATTCTATAGTTTAAAAAGAAGTAAAATGTATGTATGTATACTCATAATATTAGTAATTGCTCACTTGGTAGAGCATTGGACTGGTGATAATTAACTCTATGGTCCAGTGCCTTTTTCTTTCATGGGAACTTTCCGCTTTGAAAAATGGCCAAAAACTCCTCCGGCAATCGAAGGACATATTTGTCCGTAGTTGCGGTTTACCCTTCCGGTCGATTGTCTAAAAAACCTGCCAAGTAAACTGTTCCGACCCCCCAGGGATAAAGAAGGCTCCCACTATCCTCCCCCTTACACATCTCTCTCCCCCCTCTCTCTCTCTCGCTCTCTCTCTCTCTCTCTCTCTCTCTCTCGCTCTCTCTCTCTCAACACGCTCTTCGTTCAGGTAAAGCTCGCTTACAAAATGGTTGAAAAAGTTTACGCTTGTTTTGGCGCCATTTCATCGGTCGCCTGCTTTTTATCGCCATTTCGAACAGCTCAGCTGGGGAAAAGCGATTCGTGTTTTTGAGTTAATTGGACAGACTAGCCGCTGGAGTCTAACGCCTCGCGACGACAGAGCTGCCCCACTTAACACGAAGATGACAACGAACTTAAAGACACAAACGTAGGCATACACTGCCACGAGCAGCTTTATAACTACAAAGAAATTCTGATTTGAACCGTTTGATATGTTTGATAAAAGCAATACCAGAAAGTACATTCCTTTAGCCTCGCAAACATTACAAAAATATTACTATGTGATTTCATTCACTCTAGCCAAATCTGTAAATATATATATATATATGGGAAGAGAAGGATGAAGGTAATCCGACGTGATGGTAAAATGAAAAAGGAAAACCAAAAACTGGATGTTTTTTATGTGTACATCAACGTTTCGTCTTTATTTATAAGACTTCATCAGGATGATGATATAGGGAAAAGATATCATGCAAGTACAAATACATGTAGGGTAGACATGTTGGGAGGAAAAATAAAATAAAATGAAAAGTAATATATATATATATACAGGGTGATTCATAAGTCACTTCACTTAGCTATTTAAAATAATTACCATATGAAGCACAAACATACTATGAACTTTTGATAATTGTTATCTTACTCTCTAATTACTGCTATTTGTTATTTTAAATTTGTTCGTTTCTATATTTGTTTCTATATATATTTATTTCATAATCAATCAAATATGCTACAAAGAATAGTAAATTCCTTGCAAAAAAGAATGGAGCTATGCATGCAGAACGAAGGTGGAAATTGTGAAAATTTGCTGTACTGTGAAACTCCCATAAATGAATTTGTTGAATAAACTTTCTGTTTTGTATTACCGTATTTTTTAACTTAAGAATTTCAAAAATAAATAGCTAAGTGACTTATGAATCACCCTATATATATATATATATATATATATATATATATATATATATATATAGCATTAAATTAAGTGAAAGAATAAAATAAGGTGCGAATCAAATTTTATTACAATTCAAAGTTCAAGCAACGTAATTTAACTTAACTCATGAGTTTTCAAAGAAAATCTTCTCCTCAAAGGACCATTACCGCAATGAAACTTTGAAAATATATAAAAATATATAAAATACATAAAAGTATATGGGAAAATGAAAAAGAAAAAACAAAAAATGGATGTTTTTATGTGTACATCAACGTTTCGTCTTTATTTATAAGACTTCATCAGGATGATAATATAGAGAAAAATTTCATGCGAGTACAAACACATGTAGGGTTGACATATTGGGAAAAAGGAAAGAAAATAATGGCCACTACTGGGTGGACGTCCGTACTTGGTGAGGAGTGAAAAATGAATTCATTTTTCACTCCTCACCAAGTACGGACGTCCACCCAGTAGTGGCCATTATTTTCTTTCCTTTTTCCCAATATGTCAACCCTACATGTGTTTGTACTCGCATGAAATTTTTCTCTATATTATCATCCTGATGAAGTCTTATAAATAAAGACGAAACGTTGATGTACACATAAAAACATCCATTTTTTGGTTTTTCCTTTTTCATTTTACCATCACGTCGGATCACCTTCATCCTTCTCTTCCCATAAAAGTATATAAAACATCAAATATATCGGCCCAAAACACACTTTTTTGTTAAACTTATATAGTTCATCCAAGTCATAAAGTTTATATATATATATATATATATATATATATATATATATATATATATAGTGTGTGCGTATGTGTGTATTTAGGCAGCACTCTTTCATTTAAGCAAACATTGTAAAACATAACAGAATTGCTATGCTTGATTATTTATTTTTATTTTTTCAATTTTTGTAATGATCTTTTTTATGTCAAAATCAAAAAAAAAAAAAAAGAATGTTCCATATGTGTCACGAACGTTTTCGATTCTTCGTCGAATCATCTTCAGGTGACAAAAACAAATGAACAAAAAAGCTGGAGAAAAGAAGATAATTTAAAAAGCAGCCAATAACGCGCACGTGAAGATATCAAAAGAACGAGCAGTGAAATTCCAGGAGAGACGTTAACAATTTATATTCCGGGACGCCAGAATTATCGTCACTACATACAGTTAATAGCATTACGTATGAAACCAGTAACAACATTTTAGAATGCTTAACGTAATACAATGCATCCTGTGATACTTATTCTGACGTACCGGAATTTAAATTGGAAACGTCTCTCCTGGAATTGCACTGGTTCGCTTTTTTGGTGTCTGACTTCACGTGCGCGTTCTCGGCTTTTTTAAAAATTATTTTCTTCTTGCCATTTTTTGTTCCTTTTTTTGTCACCTGAAGATGATTTTACACAAAAATATCATAAGAAAAATTGAAAAAATAAAAAAGGCATAATCAAGCAGAGAATTCTGTTATATATATACATATATGTATAATGTATTTTTATGTAATTATTTTTATTGGTGATTGCAGCGTTCGTTGTTTTGTTTTTTTTGCTTACTATTATTTCGATTGTCTCACTTCCTAAGTGATTAAGATGCAGAAAATTGCATTATTAGTCGTCCTTAACATTATAGGACGTATTTTTCGTTAATACATATGTTTTTATTTATTTTATACGTACATAAAAGTAATCCATGGACACGTGTTTCTGGCGCACAGCTGTCATCAGCATGGCTAACTTACAATCACCAATAAAAATAATTACATAAAAATACATTAAATATTTAGGTGATAAAAATCGTACATATTTCTAGACAGAGCGTCTTGGTCCGATGGTAAAACGCTGGACTATAGACATCAATATCGAAGGTTCTCTGTGTAAGTTAGCCATGTGATGTCAGCCGTGAGCCAGAAACAAGTGTCCATGGATTACTTTTATGTACGTATAAAATAAATAAAAATACATTATATATATATATATATATATATATATATATATATATATATATATATAATATATATATATATATAATGTGTGTGTGTGTGTGTGTGTGTGTAATTACAGAAGATAAAGACAACATCGGTACCGTCGGTTTCAAATCCAGACAAAGCGGACCTATAGTTGGCCTCCTATGCCGGACTCTCTTCAGCCTCTGTTTATGTCTGTCTCGTCTGTTGTTTGCATTTGAAACCGACGGTGTTATCTTAACCTTTTGTAATTAACACCGGCGTATTATGTAAAAATAATTTGATATTTAGTTAAATAAATAATATATATATATATATATATAATATATATATATATATATATATATAATATATATATATATATATATATATATATATATATATATATATATATATATATCTTTGATTGCTTGTAATTTCATGCGAATAAATCCTCCTTTTAAACGACTTAGGGCATAAACTATGACGACACGCGTAGTTCCAAACTATACGTTTGAATGGAGGTATTATATACTCTGACAACGCTATGACATTATCCATCAAATTCTATGGACCTCGCACCAAGTTTACTTTCTCTTTAGAAGTTTTCAAACTCATTTGACTGAATTATAATACTTACACGTAATGCCAACAGCAACTTAATTGTTATAATGGGTCGGCAGACCGGAGTTCAATCCTCGTTTGTGTCATACCAAATACTCAAATAAAAGTACGTGATGCTTCTTTGATAAACAATCAGCATTATGAAGTGATGATAAAGTGCCCTCCTTTACGTCTCGTTGCAGAAGCCACTAAAAAAAAGAAATCTTCAGGTCGTCCTCGACTACGGCCGGTCTACTAATTCATTTCATTAACTAATTAAAATATAATCATAGAACATACACTATCAGTATAATGCAGGTAAATAATCATACTAGAGACATTAGGTTTATAAATTAAAAAAGAAAATGTCTAGATTATCGAACCGGGCGAATAGCGTAGGTTAAAAGGTATAACAGACCGATACTGACGGGTATACACATGTCTCTCACTTTGATATAGATATGTTTGGGGCACCTGGATGATTGGGTTTAATTTTTCAAAAGACAAACCTTAAAATGTGTATACAATAACTGTTGTTTGTATAGCAACATTACTTCCAACACAGCCTTCATCATATGATGAATTTGGGTTCAGACATCGCTGCGAGGTCAAAGTATCATTGCCATCGATACTATCAGATTTTATTGGTTTTCATCACTCTGTGGAATTGCTATATCCACGCTGATGCAATTCGATCCTCATCTTATATCTTCTTTGTGTATTTCTTCTTGTCTGATGGAGAAATTCAGAGAGTAGTAAAGAATGCGGATGTTGAGTTTGGCAATGAAACCTCGGCATCCGTCCTCGATATGCAATACAATAAAATACTCCAAAGAAAATCTAAGGAATATTCATTAATTGATGTTCAATACCTATTGCGAAACTTTCACAAAAATCGGAGGTATCCGAATATTTACGACGGGATTTCACCCTAGTTTTAACCCCTTTTCATGAAACTAAATTAAACTAGGTATAGTCCACATTTGGACCCCTTACGTCTAGCAGTTGTGTTTTAAAATTCATAATGATCGGTTAATTAGTTTAGGGGTAAATCCTGTACATACAAAAATATAAAAATTTGAACATACCGAACTTTTTATATATACAGGGTGATTCATAAGTCACTTAGCTATTTATTTTTGAAATTCTGAAGTTAAAAAATACGGTAATACAAAACAGAAAGTTTATTCAACAAATTCATTTATGGGAGTTTAAAATTACAGCAAATTTTCAAAATTTCCACCTTCGTTCTGCATGCATAGCTCTATTCTTTTTTGCAAGGAATTTACGACTCTTTGTAGCATATTTGATTGATTATGGTGTTGTGCGAATGAGGCTTTCTGTTCACATAACGTTTCCATTGCCTAACAAATAGCAGTAATTAGAGAGTAAGATAGCAATTAACAAAAGTTCATAGTATGTTTGTGCTTCATATGGTAATCATTTTAAATAGCTAAGTGAAGTGACTTATGAATCACCCTGTATATATATATATATATATATATATATATATATATATATATATATATATATATATATATATATATGGAGAGAGACAGACAGACAGAGGGACATAGAGAGAGAGAGAGAGGGGATGATAGATAGATAGATAGATAGATAGATAGATAGATAGATATGAGACAGGGAGAGGGAGAATAAAGTCTTGCGTAGATAAATATTTCTGTCTCGCAAGGTAGATAATGCATTGGTGTCCTTACTCACGGAAGTGCAAATTTAAACGCAAAACTTCATATCGATATATTTTCCATTCTGAAACTATCAAAACACGCGATTTGAATTTCACGCTCGATGAACGCCGAAAGTGTGGAGTATGGGGGTTACTAAGTCTAACCAAATGAATTCCTTTGGTTCGAAAAGAATTGAGTCAAACATCATAGAATTGGCAAGTATAAACGCACACAAATCTATGCTGGTTTCTCATGATTGAGTGCGTGTTTTCTTTTTAAGGGAGACAATTGCGGATGGATTGAGTGAAAGGAGAAGCGTAAACATATTTGCAATAAAACGTCACGATTTGTGGAAAACGTCACGATTTGTGGAAAACGTAACGATTTGTAGATGAAAAGGTTAAATGTCAAATAGTGTGAAACACAAAGACAAAAAAGGATAAAAAATTACGGATTTTTAATTGAAGGATATAAGAAATTTTAATGTTAACCTTATCAATTGATGATAGGAGTTGTTTTTTTTAAGTTTTTTTTTTTTACGTAGTTCACCCCAAACAAGGCAGGCCGCCACTGTAGACGTAAGGGGCTAATGAGAAGAAAGAAAACGGGAGAAAGTTGGGGTGGGGGGGGTGAACCTAAATTGGGATCTGCGCAGCGAGATGTCTGTTTACATTAATTTTAAAGTTCTGCATGTCAGTACTGACGAGGAAACAGGGGGCAGGGAGGGAGTTCCAGAGGTCAGCAGCAAGAGGAAATAAGCTATTTGAGTAGAAAGCTCTCCGGCATCTGGGGACCTCCACAGTGAATGGATGGGATTTAGTTGATTGACGAGTTGGTCTAGTGAATTAACGTCGAGGGGGCACTAGAGTAGCCAATTCATCAGAGCATAATCCATTGAAGTATTTGTAAAACACGCACAAGGATGGAACATTGCGGCGATGGGACAGGGACTGGAGTTTGGTAGACAGTGAGGGACCTATTAGGTTTGCGACTCTTTTTTGGACCTTGTCAAGGAGGGAGAGAGTAGTAAATGATGCACCAGCCCAGATGTGGCAACAATACTCCATGCATGGGAGGATGGTGGCTTTGTAGAGATACAGGATAATATCAGGTGTCAGGAGTTTACTAGCACGGTAGAGAGAGCCAACCTTCTTTGCATCAGCCTTGGCAATGTCTTCAATGTATTTGTTTCAATTCATGTTACTTGTGAAGGTTAGGCCGAGGAGTTTGAATGATGAACTCTCAGGTAGGGTGTTATTTGCCATGACAATCGGTGGTTGGAGAGGTTTCTTGTAGTTATTGAAGGAAAGGAGCTTCGTCTTTGCGGCATTAAAAGTTACCAACCATTTATGACCCCAATCCACTACAGCCTGGAGGTCATTTTCTAAGGATTCAGCCATTGCCTCAAATATGATCGCGTCTGTTTTGCCAACATGGCGAGAGTAAAGCGTGATGTCGTCAGCCAAGTCGGATCAAATAGATTTGAGGCACCCCAGAATGGGCAACAATCAAAAGGAAAAAGTTTGTCTAAACACAGACGTTTTAATTTTGTACTTCCGGTTTTATCACTTATGATTAATAAAAAAAAATTATTTATAACGACAAATCTAATATTTTTTATTTAAATGTTTTTATATATTCGTTTGTTTCGTTTGTTTATACATTTTGTTTAAATAAAACGTTTTGTAAATTAAACTATTTTTTAAAAATGTTATTAATCTCCACAGATTATAAAATAAAACGTGTTTGTAAATAAAACTTTTTTATATAAAAAATGTGCGTATATAACAACACGAGCTTGTAAATAAAACTATATATATTTTTCAGTCGATTCGTAAAACATTTTGTACATTGTATAACTTTTGTCAGTAAAGCCTTTTTTAAGAAAAGAAATCTGCAAAGGCAGAGTTACAAATGTGAGTATTCGCCATATTGTTTTTTTTCAAAATTCAAAGGGAAGTTTAAAAAGCTGTGTTAAAGCAAAATGTCTCTTTTTTGGTCGTTGTCCACTTTGGGGTCCTTCAAATCTATTTGATCTGAGTCGTCTACCTTAAAAGCAAATAAAACTTCAAAAGAAAAATGATTTCAACTATATTTGATCTATGCCTGACTTATCCACCAAGTTTCGGTCATGAATATCCAACAGTCTTTGTTTTTGCACTGGATACGACGTGTAAAAATGTTCCATAACTCTGACCCTTGATAAAAAAAATGATGGTAAGATCCGGTGAGTGTGAAGCTAATTCAGGATCACAAATCCTATTAATGAGACAATCACTAAAGTGTCCCGCATATCATTGAACGGTTATGAATCAGAGACTGTTGGAAATTCCTGACTGAAACTTGTTGGACGATTAGATATGGACTGAAGTTTATTTGTACCAAATATAGTTGGATTGAATAAACAATTGTGAATTTTATTAACGATTCTATGGATGGTATATTAGGGGGAGGTTGACCTTAGATTGGGTGACATGTTGGTGGATCTTATCTTTGCTGTTTAAAATATTTGCGGTAATTATTTATTTAAATATATTGGTGTGTTTTAAGAATTTGCTCACTTGAACTGTGAAGTTTGTTTATTTATTTGAAATTTTTTCACATTTATTTGACATTTTCTTCACATTTATTTGAAATTTTTTATCACATTTATGTGAAATTTTCTTCACAGTTATTTGCAATTTTCTTCACATTTATTTGCAATTTTCTTCACATTTATTTGAAATTTTATTTACATTTATTTGCAATTTTCTTTACATTTATTTGCAATTTTCTTCACATTTATTTGAAATTTTTTATCACATTTATGTGAAATTTTCTTCACATTTATGTGAAATTTTCTTCACATTTATGTGAAATTTTCTTCACATTTATGTGAAATTTTCTTCACATTTATGTGAAATTTTCTTCACATTTATGTGAAATTTTCTTCACATTTATTTGAAATCTTCTTCACATTTATTTGAAATCTTCTTCACATTTATTTGCAATTTTCTTCACATTTATTTGCAATTTTCTTCACATTTATTTGAAATTTTATTTACATTTATTTGCAATTTTCTTTACATTTATTTGCAATTTTCTTCACATTTATTTGAAATTTTTTATCACATTTATGTGAAATTTTCTTCACATTTATGTGAAATTTTCTTCACATTTATGTGAAATTTTCTTCACATTTATGTGAAATTTTCTTCACATTTATGTGAAATTTTCTTCACATTTATTTGAAATTTTCTTCACATTTATTTGAAATCTTCTTCACATTTATTTGCAATTTTCTTCACATTTATTTGCAATTTTCTTCACATTTATTTGCAATTTTCTTCACATTTATTTGCAATTTTCTTCACATTTATTTGCAATTTTCTTCACATTTATTTGAAATTTTATTTACATTTATTTGCAATTTTCTTTACATTTATTTGCAATTTTCTTCACATTTATTTGAAATTTTTTATCACATTTATGTGAAATTTTCTTCACATTTATGTGAAATTTTCTTCACATTTATGTGAAATTTTCTTCACATTTATGTGAAATTTTCTTCACATTTATGTGAAATTTTCTTCACATTTATGTGAAATTTTCTTCACATTTATTTGAAATCTTCTTCACATTTATTTGAAATCTTCTTCACATTTATTTGCAATTTTCTTCACATTTATTTGCAATTTTCTTCACATTTATTTGAAATTTTATTTACATTTATTTGCAATTTTCTTTACATTTATTTGCAATTTTCTTCACATTTATTTGAAATTTTTTATCACATTTATGTGAAATTTTCTTCACATTTATGTGAAATTTTCTTCACATTTATGTGAAATTTTCTTCACATTTATGTGAAATTTTCTTCACATTTATGTGAAATTTTCTTCACATTTATTTGAAATTTTCTTCACATTTATTTGAAATCTTCTTCACATTTATTTGCAATTTTCTTCACATTTATTTGCAATTTTCTTCACATTTATTTGCAATTTTCTTCACATTTATTTGCAATTTTCTTCACATTTATTTGAAATTTTATTTACATTTATTTGCAATTTTCTTTACATTTATTTGCAATTTTCTTCACATTTATTTGAAATTTTTTATCACATTTATGTGAAATTTTCTTCACATTTATGTGAAATTTTCTTCACATTTATGTGAAATTTTCTTCACATTTATGTGAAATTTTCTTCACATTTATGTGAAATTTTCTTCACATTTATTTGAAATTTTCTTCACATTTATTTGAAATCTTCTTCACATTTATTTGCAATTTTCTTCACATTTATTTGCAATTTTCTTCACATTTATTTGAAATCTTCTTCACATTTATTTGAAATCTTCTTCACATTTATTTGCAATTTTCTTCACATTTATTTGCAATTTTCTTCACATTTATTTGCAATTTTCTTTATATTTATTATTCAATGAAAAAAAAATTAATAAGGAACTAAACAGAAAATGTTTTTTTCACCCGTTAAGTATTCACTTTTTAAAAATTTATGTATCGTAATTTTAAATTTATTTATCAGTTTTTACTTTTATTTCCATCGTGTGTTATTTTACTATTCCATGCATATATATATATATATATATATATATATATATATATATATATATATATATATATATATATATATATATATATATATCTATATATATATAAATATAAATAAAAATAAAGTAATATATTACCTATATATATATATTCAGTGTTTACTTCAACAGTGCTCAATACGTGAGTAGAGCTTAGTAGTAGTATGACACTACATTTATCAGGAGGGGATCACTAGGCTAATTTTTAATAGATATGCCCCCCCTCCTGGAATGAAACATGAACGTTTCTGTGTAGCTTACTTGCTATAAACATAGTTTCATACGACTACGCATGTAGTACGCGAAATGATTCAATCCTAAGAGCTTTACTTTCTTTCTGAGAAGGGGTTAGTTTATTGCAGATCGCTTGAGACGCCCCTGTCGGAAAATGCCGACGGGGCTGTTCAAGCATTCTTTGTAGGCCAGAGTGCATTTCCCTTAGTGCGCTGGCGTTTCGTAAACACTCTACTCCTGCAGAGGAAGTAAAAAACTACTATTACGCGTGTTATTTTACTAATGTTAAAATACGAAATATAATAAGGAAACTACTTGCGATGTATAAAACATTGTTAATTGTATTAACGCAATTGTTTGTCAAACCTCAAAACACTAAATTGATCGGATCGACCATTGCTGTATTATTTTAATAAAAAATTTCTTTTGCTTACAACGTGCAGATCATTTGAAAAAAGAGACCGTCTACGAATCCACATACTTCACGTGCACGAGAAGCATCGACCTCATAAATGTATTGTGTGCAGTAAGTCCTTCAGCCAATCCTCAAGCCTGAACAAACATATGCGGGTAAGAAACTCTACTTTCACTTTCACTTTCACTTTCAGTTCTTACGTATATTGTGTGCAATTAAGTATGATCATACTAGCAGAACTACCCTAAGTTAAACGGGTGTCAAATTGGTTGAATTAAATTTAGTATAATTTACATATTCGAAAAATATTATGACAATGTTTGCTTGGGTAGGAAACACATAAACATTTACAAGCGAAGGTTCTCTCACAAATATATATCCAATGGAGCTTCATACATACGATATAAATACACTCATCTTCCTCGGTGTAAAAAAGCGACACCAGATTACTGTAACCTCTTTTCCTGAAAATCGACTGGAAACCGAGTAAAAAAAACTGACGAAAAAGTCTTGTTCTAGGAAAACCTAGTTAATGATGAAAATAGAGGTGATGGGCATCAGTGGGTATTTCATGAGTATAAGACGAGCTCTTGCCCACAAAGTTGCGCATGAATATGCGCCATGGTCACTCACAATATTTGTGCTGAACGTTTTTAAAGGGGGATGAAAAGAGACTCCTGTGTGGCCCATAAAAAGCGCCCAAAGAATATAATATTCTACTGGGTGCTTTGAAAAAACAAACAAAGATCAACTCCCATGGAAAAGCATTATAGGCAAAAAGAATATATCGGAAATATCAATTTACATGAAATTCTACTTGTCCTGGGTATGAAAGAAAACTGAATCCAGTTGTGATGTCATCATTTTGGTGATTCGTGGAGATTTTATTCGCCCCGTAGCTGCCATTACTCCACTCTAACTTGAAGTGGTAGTACCTGTCAAAGTCTCAGTTAAAGTTAAATAGAATCTGTTTTGAGTATGACACAAAACTGTCTCCCCACGAGGGCAGAGTTCGACACAATGTCGGTTTTTTAATGTGGGTAAAATCCAACTCCTAAAAAGTAGCACTCTGGATTAAGACAAAACCAAACAAGTCTAGAAGGATTTTTCCTTAACTGATCGAGGACAGAAAAGATGAAACGTACTATCGGAACAGATACTATGCTTTGCTCCTAGCCAAATGGAAAGACAAAGAACTACATTCAATAATGATGTCTCTTTCCCGAGAGTTCAACGTTCAAACTCCTCGGCCTAACATTCGCAGGTAACATGAATTGGAATAAACACAAAACATATACTGGCAAGTCTGCTGCAAAAAGGTGCACTCTCTCTGCCAGGCTAAGAAACTTCTCACATCTTCCAGTATCCTATAAGTCTATAAAGACACCATTCGCCGATGCATGGAGGATTGTTGCCATATCTAGGCTGCTGCACCATCCACTAGTCTCTCCCTTTTGGACAGGGTGAAAAAAAGAATCTTTAACTTAATAGGCCCTACACTGTCAACCAAGCTCTAGCCCCTGTCCCATCGCCGCAATGTTGCATCCCTGTGCTTGTTTTACAAGTACTTCCACGGAATATGCTCCGACAAACGTACTGCACTTGTACCCAACGTAAATACCCCTGACAAACCCGATAAGCAACAGTCCCACCGTTCACTGTAGAGATCCCCAGATGCCGGAAAACATTCTACTCTAATAGCTTCTTTCCTCGAACCGCTTGCCTTTGGAATTCCCTCCCTGCCCCCCTTTTCCCCAACTCTACCAAAATTCAGAAATTTTAATGTAATGTGAACAAATATCTTGCTACACATCTCTCCACCTAGGATTCCCACCTATGAGTCTGACACCTGATTCAAAGTAGCCATTTACATCTCACTGGCAATATGCTTTGTTTGGGGTGAATTAAAAATCTATTTTTGTTTTTCTTAGTGTTATTTTTATTCTTGTTACATTCGTCACTTTTTTACGCATTTGGTTATTATCTTATTTCTTTATTTCTCTCATTTAGTATTTTGTTATTCTGTGCTTTAATTTTCATTTCTAAATTTTTGCAGCAACTGTACGACAGTTTTAGGTTATTTTATGGAATATTTTGCGCATCGAAAAACACTTCCCCGTAACTAATCCCTTGCACAAAATATTCAACAAAAATAACCTAAAACAGTCTCACAGTTGCTGCGAAAACTTAGAAATTATAATTAAAGCACAAAATAACAAAATACTAAATGAGGGCAGTGGAGAAATAACAGAATGCGTAAAAAAGTGATCAATATAGCAACAATAAAAATAACACTAAAAGAACAAAAATATGACCACTAGAAATAGTAATAACCCAAACCTTACATACAATCACCCAAAATAGAAATAAGAAAATTAATAATGAAGATAAAAGCTGTAACTGCATAAGTCGTACACTTTGTCCTCTACAAAATAAATGCCTAACACAAAAACATTATTTACCGAGCCACAATATTTGCCAAAGAAAGCCCGAATAACAAGAAGTACTACGTGGATATGACCTCCCTAGATTTTAAAACCAGAAATTACGACCATAAAAGCAAATTTAATTACAAAAAATGCCGAATAAAAACAGCACTTACTACCCATACTGGTAACTCAAAGAAAGCGGAAGCTCGCCAATAATCGAGTGGAAAATAGTTCGTAGAAATTTAGACGACCGGTATAGATTATGTTTGAATAAGAAATTTGGCATTCTAATCTTTACAGACCCCCAAAGCCTATCAAACTCAAGAAGTGAAATAGCAAACAACTGTATCTACAGAATAAACTTTACTTTAGGATTACAATACATAAGAAGAATAAAATAAAGTAATTTAATAAAAATGAAACTAAACCAACACCTAAAATAGAAATAAAAATTTCCAAGCATGCACGCATTAAAATAAGGTCCCCCAATCATTCGACACATTCACAAAAGAATGCGTCACCACTATATAAAACAAAACAAAACAAGAGGATGTCAAATACAAGTCAGCCGAACATTTATTTGAGAGAATCCATGCCATTGGCTAATGAAAACATTAACTCGTTGGAGGGAATAACAATGAATCTGATATATACGTGTATATATAGAAACACCCAGTAGTACGAATTCCATGCACTTTAGCCTGACGATTCCCTACGGGGATGGAACGCAGAAGACTCTGTTTAGCTTGATTGCCATACATATATTTTCATAACTTAATATATATATATATATATATTTGTATATATATATATATATATATATATATATATATATATATATATATTTGTATATATATATATATATATATTTGTATATATATATATATATATATTTGTATATATATATATATATATATTTGTATATATATATTTGTATATATATATATATATATTTGTATATATATATTTGTATATATATATATTTGTATATATATATATATATATATATATATATATATATATATATATATATATATATATACAGGGTGAGCCAAAAGTAGGTGAACAGTAAAAACCATTTTCCTTCTTGATTTACACAGCTTTGAAGTCTGCCTCTTACGCTTCGACAAAAAATGTTTTTTACTCTCCACCTACTTTTGGCTCACCCTATATATATATATATATATATATATATATATATATATATATATATATATATATATATATATATATATATATATATATATATGTATATATGTATATATATATATATATATATATATATGTATATATATATATATATATATATATATGTATATATATATATATATATATATATATGTATATATATATATATATATATATATATATATATACGTACGATTAAATCGCCTAAAAATGTTTGATATGACATAAAACTCAACAACCAACGATCTTATCAGAAAATATGTTCAGTACAACTATTCTGTTACCCTTTTTACGAAAACAAAAAAAGAAGATATCTTGGCGACATTCTTTCTACAAACAGTGGCATATTATTCAATCTCGTAATAAAAGCCAGGACGGAAGATACTTAGAAACATATACATATAATAACATACACATAAAGAGACCGAATGCTTGTAGCTAAACAAACATCTGTATGTGTTAGTGTGTTGCGTTTCTATGTGTGTATTCCTTTCCATTGAAAACTTATTACTGTGTCCGTTCTTTGATAACCGTATGAATTCCTTCTTTCTAAGCGCCAACGTTCCATGAATTTAAACTGCCGATCAAAAAACATATCGTGGTCCTGGAAAGTCATACATTGTTATTTCCACTGCAAATATACGTGAAGTCACGCACAGAAACCTCAATTTCATTATCCTCTTATTTTCCCTCTACTTATTATTCTGTTGCGCCTTTTTTTTAAATAATCTTTTCATTCGTTCGTTTTAGCCTCCATTTTTTTTTGCCATCCGCCATTTTGTCTTCGGTTTGTATTTTTTTTTTCCTTTCTAATTTCTTTTTCGCTTCTTTTGTCGGTCCAATTGCGAGCGTTTTGCCTGAAACTGGCGAAGAAAAATAATATAATAGGCGAGGAATTTTTATCGCTTGAAAGAAGGGGAAAATGAACGAAAGGAATGAGACGAATTGTGATTCAAATGAAGCGTGTAGAACTAAATAAGGAAATAAATAGATAGAGAAAATATGTTGAGAACGGAAAGAATTGGCAAATAAAAAATAAATAAACTAGCCGGACCCGTGGAAATTCCACGATGCATTCTAAATCAGTCTATAATAATAATAATAATAATAATAATAATAATAATAATAATAATAATAATAATAATAATAATAATAATAATAATAATAATAATAATAATAATAATAATAATAATAATAATAATAATATTAATAACAACAACAATAATAAGATTAATAAAAGAAGGGGGAAAGAAACGAAGAAGGGATGATCGATTGTTGGTAGAAAGAAACAGAAGGACAGAAAGGGAAGAAAAAAGAAAGCAAAAGAAAAAATTAGAAAAGAAAGTAAAAAAAAGGAGTAAATAATAATAGAGGAACGACAGAAAGAAAAAGGGAGACAAATACAACAGAAACGAAGAAAACAAGCTGCGCGTGCGTGGTCCCCCTTTGTATGTGACTCGATGTGGCGAGTGTAAAATGCAATAAATTTGGACAATTTGGGGAATTTTTGACCCCCCTTTGACCACCTGGGGGCACGAACCAGAATTTTTCTGAGGTCAAGTTTACATGTCTATAAAGTTCGAATGGCCTGCAAATAGTGGAGCATTTTAAGTTAAATTTATATGCCAAATTCTAAAATAATTTTGTTTTGTTTTTTTTCTGTTTTCCGCCAAGTTTTTAAGGATGTTCACATGTGATGGCCTAAAAATGTACAATCTAATTTTTTTTTTTTTGGGGGGGGGGGGTCGGGGTAGCTGAGGGTGTTAATCTACAAATTTATCGAAATGTCTTTGTCAATATATGAATGACCTAGTTATGGTTTACCAAACTTTGAAGTGAAATATCTCAAAAGTAAATAACAAGCCGCGCGTGCGTGGTCCCCCTTTGTATGTGACTCGATGTGGCGAGAATAAAATGCAATGAAATTGGGCAATTTTGTGGCATGTTTGACCCCCCTCTTACCCCCTGGGGGAGCTAACCAGAATTTTTCTGAGGTCAAGGATGCTCATTTTATATGTCGAACAATTGCCTCTACATTTTGGCCAAGTTTCAGAAAGATTGAATGGATGGATCAAACGTTATGGGAGAAAAGGGTTATTTTTTGCCATTTGTGGGGCTTTTGACCCCCTGGGAGCGCGAACCAGATTTTTTCCAAGGTCAGCGATACTTATTTTCTATTAGGAACAATTGCCTCCACATTTTGGTCAAGTTTCAGAGAAATTGAATGCATGGATGAAAAGTTATGGGGCAAAAAATGTAATTTTTTGCCATTTCGGGGCCTTTAGACCCCCTGGGGGCTAACCAGATTTTTTTTTTTAAATCGGAGAATGTCACTTTCTAACCTGATCAAAGTTACAACTTCATGCAAAATTTCAGAGAAATTCAATGGATAGTTGCGGAGAAAAATCCGGACGGACGGACGGACATGCCTCAAAACATAAATCCCTCGATTTTATAAATTGGGGGACCAATAAAAATAAAGGAATAAATAAAAATAAAGGAATAAATAAAAATAGAGGAATAAATAAAAATAAAGGAATAAATAAAAATAAAGGAATAAATAAAAATAAAGGAATAAATAAAAATAAAGGAATAAATAAAAATAAAGGAATAAATAAAAATAAAGGAATAAATAAAAATAAAGGAATAAATAAAAATAAAGGAATAAATAAAAATAAAGGAATAAATAAAAATAAAGGAATAAATAAAAATAAAGGAATAAATAAAAATAAAGGAATAAATAAAAATAAAGGAATAAATAAAAATAAAGGAATAAATAAAAATAAAGGAATAAATAAAAATAGAGGAATAAATAAAAATAGAGGAACGACAGAAAGAAAAGGGGAGACAAATACAGCAAAAACGAAGAAAATTAAAGACAAGAAAGAAAGTCTACATAGAACCGTGGCGCAACGGATAAAGTGCTAAATAATAAACAGTCTTCTGGAGGTTGAAGATTCAATCCTCAATACAGGTGATACTAAGAATATAATTAAGAATTACTAAACATATCTACGCGGTCATGGCTGACGGAACGAGAACAATCTAGCCCCGTGAATTAGATAAAGGGTTCAGTTCGAAATTCCGTATAGATTCCTGAGCTCGACAAGACGCACCTGAGGTTACACCGGAGATTACATCGGCCGAAACGTTGTGAGAATAACATCCAAGATGAGAACAATAGTCCGAATAAGCCAAATAATACATAAAATAAAATGAAAGAAAAGGAAGGAAAAGGAAAAGATTACAAAAGAAAAGAGAATGAATGTGAAAGCAAACAATTAAAAAAAATGTATAGAAAGAAAGAAAGAAAAACAAATAAAAAAGAAAGAGCGAAAGCATAATTAAAAGATAAGAAAAATCGCGTTTAAGAGAATTGGTTAAACAAAGCGTTTCACAAACACGAAACGAGTTAAGTCGAACAGGAAAAAGAAACGAAAAGAACCCCAAAGAGGAAACGAAGCCGTCGCAATCCACGAACATGTCGATCAATGAGCGCCTGTTTAATCGTGATTGAAGGGAATTGCTTAAATAAATTATAATCAACATTTAAAAGCGGAGTAAAATGGCGAATGGAAAGAAAAAGAAAACTTGGATCGTAGGTCAGGTGTATTCGTCCATTTCTAAATGTTGTCCCGAAAATGGAGAGAAATGCCATTTATAATTCTTAGCCCGAGTCGGTTGTTTACACGTTGTAATCAACTCGAGGGTCCACTGATTCCTGCCTTAATTAGGGAAGAAATGGTAGTGTTTGCCTCATAGGCAGTTTATACACACAGGGAGGATGAAGAATGTGAGTTAAATTGACAAAAAAAAAAGGAAAGCGACGACTTGCAATCGGACAACTGTGTCGGTTTGCGGATGTGTGCTCGTGAGTTTTCGTGAATCGAGCCAATATTATTGTAAAGCACAGCTGATATATCGCTTGATAGCAAGTTAATTATTCGCGGTCGTTGGCTTAGCGTGTTGCTCAATGGTTGCTCCAGACATTCGTGCTTTTTTTTTTCTTGTTGACCAATGGAGGTCGGAGAAAGACTCTATATAAATAGGGGATCTGGGAAAGGTTGTAAGGTCGAATGGCATTGAATAAAAGCGGTCTTGATTTATATTTTTAAATCATCGATGATTTGGAAGGAAGGATAGGGGATAGATTCAAATCACATGCAAACAACCTCTCGCGTGATAATGAGCTGCGCCCACACGAGACTTGAGATCAAACGTCAACTCTATTTGGACTGTTGTGATGGTCTTCGTTATTGTCGATTTCACAACGTTTCAACAGCTGTACTCCTTGGTCTTCTTCCGACGCCTTTTGTCCCAATCGGTAACCTGGGAATTTCGAACTGAACCTTTTAGTTAATCTAGTCGAGTCACTTGATTTTATTCCGCGTTTAATGGTTTTTATGTATCTCATATCGGTTATTTTTTTCTTCAGCTCCTTCACCAAGGATTGAACTCAGAACGTCTAGGTAGAATTAACCATAGAATATCTTTTAACTTATGTATTCATCCAGTAGGCTTGAGAGTACAGTGGGCAAAACGCTGTTAATACCAAAAAGACCAAGATGAGGCGAAGAGTCTAAAAGAAAAAAAAAGTGATGTAAAAATGAATACATCATCTCAAAACTATCACCAGACACGATATCTTTTGGTATATTAATATCTGTCGAAAAACACGTTCTTGCTTGTAAAGCCAGAAAGTCACTTAGATGAGAGGCGACTGGCTCTGATGCTTTTCACGCCGTCAAGAATTGCGGAATCTGCTGTCAATCCCGGCAACGCAGCTTAGTTAGCCGAAACACGACAAATGCCGTTTCATAACGGATTGTTTAATTTATAGTCGAACCTTCAGGGATCATCAGGTTCGATACTACATAATTCATACGAGACATTGGACGAATAATAGGAACCACTTGCAGGAACAAGCCCTTGAGAGACCGTTCGGGTGTTGCAGCGCATCTCCTTAGCTATTATCCTAATCAACACCATACCCATTATGACGTCATTCTGCAACATCTAAGTCTTGATAAAAAAAAAAAAAAACAATTAAACATTAGAGTGTAACTTGTGCTTCAAAATATTAGAGGCTTCTTCTTTATCTGCTAATGTTAATATCATCATTCCTGTTTGTTTTCGAAATAAAATTCTTTCTGTTCTTCCTAGCAAAACGCTTTCGAGGGCTGTCCATTCCTTTCTTTTAGAAAAAAAAATAATGTGCATTTCAAGCTATGATGGACAGGTTTTTAAATATTTATCACAAATCTAGAAAATTATTGTCAAAACAGATTTTAAAATATTTCTCTTAAGCATTTTTTAAAATATTTATCACAAATCTAGAAAATTATTGTCGAAACAGATTTTAAAATATTTCTCTTAAGCATTTTTTTTGTTTTTTGCTAATAAAGGAATATATTTTAGATCAAGTTGCCATTTCAGATTTAGAAGATCAGTAGCGAAAAACATTTAAAAATACTATTCGTTGAATTCTGGAATCAAGATAACAGAGTAATTAATAAGGCATTTTGAGAACTATCGGATGAGATATTTAACATAATGTAAGACTAGAAAACATGTCACCCGTTGGGTCACCCATTAAGCTCTGGATAGATTGTTTGAATCAAGAAGAAATTAGTTTGTAAAGTTAGTTAAATAAAAACAATAAAAAGCAAAATCCAATATTAGTCTATTTCTTCCCCTTATATCCCTCTCTCTCTCTCTCTTTCTTTCTCTCGCTTTCTCTTTCTTTATCTCTCTTTCTCTCCCTCTCTTTCTTTCTCTCGCTTTATCTCTCTCTTTCTTTCTTTCTTTCTTTCTCTCTCTCTCTCTTTCTTTCTTTCTCTCTCTTTCTCTCTCTCTTTCTCTCTCTTTCTTTCTCTCTCTTTCTCGCTCTTTTTCTTTCTTTCTTTCTCTCTTTTTCTCTTTCTCTCTTTCTCTCTCTCTCTTTCTTTCTTTCTCTCTCATTCTCGAGCTACAGATTAAAAAGAATCATTACTTGTGGTGACAATTACTTGTGTGCCTTTTGTTTCTCTCTTTCTCTCTGTCTATCTATCTATCTCTCTATCTCTCTCTCTCTCTCTCTCTCTCTCTCTATATATATATATATATATATATATATATATATATATATATATATATATATATATTCTTTGTTTTTTTTTATAGAAAGAAATCCAACAAAATGCCCAATTCTCTCAGAATAACGTTCAGCTTCCTTCGAAAATCAATTACGGCTGAGGATAGCCAGAGCGATTTGTTTATAAATATAACCAAACTCAACAAAACATTAACTTTCAATCTGGGTCCGCTCCGGGCTTTTAACCTATGCTACCATGTTGACTTGATCTGATCTACTGTAACATTATATACATATATATATATATATATATATATATATATAGAGAGAGAGAGAGAGAGAGAGAGGGGGGGGAAGGGGAGAAGGAGGGGGAGAGATTTAATAGCGAGAGTGATAGATAGCATGTAAAATAAGAGCGGGGAGGTCAAACAACATACAGTTAGAGAGGGTGAGAGTGATAGGTAGAACTTAATAAGAGATGAGTCACTTGAAAATTGCTTTCTTTCTTTGACTTTTCTTTCTCTTTTTCTTTCTTTTTTTTTCTTTCTACAACTTTCTCTTTATTTTCTTTCTTTCTTAAAACTTCTTTCTTTCTATTTAAATTTGTATTTTTCTAGTCGTAATTTTCACCGCTTCGCTCCCCGCCTTTCGCAATCGTTTTCTTACAAATCCCAAATGTTGATCCCTTCTTTTCTTTTCCTTCTCAATCACTCCCCCGTCCCCCTTCCCTAAAAAATACACGTAAACAAAACCACTGAATGTGAACAATGATGTACCAAGTAACGATCTTGGACGCCATGTTGGAAAACATGGGAACTATCTAGGTATGATCTCGTCCTGTCTCTACTCGCTCCTGTTTATGTAAGACTAACACAATTCGCGGTCAATTCTCAATTATTAATGAAGCACTCAGACAAAATCACTCCGATCAGGAATTCCGTCCACGCCCAAAGATATCGTCCCTTTTCCCGCCATTTCTTCATCGATTATCGTTCGCCATCTTTATGATGCCATGTCATATTTCAGAGCTTTGTATATTTCATCGATTTTTCCCAGGAACAGGCGAAAATTAACACACACACCTCTCTCTCTCACACACACACACACACACACACACACATGCACATAAGTCAGTCACAGATCGACTGTTTCGCTGCATCACAGCTCCTTGATGTGGTTAGCCAGACAAGTGCTTCAAGCTAAGATCAAAACTCGACAGTTTTTTGACAGTCGGAGATTCTAGCAGTTAAACAATTATAGA
>OY744531.1:39547199-39742199 GCA_963556195.1 Sepiola atlantica
GTATTCCCTGGAGTCTGAGTGACAACAAGTCTCCTCAGACTTCCAGTATGCTCCACCTCTTTTCGTTCATCATCGTTGATGACCTTGCGGTATCGCAACAGCAACTTACCACCGATTTCCCGCTGATAAGGGCCATTGGTCCCCTCTGGGGCCCGAGTGGCAAAAAGCCTCCCCAAGGTCTCAGAGCTCTCCGCGCTCTTCCAGTGGAGGTCTGGTTTGCGCTTTCTCTCCTCGACCCTCTGTCCATAATTTTCTTGGTGTCAGCCTATGCTTGCGCCTCTATCGTGCGGTTGTATTTTCCCCGGTTCTGTTGTCTTATGCTTCCATGTGTTTGTTCTCCATTCGTTGCTTATGTGGGTTGGTTTCCGCATTCGAGGACATTTCTCAGGATTGTAGCTGTTTTGATCATTACTGTCCTTTGTATGGTCTCAGTTATCCCTTTGATTCCTATTTCTCCTAGTCTTTTCTCCATGTTTTTGGGGACTGTTGCTAGTGCTCCTACGATTATTGGTGTTATACTGACTTTCTTCATGTTCCATATTCCTTTCAGTTCTCTGGCAAGTTCAGTATATTTGCTTCTTTTTTCCGTCTCTTTGATCTTCACTCTGTGGTCCGCTGGAACGGCAAAGTCTACGATTTTGCAGGATTTTTCTTTCTTGTTGATTATTATCATATCCGGTCTCCTTGCTGTTATGGGTTTGTCTGTTTGTACATTCATATCCCATATGATTTTGTGGTTTTCGTTTTCTATTATTATTATTATTATTATTATTATTATTATTATTATTATTATTATTATTATTATTATTATTATTATTATTATTATTATTATTATTATTATACTAAAGCTGAGTTTATCAATGTTTGTTACCCTATGGCTTTTTTCTATATACTTTAATGATACAAAATACGTGCTAAAATATTCCTTAGTTTTAGGATTGAGATATGTTTGAAAAAGAATCTATTTTAATTATTTTAATTAGCTATGGCCGAAATTTTCTGTTTTAAAAACATTCTGTATTCCTATATTGCAACGAATAAAACATTAAATACAAATATATATAAACACAGAGTATGTATATTTTCACATTAATTTATGTATATATATATATATAAAGTTTATATATTTAGATAAAGAAAGCGATACAGTTATCAATAGATACCGATAGATATTGGCAGCGATATGTACATAGATAAGATTAGCCTAAATGCTAGTTAAAAAGATAGATACATCGACAGATAGAAAGATAAATAGACTGAGAGAGGAAGTGCTGAAGAGGGTGGCGTAGAAAGGTGGGGTTTCATATTTTCCTAGGACTTAAAAGAGGAAAAAGATAACATTCGCGTCATGAAAAGCCCCTTTTTCTCCAGTGGCAAAATCCATTTCCATATAATTTTATCGAATTTCAATTGCCGTTGAGGATTTCCTCTTGTTGTTTTTCATGTTATCGTTGTTGATGCTATTAGGCTTGTATTTATTTGTTTTTATAATGAAATACACGTTAACATCGGCCATTTTGTTGGGGCTTTTTGTTGCTGTTTTTTGATACTCTTCGCCTCTTCCAACTCCTACCCCGTTCTTTCCTCCTCTCCTCCTCTCCTTCTCTTCTCCTCCTCCTCCTCCTCCTCTTCTTCTTCTTCTTATTATTATTATTAAATACATTATGGCAACAACGATAATGGCTGCTGTTGACACCAGCGATCACTGTTTCTTAGCGGGATAATCCGTGATTTGTCTGACTTTCAATTTCTCAACATTGCGATTCGTTTATTCAACACTCAACTATTCATTCGGTTTCCTTGCCTTTTTAATATCTCCACTCCACCCTCTGCCACTCCTCATATCCTTCTGCTTCTTATTCTAATTCTCATACACACACTAGTTGTTTTCCCTGAAAATCTCTTTTCATCAACATTAAAACTCACTTCTCGCACCAGCCGTTTACAATTGAGCTCTCGTTGATGATGGCCGGTTCGTCTATCTAGAATTTGAGTGACAGTCATCCTCCTCGGGATTTCTCACTTTTCCAGTCCGGGTATGGATGTTCCATCTATATTTTAGTTGTGTTTACGAAGTTCTATTTTATTTAAACGTCGCCTGGCTATTTGAGTCTTTTTTCACGGTTTTTTTTAAATACTATTCCTAGCTAAATGAAGCTGATGCATACGTTGCAAACCTTGACAGGCTATGATTGTACGGAGTCTGTTTATTTGTCCGGCTGCGTTTGACCGCTTTCAAACTTCACGCCGTTCAATTCTACCAGACCCCAGATGCATTTCGTGCCTATAAATAACTAACAAACATACAAACATACAGACAAACAAAAACGCTCAATTTTAATATAGATTTTATGTATTTTCCTAATATATCTAATAGAAAGTTAACTCTTGCTGTCTTTCAATATCTCACCCCTCTATCTCTATCTCTCTCGCCCTCTTTCTCTCTCTCTCTCTCTCTCTCTCTCTTTCTCTTTCTCTCTTTCTCTTTTTTTTTTAATTTTCTTATTTCTGTTTTCATTAGCATAGGGACGGGGCATTCTTCCAAATGCCAGACTATCACCTGCTATTTAGAGGCTCCAACCGAGTGCTCTTTTAAGGATTTTGGCCGTTCCCTTAAGTGCAATTATTTGGATTTCTTTTGGACTTGGTTTTCCGGGAATACTTTCCAGATACTATTTGAAATTTTTCTCCATGAGGCCTTTAGCTCCTATTATAACTGGGATAATGTTGATGTTTTTGAGGTTCCAGTTTCTCTTCATATCATACATTAGGACTTGGTATTTTTGTCACCTTCTCCCTCTCTGCTCTGTTTAAGTCACTATCATTTGCAACACTCACCTCAATCAGTGTTGCCTCTCTTTCTGCCTTTCTCTCTCTCTCTCTCTCTCTCTCTCTCTCTCTCTCTCTCTCTCTCTCTCTCTCTCTATCTATCTCTCTTTGTGTATGTTTAAATACAGCGGCATATGCATCAAATCACCTAGCAAGACATAGACAGACTTATATCTAAACACACACACACACAAGCATGCCCACGTATGTATCAGACAAACATTGTTGTGATGTAGTAAAGAAGGAAACAAAAACATATTCGATAGACAGAATAGTCTCCCCTCAAGTGACTTATCAGCATATTCGGTGGCTGTGTGAGTAACGTGTCTCAATTGCAGGAAAGAGAAGGGGTAGGGTGTGTCCTGCCGACTGAACCAGATCAGATCTGCCATTGTCAAGTGTTCTTTTAAAACAGTATAGCTACGGTCTCATCGAAGAGATTAGAAAATGTCGTCGACAATATGGCGACAAAAAAACATTTCCCGCCGTGAAGAAGTTGTTGTGTAAGATGTCCGCCATCTTAAAGCAGATAGGTTGCAAACATTCGACGAATCATCATTTTATTGTTTTGTTTATCGAACTATTAATTTCACTAACGCTGATATATATATATATATATATATATATATATATATATATATATATATATATATATGTCTCTCTCTCTCTCTCTCTCTCTCTCTCTCTCTCTCTCTCTCTCTCCTAGACTGAAGATTGCGTTAGCATGAAACATTGATGTCTCTAGGTATATTTTAAATATTTAATATTTATAAAAAATATTATTGTTTATCAGCCCCCTCCCACAGAGGCTGGGCACTTTTCGAGGAGCTTCAATAACAAGTAGTACAAACAGCTATATGCAATGATCCGACTCGTAGATCACTCTTAATTACTTGGTGGATAGTAGTAATTCTACTATTTACAGTTGAAATTCCCCTTTATTTACTAATTAGTTTCCAGTGGCCTTCGGGTAAGATCTTCGACTACGAATCAGTGGCGATTTGTGTTCGGAGTTCGCGCCCGGTGACCGGTGAGAACTAGTTCCTAGACTGAAGATTGCGTTAGCATGAAACATCGATGTCTCTAGGTATATTTTAAATATTTAATATTTATAAAAAATATTATTGTTTATCAGCCCCCTTCCACAGAGGCTGGGCACTTTTCGAGGAGCTTCAATAACAAGTAGTACAAATAGCTATATGCAATGATCCGACTCGTAGATCACTCTTAATTACTTGGTGGATAGTAGTAATTCTACTATTTACAGTTGAAATTCTCCTTTATTTACTAATTAGTTTCCAGTGGCCTTCGGGTAAGATCTTCGACTACGAATCAGTGGCGATTTGTGTTCGGAGTTCGCGCCCGGTGACCGGTGAGAACTAGTTCCTAGACTGAAGATTGCGTTAGCATGAAACATCGATGTCTCTAGGTATATTTTAAATATTTAATATTTATAAAAAATATTATTGTATATATATATATATATATATATATATATATGTATATATATATATGAGTAAAAATAAATTAATTTAGAACATTATTTATTACAGATTCAAGAATTCGAGATTTACAACGGTATGGCGTACGATCGTTTCAGAGACGCTTAGGACTTGTCTTTCTTTTCTTTTTTTATACATGAATTCGAATATGTCTCTTCTTTAGCATCTT
This sequence comes from Sepiola atlantica, assembly GCA_963556195.1. NCBI lineage: Eukaryota > Metazoa > Mollusca > Cephalopoda > Sepiida > Sepiolidae > Sepiola > Sepiola atlantica. The sequence continues at coordinate 39,551,700 of OY744531.1, forward strand.
TTACAAAGGTCACAAATAGCAGTTCAGCGAAAACATCAGTACTTTATTTTACTTTTATTTTATTCGAAACTTCATAAATTGTAGCATATATTTTATGACATTTTCCTTGCATAACTAAAAATAATAAGTCTCCACACATATATTATTATTATTATTATTATTATTATTATTATTATTATTATTATTATTATTATTATTATTATTATTATTATTATTATTATTACTATTATTATTACTATTATTATTACTATTATTATTATTATACAGAATTATCATGTTTCTTTATTTTACTATTACTGCGTACGTATCTGACATTTTCTAATGCATATATATACATATATATATATATATATATATATATATATATATATATATATATATATATATATATATATATATATATATATATATATATATATATATAACTTCTTTGTGATATAGCAGGAAAAATCCCAGCAGAGTGCTCGATTAATTAAGAATTAAAGTTAAAAATTAAAAATTAAGAGCGTAATATTTATTTATTTTGATACATAAAAATTAGTACAACATTCGTACCGTCGGTTTCAAGCATGGAAGGACTTGGCCATCCGGCTCTCTTCAGCTTCTGTTGTCATCTGTTTCGGAAATGTGAAGTCACGTGTCACTCTCGTTTGGACGCATTATTTGCTTATTTGCGTTATTTGAAACCGACGGTACGAATGTTGTACTAATTTTTCTGTACCAAAATAAATATATAAGTATATAAAATGTTTTTTGGTGTTTTCTTGTGCGTTGTTTTCCATTCGAAGGACTATCGGCTCCATCTTGCCATGCATGAGGAAGACATAGTCGGAACATGTCAGCTCAGTTCTTCTAAACTTCCGGGCTTTAAAAATTTCGAAGGTTGGGAGAATTTTAAAGACTTGCCCAATTTTGTTTCATGTTCACATTAAATCATTGACTTTGTTGTGTTTTTATGGAAAATTAAATTAATTTTTATTATAAGAAATCGATGTTTTTTTCTTGTGAAAGAGAAAAGCTTCTTTGTAAATTGTAACAAATCAAAGACATTTTTGTCCTATTTTCTGTTGCTCCATATTTCCACATACAATTTTCAAATTTTTATTGAATTTTTTTTTACTAAATTTTACTATTCTTTGAACAAGACAGACTTTGATGAAAATTGCAAGAATCTTTCGTTTTTTTCTTTTCTGAAGAAGAATCTATTATTTTGAAATAGTAGAAAATAAGTGAATCTGACAACATATTTACTGGATCTCTGAAATAAACAGATATCTGTTCATATATGAATAATGTTAGTCGTTTTATATGTTTAACTATATATATATAAAAAATTAAATGAATAATGAGAATACAAATTGGAAAAAGAACAATATTTATTGAATAATCAAGTAGTTTAAACAAAGAATATAACAATAAACTTTTTCTTTCCTTAACCCATGGATTTTCAAAAATGCAAGCTTTTATTATCAGAAGAGATCGTCGAGATAAATCAGTAAAAAGTTATATTACTGTTAGCACATATTTGAAAATATAAAGAATGTATAAAAATACAAAAATATACAAAATTATTTGAGCAAATAAAATCAACATATTTTTCAAATCCCACTTTCCGACCTTGTGTCACATCTTACCGCTGTGGGAGGAAGATGAATACCATATATATATATATATATATATATATATATATATAGTTAAACATATGAAGGCTGATAGCAATGAAGAAACAACTGGAATTGAGAAAGACAAATACAAAAATACACAAAAACTTTTTGAGCAAAGAAAATCCACATATTATATATATATATATATATATATATATATATATATATATATATATATATATATATATATATATATATATAGTTAAACATATGAAGGCTGATAGCAATGCAGAAGAAACCGGAATTTAGAAAGAGAGTGTGAACAAAAAAACAAACAATCGAAGACAATATTTGAGTTATGAATTTTCACAGTATCGATTTATTTTTCAATAGATCTTCGCATATCCAATCAGTAAATATGAGACTCAATTCTCGATATTAATAAAATATGCGGGATGGTGGAACATCGTTTAATAATTTTGGGAGAACCATTCTCTTCTAAAGAAAGAGATACAAAAGTGAAACTGTCTAACGTAATGCGAAATCAAGATTTTTTCATTCCGCTTGAAACACACATACACACACACGAGAACTGGTCTCACAATTTTATCAATATAGCGAAGATGTAGGAAAAGTGTTTAAAAATTATTTCTTATTCATAATTATGCCATTCGAATAAATCTCGAAAATAACAGAATATGTTTTATTTGTATTTGTTTTTTTTGTTTTTTCAGGTCCACAGCGGAGAGCGTCCATACAAATGTGTTTACTGCAACAAGGCATTTACGGCATCAAGCATTTTACGCACTCATATCCGACAACATTCTGGAGAGAAACCTTTTAAGGTAAAGAAATGATAATAAATAAATGCAAATTAGATCATTCTATTGAAACTAGATTACTTGTAACCCGTTGAGTCACAACAACTACAATTATTTGTTTTACTTCGATTTCGTTTGAAAATTCAAAAACTTTGATAATCTGTTAAGAAATTCTTCTTGCACAACTAAAAATAATAATTCTCTTTACTTTAAATAATTCTTATGGATAATATACTAGTAAAAAGCCCTATTATTTTGCTATCTAATTTACATACGTGTTTACGGTGTGTACGAATACATTACGTAAATTAGCTGAAAAGAGAGAGTCACTCTTTCTCTAAATTCTCATAGAGACATTATATCTGTTAGAGAACGGTTGAATCGACAAGCAGTGAAAAGGGGCGAGATAAACACATAGATTGCTAAGAGAGATATGGGTGACTTGTCCAGTTAATTACAATTTACAGCTAATTTTAAGAATTAAAATGGATTCTTATTCAAACATGTTTCAATCCTAAAACTGAGGAATATTTTAGCATGTATTTTGTGTCATTAAAGTATATAAAAAAAAGCCATAGCGAAACACACGTTGATAATAATAGATGGTTTTATTATAGCAATCACTCTTCGTCTTTTACCCAATCAATCCTTTTATCTTCCCTCCCTCTCTCTTATTGTAAATGTTTATTCTCCTTCCCTGTCAACATTCTAGAGAGAGAGAGGGAGAGAGAGAGAGAGAGGGAGAGAGAGAGAGAGATGATGATGATGATGATGATGGACCGGGAAGGAGACAAATGAGAAAAAAAGAACACATAAGAGATGGTGGTGGTTGTCCAGAAAATGTAGAGGTGAATTGATTATGACTTGGCGAAATGACTTGGCGAAATGACAGACTGACTTATCTCCCCTGTTTTACGTGTACTTGTGCCCTTTATCAATAGCGAATCGGAAAAATACGATAAAAGTGATTTATATTTTAAATTAAAATTCTACTCGATAATTTTCCCTAATTTTTGGTGTAGATACCTACTTTCAAAAAGTTTTCCTCTTAATTTATTTGGAACTGCCATGTTTCACCTGTACATTTTATGGACAAGCACCGAGATAGTAAAGTGATCCATAGGCGGGAAGTCCTTCAGAATCTGTTCGTGAAAATTCCAACCGACATTAGACACATAGAGAAAGAAAGGGGTTATTTTTTTTGTTGTAGTAGAGAAAGAGTTATTGCTGTGAATGTCTTAATACGGGGAACCAGAGCTTGGAGCTCAGTCGATCACCTCCCATGGAAATAAGGATGGAGTAGAGAGAGACTAGCGTCGTCTCTTCTTAGATTAAAAAAATCTTTTAGTTATTAAAGGTTACACAGTTTCTTTTGTTTTAATTTTATCTCTATTTAATTTTATCTCTATTTAATTTTATCTCTATTTTTCTGACGATAAAAACAATTTTTTTGTGACAATATTAATTAAAAACTGTAAATGTATTGTGAACCGGGTCGTTATCTTGGTTTCCTTCTTCGTGGCTTGAAGCTGGCTTAGGATGAATTAATGAACACGGACACGCTAGATATTCACATCAATTTATTAAATTTTGCAAACAATTGGTCCGGCCAGAGTTGTTAGTTGCGTCATAGTCTTATAGGAACTACCCATTAATATTGTGGTTGTTATAGTCACATACGCTCGACCGCTATTTTTAGAAACAGATCAGAAACAAGCATCGGAGGAGATTTAGAGTCTACTCCGTCTCGTTACTGATAGCACGACTCCTTAGAAAAACATCCTATATTTAAAGCAGCCGATTATAGAAGCATTTAACTTCCTGTAGACCAACTAACATTCGAACCACTCCAGTCCGACACAAAGCCATTAGGTATATAATACATCTACTGAGTAATTAACTGTTAAATAGATTTATCAAATTTTGCTAAACAATATCTCCGGCCGGAGTGGTTAGTTGCGTAATAGTTTCCTAGCAACTACTCATTAACAGTTCCTTTTCTGAGTAGGCTGTGAGGACAGAGCACAATCCTTGCAAAAAGTTATATGCTCAGATTTTCGATAACAAAAACAAAGATAAGCCGGCTTTATAAAAAATATATGCCTTATTGTATTAGCCAACCCCAACAGAATAGAATGATAGAATAAAAATTAGTAATAATTTGTTGGGGGGAAATCGAGAGTTCCACAAGTCTGCAGTTCTTGGAAAGAAGCTACTGGAATAAGAAGCTGTATTACAATGAGGTATCACAACAGCGAATTGATGAAGACCACTAGACCAACGAGTCGAACGAGCTGGAACAAAAGAAGCAGGGAATAGATCACATAATTCTGAAGAACACATGCTATAATAGTATTTATAGAAAAGACTGAGACTAGCAACATCACGTCTGTGAGAGAGAGGGTGTAGAAAAGAAGAAAGGGTAGGACCAATCAAATTGCAGATACGTTTTTGCACCTTATCAAGAACCCTTAAATGGGACAGAGATTCACCAGTCCAAATATTACAACAGTACTCCGTTAGTGATTCAATCGAATTCCTACGGTGGTTTGTTTACAATTTGACTGGAAGTGGATTCCTATGAGATAGAACGACTGCTAATAGTGAAATTATGAGTGTCCTCATACGTAAAATATAAAGAAAGGAATATAAAATGAAGACAATGAATAAGAAGGAATTACAATAAAAAGAAGATTTTAAATCAAAACAAACCTGACCGAAAACATAACTTTCTTGGTGGAGGTAATAATAAGTTTTGTTTCTTCTATATTATTATTATTATTATTATTATTATTATTATTATTATTATTATTATTATTATTATTATTATTATTATTATTATTATTGTTGTTGCTGTTGCTGCTGTTGATGTTGCTGCTGCTGTTGCTGTTGCTGTTGCTGTTATTGTTATTGTTATTGTTATTGTTATTGATATTGTTATTGCTATTGCTATTATTATCAGTATTATTATTATCATCATTATTATTATCATCATCATTATTATCATCATGATTATTATTATTATCATCATCATTATTATCATCATGATTATTATTATCATTATTATTATTATCATCATTATTATTATCATTATTATTATTATTATTATTTATTAATTTATTTATTTTTTATGATAGTCTCAACTTTTGGATGTTTTTAGTTGGAGTTTTCTTTTTTAAACATCAAGTCAATTCCCTTGTCCTTAGATATTCAAGCTGTCCCTTAACACTTTCGATGTTCTTAACAGGCAAGCCTTTTGCAGAATTGGAAAATAAATTGTCTCGTCAATCTGTTTAAGCTATTTATGGTGACTTTTCGTTATGGTTCCAAGCGTTCTAATTACAACGGGAACCACCTATACTTCTTTACATTTCCATAGTCAAACTAATTCCCATTTTAGATCTTGATATTTATTTTTTACGTATTTTTCTTCTGCACTCTGGTATTATTATTATTATTATTATTATTATTATTATTATTATTATTATTATTTACTCACTAGGAGTTATCACACTGGTCATCGTCAGTGGTCGCCCACTGCCGACAACCTGTGGTATTCCCTGGAGTCCGAGTGACAACAAGTCTCCTCAGGCCTCCAGTATGCTCCACCTCTTTTCGTTCATCACCGCTGATGACCTTGCGGTAATCGCAACAGCCACCTACCAAAGATTTCCCGCTGATAAGGGCCATCGGTCCCCTCTAGGGCCCGAGTGGCAACAAGCCTTCCCAAGGTCCCAGAGCTGTCCACGCTCTTCCAGTGGAGGTCTGGTTTGCGCTTTCCCTCCTCGACCCTCTGTCCATAATTTTTGTGGCGTCAGCCTATGCTTGCGCCTCATTCGTGCGGTTGTATTTTCCCCGGTTCTGTTGTTTTGTTCTCCATTCGTTGCTTATGTGGGTTGGTTTCCGCATTCGAGGACATTTCTCAGGATTGTAGCTGTTTTGATCATTACTGTCCTTTGTATGGTCTCAGTTATCCCTTTGATTCCTATTTCTCCTAGTCTTTTCTCCATGTTTTTGGGGACTGTTCCTAGTGCTCCTATGATTATTGGTGTTATACTGACTTTCTTCATGTTCCATATTCCTTTCAATTCTCTGGCAAGTTCAGTATATTTGCTTCTCTTTTCCGTCTCTTTGATCTTCACTCTTATTATTATTATTATTATTATTATTATTATTATTATTATTATTATTATTATTATTATTATTATTATCATTACTACTACTACTATTATTATGTAGAAGAATTATCATTCTTACAAAGAAATAAACATACTTATCATTTTGCAATCTAATTTACATACGTGTGTTTGGTGTGTGCAGAAATGTTTAGTATCAAAATAAACATATGACAGACATTTTTTTTTCTTTTTTATTATTTATTTGTCTCTATTTTATCTTTCCAGTGCAAACACTGCGGGAAAGCCTTTGCGTCCCACGCTGCCCACGATAGTCACGTGCGGCGGACCCACGCCAAAGAGAAGACGTGTCTGTGCACGCTGTGCGGAAAGACTTTCTCGCAACCGTACGAACTGAAATTCCACATGAACGTCCATTCACAGGAATAACATTTCTGAAACAAAACCGGAACACGTGTAAAAAGGAAAACATGAAATGACATTTGTCATGTGACCGATGAACGTTTTTGAACTTTGTACATTGTTTGTAATGAAAAGAAAACAATCAGAAGAATAGGATTATATATATATATATATATATATATATATATATATATATATATATATATATATATATATATATATACACACATTTACAGAAAAAAATAACAATAAAAAAGAGGAGAAATAATAAGTATAAACTTGAATCCCTCTCCTCCCGTAAAAAAAAAAAACTACAGTGGTATCAATATTGATTGGTACCACGGAAAGTGGCTGCGAACGGCCTGAGAGGGTTAAAAGACTAAGGACGGATAACACCATTCAGATATTGAACGCAGAGTACTGTCATATCGAGGAGACTTATTGTTCCAAGATTCCAGGGAAAACCACTTAGCATTATCAACGATAAACCATTGGTAATAGACGGTGCGAGAACACTTAGTGGAATCCACTAATAATGGGATATAACGGACCCTAGTGGAATATCCGAGGGTATTTGCTGGGACTCAATAGAGAGATACGGATTGTTATCAGCCATAAATCGCCGATAACGACTGGAGTTAAATCGGGGATGACACGGTGACTAAGTTGATAACGACACAGACTGAGGACCTGGGTGTGCCGGGTTCGAATCCAGTTCGTTCCACAGAAACACTTTCATCAAAACCCACACCTGACCTTGTGTCTAACCTCATAGAGGAAGTAAATAAAATAACGATTGGGGCAAAATCTCCAGTTAAATAAGAATATGAATATGAAAATTTTGTATCGGGTTTTCCGATATTAAGAATATTCCAAATATAAAATCTGGCATCATAGAGTGGGTTAATATCTGTATTGAAAAATCGGCAATTATGTAAAGGAAACTGGAATCAATTAGTATGGACATCCTCTGGAATCGATTACGGACTTGTAACATGTAATCAGTTTACAGGACTTCGTTATACACACAGAGAAAACAATGAAAACGAATTAAATAATAATAATAATAATAATAATAATAATAATAATAATAATTAATAATAATTTTTTTAAAAATGGCGCCAGCCTAGGTTGACACCACACAATATTTGCAGAGGGTCAAGGAGGATGAGAAGACCGAGGAGAGACAGCACAAACCAGACCTCCACTGGAAGTGCAGAGAGTGCTGGAACCTTTGGGAGACTTATTGCCACCCAAACCCCAGAGAAGATAAATGGTCCTTACCAGCGAGAAATCAATGGTAAACGGCTGTTGCGATACTGCAAGTTTATTTGCGGTGGCTATCGAAAAGAGGTGAAGAATACTGGAAATCTGGTGAGACTTGTTGTCACACAGACTCCAGGGAATACCACCGATTGTTGTCGGTGAGCAATTACTGATAACTTGCGTGAAAACTCCTAGCGAGTACAAATAATAATAATAATGAAAAATAATAAAAAATAATAATAATCATAATAATAATAATAATAATAATAATAATAATAATAATAACAATAATAATAACAATAATAGTATTAAAAATAAAAAATAATAATAATAATAACATAATAAAAATAATAATAATAATAATAATAATAAAAATAATAATAAAAAATAATAATAATAGTATTAAAAATAAAAATAATAATAATGATAATAATAATAAAATAATAATAAAAATAATAATAATAAAATAATAATAAAATAATAATAAAAAAAAAAATAATAATAATAGTATTAAAAATAAAAATAATAATAATAATAATAATAATAATAATAATAATAATAATAATAATAATAATAATAATAATAATAATAATAATAATAATGATGATGATGATGATGATGATGATGATAAAAAGGTCGTTATTTAATATTTTTCTAAATATAAAAAATAGAAATTGTAACGGGAGCGATACCTTGCACATAAGGTACTTTCCCGCCAAACTCTCAAATTTATTTAATCTTCATAACAATATAAAGGAGTGAAGAAGAAAATAAAGAAGACTACAAAAAATGACAAATGTAACAGCAACAACAAATTAGTAATCAATATACTACAACATGCGTAAATTGTGCATTCCTCGCCAAATAAAAAAGTGCAAACTAGACAGACACGTGCATATACACATAAATACACATGTACATGCAGATATACATATATATATAGACTCATAATTCTATATAAAAAAATAATAACTCCACCCGAAACAAACACAATTGTGAGTCAGGATAAATCACTAGATAAACCATGCAATGCATGAATGGTGCGTTATACAAACATTTTACCAACTCTGTACGCATAAACACCGAAAAGAACTGACCTTACAGTCATAAAACTCAAAGACAATAGAAGCAGAATATGCAATCTTATTCACCTGAAAGTTCCAACAGATTGTAATGTAGGTTTCAAGATCTTAAACACGTTTCAAACCATAAAGATCTTCAAATTTCAAGAATGAGACATATGAAAATATCAAGTTTCATGTTTTAGAATGTTTTTGATGAGGATTGATAATTTGTATAATCTGGCTTTTTTTTAATCTTGGATGTTATTCTCACGACGTTTCGGCTGATCTAAACTCTGATCTTCTTCAGGTGAGTCTGGTCGAACTCGGGAATCTTTATGTCGAACTCGAAAATCTGTACGGAATTTTGAACAGAACCTTTCATTTAATCCAAAAGTGTAGCTTCCTCTTGTTCCGCTAGCCATGACGCAAGGACTTGTATAATCAGTTCCAAGTGGCAGTCTTCTGTGGGTTAAAGGTTCAATCCTCAGTGCGGGCGATACAAAGAATACAATTACGAATTACTTAAGACTTTTACCCGACCATGGCTGGCGGAACGAGAGCAAGCTACCCCGTTGATTAAATAAAGGGTTACGTTTAAAAAATGTGTACAGATTCCCGAGTTCGACATAAAGATTCCCGTGTTATACAAGATGCACCTGAAGAAAATCGGAGATTACATCGGCCGAAACGTTGTGCTAATAACATTCAAGATGAGGTCAGTAGTCGAGATAATCTAATTTATACAAATGAAAACATCGATGATTCCAGTGTTGGCACTGTTTTGAATAGGTAACGGTGAAAATAAGACAATTAAAAGTTTCTCTGGCAGTCGCCGTGCTCAAGCATTTTTCTTACAAGCACAGCCCACTTAATATGTAAGGTTTTGTCTTTGTAAAATGTGTATAATTTTGTGTATGTATCTGCGTCTGTGTGTGCACAGAATCGTGCGGTTGAAATATCATGGCAACATTTGATAACTTTAGGCTCGAACGGAAATGAATACAGAGCCGACGTCAATGGAAATATAAACGAAACGATAAGAATAATCGCAGTCGAATGAACAGAAATGCCATATGAACGTCCATACAAACGAATGAATAACTCTTCAGAAATAATGAGAATTGTACAAATAAACGAAGAAAGAAAAAGAAAAAAAAATCAAAATGCCATTTGTTGATTTACATATGAATATTTGAACTTTGCGCATTGAAAAAGAAAGTAAAATTATATATATATATATATATATATATATATATGAATATAACTCCCAGCATGCCCGATGCTTCAGTTCTTTCTACCTACTACCGCGAATTCCATCACAGAGCGGATAAATACGTCAGACCAACAAGACGTTTCTTCTATAAACAAAACTATAAGTTTGTTTATTTAAAAAAAAATACATCTTTGAAAATGGAGTGTTTCTCCGAAATATATAAGACAACAGTAAAAAAGAAAAAATCTACCTTGCATTGTAAGGGCTTTCTATTGACACTTATTACCTATCACCAATGCTTAAAAAAAAGAACGAAAATAATTTGAATATATATATATATATTATTTGTATTTCCGACGATTCTTAACTGTTCAAAACTAATCGTTTGTTCACATCTTACAAATGTGTATCGTTTCAAAGAACTGTACAAGCAGACAGAATCGGGATTTTACAGTTAAACAAGATTCAACAATACATTTCAACAGTCTATGAGACCATAACAAAAATGCTGCCCAAATATACAATATATATATATATATATATATATATATATATATATATATAATGATTGGACAAGTTTGAATAAATGCGAACCAGAGAAAAGAAAAGGAAAAGAAAAACACTTTTCCGTCTAAAAACGAGTAACAAAACACTTATATTGTACATACTCCAAAGAATATGTCAGAGAAGCTTTGTGTTTTAAAAGCAGATACAAAGAAAGATGTTTATAAAAACACTATTCACATAAGAGATTAAAATATAAATAAAAAAAACCCTACTTTAGATTGCATGGGGGAGGGGCGATGAAAAAGTGCACATAGATTCAAAATGTGATCACATGCACTCAGTAATAAAATAATAAACCTCCTTGAAAGGGTTAGGTTATCTTTATTTTTTATAGACATTGTATCAAACTTTTATCAACAGCTTTTGTCATTGTCAACATACGATGAAGAGTGTACAATTAGCATAACAGCTCTCCTTATTGTCGTTGTGATCTTTTTAAAACGGGGACTGATAAAGACGAGAAAAGAAATGACAGACCAAGAAAACAAACCTGTGCGAGATGATGGTTATTACGTTACTTCCAGTTTGCCATATTTATTTTTAGGTCAAACGAGATTAACTCTTGACAAATAATGGAAACGCCCGAATAAAGACATCATCTGATAAACCGTTTCTCTATTCTCCTTCATCTTTAAGATGACAAACGTTATATGTGATTATGTAACATATTTATCTTGATTTGTAAGGGTCCCTTACAAATGAAAGGAGCAAAAGGCTAGACGGTACCTATACAATAATGTTAAGAGTAGTCCTAGGTGTCACTTGGAAGGATATGATAACAAACAAGGATCTATATGGAAAACTGAGTAAAGTAACAGCTCATAGCCAGAAGGTTGATTGGAAATATGTGGGGGGGGGGAAGCATGAGTTGGTATACCACCTACTGATGTGGGAACCAAAACATAGAACAGATGAAAACCAACAATTACATATGTGTTTCCAAATGTTCACTTTTTCTGATTACATAAATCAAGCCATAAAAATAAAAAATATATATTTTTCGTTTATCTTAAGTGTTAAATATTATAAGAACGAGTATTGTAAATCCTATATCCAGGGACGGGCAATTTCTTAAAGACTTTTTCAGTTTAAAAACAATTAAAATCAATTATTAAATGTTCGATTTTCGTTTTATTTAAAAGATATCAACGTATACTTGTTCAACTAGGCGGAGACAGATTTAAAACATTGAATGGTGTTATATTGAAACAGGGGCATGATCTCAAATATCTTGGTTCGTCGATTGGAGATAGTTAAAATAAGCATGGAAGTTTGAATCAGGCTGGCATGGAAGGCCATAACCAAATTAGACAATATTTGAGAACCCAAACTGAAAAGTGAACTTAGCATCCATTTTTTTCAGATCGACAGTTGAAAGTTTTTTGCTGTATGGAGCAGATAGTTGGCCCTTTACAAATGAAATATGCAAAAGGCTAGATGATACCTATAACAGAATGTAAATAGCAGCAGTCCTAGGTGTCACTTGGAAGGATAGGATAAAAACAAGGATCTATATGGAGAACTGAGTAAAGTAACAGCAGTTCTCAAAGACAGAAGGTTAAGATTGATTGGAAATATGTGGAAGGGGAAGCAAGAGTTGGTATACCACCTACTGATGTGGGAAGCAAAACAGGGGAAAAGGAAAAAAGAAGACCATCATATGTGAACCAATTAAGAAATAACACCGGTTTGTCGACGGAAGAACTAGAGAACGTAATGGGAGACCATGAAATATGGAAAAGTCGAGTCAATGATTCCTCAGCGAGCTCGAAATAACAAACTAATATAACATATTGACATTGATGTATAATTAAATTGCATAAATTGATAAACGAGTTTTAGTTGAATGCAAATTCCCTCCCCCAAAATGTGTCATGTATTAAATGCATATATTTGTATGTTGGTCCTAAAATAACGCTTTTAAGAATTGGGTGTTCAGGTATATGAAGTTACATCCCTTGAATCAAAATTACCTACTGTGGTCGATTATGTTTGTCAGATTCCCTCTCTAGTAGTTTTAGTGAAATTTATAGCTATAGTTATTGCAAAATGATACTAGAAATATAGTACCGCTTCAAAAAGGTACGGATTTTATCGTCTGCCACTTTCATGCTGTTCAAATTTAGTGTTTAGTATTGAATCATCTAAAACCACCTCACATACTTTGGCTAACAAATTTTACGGAATCCAAGCGTCGGTCAATTGCTAAAGTCTACACACTTGAATCACAGGGTAGAGTCTTTATTTACTTGCCTCCCCACGAGGGCAAAGTTAGACGTACGGTCGGTTTTTATGTAGGGTATATCCAAAAATTGTCCCAGTCAAGAAGTTTCTCTTAACTTCAGGCCGATAATAGAACAGGTACTACACTTTGATCAGAGTTCCTATTGACTTGCAACACACGAGGGCAGAGGTAGGCACAAGATTGGTTTTAATGTAAGGGATATCATCTCCCTAAAAGGGGAACTCTGAATTGGGACAAAAGTAAAAATTGCCTCAGCTTAGAAGGATTTCTCTTTCACTAACCTAGGAAAGAAAAGATGCCGTGTAGTATTAGAAGAAACCCTCCACTTTGCTCCTAGAAAAAAAGGCCCATGAATGATATTTGATTTTAAGTTTTGTTTGGGGGTAAATCTAATATCTAATCTAAATGAAAGATAGGAAGGCTTTCAATTAACCAAATCAATTTTATTGGCAAAAAGATAACGAAATGCAGCAAGCCATGTAAAAAGACAGTTAGAAAATGTGTACATCTATATACCGTCTGAATGTTTGTCTAAGACAACTTTAAACTTGGATATGGTAGGCATCATCACGACCTCCTCTGGCAAGCTGTTTCAGGGAGAAGAAACTTGGGCAGAGACTGATGCCTTTCTTTTGATGAGACTGGTGAGGAATTTGATAAAAAGCAAGCAATTCCAGCTATAGGGTATCTATTAAACCAGTTGGTGCTATTACCAGATGGTATCATTATCAGATGGTGCTATTACCAGATGGTATCATTATCAGATGGTGCTATTACCAGATGGTGTCATTATCAGATGGTGCTATTACCAGATGGTGTTATTATCAGATGGTGCTATTACCAGATGGTATCATTATCAGATGGTGCTATTACCAGATGGTATCATTATCAGATGGTGCTATTACCAGATGGTATCATTATCAGATGGTGCCATATCTAAACCAGAAACTTCTGGAATCCATTTCTTGTCTCCAGAAACCATCCTTAATAGTTTTAAAATAGATGAAACTTAACAAGAAAAGTTAGAGATACAGTGTTTCATGTCCATGCATGACAATTGTCCATTTTCATTTTCCATTGCAAAATGATTGAACTACACTTACGTGATTTAACTCACAAAAATGGTTGGCCTTTGTAATAACACTTTTTTTTATACTAATGGCACATCAATTATCAAGGTCCGTAGTCCCGGTCGAGGATAAGGGTTAATGAGATTGTCAGTTTGACGATGAACAACACTATGAAAGGATTGGAAACAATGGGTGGAATAGGCAGAATTTGATTATTTAAGAAGACGGATCAACAAGTATTCGTTGAAAACGACCACGTTGTAGTCAGCTAGGAAGTTCATGAAAAAGTCCATTAATATTAGTTTTAAGATGCTAATGTTAGAGGTGGTTGCTGTAATAGACAGACACTCTTGGAATCATCTTCATGCATTTCGATGATAAATAAATAACTTTGTTGTGTTTGTTTATCTAGACTTTTACTTATTATTACATGATGCTAGTACAAGTGTCGCCATCTACCGGTCTCTGTATGAGACTACAGCGGACAAATGCTTACAATTTTGACGTCCGTGTGCACAAAGTATAGAAAATAAGATTTACAAAAAACCAGCTGGACCCGTGTCACTGCGTTACTCGAATTGTTAACTTTCTACAAATATAAACGTTCAAGTTATTAACAAAATAAAGTAGAGCGTTTTAGTTTCTGTTTATAAGTCCGATAACGTTTCTAATTTTATCTGTGTCTGTTCCATGTATCATATTTTGTAATGAAAACGGTTCAAATCGAATAACCAGTTTGTGCACGTTCGCCTCGTCAAGAAGATGGATAGATCATTTGGAACGCTGGAAACGTACAGCCGACAATAGACGCAAATAACAAATGTACTAACGTGTTTTTTTTTATTAAGAGAAAAGGTTTGGTTTGGTTTGGCTTGTTTTACGGCATAGCAACCAACTATGGGTTATGTAATGCCGATTATTAAGAGAAAAAGGGAAACTGTATTTATTAGAGCTGTGTAAATAAACGATTGGTAAGGGGGCATCACAACATCTACAAATACAAGTTTATCTTATTTGTTTGTTGGGAACCATTTAAACTGTTGAATTGATATTTATTCGTGGCGTAAAAAAGAAAAACATGAAACGGAAAATAACACAGAAGCGACGAATCGCTTATCTAAAAGGGAGGAGAACTAACAGAAAGGGTAAGAGACATAAACGCAAAACAGATGACATAGCTTTCAAGGCAGCTATGTTGAAAAAGGTTGAAGGCATCGTAATATGTAAAAAGTCTGTTATAAAACATGCATTCAGTGTAATGGGTGGCAGACGTAGTAGACGTGAGTGTTAGGATAAGTTATCCTCCTCTCTATAAATAACTAAGGGAAAACATAATATCGAACAAGGGTAAATATAGAAATCTTAGGTATTTTCTAGAATCAAAATCATGTAATGGAGTTTGATCTAAATTTAAATGATGATTCTAGACATAAGGTTTAGTATCATTATATCTCGCTTTTAGATTTTTTCATAAGGGCATAAAAGTGGTGCAAAACTCTTCTGTTCGCGGAATATTCTTCTAACAAGATGATAAGATGAATTTATTTTGTTTTTAATTTTTGAGTTTCAGGTATTTTTTCAGCTCTAAGATTGCGTAACATAGCAAAGTGGACGTTAACTTTTCTAATTTGAACTTCAGTATTTTTTTTTAATGTTTCCGTAAATGGTTTTAATTGTTCTAATGTATAAATTCTGCTGGGTTTTCATGCACAGTATTATCTAAGAGAATTACTCTAGTTTCAAAGAATTCGTCAAATACTTTTGTGTCTTTTGTTTCTTTTAAAAATAAAAAAAAAGAGTTGTGAAAATAAAAGAATAGACCGAAAGAATATCTTTCTTTCTGTTCTTCTTGATGTGGTAGAAAAATTCAAACCAGATTTGGATTTTTTTTAACATAATTCACCCCAAATAAGGCAATATGCCACTGTGGACGTAAGGGACTACTGAGAATTAGGGTGAAAGTTTTAGGGGTATTCCTAAATTGGTAGCTGTGCAGCGAGATGCTTGTTCACGCTAGTTTTACATTTCTGCGTGTCGGTACAGTCGGAGAAACAAAGAGCAGGAAGGGAGTTCCAAAGGCCGGCAGATCGAGTTAAGAAGCTATTCAAGTAGAAGGCTTTCCGGCATCTGGGGACCTGTACAGTGAGTAGATGGGATTTAGCTGATTGTCGCGTTGGTCTGTGTATTTACGTCGAGGGGGGCATCAGAGCAGCAAGTTCATCGGAGCACATTCCATTGAAATACTTGTAAAACAAGCAGAAGGATACAACATTGCGATGATGGGACAGGATTGCAATTTGACAAAGAAATATTAATCAACCAGGAGATTATTACTAAATAAAATTTTCTGCGCGAGAGGAGTCGGCTTTCCTCTTCAAGGAAGAAGTTTCTAGGGAATATTAAATTCCCAAGCGATCCCTAGTCGCATGTACATCCTGGTTAGGGGAGATGATTTTGACGAACTAAGTTTTTTTGGGGTGTCACCATCCTCCCCCACACAGCGCCTGATATTCCCAAATGGTCACCCATCTGATAATGACTAGGCTCAATATCGCTGAACTTCGGTGATCTAACGTTAAAATATGCATACGAGTGAGTGGTCTACCATTGACGATACTAGTTGTCACTTGGTTTCTTGTGTAACACACTAGTTTTTATTCATGTGAACACTTGGTCACCTGAGATTGAAAAAAGTTCTATCTGCGATATTCGGTCATTTTAAGTTATAGACCATGTCGTTTCTGAAATGCTGAACATGACACGGCCGACGTGTTATACACAAAACCTCGTTTACTCACGGCAAGTAACGTCCTGATAATAAAGTTCTGTTTTTATGGGAAGGATAAACAGTCCATGTGGAAATCTGTGGTGTATAAAGCATTAAGATTTCATGCTGGAAGAGGGGGGGGGGGTCAACATAGATTTGAACCCATTTCCTCTAGAAACAGAGATACAGTATACATATCTGCCTCTCATCAATACCTCAGTGTAAAATGGTAAATAATGTTTTAAAAAATAGTTTGTAAAGAAATGTCTTCGTCAATATAATAACAAGTTATGCTTTACAAAAGTTTGAAGTCAAATATTTGAAAAGTGCAAAAGTGCAGGTAGAACCTTCTTAATTTTGGGGGACGATTGGTAAATCCAATTTCAATGTCTCTTTATTTTTTATATTTTCATAAGCTACACTATCTGAACACTTGTTTCGTTTCTTTCAGGCCAAAACTCCAAAGAGAAAGATTAGACTATTTTTATCCACGCCGACTTCCCGTTCGTGACGTCACTTCCTTTGACAAATCAACTTTATACTGACCTAAATTTCTATAAGACATTTTTTGTACGTAATCGAACATATTCTACAGCATATTACTATATTTCCCCCCTCAAACACCTCAGTAAAACATTGAGAATAAAGTTAAAGCAATGGTGTGTAAAGAAATACCGGTATTATTGGAGATTAACACCCCAGCTAAAAAGTCCACCTCCACCCCCACAAAAAAATTAGATTATTTCTTTTTAGGCGATTACGTGTTAACATCCTGAAAAAAATTGTGGAAAAACAAAACAAAATTATTTTAAAATTTAGTGTAGGCGATCTGTTTCGTATATAAATTTAACATAAAATGATCCTCCATTTCCCAACCATTCTAGTGTTGTTTTATAGCAGTTACTCATTTTTGATTTGCTATAGGGATAAATTCTGTGGGTTTTGTTGGGAGGGGTCTACTTTTAGGCGATTACGTGTCGTTAGTGGTGACAAAATTAAGTTTACATGTCTATAAAGTTCGAATGGCCTGCAAATAGTGGAGCATTTTAAGTTAAATTTATATGCGAAATTCTAAAATAATTTTGTTTTTTTCTGTTTTCCGCCAAGTTTTTAAGGATGTTCACATGTGATGGCCTAAAAATGTACAATCTAATTTTTTTTTTTTGGGGGGGGGGGGTGCGGGGTAGCTGAGGGTGTTAATCTACAAATTTATCGAAATGTCTTTGTCAATATATGAATGACCTAGTTATGGTTTACCAAACTTTGAAGTGAAATATCTCAAAAGTAAATAACAAGCCGCGCGTGCGTGGTCCCCCTTTGTATGTGACTCGATGTGGCGAGAATAAAATGCAATAAATTTGGGCAATTTTGGGGCATTTTTGACCCCCCTCTGACCCCCTGGGGGAGCTAACCAGAATTTTTCTGAGGTCAAGGATGCTCATTTTATATCCAGAACAATTGCCTCTACATTTTGGCCAAGTTTCAGAAAGATTGAATGGATGGATCAAACGTTATGGGAGAAAAGGGTTATTTTTTGCCATTTGTGGGGCTTTTGACCCCCTGGGAGCGCGAACCAGATTTTTTTCCAAGGTCAGCGATACTTATTTTCTATTAGGAACAATTGCCTCCACATTTTGGTCAAGTTTCAGAGAAATTGAATGGATGGATGAAAAGTTATGGGGCAAAAAATGTACTTTTTTGCCATTTCGGAACCTTTTGACCCCATGGGGGGCTAACCAACTTTTTTTTCAAAAATCAGAGAATGTCACTTTCTAACCTGACCAAAGTTCCTAAGTCATGCAAAATTTCAGAGAAATTCAATGGATGGTTGCGGAGAAAAATCCGGACGGACGGACATGCCTCAAAACATAAGTCCCCCGATTTTATAAATCGGGGGACCAAAAAAGGTGAAGACAGAACCTTTTAAATTTGGAAAGAGCACTAAGCAACACCGCAGAAACTTCATGCAGACCAGACAATCCTGAGGCACGATCTTCGTGAGCCTTATACGGAAATCCAACTCGCTGAACAACAACAACAACAACAACAGAAACAGAAACAGTAACAACAAAAGATACTTAAAAAAGAAAACTCAAAATGCAAAAAAATGTCATAATACGCTTTACATCTTTTTTAGGCACCGAATTTTTTTATTGACTCCAATGAACAACAAACAGAACAAATGGAAACACACCGAGGAGAAGGAAAGCAAACTGTCTCGCTTTTCTAAATGTAGCTCTTATGCTGATTTGTAAGAATAAATTACTGTAAACTAAATGAGATAAACATTTTTGAAATGGCTTCTTGTTTCTTTCTTGTATTATTATTTTTTTTCAAAGTATCATCTTCCACTCTATAATAAAGAGCAGTGCGTATTTATTTGTAAATGAATAAACGCAGGACTGGTCTCGCCGTCCCGTCACTTAATTTGTGGAGGAAACGCTCCAACGCCAGGACGTAAAGCAGGGGCGACAGAGACAACCCTGACGCACCGACCGAGAAATCACGAATGACCCTGAAAGCTTACCAATGGCTTGCACCGCTACCGTCGACAGATGATACAGAATAAAGACCCACTTGCAGAAGTCCAGATTAAAACCGGTGGCCTCCAAAACAGATCACAGCAAATGATGGTCGACCCTATCAAAAGCCTTGGCCTGATCTAAATTGCCTTCTTCTATTCCTTCTCTGATCGAACGAATCAAATGTTAGCCGTTTTGAATCGAATTTCCCTTTCACAGCGAAGTTCTGATCAGGTTCAATCAAATCACTGACAACAGTCTGCAAACGGTTCGCTAGAACCGTTGCAAAAAATCTTTAACTTAGTGCTTATAAGAGTTATGGACCTGAAATCATCTAAGTCCTCCTCACCATGCCGGTTCTTTTTTTTTTTCAGCAATGTGATCACTCTCTTGGTTACCTTCCAGGGATGGATCCCTGAGAATAGCAATGGTTGAACACATCCTTCAGAAGAGGAACAAATATTGGCGACAGCTTCAAGTAGAATTCATAGGGCAGACCATCAAGTCCCGGGGACTTGTTTCGGCCGACTGCTTCAACGCAGTAATGACCTCGAGCTCCGTAACCATGTCATCATACTAGCCGCTTGGGACGCGTTTAGGCTAGGCGAGGTAGCTAACTAGCTGTCTAACTCCTCGACGCGGAGTCTAGGTAGTTGAGTGAAGCGCTCCTCCAGATGCTTCCGGAATCTCTCGAAAATCTCACGAGTCGACGCGAGGGTATCTCCTTCCAGGCCTTCCGAATATAGATATCCAAACCACGACGTAAAGCAGCCTTACGATCAACAGCTTCGTTTGAGACTCTCTTTAACCTAGCTCTAACTAATTGACCTCTATACCGCTCGCTCGCCAAGCGGTTGAGGTCCCCCTTAGTTAGTGCTGCAGTTAAGGAATCATCCCCAGCCACTGCCTGGGTCAGCTTATCCTCTAAACGCTTTTCTGCCTTAGCCTTATCTAGGTCGAGGCCGTGGGCATATATGACAGCATGGTGTCTAACTTTCGCCTTGGTGCTAACCCACTATCTACTCCCGATAACCGCTACCACTAAAGACTGCTGGTAGGGTAGTTTAGCTTTCTCCCGTATCTTCAGTAAAGAGGTATGATATTCAAAAATGTACTCTTAGAATATCGATTATATTAGGTTGAAAATAATTTATTTTAAAACATAAAAGTTATCAGTTTTATTTTATCGTGCTATTTTGGTTTAAATTATAAAATTCGAAAAGAGTAATCAATATACAGCTGATTCGCCGTATCCTGGCGGTTAGACGTGGCGAGTGTTTTCACAGTGGGATTCTAAACTTGATTACTTGATCACTAACTGAGACATCTTACCCTTACGTTCGCTACGAAATAGCATGGCAGGGCAAATGTAAAGGAAAGCATAGCATTATAATTTTCCTTATTTCGTAGCGAGCCTAAAGGTTAAATGTCCCCTAAGCTGACAACACAGTCGAGTTCCTAATCTCAGTGTATTAACAGTCGCTACGTCTAGCCCCAATGAAGAGCCATGATACGGCGAAACAGTCATATTTCTTTAAAACGCATATATTTTTCAGTAAAGTATGTGTAAATATTAAAAATACACACGTCGGAGTTTAGACCCTGTTTGTATGTGTTTAGCTTTAATATCTAGTTTGATTCTTTTTGCTTGTGTGCATAAATGGACGGAAACTTTGGGGTCTATTTGTGTCATTTGATATTATTTAATGTATGCTTTTATTTATTTAAATGACGAGTTGTTCGGGAGTAGGGTTGTTCTGTCTGATAGTAAGCTTGTGGTCATTGAACCAGAATCTAATGGGTTAGGTTGTTTCACCAATGTATTTACTATTTACACATTTGGGACAAAAGATATATTAGGACTATCACAAGTAAGATGTTGCGTTGTATTTGAATGTGAATCTATCACAAAATGCTGCAAACAGCTATACTTGAACTTAAATTAATATTTTTTTAATCGTTTATACTTTTTAATATGAAGATACATTTTAATGATATATATATATATATATCTATATATATATATATATATATATCTATATATATATATATATATATATATATATATATATATATATATATATATATAAGGAGAATATTTTAAAAATATTTTGGAAAACCTGGATAACGCAGTTTTTTATGTTTTTTAAAATAAATTAGTTATCTTAAAAACTTGAGCACTTTCTAAATTTCTAATCATTAATTTTATTTGTTCATCAACCATATAATTGGGAAAATGATTATTAATTAGGACTTGTTTTATGTTTTTTTAATTCATTAAAAAATATTTTTTTGGATGAGGAGATTAATTTTGCGCGGTTTAATAGATTTTTGACCATAGCAATTTTATATCTATATGGGAATTCACTTTTAAAACTTAAAATACAGGTGTTAATAGATGTAGGTTTTTTATAGGGAGAGGTGATGAATGCATCACTGTTGGAGTCAATGAGAATAATGAGATAATCCTACTAATAAGCTAAATAATTCCCACTACATAAATCTATTCTATTGTAACCAAATGCATCCAAACTTTAAATTGCTCTTAAAAATATAATACATCGCTATATATCCCCCACCAATTCTGATGATAAAATACGATTTATCATTTATTATAAAAAAATGAAAACATCAAACTATGTTGTTAAAAATAACACTTCCCAAACCCAAAATACATTAGGAAGAACCAATGTAATATATCAGTTCCAATGCCCTATGGGAGAATGTATCTCCGACAACAATAAAAAAAACTAATTCATACATAGGTTTCACTTCCACAACACTATCCCGAAGACTCACCCTACATCTCTCCGACACTAGCTCTATATGCCAACACCTAACAAAACATTATTGCACCCCCTCCCAATATAGAAACATCCTTGTTAACAATACCAAAATAATACACCATGATACCAATATCAAAAAATTAAAAATACTCGAAGCCCTCTACATAAAAACTAAACATCCCACAATTAATAATGTCAATTATGAAACTAGTCGCAACATTTTAAAGTGTCTAGCATAATAATTAACATTACCAAATTCTTAGCCATTAGGTAGTTATGCGTTTGAATTGTATGCATTTTATTTAACGTCATCAATTTCTTAACGGTTTAAACAGTCAAACTTTAAATCTCTCGTATGTGTAGAACGCCATCACGCTCTCATGTACATTTCAATTTTACAAACGCGTTTTCAAATATAAACTACTTGCCGTTATAATTAAAAAATGAGCACAACAGTAAAGTCATAATTTGTAAAGAGACTAAAACTAATACCGCCTGAAGATGATTTGACGATTCAAATCGAAAGTACTTGCAAAAAAGAAAAAAGAATGGAACAAGAAAGCCAGGGATCATATTTACATCAATTTGACCGACACATTAGATGGACAATTCGGAAAATTGAAAAAATAAAAAAAAGTCGCATCAAACAAAACCACTCCGTGTTATTTAATAATGTTTGCCTAAATATATATATATATATATATATATATATATATATATATATATATATATATATATATATTTATATTTATATATATGTGTGTGTGTGTATCCCACTCTATAATAAAAGTTCAATGTGTATTTATTTGTATATAAATAAATATAAATCCATTTCGTCATAAAAAAGTTAGCGATCCTTTTGGTAGTATCGGTCGAAACCATTTCAAATGGTGATGGGAAACGAGAAAGCAAATAGCAAGTGAAGCAACCCCCGGCGCCTTAAATGAATTCAGAAACAAATCCTCCACTGTAAATAAAAACTTACCGGTGTGTGTTTACCAGAAACAAAAACAGAATAATTTATATATGAAAAATTAAATAACTGACGTAATTCTATGATTTTATATAAATATGAGTGCGAACATTGGCGAAGCATACTTTTTTCCGTAATTTCTTTTTACGGTGGGTGTACATCTAAATACTATAATACATGTTCACGCATACTCTTTTTGTTAGGTATTATAAGAGGAAATAAATAACAAAACAAACTAATTACAAATATCTGTAACTCACTGCTGTTATTTCATCAAACGACGATTCATCCATTCATTTCTTATGAATCAGATTATTCTATTGTTGGCATTGGTTTCCCCGATATTTTTCTAGTTAGAATATTTTCTAGAAAGACACTGGGCACTTACGGGAGGGGCCACGTACAGGTTGCCAACGTCTTAAATTAAAGTGTTTCTGTGGAACGAACTGGATTCGAACTCGGCACACCCAGGTTGTTAGTTCGTGTCACTAACCACTTAACCACCGTAGAAATGTAAACGCTATAATTGTTATCATCACTATAGTTATAACCTATCGCCCAGCGCAGGTGGGTACGTCAGATAGTCGAATATACTTCATTGGCACGATTATAAAATTACAGAACGCGTGCGAAAAAAAAAAAAAATAGAATCAGTGGTTCATAATTATTTCGCCGTTTTCTTTTTTAATAAGAAGTACAAATAGAAAAGTCGAACGCCTACTTCCAGACGACAACCGACGACTTTACAAAAAAGGGGCGAGAATCGCCATCTTTATCTAACGTAAAATGGCGGCTGTTCACTTCATAATGTTTGAGCGTGTTTGGCAGAATCTATTGGTGCTTGTTTTATGCAGATTTGATAGACGGGACAATGTCGACGATAATTAAGCGAAGACTAGTTGAAGGGGGCACGAAGTCTTCGCTGTTTGCCGTGGAAATTATACACGGTTCTTTGTCCGAACTTGGTGGCCAGATCTGTGCGGTTTTGAGTCGCAAGGTCACAGGTCGAATAAGGAGGAGGG
Source organism: Sepiola atlantica (assembly GCA_963556195.1). Taxonomy (NCBI): domain Eukaryota; kingdom Metazoa; phylum Mollusca; class Cephalopoda; order Sepiida; family Sepiolidae; genus Sepiola; species Sepiola atlantica. The sequence continues at coordinate 39,576,158 of OY744531.1, forward strand.
TTGCATTGTAGGGGAACGAGCATGTGGCATCATCGGATTAGGATTTCAGATAGATTGCAGAATTATATGGATAAACGCGGAAATGCGAATAGGGCGAGAGGGATGAAATAAATAGAACCTTAGAAATCAATAGCAAGACAAGAACGGCAAATCCATTCTTGATATACGTCCATTCAATCTGCGCGCTTAGCGACAAAACTCCTATTTCAAAATGGCGGGTTATGTTATTTTGAACTTAGTTGTGTCTGCTTCTATTTATCTTACTCCCACAAGGTAAGATGTGACACAAGGTCGGGAAAGTGGGGGAAAAACAGCGCTCGAGAATTTGAGCACTCTGGCTATTTAGAAATTGCCTGGGCAGCCCCGTCGGCATTCCCCGGTAGGGGCGCCTCAAGCTATTAGCAATAAACTAACCCCCTCTCAAAGGGTGAGAAGGCAAAGCCTGGGAGGGTGCACCTCCTAGAACTGCACAGGACGGACAACCGATAGACCGGCGTAAATCAAGACCCGAAGGCCCGGACAATACCGGTCTATAAGGTGGGGTAAAAAAAACTATTGTTTCTACGATAGTGATCTCCTCAGTTGAATTGAATGTCTCTCTTCCAGAGGAAGACCACTTCTTTGATGAGCTCCTAGAACTGACTTTCACTCCCGACCTGAAATAGAGGGTTTACATCAAATCTGTTGCTAAGGTCGCTGGAAAAAAATCATTGGATCATTCTACCGCTTCAGAAACTAACCCACGCCTGTCGCAATCCTCTATCACTATAAGAGACATATACATCCTAAGATAGTGTATTGCTGTCATATCTAGGGAATTGCTGTTCAGAGCACTCTTTCTTACCTTGACAGAGTACAAAACCTACTTTGCAATCTAGTGGCGATTATCTCTTTTCTTACCTCCATCCCCTTTCACACATCAGAAATGTTGCTAGCATCTCTCTACTATACTGTTATGTTCATGGTAGGTGCTCTATTAAGCTTCAATCGCTGGTCCCTCCCCCCTATAAAACGTTCGCAGCAAGAACTCGCCTCGCTAAAATCACAGAAAAAGACTTTCCTTTCTCCCTCTCTTTATACTAAAAACCAAACGAAAATTCCATGAACATAGTTTCTTTCCTAGAACATCCCATCTGTGGAACAAAATATTACGAAGCTGCTTCCCAACCGACTACAACATGATCGTCTTCAAGTCTAATGCAAACAAATATTTGTTGAGCAGTCCTCTTGAATAATGAATTTCTCTTAAATAATGTTCTGCCCATTCCACGCACTCTTTACAACCCTCGCGTGGTGGTGATAATCTGTGTGATTATGACAATCCCTTTCACCCTTATACTCGAGTGGCCTCGGGACTTGATAACGGGTGACCTATTAGTAAATAGCCCTACCAAAGTAAGTGTTATGAGAGGAAATAAATAATAAAAACAAATTAATTACAAACGACTGTAACTCACTGCTTTGTTTATTACATGCGTCCATTCGATTATTATACGAACATGTACAGGTCCGTTAGATTATTATATGGGCATAAACAGGTCTGTTAGATTTTATATGGATTTTAACAGGTTCATTCGATTATTATATAGACAAGAAAAAGTTCGTTAGATTATATAAGACGTTAGATTATTTTATGGAAATAAACAAGCCCGTTAAATTATTTTGTGAAAATAAACAGGTCCGTTAGATTATTTTATGGAAATAAACAAGCCCGTTAAATTATTTTGTGAAAATAAACAGGTCCGTTAGATTATTTTATGGAAATAAACAAGCCCGTTAAATTATTTTGTGAAAATAAACAGGTCCGTTAGATTATTTTATGGAAATAAACAAGCCCGTTAAATTATTTTGTGAAAATAAACAGGTCCGTTAGATTATTTTATGGAAATAAACAAGCCCGTTAAATTATTTTGTGAAAATAAACAGGTCCGTTAGATTATTTTATGGAAATAAACAAGCCCGTTAAATTATTTTGTGAAAATAAACAGGTCCGTTAGATTATTTTATGGAAATAAACAAGCCCGTTAAATTATTTTGTGAAAATAAACAGGTCCGTTAGATTATTTTATGGAAATAAACAAGCCCGTTAAATTATTTTGTGAAAATAAACAGGTCCGTTAGATTATTTTATGGAAATAAACAAGCCCGTTAAATTATTTTGTGAAAATAAACAGGTCCGTTAGATTATTTTATGGAAATAAACAAGCCCGTTAAATTATTTTGTGAAAATAAACAGGTCCGTTAGATTATTTTATGGAAATAAACAAGCCCGTTAAATTATTTTGTGAAAATAAACAGGTCCGTTAGATTATTTTATGGAAATAAACAAGCCCGTTAAATTATTTTGTGAAAATAAACAGGTCCGTTAGATTATTTTATGGAAATAAACAAGCCCGTTAAATTATTTTGTGAAAATAAACAGGTCCGTTAGATTATTTTATGGAAATAAACAAGCCCGTTAAATTATTTTGTGAAAATAAACAGGTCCGTTAGATTATTTTATGGAAATAAACAAGCCCGTTAAATTATTTTGTGAAAATAAACAGGTCCGTTAGATTATTTTATGGAAATAAACAAGCCCGTTAAATTATTTTGTGAAAATAAACAGGTCCGTTAGATTATTTTATGGAAATAAACAAGCCCGTTAAATTATTTTGTGAAAATAAACAGGTCCGTTAGATTATTTTATGGAAATAAACAAGCCCGTTAAATTATTTTGTGAAAATAAACAGGTCCGTTAGATTATTTTATGGAAATAAACAAGCCCGTTAAATTATTTTGTGAAAATAAACAGGTCCGTTAGATTATTTTATGGAAATAAACAAGCCCGTTAAATTATTTTGTGAAAATAAACAGGTCCGTTAGATTATTTTATGGAAATAAACAAGCCCGTTAAATTATTTTGTGAAAATAAACAGGTCCGTTAGATTATTTTATGGAAATAAACAAGCCCGTTAAATTATTTTGTGAAAATAAACAGGTCCGTTAGATTATTTTATGGAAATAAACAAGCCCGTTAAATTATTTTGTGAAAATAAACAGGTCCGTTAGATTATTTTATGGAAATAAACAAGCCCGTTAAATTATTTTGTGAAAATAAACAGGTCCGTTAGATTATTATATGGACATGAACAGTTCTGTGAAATTATTATATAAAAAAGAACAGGTCTATCAGATTATTATATGGACATGAACATGTTGATATGATTATGATATGGACATAAACAAGGTCGTTAGATCTTTACATCGGAATTATTAAAATGTCCATGAGATTATTATATGGACATGAACATGGCCGTTAGATTATTACATGGACATGAAAAAGTACCTTAGATGAGTATGTGGACATAAAGAGGTCCGTAAGATTATCATAGAGACATGAATAGGCTTGTTAAATGATTATGTGGACATAAACAGGTTCGTTAGATTATTATATTGACATGAACAGGTCCGTTAGATTATTTTGTGGACATAAACAGGTCGGTTATATTGTATGGACATAAACAGGTCCGTTAGATTATATATGGACATAAACTATTTAGATTATTTAGTGGATATGAACAGGTCCATAAGATTATTATATGGACATAAACAAGTCCGTTAGATTATTTTGTGGACATGAACAGGTCCGTGAGATTATCATGTGGACATAAACAGGCCCGTTAAAGTATTTTGTGGAAATTCACAGGTCCGTAGAATAATCATGTGGATATGAACGGGACGACAAGGAAGATACAAATGAATAGCAAGCTAAATAAGTAAAATCAATAATGGTCAAAATCTATATTTAATTATCGGATCCAATTCAATTAAGGGGATAAGACAAGCTTCAAAAGTGTTTAATTATAAATTTTACTTTAATAGAACAAAACTTAATTTCTTGCGACTTGATTTTAAATGTTATTTGGCTCAAACTTTTCTGTGGTCTTTAGTTTTATACTGGAGATTTGTTATAAAAAACGGTTTCATATGATATCCTTGTTATAGATTTGTTATAAAAAACGGTTTCTATCTGATATCCTTGTTATAGATTTGTTATAAAAAACGATTTCATATGATATCCTTGTTATAGATTTGTTATAAAAAACGGTTTCATCTGATATCCTTGTTATAGATTTGTTATAAAAAACGGTTTCATCTGATATCCTTGTTATAGATTTGTTATAAAAAACGGTTTCATCTGATATCCTTGTTATAGATTTGTTATAAAAAACGGTTTCATCTGATATCCTTGTTATAGATTTGTTATAAAAAACGGTTTCATCTGATATCCTTGTTATAGATTTGTTATAAAAAACGGTTTCATCTGATATCCTTGTTATAGATTTGTTATAAAAAACGGTTTCATCTGATATCCTTGTTATAGATTTGTTATAAAAAACGGTTTCATCTGATATCCTTGTTATAGATTTGTTATAAAAAACGGTTTCATCTGATATCCTTGTTATAGATTTGTTATAAAAAACGGTTTCATATGATATCCTTGTTATATCCTGAAGTTATAGTTATTGAACGATTCATGAAAAAGGTGCACAATTCGAGTGGAATTTCTGTTGTCTCCGATTTTTGTGAAATTTTAACAATCGCTATTAGAGATCAATTGATAAATATTGCCGAAATTTCTTTTTTTGTGTGTATTTTAAATGGGCTTTACGGGGCACAACCCTTCATGTACTAATTCAAATATTTTTGACTTCCATTAAATTTGATCCATAGTCATTAGACATAAGCCAGATTCCCTGTATTTTCATTTCTTCTTAAGACTTCGTAAGCCTTAAATTTTAAACATTTTCAAAAATCAAAATCATGTAACGGATTTTATTCAAAATTGGAATAAGGATTCTAGAATAATGTTTAGTAACATTATATTATGATATATGTAAGGGGATATAAAAGTGATGCGAAACTGTTGTGTTCGTGGTATTAATTTTAATGGTTCTGGGGTGGGTATTCTTCTAGTATATATATATATATATATATATATATATATATATATATATATATATATATATATATATATATAGAGAGAGAGAGAGAGAGAGAGAGAGAGAGAGATAGATAGATAGATAGATAGATAGATAGATAGATAGATAGATAGATAGATAGATAGATATAACACTGAGAAGAAAAGGTTATATAAAAGACAAAATGTTTTAAAAAAGGAGAAAAAACACAGTGAGAGGTGACTGCAAAATCGGCAACGACTGTTGGGGTGGGGGTGGGGAGAAAATGCAATGTTAAAGAGTTGAACAAGAGGAACGAAAAAAAAACAAATAAATAAACAAAAATAAAAACTCAGTCAGTCAAGAAAGAAGTTTCAGGCCTGAAAGGATAATGAAAAAAATCTAATGATCATCATTTATAGCTAAAAAAAAAAAGGAAAAATAGAGAAGCAAGTTCAACAACCTTAAAATAATAGAAAACAAACATGGCCGCCACTGCCGCCGCCGAACGGTTAAAACGCCATTAAAGATAGTCACGAACACCTCGTTTACATTATCTGTATGAAATTAAGTTAGCCATTCTCGGTCCTATTTCTAAAGAAGCTGAATATTTTATCCACTTCCGTTTACGTCTCTTACATTAGTTCTTTCTTTTTATGCGATTCTATGTGTAGCTGTGGCTCGCCTAGCCGAGGGTACACAATGGAAGTCCCTCTCGGCACATTTGCGTAAATTAGATTAGGTAGCGTTTAATGATAAACGTTGGCTAAAGATGAGACACGGATGAGGATGGAATCGCGCTATCTTTGTTGATACATCAATAAACTTTGATCGTTTGGCCGAAGATTGGCAGAGGAAATAGAATCTAAATATTAGGATCGGTTCACAATCACCATTTCGGGGCCATTTTGGACGCGTATAACAAAATGGAAGGACAGTTTCTCGAGCAAGAAAGCAAAAACAAGAACAAACAAATAGATGGGGTAGCAAGAGAAAGGTTGCGTACGAATGGATGAAAAAGGTATGGTAAAAAATGATTAAAAAATGTTATTAATAAATGAAAATACATGGAGAAAAAAAGAAGACATTAACAGTCGAAAAACGAAGATTTGTAAATTTTGAAAAAGAAACAAGTAACTGGAAAATGGGTAATATTGAATTTACAAACCCAAGATGGTGCCGAAATGTGACGTTAATGAATCGTCTGCAATTTGCAGCCGGTGCTAAGATAAAAACAAAGTACCATAGTTTACAGAAAACAAATTACTATTGCCTGGTTTATATACTAATTTGTTTTCTGGGGGAGAGGCATTTGTAAAACATATATTAGAAAAAAAATTTTTTTTCATTTTTGTTATGAAAATAAAATCAGTGCTTTTTTATAAATAGATTTGAATACAACCACCAGTAATTTATATTGTACTAACAATAAAAGGAGTTTTCTGTTCTTTTTTGTGGAAAAAATATCCACTGGAAGGCAGACGCCATTAGATACAGTTCCAGTGTCGTCACAGGAGTTTTCAGCACCTTGCTGTATATAGCTTCAGACCTTAGGGTCTCCAACTCCGTATTTTTCCCCAGAGTTAATTCCTGTTTAATCTCGTTTAATTACAAGGTCATATAAGATGCCGGACTTCATTGACTACAATATGGGCCTAATAGTGAATCTCTACGAGGGATAGAACTGAAGTTATCGCCAAAAGTGTGACTTAAACCTTTTCCGTAGCCTTGACCTAGATTTATCAAAGTCAAATCAGTTCTAAGTTTGACCTGGACCAATATCTTGACCAAGTTCGGTGAGGATTGATCACGTGTTGTGGACGCTAGGCTGTATACAAACAAACAACAACTATAACGGAAACATAACCTCCGCATTTGTGGAGGTACAAAAAAAAACAGGAATAAAAATATTTGAATTTATTATTTTTTTGTTTTAGTCTTCATTTTTTAATATTTTTATTGTTGTTCTTTGTCTTGCGCAAGCGCCGAATGAAGGTTTGTGAGAATGCAACAAAAAGAAAGAGGGGCCGAGATGTGAAGATTTTCTTTTCAAAAGGGGGAATGGTTAAAACGAATCAGATGACCAGTATTTGGGGACCAGGAGAAGAATAAGAATGTAAGAAAATATTTTAAAAAAAGAAGAAAATTCATTTGGAAACAAAGCTAAAAAAATATGTGACCTGTTTAATAAACCGAGATAAAGAATGACATGTAATTTTTTAGGGAGGCGGTAATGTAATATCTGTTCTGTTGTCATGAGAACATATTTTCAGGGACTACCTTCTCCTATTTTAGGGGATGGGGCTAGGGTAGTTTCTTTTCTGTTTGCATTATACCATAATGCATTATTTCTAATTTATGGGAGATCCATCCAGGTATTACACATCTGTTATGGAGGGGGTATTGTAGTATCTATTTTGTTGCCATGGTACCATCCTACCAGTCTTGAAACTAGGGTAGTATATTATATGTTCGTTTATTATGAAACTATCCTCCGGGGTATTAACACTTCCTTTTTTAGGGGGGGGGGTTAATTCCATCAGGCTTTATCTCTTTCTTTGGGGGGTAGTGCAGTATATTCCCATTCGTCATGATTAATTCCTACTCTATTTTCGGGGGTGGGGACTTTATGATATATGTTTGTAACTCACGATACCATCCTCCCAGGATTACCATCTCCTTTTTTGGGTGATGGTGGTAATAGTGTACTACCTATTCTGTTGTCATAATATCATCCTTCATGACATTAATGCCTCCTTCGAGGCGGGTAGTGTTCGTTCGTCATGATACCATCCTTCTTTTTTTTTGGGGGGGGGGGGGTCAGTGTGTGTAGTTTGTTCACCGTGATATCACTATCCCAACCTAATAAAAAAAATATACGACTGGAAGAGGGTATATATTTGCTAGTATAAAATAAAGTGGATGGGAGTCAAACAACATACATTCATAGAGGGTGACAGTGATAGATAGATACTTGGTGAGTTAATTGCAAAGTTCGGATAATTAAAATAATCAAAATAGATTTTTTTTCAAACGTAACTCAATCTCAAAATAGGAATATTTTAGCATGTATTTTGTGTGATTTAAAGGTATATGAAAACTTTCCTCTTAAAAAATATTCTAAGCTTCTGTTTTATCAGGGAAATTTGATATAGGGTCTGTGATGAGAAATCAATAAGTTCAACTTCCCCGACCCTCTCCACCCCCTCTCTCTCTATCTCTCTCTCTATCTCTCAATCTCTCTCTCTCTCTCTCTCTCTCTCTCTCTCTATATATATATATATATATATATATATATATCGTGTTGGTGTCATTTGTTGCATTAATTGCTCTTAACTGAGAAATAGAGGTCAATACTACGTGGGATGATTAACTTCTGGAATTGGGACCAATGCCTTATATTACCAATCAATAACGCTACTTCATAATAGATACCGACACACAATATGGACTCGGCTAATCCAATCAGATCTAAGGTATTGTTGTTGTTGCTGTTTTTAGCAGTAAGTTATAGTAATTTGAATCTGACGAAAAATGGTGAAAAAAACAATCTCGTACCGATGCATCTTTTTAATATGGCCGATGTAAAAAGCTACTTCAAGACGGAAAATAAATAAATCTGTCCGCATTACGCCACAGGGGGAATAACCCACACCCCTTGACTCTTTATAGTTTTAATAGGAAGCGGGGTTGTTTTCCCTGCGGCCAGATACAAACACATTTATTTCCCTTTAGTCTTAGAATAGTAATTTACATCGGCCATGTTAAAACAATCCAACGTGACTAGATGTTTTTTTCAGAATTTAGCGTGTCCGATTCAAATTATTATAGTTTAATCACCGAATAAAATAATAAACAAATAATGGTGTTATACAATAATATGTTGATTTAAAATAGTGTCGAGCGGCACTTTTTAGGGTCTCATAAAGTTAATTCATTCTTTGCCCCTTTTTTACACTGATGGATCACCACTTATTCAGGCCGAAAGCCACTCGAGGATAAGTGTTAATCAGATGGAATGTTATCTAGTTAAAAAGTGAAGAACGTAATGAGAGGATTGAATCATGGCCACCGAGAGTTACTACAGGCCTGTTGGCTCGAAAATGACGTCATTGCATTGCGTGTCAAACAATGACCGTCGTAATAATACGAAGGCATTTCGACTTCTCCATTCACTAAATAATCCTTCAAAATTCAGGAAATCAACCAGTTTTAATGAAATTTTCAGTATTTATTAATTAATGATCACGGAATATAATAAATTCATTACTTTATTAGAAAGATGGTGCAAATGTGTTATTTCGTGTAAACAAAAAACACCTTTACTAAAGTTATCCAAAATATCAAAACATGTTGACCATACGATATTGTAAATATTTAAAACAAAGCATTAGAAAACTTTAAAAATTGCATGTAAAAAAAGAAAAGAAAGGAACACGATTATATTTATCCTGAAACTGATCTTTATTCAATATAAATTTAAATAAAATAATAATTCACGATCAAATACTGCAAAAAACTGAATTATGAATTTCGGGAACAAAAATTAAACTAACAAATTAAAAACAAACGATGAATAATGTTAAAAATGTAATAAAAAAAAACAATAATAAAAACAAACGATAAGTTAGTTTTAAAAATGAAAACAAACGATAAATTAAAAAGTTACTAGTGCAGAAATATTTTTTACTAGTGCAGAATTATTATTTTTAAGTCAAACTTATAGAAAATATTTAGTAGAATGTTTCTAATTTTCTTTTTCTGTTTAGCTTTTTCTTACTGATGTGATCATTTTTCATATCACAAAAATTATTCAGTATAGAATGATAAGAACTCCAGATAATCATTCTTTCTATTTTTTCAATATTGTGACCCTCGTCACAAGAGTCGACATGAAAAAGAAGATTAGCATTCTTTTTAATGAAAATAAAGGTCTGTATATGTTTAAAATAAATAAAACATTATTAATTATTTCGGATATATTACGAAAAATGCCCCTAAACTGTGTTAATAAAATCATTATCCATCGAAGAAAAATTAATTTTGTTAATTAACGAATATTATCATTGAATAAAGCATTGTTTAATAAATATTTTCGCCAAAAAAATAATTTCATAATATATTTCATGTGATTTACTATTTATTTAAATAACATTGTTCCAAATTGTTCGAAATGCCGTAAATGAAACTATTGTTTTAATTTTAAATATTAGTGAAAATGTATTATTTTTTTAACAAAATACACCATTACTAAAGGTATATTTTTATATATAAAAATTAATTTTGTTAATTAACGATATTATTATTGAATAAAGCATTGTTTAATAAATATTTTTTGTGTGAAAATATTGATTAAATATGTCGTTATTATTTCATTTATTTAATCTACAAAAGTACAGAGAAAAGATAAAATATACTACACTTAATAAGACATCGAAAAAAAAGTAATTTAAAAAATGGATTAATTATTGGCTATACAATACTTTTTTATCAAATAATGAATAAGTAATTCAGACTTTTGATTTTTTATATAATCAAAAAAAATTCAAACTTATTTGCGTGTATCCATATTTGCCGTAATTCTTTCTCTTTTGGAAATCCAAACACATGCAGTAGGCATTTTAACTTAAAATGAAATTTAAAAAGGCGCGAAATTAAGTTAACCAACCACAATGACGTCAGAGGGGGGCAAGAAGTTAGTTGCTTGGCCTTGTTAACTCTCGGTGGCCATGATTGAATACGATTAATGGAATGACTTCAGTTTTGGTTACTTGTGGGGGATATATGACAGTTGACGTTGGATTTGTAGACGACTATGTTGTAGTCTGCAGGGAAGTAGTTCCGCGGCATTGTGTTGCAAATATGGAAAACCCTTGCGATACAAAAAATAATACATCAGATCCGTACTAGTGTGTGCCATTAAAGTTAACACCTTAAAGCGGACATTTAATTTTCTTGCAATAAGATTTCCAAGCTTCGAAATGAAATTCTAGAATTGTGGACTAAGGAAATATTTCCCGACTCCTCGACTTTCGTATTTCATTTATTAAGCAAAAGGCCATAAACCCTAAGTAGCTCCAATCGAATAATGACAACGATACGCTGGGGTGTCAAGTTTTTCGAGGGCACACTTGATGTCACGTCAAGAGAAAGCGAGAGAGAGAGAGTTTTTTTTTTTTTGATGTCTCCTAAAATGATTTGCAACTTTACCGGTTCGATCCCTACCGGTCCGGTTGTTAAGTGGCTACCGGGAGGACAGCGCTGTGTGTTGTCCAATAAACAAAGATGGCGGCTATTGAGTCGTTCGCTGTAAGAGGCTGTCAATCACATTGACGCGGCGGAATTAATACATTTCATTGCTCGCACACCGCTGACAAACAGGGAGAGGTGAGGGGAGGTCAAAGATACGTTTTTAACTTCTGAACAGAATACGACATATAACATTGTTTGTAGAAAGATACAGCCTTTGAGAAATAGAGAGAAAGAGAGAGAGAGAGATTCAGAGCAATAGAAAGAGATTGAAAAACAGAGAAGGATATATATATATATATATATATATATATATATATATATATATATATATATATATACTTAGGCAGCAAGTCATTATCCAAGCAAGCGTTGTTGAAGGTCACGGAACTTTCTCGTTTGTAAATCTACTTCGTGAGATTCTCAAACCGTCGAGCTATCCTTTTGGTTTCACGCACACTCTCTTTTCTTTCATTCGCCCTTAACGATACCTAAAAAACATTAATTCAAGTCTTCTCATTTAAAAAAAACCCTAATCCTGAGGACGACTAAGAAAGTCGAAAGCGCTCGAAAAAAAATGACCGAATTAATATATATATATATATATATATATATATATATATATATATATATATATATATATATATATATATATATATTCAGAGAAATTGACCAGAGTGCTCAATAACCGGGTTAAGAGTACACCTGTTTATTTAATTCAAAATATATTTACATGTTGGAATACGTCATACCAAATTTCGAGCTCTACGGAATTTATCAATGACTCTTCAATCCGGTTTTTGAACTGAGGGTATCCCAATTTCTCTCTCTCTCGCTCTCTCTCTCTCTCTCTCTCTCTCATATATATATATATATATATATATATATATATATATATATATATATATATATATATATATATATATATATATAAGAAGTATTGTTTGAAGGCGATGACAATGCGTTGGTTAGGTAACACTGGCGATACGTGAAATGGTAAACAGAAATCACAATATTGAGTAAACAATAATTTTCAAATAATTTTTATTATGTTCACAAATGTATTATTATCGAACCGTGATGGTAGAGGTAATGTATGTTCCTTTAAATTTTCGAGGGAACCCCTCCTCTTCAGAAAATAAAATACAGCCACTTCTCGAAGCCGAGGCCGGAAATTAGGGGTTGTTTTTGTGACATGTTCGCAGAACAGGTTTTTTTTTATATATATAAACGTTGAGGTGTGAGTAGATTAAGTGTTTGATGTAGTTGAAATATTGTTACATTATTTTTTGTCAATAATGATGATTATTATGTGTCGTGTTTAAATGTGTTCGATTTAATTATTAATAGTGGGGCCATGTGTGTTTTATTTTAACATCGCGTGCCTTCGATGTTGAAGGGGGTAAACTTGTATGACTTAAGCTGTGCTTGTAGGAGTTATATCTCCTTAAAGTATTAATTAATTTGGACTCATCTCATTAATTAATTTATTTATTTTCTTTCCATTCATTGTTATATTTTGTTTATTTAACATTATTTCATAAACGATTACGTATCGTTGTTGACTAAGAGTTGGCATATGTTTGGTGTGGTTAGGTTGCTATATGAATATTTAACCAGTAAAAACGGTGATACTATGTAGTTGTGCGTAGTTCCATAAGTGTGATTCGTGTAAGTACAGGAACAGACGCGAATAAACAGGTGGATCGGCTCGTAGGGACTAGACATGGGGGTTCGTTAGTTTGAGTCTTATATTAATTTTTTCTGGCATAATTTCATTCTATATATTATTATTATTTATATTACTAGATTTTATTATGTGTAGTCATGATATCTAAGTGCTCAGGATGTCTAGTTAATAGCTGTATAGACAGGTATACGTGTGAAACCATGTGTCTGAACAAGCGTCAGGTGCAAGTGGGTGTGCGTGCACCAGTGTTAGTCAGCCTAAGTAAATTATATTTTGTATTCATCTTATTTGTTTATAATATTTAATGCGTAGTATTGCAGGTAATCGTTAGTTATAAATGTGTATGATGGTGCTTGTCGTGTGTGGTTAGATTAAAAAGTTGAAATTGAGTTCGGCTCTGTTGTTTATGTATGGGTTGAACTTTCTTATTAATATCGTTTAGGTGTTTATTTCTTTTACTAGATTTCTGCTATATAATTTCGTTTCCAAAAGTTTTATTGTTCTTCTCATGTATCCTTTTCCAAAGTCCTTTTTTCATTTCTGTAGATTTTATGGTGTCTTCTTCCAGAACTCCCAAATATTTTTAGCTCTCCTGTTCGCCTAGCACCCTCATCTCCTCTTGGTTGGGTAGTTTCATGCCCTCTGTCGTCTCCAGTTTTCCTCTTTTCATCTCTAGCAGTGCACACTTTTCGATTAAGAATTCCATTTGTATGTCCTGGCCGAAGATTCTGGTCGTATTTATCAGCTTTTCCTGTTCCTTTTTGCTTTTTGCAAATAGTTTCAGGTCGTCCAGGTACATGAGGTGGTTTATTCTTTGTTCTGTGTCTGTAAACTTGTATCCAGAATCACATTTCTTGAGTATGTAGTTGAGTGGCATCATTGCTATTATAAACAGTAGTAGTGATAGGGAGTCTCCTTGGAAAATACATCTCTGTATTTTTTTAGCTCAGGTGTTGTTTTCCAGCTGGCAGTTCTAGTATCCATGTTCCCATTGCTTTCTTAATGAGATTAATAATCTCACCGGGTATCTTGTATATTTTTAAGAATTCAATTATCCATGCATGAAGGAATCTGTCGTATGGTTTCTTGTAGTCAATCTATGCCATGGATATGTTCTTTTTCCTGCTTTTTTCCTCCTTCGGGATCTTTTGATCTTTGCATAGCAGATCATGCGTTCTTCTTTTCCTTTTCCAGCATCATTTTTATTCCTCGGGGAGCAGTCAACAATTGTTCAGTGAGTGGTAGATTTGTTCTCTCAGTTGGGTCGTAGCATTTTCTACATTGTTGGTAAACAGGTTATCGGTCTGCAGTTCTATTATCCTTCCTTTGGTCATCCACTCTGGTACGTCTGTTTTGTAGATAGATTATCTCACTTTCTGCGTTAGCCTTCTATGTAGGGTTGTGAATTTTTAAACAAATAAAACTACTAAATAGATTACGGAAACGAATGTCTATCATTCTTTTTTGTTTTCTGTTGATCAAGATTCGTTGAATTTGTTCCAAGGGTTCAACACTAGCCGAGGTTCATCTTGGGATAATTATCGCAACCTAGGGACTGACTTGATGCAATAGACCTTACTTTGTTGGAATGGAGTATAGTCTGGTTCGGTTCTAAGAGGAGTTCTCTCCAAGCATTACATCCTCATTCGATGGGGTACTGCTGGTCACTTTAAGCCTCCCTACAGGGGAATACAGACGGGCCCGTTCTCGGCTATTTTTGTTACCTGACCAGAGTGCAACCTCCGGGGAGCTATTTTTTCCTCACTTTCCAGCCTTATGCCGCATCTTGATTCTCTGTGAAGCATGTGATGAAGGTGGTGCAGTAAAACCAGAGACTTGACAAAAAGGAAACGAAATAGGCAATAAAAGCAAAAGTTATATATGCAGAAACCCGACAGTTTGTTTAGCAATAGTTAGAGCTATATACTACATTATTGTACAATGTAACCGCCACTGGCGGAGACAATCATCTCAAGGTGGGCTTCAAATGAGTCACACGCTTTGGCGCCTATGTTCTTGTCTATAGTGGCGAACGTCTCTACGATGGAAGCCTTAAGAGAGTCGCCCGTGTTGTTGGCGTGCTTTTGGATCTTGGCCTCTGTTAGATGAAACCCGATTTTCATCTAGAAAAGATATTAAAAGAGAAGTAACTCTTTGCCCTTAGTTATAATCCTTGTCTCAAAGAGATTTGGAGAAGAGTTATATATTCCAGACAGCGGACATTTTGGATTAGTGCGTGTCGTACAGCTCACGCAAAGTAATATGCCTAACTAAGAAGTAATTATTTCTTCAGTTTAAATAGAGAATAAGTATTAATTTTTGATTATACAGTAGATTTTTATTCAATTTTTTTCTTTATATTCGTCCCATATCTCATAAATACTACCATTACACATCAGCTTGCTCATGCCATAGAAGAAATAGTCAAGGGGGTTTCAATCGGGTAAGGAAAGCGGCCACAAGTCCGGCGACCAGTGGTGAGGAACATTGTTGAGCAACCACACCTGGGTCTCCTTGGCCTAGTGTGCAGGAGCGGAGTTCTGCTGGAAGGCGTAGGGGCGTTTGGCGACGATCTCATCCATCCAGGGTTTCACCACACTCCTCAGCACCTCCTGGTAGATCCTCAGCGGTGACTCTCAGACCCTTTTGAAAGAAGAACAAACAACGTTCTGATGCCAAGGACAATGACGGGGGAGGAAACTCCGTATGCTTCACGATATGAACCTCCTCGATGTCTTTGCAGATCCACCTATCGTTCTGCCTGGTCAACATTCTTTCCACCAGAAAAGAACCTCAGTATCCCGTCAGACCGGTGCTTAAGCTCGCCCAGAAAAGCCGCCACCTTGACTTTCCTCGACTCCTTGGAGGCATTCGTGATGAGTGTGCGGTGTGACGTGCGGTAGGAGGAGTAACCAGTGTCTTTCTTGATCGTTCAGTAGGTCATCGACTTGTGACATGCGGAAACGAACTCACATAAGCAGGTAGGTTGAAGTAGAACAACGCTGCGTAAACAAAACTAGAAATATAAAAAGGAAAAGAAACCAATGGAACTGAAACTGCCACTGAAGATATATAAGAAAAAATCCCATCATATGCCCCACCCTAAAAAGTGTGATGTCACCAGCATCGGTTCGTATCGCAAAAATGGCTGTGAAGTGTCAGGGAGAGTAGTGAAATGTTGAGGCGACTTATTGTCACGTAAATTCTACAGAAAGCATACAGCCGATATCAGCGAGAACTCAATGGTAAGCGGCTGTTGAGATAACTCAAAGTGATTTGAAACATTTATCGAAAGAATCGGAATGTACTAAAAATATAGAGAGACTTGTTGTCACTTAGCAAGCAGCAACACCACTTGCAATGACTCGTGTGATAATACATAGTTAGAAATAATGACAATAATTATAATAATGTTACAGTAAGAGGGGCCTATATTTCTGAAAATGTGTACGTTGGCTAGTATGGATTGTGACCTGAGTGAAATTAATAAATTGAGTACAGGTTAGGATGACATGAGATCTTGGTGGATGATTCATTCTCAATTTTATAACATATAGCCAAGTTTGAAACGAGTTCAACGATCTGGGATTAGCAGAGGTTAGACACAAAGCGAGAGGAAATGCGATTACGTGATTGATTGTGGCGAACAAAGGCTACGTGACGTCACTTGTTGTTGCCGAGACGAGGAGGGGGCAGTTTGCTATGGACCTTTGAAGCGGGCAGATGTCTAAAAATGATCTGGAAACTTTAAGTTCGGGTCTCGAATGAGACGGGAATAAGCCACTCTATTCCCCCGCCCAGTCAGAATAATAGTTAAGTCAGAAACCTAGAGAAACAAACCAACTAAGAAACAGCAACTCTCTCTCAGGCGTTATAAAGAAAGAAAGGATCAATAAAATTCTCTTCAGAACCCTCTCAAGATCTGTCTTCCGGATTCTTTCTTTGTCACGTAAAAAAGTTTTACTCCCAGAGAACAGATACAATACACTAAGACGATCAACGGCAGAGAAGCGAGATACAATGAAGAAAGTAAAATCCACGGCACAACACTAGACGAATCAGGACGAAAAAATAAAGATGGAATTAAAACAGGGCAATATGCAGGAAAAGGGAAATAAATAAATTTTGCTTGAATTGAATTTAAAGTGGTCACTGGTAAAATGAGAAAAAAAAAGAGAAAGAATTGCGTTAAAAAGTCCATGGCACACACGCATATATAGAGACAAAGAAACACGACATACATACGCACGCATACGTTAAAAGACTCACGAAAAACTCACGCACCGTTAAATAGAGTACAAGACGTTTGAATGAAGTTTGAGGCATCGTATAATCTATGGGCTGCATTGAAAGGGACGCGCACACACGCATAAACGCCCACATACACATTAATCCCCCGTTAAAAGAAATACCTCACCTACATCGGCCAACGCGGTAAATAGATAAGAATTGTATACTCGAGAGACGAGTATAAAATGACCAAATGTAGTAGCAGTTTAAATGCTTAAAGGAAAAGCTTGTAAAAGTTTGTGAAAGTTTGAAAACGTTTTCAAACTGTCGAATTCGGGAAACGTTAGTTGTAAGAATTTTTAATCACGAATAAAATAGTGACAACGTAATAATAATAATAATAATAATAATAATAATAATAATAATAATAATAATAATAATAATAATAATAATAATAATAATAATAATAATAATAATAATTGTTAATAATAATTGATGATAATAATAATAATAATCGATAATAATAATAATAATAATAATAATAATTGATATTAACAATTGATAATAATAATTTATCATAATAAAAAATAATTGTTAATAATAATAATTGATAATAATAATAATAATAATTGATTATAATAATTATAATAATTGATAATAATAATTAATAATAATAATTGATAATAAGCTTAATTTATAAGAATAATAATAATAATAATAATTATTATTATTATTATTATTATTATTATTATTTTTATTATTATTATTATTATTATTATTATTGAGAAATACATTCTGTACTTACATTGTGGTAAGTCATCATACTCGCTCAACCAATAACCCACACCTAAATTTAACGAATACAGTTATGTTAGCACTACGGTTACATCTATTACTAATGGAGATTTGGTATCTGTCTTTCTGAAGACGAAACTATACTATTACTATCGTTTAATGCTAAATTCATTTTACTCGATTATTTCAAACTAATGTACTAGCTTTCAATGCTCAATTCAGGAGGGGATAGTGTGGTAGTTTTTTCTGTGGTAATGATACTATCATCCCAGGCATTACCTCCTCATTCGAGAGGTAGTGTAGTATCGGTCCTATTGCCATGAAAATACCTCCCAGGCATTACCTCATCCTTTGGGGAGCGGTGTTCTATGTGTTTGTTCGTTAGGATACCATTCTTGCAGGCATAACCTTCTCGTTTGGGGAGAAGTGTAGTATATGTTCGTTGTTATATATATATATATATATATATATATATATATATATATATATATATATATATATATATATATATATATATACTCTTATTTACCCCCAAACAAAACACATTGCCACTGAGACGTAAGGAGCTACTGTGAATTAGGGGTCATACCTACAGGGACACTCTAAGTAGGGAGTTGAGCAGCAGATGTCTGTTCGCATTACATTTTAATTTCTGCATGTTAGTACAGTCAGGGAAACAGGAAACAGAGACGGATTTCCAAAGTCTAGCAGTTCGCTATTAAAGTGGTAAAGCTTTCCGGAAAATGGGAACCTCTACAGTGAAGGGGTGGGATTTTGCTGCTTGTCGGCTTAGTCGAGAGTATTTACGTCGAGGAGGCACCAGTGTTACGAGTTTGTCAGAGCACAGTCAATTACAGTACTTGTAAAACAAGCACAGGAATGCAACATTGTGGCGATGGGACAGGGGTTGGAGCTTGGTTGACAGTGTGGGACCTATTAAATCGAAGACTCTTTTGGGGACCCTGTCTAATAGGGAGCGATTAGTAGTAGTTGCACTAGTCTAGATGTGGCAAAATACCCCATGCATTGGCGAATAGTGGCTTTATAGAGATACAGGATACTGGCAGGCGTGAGTAGTTTTCTAGCGCGGTAGAGGGAGGCCACCTTCTTTGCAGCAGCCTTGGCAATGTCTTCTATGTATTTGTCCCAATTCATGTTGCCTGTGAATGTCAGGCTGAGGAGTTTGAATAGTGAACTCTCAGACAGAGTGTTACTAGCCATAGAAAGTTTCTTGCAATTGTGTATGGAAAGAAGCTTTGTCTTAGTAGTATTAACTGTTAGTAGTACTAATTGTAGTACTAATTGTCTTAGTAGTATTAACTGGTAGTAGTACTAATTGTAGTACTAATTGTCTTAGTAGTATTAACTGGTAGTAGTACTAATTGTAGTACTAATTGTCTTAGTAGTATTAACTGGTAGTAGTACTAATTGTAGTACTAATTGTCTTAGTAGTATTAACTGGTAGTAGTACTAATTGTAGTACTAATTGTCTTAGTAGTATTAACTGGTAGTAGTACTAATTGTAGTACTAATTGTCTTAGTAGTATTAACTGGTAGTAGTACTAATTGTAGTACTAATTGTCTTAGTAGTATTACCTGTTAGTAGTACTAATTGTAGTACTAATTGTCTTAGTAGTATTAACTGGTAGTAGTACTAATTGTAGTACTAATTGTCTTAGTAGTATTACCTGTTAGTAGTACTAATTGTAGTACTAATTGTCTTAGTAGTATTAACTGGTAGTAGTACTAATTGTAGTACTAATTGTCTTAGTAGTATTAACTGGTAGTAGTACTAATTGTAGTACTAATTGTCTTAGTAGTATTAACTGGTAGTAGTACTAATTGTAGTACTAATTGTCTTAGTAGTATTAACTGGTAGTAGTACTAATTGTAGTACTAATTGTCTTAGTAGTATTAACTGGTAGTAGTACTAATTGTAGTACTAATTGTCTTAGTAGTATTAACTGGTAGTAGTACTAATTGTAGTACTAATTGTCTTAGTAGTATTAACTGGTAGTAGTACTAATTGTAGTACTAATTGTCTTAGTAGTATTAACTGGTAGTAGTACTAATTGTAGTACTAATTGTCTTAGTAGTATAAACTGGTAGTAGTACTAATTGTAGTACTAATTGTCTTAGTAGTATTAACTGGTAGTAGTACTAATTGTAGTACTAATTGTCTTAGTAGTATTAACTGTTAGTAGTACTAATTGTAGTACTAATTGTCTTAGTAGTATTAACTGGTAGTAGTACTAATTGTAGTACTAATTGTCTTAGTAGTATTAACTGGTAGTAGTACTAATTGTAGTACTAATTGTCTTAGTAGTATTAACTGGTAGTAGTACTAATTGTAGTACTAATTGTCTTAGTAGTATTAACTGGTAGTAGTACTAATTGTAGTACTAATTGTCTTAGTAGTATTAACTGGTAGTAGTACTAATTGTAGTACTAATTGTCTTAGTAGTATTAACTGGTAGTAGTACTAATTGTAGTACTAATTGTCTTAGTAGTATTAACTGTCAACATCAATTTACGTCCCTATTCTACTACATACTGCAAGTAATTTTCTAAAGTTTCAGACATTGCTTTGGATATGTGTACATTCGTTTTTCCCACATATTTGGAATAGAGCGTAGTGTCATCAACAAATATACCAGGGCGGTTGTTTATGAATATCAGGAATAATAAAGGTCCGAGGATCGACTCCTGACGTGCACCCGCATTGTTCGGATGTACAGGCATCGAGGATAACCCTGTATTTTTCTCTTGTCTAACAAACAGGTTATTATATTAAGTATTCGTCTATTAATACCTTACGATTTTATTTTCATGAGAAGACCTTCATGCCAGACCTTGTCAAAGGCTTTAGATATATTAAGGGCTACTGCTCTAGCTTCCCCTGCCTTATCCAGTGTATGGTATATGCGTTCAGAGAAGATAAATTCATACTATCGGTCAGAAAACAGTTTAATGGTGGACTAGCGTTAGATTGATTAACGATCCAAAGATTTTAGCGAAAAGGGAGAGGAGACTAATGGTGCGAAAATTGAGCGGGTCAGAATTCTTTAATACTGGTACCACAGGGATAATTTTCCAGCTATCAGAGAAGCAAAATTCGGCAGACATTTATTGTAGAGTTTGAAGAGAACAGGGGCTAGCTCAGCAGATCATTTCTTTATTAATGTAGCAGGGTTAAGATTGAATGTGTCTAGGTCTTTTATGATATCACGGACATGTGAAGGGGTTATGGTAAGATCATCGAGTATCAACAAAAGGAAAGTTGGGAGGGAGTAGTTTGTGCGGTCTAAGATGGAGGCGAACTGCCGGGCAAGCAATTCAGTCTTCTCGATATCGTGCAATTGATATCATGGTTATTGGATAATGGGGGAATTGTTGATTGCCTATTATTCACCACCACTTTTTTTTCAGAAATCGCGAGTTCCTAATTTCTGCGACTCAATGCATTTTCTGGCTATCTCGATATACCTTCCTTTAGTTGCGGTTATTTTACTCTTACAATGATTTATAGCTTCTATAAATGTTTGCCTATTTGTGTCTAATTTATAGTCGCTGAATTGGCGGAACGCTTCCTGCTTTTGCGCAATAGCAACTGCACAGGTAGAAGTGAACTATAAATATCCGCGCTGGAACATGTGTTTCAATGACTGCTTTGAACCATTACGTTGCCTCTTTTGCGCACTGTTCAGCAGGGAGAGAAAATATTTTACTCCATGGGGTGTCTCTGATGTGATCTTTGGTGGATTCCCAATAAGCTTTTTTTTAAGTATCTCGTCATTCTGAGCGACGACTCTTCAGCTTCGGGTCGAAAGTTAATACAGGTGATCAGCATTCCCGAGTATATATATATATATATATATATATATATATATATATATATATATATGTATATATATATATATATATATATATATATATATATATATATGTATATATATATATATATATATATATAGAGAGAGAGAGAGAGAGAGAGAGAGAGAGAGAGTAAGAGTAAGAAAGAGAGACAGAGAGATAGAGAGTAAGAGAGAGAGAGAGACAGAGAGAGGGTGAGAGAGACAGAGAGTGAGACAGAGAGTAAGAGAGAGTGAGATAGAGAGAGAGAGTGATAGAGAGAGAGAGAGAGAGAGAGAGAGAGAGTGAGCGAGTGAGAGTAAAAGAGAGAGAGAGTGAGTGAGAGAGTGAGAGAGAAAAAGAGAGAGTGTGAGAGAGATAGAAAAAGAGTGGGTGAGTGAGTGAGTGAGTGAGCAAGAGAGAGAGAGAGTAAAAGAGAGAGAGAGTGAGTGAGAGAGTGAGAGAGAGAAATAGAGAGTGAGAGAGAGAAAGAGAGAGTGTGAAAGAGATAGAAAGAGAGTGAGAGAGAGAGAGTGAGTGAATGAGAGAGAGAGAGAGATTTGTGAGTCGCATCTAAATAAAAAAAATGTCACCCTCTTAAAAGCCTATTAAAAGCGGTCTTTATTTATATTTATAGTCGGGAGTTCGAATTCTGCTTGAATCAGATTTGTGTTCTCTTTGGGGATCTTCTGAATAGTCCAGCCACGTATATAATTAATATCAGTTTATACAATACGGAATTTGTCTCCCCAAAAGACGGGTATCTTAAAAAAAACAATGTCTATTCTGAACTCTATCTATGTATCTGGTTGGACGAGCCAATATAATTCTGAACATATCTATCTATAGTCTATTCATTTGCGCGTGGTCGGAGGTGTCGGTACAAGGGGGGGGGGCGGCGACTGTCTCGCTGGTGGACAGGACAGTGTGTGTCGTAGCGTCTTCTTAATAATCACAGGTGTTCGAGCTCTTTTCATACCGCCAAACGAGGGCAGATAGTGAAGCTTGTCTGATACACCTGCAAAGCAAATTGACACAGTAAGTCAGATGCCCCAGTCGGCCATTGTTTTGCAGTTTGACGAGTAACGGGATCGCTCAGTTCCTAAGATCTCTCTCTCTCTTTCTCTCTCTCTCTTAATCTCTTTCTTTCTTTCACCCACACACCTCGCACTACGACTATCTACCAAACATAAGCGTTGCCAAACATCAACAGGCACCCACACTATTCCACGCCCGCACCGTGGACTCAATCGACATCTCCGTTCCAGAAACTTGAAGATGAGTCTATCTATCTATCTATCCATCTATCTATCTATCTATCTCCACTTTCCCCTCTCTCTCATATATATATATATATATATATATATATATATATATATATATATATATATGAAGTGTTCGAATGCAAAACGCGATAAATCCAATTCGTTTAAGTTGAGACATGAAGCAATTAAATGGCGAATATATAAAATCTAGCCTTTGACAAAAAAGCTTTTTTTAATTGAAAACAAAACGAAATGATGCCGGTATGATATTATGTAAAACATCGTTTTGGGGTGTGGTCGAATGATGATATGCGACGCTTTTGTAGTGATAGTTTCGTAATTTTGAAAATGGCGTTTATCGCGTTTTGCATTCGAACTCTTCATATATATATATATATAAATGGTTTTGAATAAAAGCGGAATTTTGTTTGTCTCCTGAAATGTGGTCTCGAAAGTTCTTTCGCCCAATATCTCACCAGGAGAAATAGTTGGAATACAAAATATGAAATAAATTCGCGAGAAAAAGCAAGAATGAGGAAATTAATTGCCGATGAAAATAAGCGTTTAAAAGATTTAATTGAATAAATCTAATAAAAACGTTTAAAATGCAAAGTTTTAGAGGGGAAAAACAGAAATGGGCCAACTAACTTTCCCTAAAGAGAATCAACGACTTTACGAAATCTTTCTGCTTGCAAAGTGAACTCTTTCGCAAAGCGATCGCGAAGGATTGCAATATTTTCAAATGAAAGGTGGAATCCGCCCGGTGTAAGATCTTGAACCACTCTATTTTATACTTATTGACACATCATGCATTGTCAACTGAATGCTGTCTAATAGACGATTCCAAAGCCGAGAAAGAGGTATGGCATAAAGAGCTAGGTCTACCCTGTCTAATTTTTGATGGGATATGCTGGTTTATTCTGGTCTCTAAATGCAATTTCGTCCGCTCAATATACCCAGCATCACACTGGCATTAAAATTCATAGATATGTTACTGTTTTTTATTTATATATATAAGGCAGACAATCTTTTGAAAAAGACTGAAAAGCAGATGCACCAAAAAACAAACGTAAATCAACAGAATAAAAAACAACCGGTTACACTTTTGGTGATTTGCTGGCCCAACCCCCGACTAATGCCACCTATCCAAGGCAGTTTGAGATAAACTGGACATCTTAGTGGCCCAAAAGGTCTAGGAGATTTAAATTCTGCAACTTTCTTCTTGATGCAGTCCGAGATTAAGTCTTCCGGATAACCGTTGCTGATAAAGATTATCTTATCCAATTCCGAGTGAAGTCTGTTGGAAATCTCTCTCTCTCTATATATATATATATATATCTATATATATATATATATATATATATATATATATATATATATATATATATATATATATAGTATAAACATATTTATACATATATTCTATGTACACATTTAGAGATAGATATGTTTCAGCTTCTTAGTATGAAGTATAAAATAATGCACTCACGTTACGTTACGTTACGTTACGTTACTCAACGTGTCCTTTTGGTTAAGATCAAAGTGTAGTATCTGTTCCGATGGATACTGCACCCCATAGACTGGTATTGTCTTGGCCTTCGGGGCTTGATTTACGCC
The DNA here is from genome assembly GCA_963556195.1 of Sepiola atlantica. Classification (NCBI taxonomy): domain Eukaryota; kingdom Metazoa; phylum Mollusca; class Cephalopoda; order Sepiida; family Sepiolidae; genus Sepiola; species Sepiola atlantica. Next base: position 39,600,799 of record OY744531.1, read on the forward strand.
GGTCTATGGGTCTGTCCTGTGCAATTCTAGGAGGTCCACCCTCCCAGGCTTCGCCTCCCCTCTTTGGGGAGGAGTAAGTTTATTGCTTACTGCCTGAGGCGCCCCTAACGGGGAATGCCGACGGGGCTGCCCAGGCAATTTTTAAACCCCACTTACCCGACCCAACTTTGGGTCACATCTTATTTGTGGGAGTAAGATAAAAAAAAAACTGGCCTTGTGCCTAACTCCTGGAGAGGAGTAAATCACTACTCAACGTGTTGCCTAGAATACATATTCCATAATTCATAATGATGAGTTCATTGGTTTAGAAGATTGCATGACACATACAAACTACTGACGCTCACATGACCGTGCACCGGTCCGGTTAAAATTGTATTGCATAATATAATTAAATATGTGATGTAGACACAACCCCTAAATGGCAAAGTTTACAAAAATAAATAAATAAATAAATAAATAAATAAATAATAATAATAATAATAATAATAATAATAATAATTATAATAATAATAATAATAATAATTATTATTATTATTATTATTGTTGTTGTTGTTGTTGTTGTTGTTGTTATTATTATTATTGATTATTATTATTATTAAAATATATATATATTAACTAAAAATACGTCCTATAAAGTTGAGGGCGAATAATAATGCAATTTACTGCATCTTAATCACTTAGGAAATGAGACAATCGAAATAATAGTAAGCCAAAAAACAACGAACGCTGCAATCACCAATAAAATAATTACATAAAAATACATTAAATATTCAGGTGATAAAAATCGTACATATTTCTAGACAGGGTGTCTTGGTCCAATGGTAAAGAGTCTAGACTATAGACATCAATATCGAAGGTTCGATCCTTGTTAGCCATGCTGATGACGGCTGTGTGCCAGAAATACGTTTCCGTGGATTACTTTTATGTACGTATAAAATTAATACAAAGATATATATCTATATATCTATATATCTATATATCTATATATATATATATATATATATATATATATATATATATATATATATATATATTAACGAAGAATACGTCCTATAAAGTTAAGGGCGACTAATAATGAAATTTACTGCATCTTAATCACTTAGAGAGACAATCGAAATAATAGTAAGCAAAAAAAAACAACGAACGCTGCAATCACCAATAAAAATAATTATATATATATATATATATATATATATATATATATATATATATATATATATATATATATATATATATACTTATCGGATGAAGTATTTAATATTAATATTGAATTTCAGTGGTTTAGTTCAAATGTAAGGGAATTTCTGGGTTAAAGAAATGATGTTAGTAGACCAGACGTAGGTCCAAATTCCTATACTCTATATGTTCGTATCCAACCTATCTATTTAGGTAGTGAGGGCTCTAAATGAACAATACTATATTGCAATGCTGACTCAGTTATTGACGATTCTAATTTAATTAGAGATTACATCGAGTCAATTGAGATCATCTAGATGACCTTTATTTTATCCAAAACGTACTAAAAAGTGTTCATTATGTATCATATGAATGTCATGCAAAAGTATACTATGATAGCTAGTAAGAGCTGTAACAGGCTTAAGGGTAAGAAGTTTCAATTATGTGGGTTCAATCAACATATATTATTGCAATGGTTATTGGTGCATTTATAATTATAACTATAGATTTGCTTTTTCATTGCTAAAATTAGTTACCACAGTTGTTTTAGACTTATAATATTATTCATTTAAAGACTCTAATAAGTTGAACACTGTGGAGTGATGTCTCTATTATTTAAAAGCTGCGTTAATAAAGGATAATAAAGATTTAATTACAGTGAAATTATTACTTATCACGTCGAATTGATTATAGCTTGGATGGTAGAATATTACATATTTAAATAGATTGTAAGTTAGCTAACACGCATTTGATATAATCGTCGTATGTTCTAAGTCATCTTATATATGAGGTGTTTTAAAATATTTAATAAATACTAAGTAATGTTATTTTTTGGAGGATCTTTCCGATGGGAGTTAGAGTAATATTTATGATTTATGTTGTGCTATATTTGTCATATTTCAATTGTCCTTTATGCGGACATGAGGATATAATTTCTGACCTTCTATTTAACAGTGTTGGGCTAAATATCGTATATGTAGTATGTAAGAAATACAACGACCACAAGTTCTAATATATATATATATATATATATATATATATATATATATATATATATATATATATATATATATATATATATATATATTTCGATCCTGGCTTGAGGCACTAACTGGTCTAGCCGCACTGATGAGCTGTGAAACCGTCTGTATGTGGATGACTATATATATATATATATATATATATATATATATATATATATATTCGATTTATTCGAGGGGGGGGGGATGATTTTAGAATTAACAAAAGGAAAATACGATTTAATGAAACATAGTAAAATAGATGTAACCCCATGGCGTCTTTCGACCGACTACTTTTCAAGAGAAAAACGTCGGTATTTGTTTAAAAAAACGACAAATTAAAACCAATAAATGGTATAATGAAGAAGGTGGCGGAAGGGAGAAAAAATGTTATATAAAAAATAAGGGGTATATTAGTGCATGCATGTATATGTATAAACATATATATATACATAACCAAGCACAGATAAAATGATCACTCATCAGAAGCAAAGGAGTCGCCAAAGATAAAATGTTTGTGTTTTAAGTCTCTCTGTCGGCATAGAGATGGTCGTTGAGTATTTATGAATATATATATATATATATATATATATATATATATATATATGTGTGTGTGTGTGTGTGTTATATAATGGGACGCATGGGTGATGGACGTACAGTGAGATCGCTAAACTTGCACGATTTGTAACGGAGTCATCTCGTGCAATGTTGGTGCGATGTGTTCTCACGATTCGTGGGGACAGTTGACGAGACCTCGGGGTCAGGGGTTAGGTCACACCTGTGCGTCGATCACGAGATTTCGTGACGTCACAGTTTTCCCGGTGGGAAAACGGGTTGAGATTTTGCAGTTCTTGACTGGAAGCCGACGAGTCAAGACGCATTAGTCATGTAGCGATTAAATAAGAGGAGAAAAACGGATCCCCAAAAATGAGAGCCAGACGATGTCCCCCTCTTCCTTCCTTTACAAGTAATTAGGAAATTAACTAGCGTAAGCTTCTTTCTCTACTACGACGTAATTGCACCAGTATCGACAAGCTAATAAAAAAATAAATGGCTCAAAGTAAAACGAAAGGCTTGTTATAAATTATTGTGTGTAAAAGATTTGATTTCAGCTTGCGAGTAAACAGCCAGGGACAGTAGACGATGGAGATTGTGACAACGGACAAGGTGGCCGAAAGAAGACAGATAGCAGCCCGACACAAGCTGCAGACGACAACGACGACGCACGGTTAGTACAAATAGTTCCCTCCCCCCAGCTGGGATTCTCGAATAGAAACGACACATCGTCCCGTTCGTGGTATCAACGGGCGAACAGTTCTACGTCAACAGATGCGACATTACAACGTGTTATAAACGTGTTATTCAACATATATATGTCTTGAAACGATGAAACAGCTATCTTAGGATCACTACATATACAATTTATCGAGATCTATTTAAGTTCATTTAAATATCTATATCTATGTATCTTCTATTGATTCTCTATCTAAGTATCTGACTCTCTATCTCTGCATATACTTATGTACGTTTATCTAAAGCTATATATCTCCATTAACATCCACTCCCATCTTGTATATACCTGTCACCCCAGTCCGACCGGCCCTCGTCTGGTACGCTGTGTTTTTTTTCTGCTAGTACCGTATGGTTGTGTTAGTGTTACTTAATTCTTACGTTACACACATACGATTGCTCTTTTAGCTGTGACGTTAGAAGCGTAATTAGCTCCAAAGTAAAAAAAAACTTGTTTAACCGCACGTTAAAGATGCCTATACACCAACGATAGCTGCGACTCGTGTTTGAGTATTGCTATCTCAGATGAAACTTCTTTACACCAGCAAGCGATGTCTGTGCTTAAAGTGTCTTAAATGCAGCTGCACTAAGAAGAAGCAAATCAGTGTTATGCAGTGTAATCGAAGATTGTAAATCAAAATACGCTTCTCCAACTGAAGTTATTTATCTTTCTCCCACAAGGTAAGATGTGACACAAGGTCGGGAAAGTGGGATTTGAAAAGCCAGCGCCCGAGAAGGTGAGCACTCTGGCCAATAAAAATTGCCTTGGCAGCCCCGTCGGCATTCCCCGGTAGTAAGCAATAAACTTACCCCTCCCCAATAAAGGGAGGCAAAGCCTGGGAGGGTGGACCTCCTAGAACTGTACAGGACAGACCCATAGACCGGCGTAAATCAAGCCCCGAAGGCCAAGACAATACCAGTCTACGGGGTGCAGCACCCATCGGAACAGATACTACACTTTGATCTTAGCCAAAAGGCCAACTGACTTATCTTTACAAAAACAAACGAATACACTCTCTCTCTCTCTCTCTCTCTCTCTCTCTCTCTCTCTCTGTATATATATATATATATATATATATATATATATATATATATATATATATATATATATATCTTTCTCTCTCTCTCTCTCTTTCGTAACTGGCAGAGTTAAATGATAATACAATGACTGGGGGAAGGGGCGGGAAGCTGTCGTCTAGCCGAATGTTTCAAAGTTCAACAAATCAATGTCAGATTCCGAAAAATTAATTCGTTCAATAGCATATTTTTTTAGTCTGTCACACTTAAATTTGAAATAGCATTTTTGTCGGTCTGTCACACTAAAGTTTGAAATAGCATTTTTATCGCTTAAGGTGAAAATAGTATTGTTGTCGGTCTGTCAAACTTAAGTTTAAAAGAGCTTAATTTTTGTTGGTCTGTCACACTTAAGTTTGAAATAGCATCTCTTTTAGTCTGTCACACTAAAGTTTGAAAGAGCATTTGTGTAGGTCTGTCACACTTAAGTTAGAAAGAGCATTTGTTGGTCTGTCACACTTAAGTCGGAAATTGAATTTTTGTGAGTTTGTCACACTTAAGTTTGAAATAGAATTTTTGTGAGTTTGTCACACTTAAGTTTGAAATAGCATATTTTTTGGTCTATCACACTTACGTTTGAAATTACAATTCCGTTTGTCTGCCACACTTAATTTTTAAATAACATGTTGTAAATGACATTAACACTAATTTTAAACATTGTTAACTACCAAAAAGTTGTTTCTCTCTGTCATTTGATGCCATTAAAATGATCCAGATTGCTGTTTCAAACTTTCTTGTAAATGCATATAATGTATTCAAAAGTTATTAGCATATTTTATACTTACAAGTAATGTCACTTATTTCACGTTTCGGAATTTTTTGGATGAGGATTCACCAGCCAATGTGCATTTTGGCATCATTCTGTCAACCTAGGGGCTGACTTGAACAATCAGACCTTTCTTTGTTGGAACGGTTCGGTCATAGGAAGGGCACCCTCTCAGGTATTACCTACTCCCTCGAGAAGGAGCCTATTATCGATCGCTTGAGCTACCCATACCAGTAAATGCTGACGTGTCCGTTCTCGGCTATTTTTGTTCCCTATCAGAGCTCCCCATCGGGGGAGGGCAGAATTTTCTCACTTTCTGCAGAGGGATTCAAGCAAATCCCGAGGATCCATCATTTGTATCATCTCATCTTCGTTGTTATATTCACAACGTTTCGGCCGATGTAACCTCCGATCTTCTTCAGGTGCAGCTTTTCAAACTTAATATATAAAAACTGTTCTGCACAAATTACACTGCTAAACTGTTGATTGCATATATTCTATTCTGCGAATAATTAGTTTAGAATAAGGCACGATCGTCTGCGGCTGGTAAATACTAATGTGGGTAGATTTTCTGGTAGATATTAGCTAGTACATATTCGTTGAGATATATGGTGGTCATGTTGCAAAACAGGGAACGTTTTAGACGAAGATCACTAGGATTAGAATACATTAAAATCGTGGGCAACGGAAGTCAATGATATTTAGGAGGATATAATATCAGACATGGACCACGGAAAGGGTGGCAGACGAAGAATCTGTAAGTCTTCATGTAAACGTCAATGAGACAACACGTATTAATTATGCTCTATCAAAACGATGATATAATTAAGCGATGCACTTAAAACATGTTTAACTCTCACTCTCCCTTTCTCCCTCATTTGCTTTTCAGTCCTGAATAATCATGTTCAGCTTATATGAATAAATCCTCCGTTCTCTAAGTGTAGTTTGAATAATTAATTAAATAATTAGTGTAAAAAATACTGAGGAGCCTTTTGTTTCCCCCCCTCCAGCACCACCACCACCACCACCACCACCACCAAATTAAACAACAACAGCTGAAGAGACGTGTGTGTGGGAAGATGATGGTAGGTGGACGGGCGGATGCATGACATTCACCGTCATTAACGAAGGTTTTGAATTGATAAACTATTAATGAATAGACAATGATTATATTGTTCATTCTTAATGTTCTCTTTCATCTGGCCATGACGAATTCCTTGACGCCCAGGTATTCACATTCCTCTTCTGGTTCACATTTATTTTATGTTTATGTTGAGATCTAAGTCAATATTGGAATTCTATTTTACGTTTTCTGTGTTTAAGCGTCAGATTTGCACACTTGTTCACATCAAACTCCATTCCGATGTCGTTGCTAAAAGATTTGACTGTTTTATAGGTGTTTTTTTTTAATCATCGCTCAGTGTTGATCGTTCATTCCTAAATGCTCATATCTGAACGATCAGAAAAAGAAAAAAGGGTGCAAACAAAAGCAGATGAACTAAATGCGGTGGCTACTGAAAGCTAAGATTACTGCTATAGACTACCAAAATATGTTTGATGATAACAAAATCCGCGGTACTGATATCGATCCTGGCCCAGTTTTCGTGAAGTTCGACTCGGAAGCGTTCGGCTGTCCTACGCAAACGCTCGAGAGTTGACGAACCGATTTGTACCAGACGACAATTTTGATACGGTGCTGCGTCCTGTGATAATAATGTGTTGCTTGTTTTTTGTTTGTTTGTTTTTTTTGTTAGGGTTAGGGTTAAAAATATTTATTTGATAACAGTAATTTCGCTCTGTTTTGCTTGTTTTATTTGTTTTGTTGTTTCAAAAATTTCTTGCAAATATAACTAAAAATTATAGGACGCGGCAACGTATCAAAATAACAAAAAAATATTTATTTGATAACAGTAACTTCGCTATGTTTTGCTTGTTTTGTTTTTTGTTGTTTCTTTTAGAAAATTTCTGGAAAATATAACTTACAATCACAGGACGCAGCACCGTATCAAAATTGTCGTCTGGTACCATTCGGCTCGTCAACACTCGGGCGTTTACATAGGACAGCCGGACGCTTCAGAGTCGAACCTCACGAAAACTGGGTCAGGATCGATATCAGTACCAAATCCGCTTATCCCTCTTTCGTCCATAGCTCACATAACACAACCAGTCCCGTTACTTTTCAGACCGATAGTGTATATAAACCCTTTATTATTACATTTGCGTCAGCACTTCGCGTGTATCTGTGTATACATTCGTTTGTTTCCAGTCACTTGCATATTTTTTTTTTTTTTTTTTTTACTGTAAATCGATTATTTATTGAAATAAAAATGTAACACTGTAAAGTACTAAAACAGACACTTTAAAATCTTATTTACACAATATAACTTAATCACGAAATTAAATCCACCAAAATGCATTTCGGTGTCTTCGTAAACAAATCAGCCATTGCAAAGAATTTATTTAACGAAAATTCATTCTTTTCTTGTTTGTCTCAAAAGAAGACAATATTGTTAAGTGTTTAATTAAAGTTACGGTAAAATACCCCCTTCAAATTGTCTTCAAATCACTAAGTAAATCAGCTTTATTTATAAAAAAAAAGAATTTCGTAAGTTTTTTCATCAATTTTTTTTATTTGGGGAGGGGGGGGCTAAATTTTGTTTAACCATAACACTAATTTAACCTGGTTTTGCGTTCGTATGCCTTAGTCTCGTCGGCCTTTTTACATTTTTTTTGCAGCTTTCATATTTCGTATCGTCTGCGCCTTTTTTTTTGGTTCGGGAATACTCGAAACTGACTTGGGAATCTCCGTCAATGCTCAGGACTCACTCTGCAGGCATTGAAATCCTATGGATGCCCATTCGTTTACAAGTACCATATTACTATATATTATTGGCGTTAAATGAACAGAAATCATATGAATGATAAAGGTTGAAGCTCGATTTAGTAAAGCGATATGAAAATATATGTAAAAGGGTGTCGTTTTAAGATCATAGTGACAACGTCTGACACGGCGATTAAGTTCTTTTACTTTTAGCTAAATTAGATCACTACATTTTTTTATGGCGACGCAGGTAAATACTTTTACCTCTATTGACAACCTCGACACGGACGTAATGCAGTCCATTCTAAGTAGATTGAAAATACAAGCGACACCTTTTAAAAATGTTATTAGAAAAGAGAAGAAAAGAGAAATAAATACTTTTACTTTCTGCTTACGTTAATATGCTAATGAGTAGGGATAACACTTTTGAGAGTAAAGGAGACATTATCATCAGTGTATTCAACGGCCACCCACCGAGAAGGGCCCACCTAACTAAATGAAAAGAGTAACATTCCGTTCATATATATATATATATATATATATATATATATATATATATATATATGTGTGTGTGTGTGTGTGTGTGTGTGTGTGTGTGTGTGTGTTGACGTGCATATATATATATATATATATATATATATATATATATATATATATATTGAAGTGTATATATATACATATATATGAAATTAAAATGGAATAAGCGGAAGACCTAAAAAGCTTAACGTTTCGCCCAAATGTTATATGGGCTTTGTAAAGAGCGAACGAAAAAAATGACAAAAGACGAGAAAGTCTATAACTTATGAGAAATATATATAGTGGTAGGGTTCATGTAGAGAGGGAAGATATGTAAATATGTATTCCCTGAGTTCTGAATTAGTCTTCCTTTGGACCCCCTTTCTACTCTTTATTCTTTTCTTTTCTTTCCCGTTACTAATTTTATTTTCTATGTATTTATCTTTGACTCTATACATATTGACATATCTTCCCTGTCTACATGAACCCTACCACTATATATATTTCTCATAATTTATAGACTTTTTCGTCTTTTGTCATTGTTTGCATTTTTTTCGTTCGCTCTTGACAAATCCCATATCACATTTGGGCGAAACGTTGAGCTTTTTAGGTCTTCCGCTTATTCCATTTTAATTTCATACCGTCGGATTATTTTATCCTTTCATCTATTCATACATATATATATACATATGAAGTGTATATATATATATATATATATATATATATATATATATATATATATATATACTAGCAAAATTTGCGGACGGAGGGAGCATATTTTTGCTAACCTGGAATAATGATATAATGGTGAACGAACTACATACACTGATCTCCAAAAGAATGTGTAAGGACTGCGAATATTATATCATAGCGAACACTACCCGCATTATTCTGTTCAGTCGTCAGTAGCAATTCCGTTTCTCTGTTCAAGTGTCCTTTTCTTAGCCATTTTCAGGTATTTTCGTGGGTTTCTTTTCTTGTCATTCTTATGAATCGTCCGTGTAGCTGTTTTTCTTCCACTTTTTGTGTCATTTTTTTTTGTTCCTGAATTCTTAATTTTGACGACGTCTCTTGCTGTGGTGCTCCGCTATTCTGCACTCTGCTTCATGTAATTTTCCAATTTTTTTTTTGTGTGTGTCTTTCACGAAGTCTTCTATATTTACCAGTCCCCATTCCCCCTTCGTTTCTTTTCACGTAGAGTCTGTCAGTGTCATCTTTTAGGTGTAGTGCATTGTTCATGGTCATTAGTTCTCTAGTTTTCTGGTCAATGTGCCTACTTCGTCTTTTGTTTAGCCTATGAATGATCCAGAATATCTTATTAGTGATACTGGCCATATGTGTATTCGTTTTACTAGATTTTTACTATATAATTTCGTTTCTAAGAGTTTTCTTGTTCTTCTCATGTATTATTTCCCAATCTTTTTTTTTTAGTTCTGTACATTTGATGATGCCTGCTTGCAGAACTCCTAAATATTTATAGGTATCATGTTCACCAAGTGCCCTCATCTCCTCTCGGTTTGGCAGTTCCATACCCTCCGATGTCTCTAGTTTTCCCCTTTTTATCTCTAGCAGTGCACACTTTTCCAATTCCGAATTCGATTTGAATGCCCTGACTGAAGATTCTGGTTGTGTTTATCAGCTTTTCCTATTCCTTTTTGCAAATAGCTTCAGGTCGTCCACATACATGAAGTGGTTTATTCTTTGTTCTGTGTCTGCGAACTTATATCCGGCATCACATTTCCTGATGTAATTGAATAATATCATAGCTAGGTGGCAGAGAGTCTCTTTGGAAAAAGTCTCTGTGTATCCTTATTTCAGTCAGGTGTTGTCCTCCAGCTGTCAGTTCCAGTCTCCATATTTACATTGCTTTCTTAATAAAATTAATATTCTTGTCGAATATATTGTACATTCTTAAGCATTCACTTATCCATGCGTGAGGGATTCTGTCACTCCATACAATGGCTATGTTCTTTTTTTCTGCTTTTTACTGTGGTCAGGATATTTTGATCTATGTGTAATAGGTCATGCGTCCCTCTTTTTCCTTTCAAGTATCCTTTTTGTTCTTCTGGAAGTAGTCCATGATTGTTTAGATCGTTGTTGATCTGTTCTCTCAGTTGTGCCGTTAGGATTTTCCACATAGTAGGTAAACAGGTTATTGGTCTGTAGTTACTTAGGATCGCTCCCTCCCTTTTCGGCGTCTTTTTGTATTAACGTAGTTTGTCCTTTGCTCATCCACTCTGGTACGTTTGTTTTCTAGATACATCCCAGTTTCTGCGCTATCCTTACGCTTTCCAGTTTGCTATTTTCATTAGGGTTGTCTTTGGGCGTTTTTCATTAATTTATATTTATGTTCTTTCTTTAATTTACTGAAGTTCTTTCTTCATGGCTTTCAGCCATTTCGCATTTCTGTTATGGTTTTGAGGCTGTACCCATATCTTGGTTTTGCTTTCAAAATAAAAAGAGTAAAAAGAGGACCTTGAGTTTACCATCGGCAGCATCGTAATTCTCACTTCCCTTATTTTGTCCTTTAGCCCTCACATTCAATGAGCGACGTTTCTGACAAAGGGGGATGCTGTTTTCTGGGTCATAAGCGTTTTTTTTTGTCTGGTACGATTGTTTTGTTCTTGTTTTTACTCCGTTTACGTTTTGATAAAATAGGCTTTCGTTGTTTGCCCTGTTCCGATTTGTATGTGTATCGTCTCAATCTATTGTTGCTATCTTTTGTTTTAGTTCTTCATGTTTCTTGTATAGTCTTTCCTTGTGAGTCAGATTTGCCCCCTTCCATCGTTTCCTTTTTTCATTAATCATATTTACGGTTTTAGCTTCTTTTTGAAGATTAGTGATCTGGGTTTCCAGTCTGATTTCCCATCTGGGTTTTGTCAGTCCACCATTTTAGTCAGTTTTTGTTTCTATTTTTACTTTCACACTTACTGATTTAGCCCCTGCATATATTAAGTTGTTTAGGTCTGTGATAGTATCTGTTGAGATTTATGGGAGGAGTTAGTTTACTTTTTCTGTTTCTAATTTTAATTTCTTGCGATGTTTGTTACTTAGGGATGGGAGTTTTCCTTTTTCCTCGTTCATAAATCGTTTTAGGTTTTCAACTTCTGTTGGTCCTTTCTCAGTTCTGTGATTTCGTAGTTTTCGATCTCGTCAGTTTCAGTGTTTATGTTTAGGCAGACTTCTAGCTGTGGGTTTTCAATAAGTGATATTTCTTGGTCCGTTACACTGTTTATAGATCGTTAGATATCTATTAGTTCCAGCTCTGAAAATCAAACTCACTTTGGAATATGTCTTACTTGATCTGCAATCCTTTGTGCTGCTGTATGGTAGTCAGTAGCCATGGTCCATAGATTTTCTATTCGCTTTCGATAACCTCTGTCGTTAGGGTTGCTTCTGTAGTAGTTATAATCTATTATCAGTCAATTTTATTTTGTGATCCATTTTTTCCTCTGATTGTTTAATTTGTTGTTTTTGTTCATAACTGTTATCTCTGTGTTTGGTCCTCGAAATCCAAACACTGAAACTTTCCGTTTATTTTTATAATTGCCCTGGCAATGAGGAACGGCACATACAGTAGGCATTTTGACTTTGTGAATTATGAAATGAAATTTAAAAAGGCGCGAAATGAAGTTAACCAACAACAATGACGTCAGAGGGGGGGCAAGAATTTAGTTGCTTGGCCTGTAGTAACTCTCGGTGCCCATGGCCAGACGCAATAAAGTTAAACAAATTAAATTTTAAACAATAAAATTTACAACCCTAAATGTCCGGCTTTTCTAGCGACAAACATATAATCCATTGCAAATAATAATGCAAATGTTATTTCTCAGAGAGATCAAAGATCGTTCATAAAACTTAAAACACATTCATATTGTCAACAGTTTTAAAGTTCACTTATCTGTATATGTATTTATCTTCTCCCGCCCGGGACATATTCTTTTTTTTCTAAATCATGTTTTTCTTAACTATCCTTTTTTCTCATTAAATCCACTTTCTTTTCTCCGACATCCTTTTTCACATCCTTGCGATTCAAACTTCCAGACTCAACTCCCCATAAAATTCCGCCAATAAATAAAATGTCGTCTACTCCTTCAAATTTCATTTTTGTCCTTTCTTTCCCTTCTCTTTCCCCTTACAATATCACCCTCTCGCCTTCCCCTCTCTTACTCCAGTTAAGTCCCGACGAGCGCGAGCGAAGAAGGAAAGCAAGTTAAAACAAATACACGAAACTTGCCAGGGAACTGAAAGGGATATGGAACATACAGAAAGTCAATATAATACTAATAATTGTAGGAGCACTAGAGAACAGTCTGGAAAAAAAACTGAAAAAAAGAGAGAAATTGGAATTAAAGGGAAGACTATACAACAGATGTCAATGATGAAAACAGCTGAAATCTTAAGGAAAATCCTCGAATACGGAAACCAACCCACATAAATTACGAACACTAACCAGCCCCATGGAAGTTGAAATAGAAATAAAACAAAAGCATAGAAAGAATACCACTTGCACCCGATGGAACTGGAACTGCAAGTAACCTTATAATACCCTTCCCCTAAAAACACACACACACAATGTGATGGCACCAGCCTCGGCTGATACCACAGAAACTGACCGTGAAGAGTCAAAAGGGACGGAAAGCCCGAGTGGGGAGAGCACTAACCAGACCTCCACTGGAAGAGTGAAAAGAGTACTGGGACCTTGGGGTGGCTTAAGCCACCCAAATCCCAGAGAAGATCAACGGTCGTTGTCAGCGAACAATCAATAGTAAACGGCTGTTCCGATAATGCAAAATCATTTTGAAAAAGGTGGAGAGTGCTGGAAATCTGTGGAGACTTGTTGTCACACAGACTCCAGGGAACACCACCAGTTATTGTCAGTGATCAATCACCGATGATGATCTATGTGAAAAGTCCTAGTGAGTAAAAACGATGATGATGATGATGATGATGATGATGATGATGATGATGATGATGATGATGATGATGATGATGATGATGATGATGATGATGATGACAACGACGACGAGACGACGACGACGATGATGATGATGATGATGATGATGATGATGATGATGATGATGATGATGATGGTGGTGGTGGTGGTGGTGGTGGTGGTGGTGGTGGTGGAGGTGGCGGTCTAGCTTTTCCCCTTCTTTTCCTAATCATATCTCTCTGTATGTCTATTACTTTCTTTATTATCTATTCCGTTAATTAAATGGATATATTAAGTATTGACCAATCAGCTTCTCACATTTCTTCAGTCTTCCTCCCCTTCTCCTACTTTCTTTTTTGCCCCCTTCCCTCCACTTCTCACTTTAAGGTTATGGGTAGTCTAAGGCACTTCACACATCAAATGTCTCGTGTTGAACACCGCCCTCTGCCACACCATGTCCCCGCCTATCTCCTCCCGGCAACGTGACCACACAAGCTTTTGTCAGCTTTGAAAAGTGCTGAATATTTTTAAGTCGTCCAGTTTTTTCCCACTTCACAGACATTTCAACATGTTTTGGCCCTTTTTTAGATTCATAATATACACGTGTGCATGCGTAGTGAGGGAGGACATTAGATGTAGTTTAGAAAAGGTGCAGTGTCTCTGCAGCCAACGACTGATGCAAGCAGTGAACAAATGATTTTAAACAGTTTTCTATTAACAAAACACAACTATTGTCAAACTTTTTATTTACAAAAACAAGAATTAGGGGATTTCAACAATGTATTTTAACAAAGATTAACCATTAAATTATTTATTTTTTATATTGGTTTGAAAAAAGTGAAAAACGTTTCATAGGGGTAATATAAAGTAGTATAAATGATTTTTGAAAAAAAAAAAAATTGAACAAAAATAAATGATGTTGCAAATGTGCAACAAATGGCATAAAATTTGACATGTATAACAAAACACTACAATTTATGCATCTAAATAATCATAATACACTAGAAAATCATAAAATAATTGTTACTTAACATTATAATGACCAGATTTAAAAGTGTAGGTCTTTGAATTAGGCAGATGGCACACCGATGACACTCGCCGTGACATCGAAGATGCTGATTCCCTATTTAGCGAGTGCGTTGATGCAACATCATACTAATACCTACTCACACTTGCCAACCAGCTCGTTGCAGATGTAAAACAAGTTGCAGTTTGATACAGTTTCGTTGAATATTATATTAAATAGGCATGTTGTTGGAATATGTCATATTTGAAACAAAAAGCATTTAAGGCTCAAGAAACAATGAAATAACAAAATATATAGTTTTATATATGTTATCAGAAACACGTGCTGTCGAGTTGCTAACAGTTTCCATATTTTCCTCTTTCCGTGTGACCACGAAAAATCGTAAATCTATATATCATATTTAATTTTTAAGAATTAAAAACATTTAATTTTCAACCATCCTATTCACTTGTCTCTCCACGAGGGTAAGTCAGACACAAGGTCGTTTGTTTTTATGTGGGGAAAATCCAGCCTCCCCCTCTGGATTGGAACAAAAATTAAAATTGCCTTAGTCTAGGTAATCTCCCTTACAACAGCAACATGAACTAAAGAAAGGCCCAACTACGACCAACACATACGTGTGTGTACACACTCACATACATAGATACATATATGCATATACATAAATATTAGCATACACATGGAATTGATAGGATGATATGGACTGATAGAATCAGACTTATCGTAAAATGGTCCCCCCTGGAAAAGAATTGAGCTCTCTAGGAAACCGGTAGAGCAAATCTATGTGGTACGAAGAACTTACAGCACTTGTGCCCTCCCTTGATGTAAATACCCCCGACATAACCGAGTTGCAGCAAAATCCCACCCCTTCACTAAAGAGGTTGCCTAGATGCCGGAAAGCTTTCTACTATTCTTCTTTACTTGAACCGCTTGCGTTTGGAATTCCCTTCCTGTTCCCTGTTTCTCTGAATGTACAAACATGCAGAAATTTAAATGTAATGTGAACAAACATCTAGTTGCACAACTCCCCACACCGAATGGCCCTATATAAATATGGCCCCTAATCGCAGTAGCCCCTTACGTCTCAATTTGGGGGTGAATAAAAGTTAAAAAAATAAAATAAATTAAAATAAGAATTATGAATTCGTGACAAGGGTAAGGTATGCTGACTAAATTGTCGGGTCAAGAAGAAGAAGAAGAAGAAGAAGAAGAAGAAGAAGAAAAAAAAAAAAAAAAACAATGTGAGATGGAGAGAGAGAGGGGTAGGGAGTTAAAAGGGGGGGTGCTGCGAAGAAGATTAAAGAAGTATTACAGGTGATAAAAAAAGCTGTACCTTGAAATAATGAAAGAAACAGTTGGAAAAAGAAGAAGAAAGAAAAAAAGAGAAATGGCCGGTGCTTGTGAGGGGAAGGGAAAAACAGAAGGTACTTCAGCCCTTGACCCCGCGCTGCAGGTGGTTGTCTAGCGTTCAAACAAGAAAGTGTTTTACCGCTCGTGTTTATCTTCAAGCAAGGGTGGCAATTAGCAATATGGCCACCCCCACCGACCGGCATCCCACACCTTTCGCACTTAATCCCCCCTCGCACTTCTATTCACGCTCGTGAGCGACGCCGCCCTCTTTTCTCTTTTTATGACGACGATATCCTATTTCTGCCTACACCGCCCAGTATTTGGTTTCCATGTTATTCTTCACCTCCGTATATGTGTAATTGTGTATGCGCCCGATCTCTCTCTCTCTCTCTCTCTCTCTCTCTCTCTCTCTCGCTCTCTCTCTCTCTCTCTCTCCATATATATATATATAGAAATACTGTTTTTTATGTGTGTGTATAAGTATAAGTATTAAAAAATAATGAGAAATATATATAAATGTTTATATATTTGTTAGTTATTTCTTATTTGTTGACGTATAGGAATACAAAATGTCTTTTTAAGAAAAATAATTTTTAAAGAACAGAATTTTCCACCGCTTGCTTCGGCCTTCTTCAGGTGCGCGTGTGTGTGTGTGTGCGATAAGCGGTGGGTGGTGGTAGCCGGGAGAAAACAGTATAGTACCAGTAGAAAAACAAGTTGTCTTCATATATATATATAAGGAAATCTTATTGTTTTCGTTTGTATATTGTCTTTCTTTTAGCGTTTAAAATCAAATATTTATAGTTTTTAGGGGTTTTAGGGGATGTTTCGATTCGTCTGATAGATATTCGGGGTAGCAATTTCTAATGGCTCTAAGATATAGACATGTTTTTTTATTGTATGGTGGTGGTGGGAATAATAATGTATGTCGTCGCATTTATTGGTTGGTTTACGGTATGTTTGTTAACGTGTTGTTTTTTTATAGATAAGAATGTTTAGGAACGGTATAAAATTATTACATTCTGCTTTGAGCGTACATTTTATGGTAGGTTCGACCTTATTTTGAGTGGGATCTATACTTTTTATTTTCGTTTGTTTGGGAAGGAAAGTAGGGAAGTCGTCTATATATATATATATATATATATATATATATAAAGAAAATGGCGTTTACAGAGAGTCTATATTTGTAAGCTCTTATTTCATGACAGTCTAAAAATAAACAGGCTACTACACCGCTTAGAGAGCTGCTCACAATTAAGCAGATTTTTTGTAACAATTATCGTGAAATTTGCAGGGAAAGGAAATTATACTTTTGCAAATATCGAAGATGCCTTAATGAGAAGTGAAGAAGAAAATGTGATGGTTTTAGGTGTCTTGAGAGAAGGTCAAGGAGGTTTTAACTGGGGTGTTTGTGTGTTGGAGTTGATGTCGAAACTCTCATGGTGAGGTTTCCGATGTTCAGATTTTAACATTTCTGCAGGTCTTCGGGTTCTTTTGTAGATGTGAACGTTTTATTGTCCCTAATAGGGGAGGGAAAATTTTGTTATGGCTTTGGCTGTGTGTGGAACTGCTTACACTAGATATATATAGGGCGGAGTTGTATATCAGGTGTGTTTGTTTTGGGAAAGTCGTAAAGTGTTAAGATAGTGGAGTTGAGTGTAATGAGTGTTGTCTTTTGTTTGGTGTTGTTATAGAATGGAGTAATGCTCTGTTTAATTGATCTCTGTGGCTTATATACCTGGTTCCATTTTTACTTTCCATCGGATATTTATCTTCTGAACATGTCTTTTAACACTCACACACACACACACATAAATGTATTGAATTACCTACGGGAGAGTTTAAATTAAATACATGACATCATCCTCGAGGGTCTTCGGTCTCTCTGTACAAGGGTTTGTCAAGACAACCTGAAATGAGAATACTTCACCCTACAAGTAAACCCTGACTAAATATTCAAAATAACATAGTATTCGAAGCCTAAACATGATCCCCTTGACACGGCTATACACTGGCTCATACAAGGAATAGTGCACCTCATCCTAGTGATGTTACCTCAAGTAACAACACTTAGCTGGATACTCCACCAGACAAGATAAATTCTTGTCCTGGAATCCGGTAAGACCAACAGATCACAAGAAAGATATACTGTAACATAGTTAACTAGTCAATTGGGGAGAGGACAATTAATGTGCTTCACTTCTTTACTAACTTAATGTTTGAGAGGTAGAAAAAAAACATGATTGAACACTCGGATATCTATGTATCACAAATAGAGACCAAATGTTAGCCCCAGGAAAGGGTCCCTTGATTTCTGAAACTTTACACTTAAGTAAAATTTAAAAAATAACTGTAAAAAACACACATCCCTTTATAAGAACACACACACATACACACGCGCCTCCTTCGCATAAATTCCCTTTCTTGGCGTGGTAATGTCTCGTGGCTATTTGGTTATGACACTTGCTTGCGGAGTCTAGTGTGATTCTGTAACCGGGTTCAAACCTTACGATGGTATGAGATTATCATTCCCTACACTGATGAGAGCGAAAGCTTGAAACGCTGGCGTATGTAACTAAAAATTATTTAATATTATTTAATAAAAATTAATATATATATATATATATATATATATATATATATATATATATATATATATATATATATATATATACTTTATAGTTGCATTCCAATGACCATAGGAAAAATCAATCCAAAACATTTAGCGAATACCTGTATTTCTTCTTCGTCTCACAAACAATTTTTTTTCCAAATTGTAATACATTTTCTATATCTTACGCACGTTTCACAGTCAAGAAAAATATACAGACTTGAGTTTAACATGGCTGATCATCAGAGCAGTAATTCTAAAAATACTAATAGAAAAACATATTATTCCAAAGATTGGAAGAAGGAAAATGGGAAAAGTTTAAAAAGAAATCTTGACAAAAATAGCGGCAAGCCAAAATACATGAAAAAACTCACATTATATATATATATATATATATATATATATATATATATATATATATATATATATATATATATATATTATTTTGGTACAGAAAAATTAGTACAGCATTCGTACCATCGGTTTCAAGCACAGAAAAATTTAGCCATCCGGCTCTCTTCAGCTTCTGTTGTCATCTGTTTCGGAAATGTGAAGTCACGTGTCACTCTCGTTTGGACGCGTTGTTTGCTTAGAGTATGTATGTTTGTTTAAATTTAGTGTAAGGAAGGTTTAATAAAGTTTGAAAAAGAGGGTGGGGTGAAAAGTTACAGTTGAGATTTAAAAACAACTGCCCCCTAGAGGGGCATTGCAAAATCGATTCCCTCGTATATGAAGCCATCGTCACAAATCAGACTACCGGTAGAGCAGAAAAATACATTGGCATGACGCAGGGAAGCTTCAAACAAAGATTATACGCACACAGCAACACCTTCAGATACAAAACAAGGAAATACAGCACTCGCGACCCGGATATGGCAACCTAAAGATGGAAAACACCCTTCACCATCAAATGGAAAGTAATTGAGAGAAGACCATTCTTCTCTCCAGTCATAAATAGGTGTCCTCTATGTGACCCTGAAAAATACCATATATTAATGGCCATCATTGACCCAAATACAGTCTGTTTGAATATTCGAGATGAAATCTTTAAGGGATGCATCCACGGGAGACAAGCACTACTAAGCTGGACTTACCGATACACATAAAGGCCTAGCTACACCCTCTCTGCCAAATACATAACCCCATAATTGCCCCATTAAATACCGACTTCCACTCCGGAAAGTTTTTCCAACTATCACCCCTCATAAATATAAATTAAATTAAAAAATACGAACAAATACCTTAATCAATCCATATCTACACTACTTTTCAATAGCAATAATTATAACTTTCCCAAAAATATTTCTCCAGTCATTAAGAGGGTAACACCCTCATTTCATAACATTATTATTACTCCTATAAGTCCCCACCATTTCTCGGTCATAATGCTAATCTCCCAAACAGATCCAATCTTGCCGACCCAATCCTTACTCTTATCTCTAAACTAGTTGTAATCAGCATACATATTGTATCACCCCCATAAGCATTCAGTATACCTTAGTTAATAATGTTAAATCCCGAATACAAATCATTCAAAACCCCTGCAGAGTTACTATCCTTAGACCGCCCAGATGATATTTTTATTTAAATTCCTTTGGGATTGATTTAAAGTCCTTTATCCAGGATTTAAACTTGAATTTAATTAATGTTGTTCCTTTTAATCTCTTCATAAGCATAATCCTACACCCCATTTTCTCTCCCTAATCCTTTTAAAAGACACATCATTAAACCCCAAAACAGTAACGACCCAATATACGATATTCATAATATTGGTTCACAGGATGTATATAGAAATATGTTTTTATTTGTTTACTTTTTATTTTTTTTATATCTCTTTAAATCTTCTCCGGTTTAAATCTCAACTGTCACTTTTCACCCTTCCCCTTTTTTTCAAACCTTATTAAATATTCCTTACACTAAATTTAAACAAACATACACAACACTCTAAGCAAATAACGCGTCCAAACGAGAGTGACATGTGACTTCACGTTTCCAAAACAGATGACAACAGAAGCTGAAGAGAGCCGGATGGCTAAGTCCTTCTGTGTTTGAAACCGACGGTACGAATTTTGTACTAATTTTTCTGTACTAAAATAAATAAATATTACGCTCTTCATTTTTAATGGTAATTCTCAATTAATCGATCACTTTGCTGGGATTTTTCCTGCTATATTACAAAGACGTTATATATATATATATATATATATATATATATATATATATATATATATATATATATATATATATATATATATATATATTAATGATAAATATTTGTTTAGCTACATACGTATACGTGTCATCCTTCTAGAATCATCAGTTTAGAGATAATTTGTCAAGCCAGTTACAGTATTCGAAACCCCGGAACAAGTAATATTTATAACTCAAATTCCGACGGCAACCATGAACAACTACATAAACGGTGAGAGAGTTACACTTATAAGATAATTTAATTTTACTGTGTTTGCTATAGATTATTTGTTGTTGTTGTTTTTCTTATCTGTTTACGAGTTCTCGACTGTTAACTATTCTAGATTTTTACGTTTAAATAATATTCCGACGTTTAGATACATACACAAAATCTCCATGGCTCAAGTCGATTTTCATGTAAAACAAGAGCACCTCTCTTTCTTTTCTATCTCCGTCGGTGGTCTTCGCTCGTAAGTAACCGATTATCTCCGTGCCTCTTCCATCAAACGGGAGCTCCCACGAAAACGAATGGTAATAACATCGTTAAATGAATTACTGTATCATGATATTAATTTTTTTTTTAAATAAACGGGGAGTCTTTCGCACTAGGTTGAGATACAATTGCCATTGCAAGTCTATAAGTCCCTGTTTTCACGTTGACAATGGTGGGATATATCTGCGGGTTAATCTCTTAGTTTGTTTGGCCCCTGCGTCGATTCTTTCAACATCTAAACTCTAGTAAATCCTCTGCAAACAGCCAAGCGTCAAATCAAACAGTCGCAGATAGACACAAAGCCGCGGACACACACCGCGCATGCTCCACTCGGCGCATGCGTGGAAGTGTTTGCAAAGAAGACAGAAATAGAGGGAAGTGAATAATAATAATAATAATAATAATAATAATAATAATAATAATAATAATAATAATAATAATAATAACAACAACAACAAAAACACATTTGACACCCTTATCCCCTGCAGCACACAAAATAAAACTTTTAAAAGCGCCAACATCGGTTGATACAACTCAAAATCACAGTGTCACAGAAAATCGTCATGAAGGGTTAAGAAGGATGGAAAGACCGAAGAGGGTGAGTACGATCCAGATCTCCACTGAAATTTGGGGGGAACTTATTGCCCTTCAGCTTCCAGGGAAAAACAACGGCTGCTATCAGCGAAAAATCAATGGTAAACGGATGTTGCGATAACGAATAGTGATTTGCAACGGTTAGGGAAAGGACTTCTTCAGGGAACACCACATGTTGTTGTTGCCAATTAGCGATTACCGGTAATTACTCCTGTGAGAACTCCAAGTGAGTAAGTAATAACATACTTATTTTTAATAAATGATTTCCTGTTTTTTTTTGGATTTCGAATGTTGTTTTATTTTCATGCATTTAAGAAACAACTTTGTGTAAATATCTTAAGCGAACATCTATATTTACATTGCCTTATGTTGCCTGTCTATCTGATAGTCACTTATAAGCTCCAAAACGACACGGTCGAATTATACTAAATGTGACATAAGGCACCCTCGATATGTTGAGTGTGTCAGAGCCTGTTAAAATGTTAACATTACTGCTAATAATACTATAATATATAAAATAAATAAACACTCATAGGCTCCGAAACTACTACTACTGCTGCTACTACTACTACTACTACTACTACTATTGATCAAAGTACTACTACCAATAATAATGATAGTGATAATAAAAATAATTATAAACGCTTATAGGTTTTTAAAATAATGGAAAACAATAGAAAATACTATTTATGTGCTAAAATAAAACGCTAACAGTCCATTGGTTGAATTTTTGATTGAGTATAATTAAAATAGGACGATAAGTTTAAATGATTCAAAAGTAAAAAGAAAAAGAAGCAAAATTGTAAGAGAAGCAGCTACATGGACGATTATGAGAAGACGAACAAAAAAAAATTACGCACCAAGTTACATAGACATGGCCAAGAAAGGGACACCCGAACAGAGAAACGGAATAGCTATTCACAGCAGAACAAAATAACGCGATTGGAACGAACTACTAAAATACGAAAGCCAAAAATAGACAAAAACAAGTAAAACAGCAATGGTAGACTCAATGGTCAAAAAGACGAAACGGTAAACCTCATCATAAGTGAATGCAGCAAACTAACACAAAAGGAATACAAAAAAGGACTATTTTAGAAAGGTCAATTTTTTATGTGGAGGATATCCAACGCCCCAATAAGGGGCACTTTGGATGGAACAAGAATAGAAATTGCTCCAGTCAAGAAGGCTCTCTCTCTCTCTCTCTCTCTCTCTCTCTATCTCTCTCTCCTTCTCTGGCCGAGGACAAACAAATACTACACCTATACTATTAGTAATGAGTGACTAACGACGCGGGCCGAGGACCTGAGTGTGCCGGGTTCGAAACCAGTTCGTTCCACAGAAAAACTTTCATCAAAACCAACACGTGACCTTGTGTCTGACCTCCTGGGGATGAGGTGAATAAATTACTATTAGTAATGTAAAATTTGAAATATTAACATGATTGTTTCTACCTTCTCCAAGAAAGGGTCAGCTAGTAACGAGATACCCGAGAAAAGGATCTTCAAGAACATCGTCATCCCTGGCCAACGTAAGAACGAGTAAGAAAATCGGACACAAACATAGTCTCTATTGAGAGGATATGCAACACACACACACACACACACACACAATCTCTCTCTCTCTCTCTCTCTCTCTCTCTCTCTCTCTCTTATTCTTTCATTCGGTCCTTCTCTCTTTTTCTTTATCTCCTTCTCTATGTCTCTCTTTCTTTCTCTCTTTTCTCTCACCCACACACATATTAAGTGTTTGCTCTTATTCTATCCATCTTTTACAACTTTGGCAAACAATGAAGCACACAACAGGAGAAAACACTGCGGCGTTAATTGCAATATGTACACAACGTAGAAAAAAAAGATCGCAACTGTCGAATAATGAAAACGAAAGTGAAAGTAGCCGACTCTCCTCAGACCGGAAGTCTATTGTCTTCATAAATGGCGCGAAGTTTCAGCCTAAAAATCATATTTTCGTATTTACATATTTTCTTAGTGTTTTCAATTTCGCCCATTGTTATTTGTGATTTTACTCTACCCGCGCCGTCCAGCAGTATTTAAAAAAGGTGAGCAAACTTTGCCGAATAAATATATTTAAATATCCCAAAAGATACGGGCAATGTTATTTGTAAATCTTTGCCCCGCCCAAACACTAAGTGTGGTGAGATTTCAAGCTTTCCAAAAACAAAAACAAAAAAAACAAAAAAATAACAAAGAACAACAAAACAAATCAAAGAGAAAAATGTTACAAGCAATTAATTGTAGAATGGCCAAAATCTGTTCCTAATGGTGATTTGGTATCTGTCTCTCTGCAGCCGACACTATACTATTACTATATTATAATGCTCAATTCAATTTGATATACTATTTCAGCCTAATGTACTATCTTTCAATACTCAATTAAGGGTTGTATTGTAGTACCTGTTCTGTAGTCATGATACCATTCTCCTAGAGATTACCTTCTTCTTTTTGGAGGGAGTAGTGCAGTGTTTGTTCTGTTGACATGATACCATACTCTCAGGCAATTCCCTCTTCCTTTGGGGGTCAGTAGGAGCATAGACTATGACATAGAGATTTGAATAAGGGATGCTAAAATAGGGTTCCGCAAACTCGTTGGATACAAAAACAAGGGAAACCGTAAAAAAGTGAGTTACGAGAAAAAGCCAACAGAAGAAGAAACGAAACCGTTCAGAAAAGGAATGAGTGAAAGAGACTAAATAAGACTTTGAATTTACTTCAGAAAGCTTCGCCACATGCTTGAGAGCAAAATTTCACCACTTATCATGGTCTTAGGCCAGTCTCAATCCTTACGTAGTCGGCTCATTTCTTTGGTGCTCGTGTTCTTAATTTTTCTTCCATTAAATATTCTTGATATGATTTCTTTACATAGCTGGAGTCTGGTAGCCGGGAAACATGTCCAACCAACGTCAATCTGTTTTTTTCTCCAAACAACAACATTGATGGATCTGTTAATATAAAGTTTCTTTCTCTTGCAGAGTGTCTCCGATGGTAGTTCCAAAACATTTCAGTTCTTAACCATTTCCGTTCAAAGACATTGAGAGTGTCCACTCTCCATCAAAAATGGTGCCGCACTCGATATTTATCTAAATATGTTAATAACATATCCATATTAAATCATAGAATTACTTCAGTAATTTAATTTTTTATATATAAATTGTTATTATCATTTCTGATGACCTAAAGAAAAAAACACCCACCGCTAACTTTTTATTATAGTAGAGGATTTCTTTTCGAATTCATTTCAGGTAGCAGGATGAGTCTGGGGTGCTATTTGCTTTCTCGCTTCTCCTCACTACATGAAATTATTTCGTCGAAAGACTAGAAAAAGACACGTGTTTTACTCTTTAACTTTTCCGTGATGGGATAAAAGTATATATATATATATATATATATATATATATATATATATATATATATATATATATATATATATATATATATATATATATAGTGTGTTATAATGAAATAAATTCCAGGGGAAAATCCGAGTATGAGAGCTCAATGTAATAAACAGAGCAAGAATGAAATAAAATATAGTAACACGAAATTACATATAATCATCGATGCAATAATCTATTTCAACCTTGTGGTATTGTCAAGCATCCAAGTGAGATGATTACATTTTTGAAAATGGATGCTTGACAATACCACAAGGTTGAAATAAATTATTGCATCGATGATTATGTAATTTCGTGTTACTATATATATATATATATATATATATATATATATATATATATATATATATATATATACATAAACATTTGTCATTATTATAGAGTGAAGGGTTCCATTGTCAAGTATTGTTAGACTGAGTACATATTCAGGAGAGATAAAGAAACGTACAAAATTAATTTGTGACTTCCGTAACTAAAAGAATACACGATTGGTTTCTCCTGTTGTGTTACTCATCCAAAAATTAGCTGTCCGTTCATTAACTTACTAGAGAACAACTTTTAAATTCTTACATTTGTACTTTGTTATTGTTGTTGTGGTTTTGTTGTTTAATGCCTTTCTCAAAATGTATACCGAGTTCAAAGATGTTGCATGATAATCAAATAATGAAAGTAGAAATCAATAACACGGGACAATTATTTATAAAAGCATGTTTTTTATAAACCTATATGTAAATTAGACATTATATTCAATCTGGTAAATGCCGTTTTAATTATATATATATATATATATATATATATATATATATATATATATATATATATATATATATATATATATATATATATGTAGTTTTGTTATTGTTTTTACTGGCGATAGAACAGTGTTGCTTTTTAGTATTTTTCCACTTCCTAAGCGGTTAAGAATATACAGAATATTGCATTCAATCGCTTTTAATCGGACGTTTCATTATTTTTTTTAATGTATTTATATATATATATATATATATATATATATATATATATATATATATATTAATTTACGTACATAAAATAAATCTATGAGCACGTGTTTCTGGCTATCACCCGTCATCAGCATGGGTACCCTGGGCAAGGATCGAACCCTCAATGTAAAATTTAATAGTCTGATGCTTCAAAATCCGACTATGACACCTTGCCCGATATACGTATGTACGATTTTTTTATCGCCTATCAAATGACACAGTTTTGTCATTGTTTTTACTGGCGATAAAACAGTGTTGTTTATTAGTATTTTTTCACTTTCCGAGTGGTTAAAAATATGCAGAGTATTGCATTCAGTCGCCTTTAATCAGAAGTGTCATTATGTTTTTATATGTTTATATATACATTTATTAATTAACTTACGTACATAAAAGAAATCCATGGACGCGCGTTTCCGTCTATGACGCCTTGCCCGACATATGCACGATGTTTCATCACCTATCAAGTTACGAAGTTTGGTTTTAATTGTTTTTACTGGCGATAAAACAATAAAAAAACAACAATAATAAAACTGGCAGTGAGATGGCTCATTTGAATATTGAGTTATGCATTTCCATTTAAATTAATTGTAAAAGTAAAAAATACTTTTTATTTTGATAGCTTTTATTCTATTACCAATTGTAATTGTTTCAGACAACCATTTTGGATTGTTATTATTTTTAATATATTAAAAAGATGAGTTATTTATTATCAACGCTCGTTGACAGGAAGACAATTCAAAGGAGGTAATATCGAATAAAATAATATGGATAGCAAAGTGCACTACTTAAAACATTAATTTAAAATAATAAACATTTAATTCATAACTTTGTTGCAAACACGAAACAAAATCTTTCTCATTTATTCATATAGATAGATTTTTAACATTTTGATAATCTAAAAATAAAGAAGTAATCAATTTGCCTTTTCACTTGTAATTCAAAAATAGATCACAGCTTGTTGAAAATCAAGTCGGTCCCTTCAAAGAAAGGAACATTTGAACATAAATGCTAAATATTTGTCAAAGAAATAAAAACAATATTGCGAGAAACAGAGCTATTTGTGATATTAAAATCAAAACGATCATTGGATTAAAAAGCAATAACAAATAATAGTTAATTAAGAAAATGTATTTTTTAAAAGTAATTTGAAAGTTAGTTAACCTTGCGACTGATAGCGTATATACATAAGCAGTATATAACAAAGATGATGCGTCTATTGTGTCAAGTTGAATTAACTTGTAATAGGGTATTTTGACTTTATCGTTAGTGCGGGAAATGGGTCCAACTTTCGCATTTATTAATTGATATATATATATATATATATATCAATTAATAAATGCGAAAGTTGGACCCATTTCCCGCACTAACGATAAAGTCAAAATACCCTATTACATATTATATATATATATATATATATATATATATATATATATATATATATATATATATATATATATGATTATTAATGACAATATATGTATTACCATATACTACCAGTGCCCTTTTACTTTGTAGTCTCCTTAAAAGATTCAGCTCGATGATTGTCAATTAGTGATATCAGAGCAAATATAAGTCAGTTCATATTATATTCCAATAACAATGGTTTAATTTTATTATTTTTAATTTTTCACATTTCCAAAAAACATAACATTTCTGTGAGATATATTTTTTACATATTCAAAATGGCGTTTTAGTGGGTTCCTCCACGTGTGAGTTTTTTCTTTCTTTGTTTTTTGTTTGGTTTCACCCAAAAATGAACCACTGTATAGTGTAGGTTTTTTCAAGACACTTTAATCCAAGAACTTTTTACTCTTTGTGAATTTTTCTGATGATTTTGTAATGTTGCGGAGACGATATTGACATAAAAACGTATATTGTTGTTGTTGTTGTTGTTTTTTGTTGTTGTTGTTGTTTGTTTTTGTTGTTGTTGTTGTTGTTTTTGTTGTTGTTGTTGTTGTTGTTGGCATCCGTATGTCTTAGATTTGTCCGTTGCCGAATTGCAGCGTCTGCTGTGACTGTGCAAGCCTATCCTAGATCGACAGGCTCTGTTGCAGTTGCAACAAACAGATGTAGGTGGTGTCTGGTTGCGATAGATCTGTTGCAGCCCTCGGCCGTCTGTGCTCTCTCCTCTCCCTCCACTGCTCACTCTTCTTGCAGCATGCCATTACAACTCTTCTCCAGCGGCTGCGATTTTAGCGACGGACTCCCAGCCTGTTGGCTCGATGCCACCTACCCCTCATGTCTTGCTTGCATACATCATTGTAACGTAGGACAGACCTCCCTGCTGGTCTGGAGCCGGTTGCGAGTTTGCCATAAAGAATATTCTTTGGGATCCTCTCATCGTCCATTCGCCTGACATGGGTCGTTGTTGGGTGAGCAGAGTAAACATGCTCGGGATGATCAAGTACGGGTTTGTACTGCTTACGGTGCTTATATATATATATATATATATATATATATATATATATATATAGTGTATATTTAGGCAGCATATTTTCATTTAGGCAAACATTATTAAATAACAAGGTGTGTGTTTGCTTGATAAGACTTTTTTATTATTTCAATTTTCCGAATGGTCCATTTAGTATTTCGGTCGAATTGGTGTATGTAAGTTCCGTGGGTTTCTTGTTCCAGTTTTCTTTCCTTTTTCACGAGTACTTTCGATTTGATTCGGTAAATCATCTTCAGACAGTGTTAGTCTTGGTCTCTTAACATTAAATAATCAATTTCCCAATTATATTGTAGACGAACAAATAAAATCAATGATTAGAAACTTAAACAATACCAATAATCATCAGCTAAATAATTTCTACTTCATAAATCTATTCTACTGTAACCAAAGACATCCGAACTTTAAATTGGACGAAAAAGCTCTTTAAAATATAATACATCGCTACATACCCCCCATCAACTTTAATAATAAAATAATATTCAATCATTTATTATAAATAATGAAAACATCAAACCATGTAGTTGAAGATAACACTTCTCAGAAGTAATAGAGGAAATAAAACTCGGGTTCAGTAAACAAAAATGAACGAATAGGACGGCAGAATTATAAGAGAATATCTACAGGTAAAAATCCCGAATAAAAATGTAAAATTACAATTAGATTCTGGTTCAGACGTTCCGATAATCAACATGCATACATGAAAAAGGATGGATAAACCGACGATGCTAAGAACTAACAGTGACTGGTGAAAAAATTAAATTCGAGGGTTAAATTATTACCAACATTATTTAAACAGAACTATCAAAAAAGTAACAATGTTTATATTTAAAAATACCAACAATTTATTTAGCACACACTTGATGCAACAATTCAACCTATGGGGGTTACCAACCAACACTTTTGGCCAGAAAATACAAAATTCGACCACCGAGTCAGAAAAACAAAAGAAGAAATTTGTTTAAACCATTAAAAATCGTATGAAATAGACTCAAAATAAATTGTTGCACATAAGGATACAAAATTCACACTGCAAATGGCGAACGCCAAACTGAAAGAAATTAACTCAAATCTTTTGGATAACCAGTTGAAGGTTAAAGAGAGTGAACTCATTGTTCAAGAGTTCGAATCGTTAAAGCTTCAGCACAAATAGGTTTTAGAAAAGCTAAAGACTATGAAAGATAAGGTGACTTGAAGATGAAGCAAAGAAGACATTTTTTTTCAAGTTTAAAGATGTGCGATAAAATGAAAAGTCTAGAATTAAAAAACTGGAGGATATCAAATCTTATTTTGATAGAGGCATTCAGTTCTCTCATAAGAGACACCTAAATCAAATAAGGGAACGACTATTGGAAGACACCGACTGCAGTCTCCATGAATATGTTACGGTTACCAGATACGACACTTTCGGCATACAGTAATTCCAAGCAGCCTCAGCATAGCAGCAATCCAAAAAGGAAATGATACTGTCATTCCTGAGGAGGTAAGGCTAAGGAGAGGGTGTTATAGTATCTTACCTATACGGACAGCTTGAACACATCCATTCATAAATACTGGATGCAACTGCTTCTCAGTGTTAAGCTCACACCAGCTCACGCGGTATTTCTGTAATGTCAGTTGCTTAGAGACTTCGGACTGGTAAATACCAGTCAAGGATTCGTTCTCGACAATCAGTCCAGCAGGAACTGGACCATTTCGGTGACCTTTTATGTGTCGGGCTGAGGTATTAGTCCTGGGTAGATTTAGTAAGTCAACCCTCCTAGGCCTTGTCTCCTCTCTTTGAGGTGGAGTAAGTTTATTGCTTACTGCCTGAGGATCACTGACCGGGAAATGTTGACAGGGATGCCCGGGCAATTCTTTTATAGGCCAGAGTGCTCCTTCTTTAGTGAGCTAGCATACAGTTATTCCTCAACCTTCAGGCCTTGTGCCACATATTCCTGCGGTGGGAAGAAATTAAATACCTTGAAACCACACTAGTCTTTACTGGCAGTCAAGACAGACGTACAACTACTCTTGTTATTTGTTGTATTATACTTTTTTCAATGCACTTGTTTCTTTTAACTCCGAGTTCATATGTTTTTCTTTTAAACATCTTTTTAAGAATTTAATAATAAATGAGGCGAAAAGCCTCTAAAAGAATTTTCAGATGCGATATTTATTAATAAAATTAAAAAAATCAGAACAGATTTGTTTTTCTTTTTCATTTTCATTTTTTTCTTTGATCTTTTGGTTAATAATTTCGCAAGAGAAACCTTGCTTCTTCAGAGCGGTGAGAAGTAATAATAGTTCCGTATGGATGGAAAAAGACGTATTGTTGTTATAACGGTTCATTTACCTTTCAAATATGAGGAAACGCGCATGCCCACGAGACTTGTATGAAAATTTGAAAATTGGAGAGTTCATACTTTTTTAAACATCTTTTTTAAGAATGTAATATTAAATGAGACGAAAGACAGAAAAGAAAAAAATAAACACATAAATTTAAAGAATAATTAAATACTTCTGTGTTTAATTGTTTGTTTTTCTATCTTTCATGCATTCTCTCTCCACGACATTTCATTTCATAATATATGGTGTATCTTATCCCAATATATATATATATATATATATATATATATATATATATATATATATAAGGAAATTGATAACATCTTTGAAGCACCACGTGTCTGAATATTTATATTGAATTTTTTTTTAAATGGTTAAATATTAAATGATAAAAGAATATATATATATATATATATATATATATATATATATATAAATGATTTTATCATTTAAAATTGCACCAGTTTTTTTTGTTTTCAAATTTCAATATATATATATATATATATATATATATATATATATATATATATATATATATATATATATATATACTGAAAATTAATACATAAAAGATTATATCTCCTTGTAAAATTTTATGTGGATACATGAAATAGTAATATATATATATATATATATATATATATATATATATATATATATATATATATAGCTTAATTGTGTGTATGTATAATAAACGTTAATAATACATATTACTGACACTGTGTGTTATAAATAAAATCTCTCTCGGTGTACGAAACAGCAGTATCAATATTATAATAAGATCAATTATTTGTAAGGTTGTTTATTTACTTATCTTTCTACAAGGTCGTTTTTTAATGTGAGGAAAATCCAGCCCCGATAAAAAGGGAAGTAAGAACAGAACAGATACTCTACTTTGATCCTAGGCTGAAGCTCGAGAAAGTAGTCAGTAAAAAGTCTCAAGCTTAAAAATTCTTAAAGACCTATTAAGAAATATGACGTTGTTTCGGTTACAGAGAACGAAGTTCCATTAAAATAGGATTACAAACATGATTAAAATGAATACAAAACAAATAAGATTGGAATAATTTATTAACGTTATCGTACAGTTAAGTTCTCTCTCTCTCTCTCTCTCTCTCTCTCCTTCCCTCTCTCTCTCTCTCTCTCTCTCTCTCTCTCTCTCTCTCTCTCTTATGCGCACGCTTTTTATAATTCTCCTCGCGAGCAAACAGTTACTGCCCATGTTTGGAATCGGCAAGGTCTCTTTCAGGAAGTACAGGTCTCCCGAGTCCGCCATCACTGGGATATTATTGTGGATCGAACGGACAAGGGCTAAGCGCTATCCACATTTAACCGCTCCTGGACGATCCCACCCCCGCCACCCACCCCCGATCAGCTGTACCCGGATGTGGAATGGAGGCCTGGTCCCGGGGAACCAAATGGATTTGGCTTTTGGTGTGCGCCTAAAACCAACTTTCAATGTAAATACTGCACAGGGTGAACAAAAAAAATGAACTAACCGCGTCGAAGACAAAGTGTGTTCGCGATTTGGAAAAATAAAAATAAAAACTAATTCATTATTCGCACCTTCTTAGTTCGTCCTGTATTGTCTTGTTAATTCTTGGTGCCACGTTCGTTTTGAAGAGGCAGAGAATGAAGGGGGCGTCATGTGAACAATCGAATCGCCCAATCTTTTATTAATACTAGTTCATACTAGATCATTGAGCGGTGTTCGTACAGTACCTGGGTTTGTCAATTTCCATCTGTACCTAGATTCTACCACTTTATGGCTAGTACAAAACGTATTTGTGAAATTTCGTGGAAAAATACGTTACTTAATATTTGAATGAGAGAGTAAGTAACTATGACGAATGTATTTACTTATTGTTTTTATAGGCAAAAAAAATAGAAATTATGTTTTTAAGCATAAATAATTCACTTTAAACTTTGCCGAATACTCCTTATGTCTTTTAGCGGATTATAAAAAATGTCACTTAGTTTTAAAAAATATTTATGTAATGTTTTTTTATGTTATTATGTTATGTTAATTTCTTTAAATTTATAAAACACGTATCTAATTAAAACATGAATATGTATTGCTTTAAAAAGAATTAGATTGCTATAATTTTGTAAATAAATATAGAAGAGACATATTCGTTTTATTTATTTAAAGAATATTTAGCTGACAATGACAATTGTTTTTACGGAAGAAGAAAAGGTAATTGTTCCTTAATAGTATTTACCCTGAGAGACATTTAATAATTCAAAAGGAATCTTATTAGTAACAGTAAATTATACGGATTGGTATAGAAAGCACCGGGGAATTTCCACGCGGTCCCCCTAATCCTATGTTAATATTGGTAATGTTATTACTATCTTGAGATAGATCTATTTTAAAAATAGACCGCCATAAATACATCTTATTATAATGGAGATTATGCGCCTGTGTGTGACCAAAACTACGTCTGCTGGATAATGGCCCTATGGGAATGGACGTATCTGTTGGAAATCGTTGGTTTGACTTGCGCGAATAAACGCAGGGTGGACCCGGCAATCGAGTGCAGAATAGGGCCTGTTCTCACAGTCGGAAATCACAGGCGTGACAAGGTCACCGTGTGACGAGATCCCACATCAAGGGTCAATGTGCACCTGCGAGAGGCTCTGTGACGTCACAGGCCTTTGCGTGGGAAACAGAGGGATCCGTGACGTCACTCGTTCTTCGTGATAAGCGAGTTTTAGTCAGTCTGGGTTTTGGAGGCGAACCGATGAGACGTGATTGTTACCATGTAAACTACAACAGATAAGAGAAATATTTCCCTAAGAAAATACAGGCGAGAGATATCCTTTCCTCCCTCCATGAATGGTTAAAGAAATAATTGTTAAGTAACTATGATAAAGTAGTGATTTGCTCTCTCTCTCTCTCTCTCTCTCTCTCTCTCTCTCTCTCTCTCGACGTAGTGAATGTCTCCCAGCTGATTAAATAACTAACGCTTGTAATAAAAAGAATTGAAATAAGATTGTTGTTTGGTGAGTCGGTCAGGAAGCTTTTGTTGCAGATAACGGGCGGCGTGGTTCACGGCAGGAAGGAAAGAAGAAAGAATTCA
This sequence comes from Sepiola atlantica, assembly GCA_963556195.1. Lineage (NCBI taxonomy): Eukaryota > Metazoa > Mollusca > Cephalopoda > Sepiida > Sepiolidae > Sepiola > Sepiola atlantica. The sequence goes on from OY744531.1 coordinate 39,634,935, forward strand.
TCCACTAGATGACATCGAGACGGCGACCCTCTACGCGGCGAGGGAGAAATCTAAAGGTATGCAAACAATATATGAACTATGTGATTTATGATGTTTTAAAGATGACGAGTATTAAATGTGAACTGCCACGGCCCTTTCAGTGACAAGTATACAGAACGAGACCCGCCGCGGCCCAAGAGTAGGGCTATGCAACACGTCATTACAACAGTTTCTCTAGGCTTTTTTTGGCTTTTTATTTCAGATGAAACTCACGAGCATTAAGAGTTTTTAATTGTTTGTTTTTATTTCAATACATATTATAATTAATTTCGTTGATAAATCTTAAACGTAATCAATAAAAAATAACTCTGATGTGTATCATCTACTTTATTTGATTAAAAAAATAAATCCAGTAAATATTAAAATGAAATAGGAGCGAATGGGAGAACCAGTGTTCAACATAAGTTGAGTAAAGTTAACCGCCTGATTTCGAAATACTGTTTAAAACGATATTCTATATTTAGTTATTCTTAATAGTACTGACCCTAAGAGACATTTATTAATTCAAAATATTATTATTATTAACAGTAAATTTTACAGATTGGTGTAGAAAGCGCCGTGGTATTTACACGGAATACCGCTTGAGTAATATGACTGTTAGATAATAGCTTGGACGCATCTATTCGAGATGTGTTTGACTTGCGCGATTATGGCGGAGTCATTCCGTCCGAGGCTACGGGTGCGTTTTCCCACGCCAGGAACGACGGCTGATGCGATCTTAAAGGTTACGGAGGTCAAGGTTCAGATTTGCACCTGGTATTGACAAGCGAGAGTTAGACGAGATTTGAACGAGACTCCCTGGCGTGGGAACATTGAATTGGATTTTGAGAGAGTTACTGTCTAGAAGCGAGAGAGTCAACATCGCAAAAATGTGACGATACGAGAAAGGGAATATTCCCTAAATGGAAGACAGGCGCAAGGATCCTCCCCCCTCTCTCTCTAGGAATAGTTAGGACAACAGTAATAATCTAACTACGATATTCGTAAATCTCTCTCTATCAACGATAGCAAGACAACGCCACGACAATACAAACGACGCCTGAATAAAAGTAATTAAAAATAATAAGATTGTTGTTTTATGAAGCGAGAAAGGTCCTTTGTTACAGACAGCTCCCGGAGATGGCCACAGCAGTGCAGACGCGAGGAAAGACTCAACCACCGGACGACGGAAACGGCCGAGAAAATACGAAGGTATGAATTATTTTAAAGGGCTATCCAACATAACGAGCACTTTCTCTGTATGTCATTCTGTCTGTCTGTCTGTCTGTCTGTCCGTCGGCGAGAATTTTTATAAACGTAAAAGAAGGGAGTCGGGGGGGGGGCGGGTAATTACTATTCAATTAATTAATTTTTTTCAAGTAAGCCTTCATAATATTTGTATACCTTTAGAATTAGGAAACTATTAATTAATTAATTTAGATTAGATTAGATAACATTAAATAACATTAGATAACATTAGATAACATATAAACAAAATAGAAGGAAATTCCAAGACGAGACTGTGATTAGAAGAGTAAATCTTATATCCGAGGTCTCTCTTAAGGATAGATGTTGTCCCTTTTATGGCTGCTATCTGTACTTCCCTACAGTTTGGTCTTCCGGGGATTGTGTCTAAGTACTGTATTAGATTTTTTTTCACCAGACCAATTGCCCCCACTACAACCGGTATGATGTTTATTTCGTCGAGGGACCATGTTATTTTTAAATCATTTTTAAGGTCTTGTTATTTGGTTATTTTTTTCTTGTTCGGCTCTATTGAGGCCATTGTCGTTTGGGATGGTTACATCAATGATGAGAGCAGTCCTTTCTGGTTTGTTTCAGATGACAATGTCTGGTTTGATGACCTTGTCTTTTATGTATCTACCCGCCTGTATGTCTTTATCATAGAACACTGTCACTTTTCCATTCGATATTATGGGTGAGGGTTCATGTTCCCAGATGTTCAGTGATCTTTCCAGCTGCATCTCTCCGCAGATCTTCCAATGTAGGTATTTACATACTTTGTTGTGGCGGGCAGTGTAATGACCATCAGCCAAAAGGATCTTGCATCCCAACATTAGGTGGTTTGCACTTCAATGGCAGAATAGCAGAACCTGCACGTGTCAGTTTTTTGTAGACCAGCCATTTTCTTAAATCCATTCGTAAGTAAGCCTTGTGCAGCTATTAGTATCCGTTCCTAATCAAACGGGAAGTTGCCACGCTTGAGCCATTGTAGTGAAGCCTCCTTGTCGATATAGCTCTGGTTGACTTGACTTGACTTGACTTGGTCCCTTAACCCCCTCCTGGGTCGTAGGGGCGCTGCACCAATGAACTCCACACCAGCTGTCTCCACTTCTGACGGTCATGGGCAATGGACTGGGTTGTAGCGAAGTTGTAGCCCGTCCACTCTTTGATGTTGTCCGTCCATCTTTTGTGTTGTCTACCTCTTCTTCTCTTGCCTTGCACTGCTCTCTGCAGGATGGTTTTGGAGAGACCACTGCCCCTTGTCACGTGACCATACCATCCAAGCTTTCTTTTTCTTACAGTTGTCAGCAAATCTTCGTAGTTGTTCAGATTTGCGTTGATGAGCGCGCGAACTTCTTCGTTTGTGACACGGTCTGAGTACGAGATGCCAAGCACTCTTCTGTAGCATATCATTTCTACCGTTTGGATTTTTCTTTGGAGCTCGGCTGTCAAGGTCCATGACTCGCATGCATACAAAAAGATGGATAATACTAGTGTATGCAGCAGCTTCAGTTTGGTTAAGTTCTTCAATGAACTTTCCTGCTCTTTTATTATGTCGCCATCCTTCTAGTCTGCTCTTCAGCTCCTTTTTTGTGTACTATTCCCTATTCTTGCGCGCGATCAGGGTTGCTGGGTTGTTATAAACTTTGGTAGTGTTCTCCAGTGTGTTTCCACTGAAATTATCGGCTAGTTTTGTTGTTGAGGTCTGCTGAGGAAGGTATTTGGTAATTAATGTCAGCATTTAAATTTCAAAATATTAAGCATCGTAATTAAAACAGAAGATATAAATATGAATATAAGTATAAATTGGATGCTCGCTCTTCTTTACGGATCGAACTCACATCTCGTGGCTACATTTTGAATGTTGTGTACAAAGTCAAATTTGAATTTTATTGAGAATTATCTTTTCACCATTATTAATTAAACCACATTAAAACACTAGTCCAAATTTTCAAGTTAATTGTATATATTGTGTAAAAGTTTAATGTCATTATTTATTTAATGGGTTTCTTTTCATATTGAAAGTCTTATTTATTCAATAAATACTATTTTTTATTACTTTTTACAGTATACTCAAAAACTTATAATCACAATATAATTTACTATATAATACAGAACCTTCCTTGAAATAAATTTAATGGGTTAGAATTCCCTTTCAGAATGAATTTTTCCCCGGAGCAATCATAGTGAAGTGTTAGCAGCTAAAAAGATATCTGCTGACTGACTGGAAAACTTGCCTCTAGTACAAGACTCCAAACGTTAGATCTCTCCGCCTGTTATGGGTATGGCCTTGCTGTCGACAATTACTTCAATTAGGTCAGTCACACCGTAAATCAATTAACTGTCGGCTATTTTTTAAATTTAGCATTAATTCGCCTTGGAAATCAACCTGACAACGCGATGAGGAATGGTTTGTCCAGTAATAGACACACTAATAGGATTTACCTTTTCTCTTGGAGAAGTTGCTTTATTGTCAATCGCCTACTGAAGAATGCCGAGGGGGGCTGCACAGGCTACTTTTGCGGAACCAGAGAGTATATCCTCCCATTTTCCGACCTTTTTACCACATCTTCTTGTAGTTGGAAGGGTGTAAATATTACAAGAGTGCCCCGCGGGAGTGGGGATGGTTTTCTTCATCACCTGACCTTGTACCACATCTTGCTTAATTGGGGTTAAAATAAATACCATGCTGACTAGTTTTTCATACCAGCCTTGGTTCACCCTGGCAATCATTCCGACCATCTCGGGACTGACCTGAACCACTGCACCCTTCTTTATCGGTGACGTATGGTTCGGTTTGCCCCTAGAAGGTAGACTCCACCAGGCCTTACCTACTCTTTTGAGAGATGAGATTAGTTAGGAGAGTAGAAAGTGGACCTTGGGTTTACTTTCAGCAGCCTCGTAATGCTCGTTTCCTTTATTTTATCCAGTAGTCCTCACATTTCATGAGCGATGTTTCTGACAAAGGGGGGAGAATTGTTGTTTTCTGGGTCAGAATCTATTCATCTAACACTTATCGTTGGCTAGTTTTTTACGTTGAAGTGGTAATTTCTTTAGCTCCTTGCACCAAGTGGCTTCATGCCTTGTCTCGAGCAATTTCCATAAAAAAATTACTGATCGCCTGAGGGATCCGTAACGGGAAATGCAACGGACATTTTTGTACCCAACCATAGTGCTTCTTCGGAGGAAGAGCTGATTGTCCCACCTCCCGACCTTCTGTTACATCTTGCTATTGTGTGAAGCAAATAAGCGGCCAACATTAACAGTTTACACAGCTTTCAATTGCGGTCGTGTAGTCTCTATTTTCACATGTTTCTCCGTGGCTGAATGCTTTTGATTGCTTCGTAGTATGTTGTATATCTCCATCCCCATGCACTTAGTCAATGGTCTAAAAATGTCTCAGCAATTTGAACTACTCGTCATGAAACAGTTTTAAATATTGTATAATATTAATGTTGTCCCTATTTACTTGATTCCTCACAAGGATAGAGTTATACACAATGGCGGTTTTTAATGTAGGTAAAATCCAGCTCCCCTAAAGGGGGCATTCTGGATTGGGACAAAAATGAAAAAAAATGCCTCAGTCTAGAAGGATTTCTCTTTCACTGACCGAGAACAGAAATGATGAAGTGTACTATCAGAACAGATACCACACTTTGCTCCGAGACAAAAGGCCTTCTGTCTTTCAGTCTGGCTCACATGGATGCAATTGCAAACAAAGCCCCACACCAAGATAAAACAAATGCGATAACCATTATGTATTATTAGTTTTCACAATAATACTGTGGGGTCTGCGTTCACACCGGATCGCCGTAGACAGCAAAGATTACGTTTTAGTTCATTTTAGAAAAAAAAAGCGAATAAAAATAGTAATATGGGGTTCATGGCTAGGAGTACATGGTGTTTACATTAATTCCCAGTCAATGCCGGGGTTGCCTCTACTTTCAAGTATATGAATCTGTTCTGTATGTAATAGATGTATTTGTTGAAAAGAGCAATTTCCCATTCGGCACAGACGTCATTGGCATTTTTATATGTAAAACGTTTTTTTCTGAGTTTGAAAGCTTGAGTTCGCAATTGTATTGAACGAAAGGTTTTTTTACGCCATAGAATTTCCTCTGAAATAACAGCATAAGGCATTGAGTTGTTGTATGGATACATGATGAAGCGAGTATCTGAGAACAATGTAAATATTAGTTCAAGTAATGTACACACATTCCGCACTGGAGAATGGACGGGCGAAGCAATACAAGAGAGGTTATCGCCCCTGTCCTTTGTGTGTGTGCTATTCATTCCCGACAGGGGGAAAAAGTATGTATTTCATTTCCGTCTGTATTTCTTTCGCAATCTATAATATCAATATCGACGGCCCGAAACGGGGAAACGGGGTGCGCGAGCTGATCAATCAATGGACAATTCAACGAACCAATGAGATGAATCAATCGATACCAAACGAGTCTGGTAGTAGAGAAAATACCATAAGATGTTCAATTAATTTTTTCTTCGATTTCCCTTTTTTTTTACAAGATGCGCTAAACAAAATGGCTGCCAAACTTTGTCTGTGGCGGTCGTTTTGTAGACTCGTCGTTTTAGTCTACAATTATATATTCGGATATTCTCAGTTTAATGCCCGCCACGTGATATGTACCCCGTAGTATCTGTTCATTCGTCGTGATACCATCAATCAAGGCAGTACTCCTCACCCTCCCCCCTTTGGAGAGGAGGCAGTGTAATATATGTTCGTTCGTCATTATACCATCCTCCCAGGAATTATCTCTTCCCTTTTTATATGGTAATGTACTATATGTTCTGTCATGAGACCATCATCTCAGGCATTATCTCCGCTTTTATGTGGGACGACTAGGGTAAGCAGGTGTTAAGTATAGTTAGGGGTTAGGGTTAGGGTTAGGGTTAGGGTTTGCTAGTGTAAGAAGTTACGGTTCGAGACAGTGTAGTAACAAAATTTCCATTAGTGTCGGACATTAAACGGAAATCTCCCCCATATGTATCCCAGCTTAGAAAGTATCGTTGCTACAGGCCCGTGATCGGTATAAAGTAGTTGTTCGATTCCGACCTCGGTCGCAGTGTCAGAACAATTATCCTCTAAGCATGAAACACATGTGTATTTAGGTAAAAATAAAAAATATATTAAAATAATATATATATATATATATATACAATAATATTTTTTTAATAAATATTAAATACCTAGAGACATCGATGTTTCATGCTATCGCAATCTTCAGTCTAGGAACTAATTCCCGACGGTCGGTGGGCGCGAACCCCGAACACAAATCGCCACTGATTCGTAGTCGGTGATCTTAACCAAAGGGCCATCGTCAATTAGTTAGTGAATATAGAGTAACTTTAACTGTAAATAGCGACACGTGGCCGCCATTTACCAGGCAGCTTAGAGTGATCTTACGAAACGGTGTTCGGATCTCGCATATAGCCATTAGTACTGCTTGTTATTAAAGCTACTCGAAAGTGCCCAGCCCTTGTGGGAAGGGGGGCTGATAAATGTCACTATATATATATATGAGACTAAAAGTATACTTTTAGAGAATTGAACCTATAGTGAAATGATTAAAGCTCAATATACGGGACAGAGCAATTATGTAGATAAATGAAGGAAGAGAGATAACATTTTGAATTTGTGCTATTCCCATGCTAACTTATCCATCTATGTAATTCCTCTGATAAGATTTTAATCGTTGAAAAGCCTGGCTTAAGGAAAGAAAAAAATAAACATGTTTTTCTCGAGTACAGCTTGCATTGAACAACCGAAGATGAAATAGATTTGTCATTCGCACATCTTTATCATCTCCCTTCCTTCATTTATATATATATATATATATATATATATATATATATATATATATATATATATATATATATCCCCCTTAAATAATGTTAAGACTAGCGTACATTTTTGGAAGGAAACTAATATAGTGACCGTTAAAAGTTTATTGACTTACAAGCAAAGTAGTTTTCCAACGAAGGACTTGGGACTAAAAGTGCTTTTTTGTTGTTTTTTTCATATAGTTTTAATGGTTGAAAAACTTTCAAGACTATATATAGGGTGGGCCAAAATAAGGGTCCTATCTTTAAATTTGAATAACTTGAATTTGAATAACTTCCACAAAATAAAAGTTAAACTCACCAAACTTTATGTGTGTGTAGACTGACCCTTCCGAGATTTTTTGAAATAAACAAAACAAATTTTAGCCGAAAAACACTTCTTAAAACTTACAAAAACTAAAGTATTGTTTCTTACACTGTTTTGAGTTTTTTAAGCAAAAATAATGTTTTCTAAATGATGGTACGTTCCTTAGGGCTAATACGGCTCATGCTTGCTTCGGAAGGGGTCCTTTACTAATTCTAAAAAAAAAAAAAAAATCAATAAATAAAAAAGTTATGAATTTTTAAAAATAGGACCCTTATTTTTGCCCACCCTGAAGTTGACTTAATCAATATTTGTTTCCCTAAAGTTTTTTTCTATACATTTTAATCTCACAAAATACGTGCTAAAATATTTCTTTGGTATTGGGATTGAGTTATGTTTGAAAAATAAAATCCATTTTAATTGTTCTTATTTTACAATTGACTAATTTGCCTTAATTTGCAACTGACTCACAAAGTACTTCATCTCTTACTAAGTTTGTGTATATCACCGTCTCCTTTCACACTGTGTGTTGTATGCCCCCAACACGCTCTCATTTTATACCGTCTCTATCACTCTTGTTTCCGAGACTCTCTCTTTCTCACTGCCCCTCTCTCTCTCTCCTTCTCTCTCTATCTCTCTCTCCTTCTCTCTCTCTATCGCTCTCTCTCTCTCTCTCTCTCTCAGTGTTTAACAACAGATGAATATAACAAAGAAAGTAAAGAATACAAGGATTAGAGTAGTCAAATCATGAATAAAAAAGTAATATTGCCACAAGTAGTAATACTATTTAACACGTAATAGTAGAGTGGAAAAGAGGGATAGGGGAGAAATATAACGAACGGAAAAAGAGTACTTTTGGATGTTGTCTTTTTTTTCTGATTCAAAGACGAGCTCAATGGATGACCCAACGGTTCATCATTTTTTCCTTGTGAGCAAAAACGTAAAATATTATTTGTTTTCCCTAAAATTTGAAATATTGATTTTTTTTTTCAAAAAAATATCAAATTGGAATCGTATAAGAAAATGAAGTTGCTTTCGTCTGGAAGCTACATTTTATACACAGACAGCTGTAAAACGGCAAATGACTTTAACGAATACTCGATAATTCGTTGTTATTTTATTATTTCAATCTTAAAAATACGAATAAAAATAATTATTTGAACATTTTAACCTTTTTAAATACATTCTCTGCTGAGATATTCTTTGTTTAATTTTATTTTTGTTTAAAAAAAATGAATTTCGTTTCTTAACGTTCTAATTGGCCCCCGATTTATAAAATCGGAGGACCTATGTTTTGAGGCATGTCCGTCCGTCCGTCCGGATTTTTCTTCGAAACCATCCATTGAATTTCTCTGAAATTTTGCATGAAGTTGTAACTTTGGTCAGGTTAGAAAGTGACATTCTCCGATTTTTAAAAAATAATCTGGTTAGCCCCCCCCCCACCCAGGGGGTCAAAAGGCCCCGAAATGGCAAAAAAATGACATTTTTTGACCCATAACTTTTCATCCATCCATTCAATTTCTCTGAAACTTGGCCAAAATGTGGAGGCAATTGTTCCTAATAGAAAATAAGTATCGCTGACCTTGGAAAAAATCTGGTTCGCGCCCCCAGGGGGTCAAACGCCCCCAAAATGGCAAAAAAATGACCCTTTTCTCCCATAACATTTGATCCATTTATTCAATTTTTCTGAAACTTGGCCAAAATGTAGAGGCAATTGTTCTGGATATAAAATGAGCATCCTTGACCTCAGAAATATTCTGGTTCGCGCCCCCAGGGGGTCAAAGGGGGGTCAAAATGCCCCATATTGGCCAAATTTATTGCATTTTACACTAACCAAATCGAGTCACATGCAGAGGGGGGCCACGCACGCGCGGCTTGTATATTTCTTTTATTTGACGGATCTAACCGATTATTATCTCTAGTGATCCCAGATGGAGTCGAAGGAAAATGCCAAAGGTGTCTTTAAATTCCTTGAACAATTCAACCCTTATTCGTACTTATTTAAATGTTCTAAGAGTTAACCTATCGATTTCTATAACACACGAACAAACAAATACTGACTTTTATAGAGATTATGGCTTTCCTTAACTAAAAAACAAACATCTGATTTTCATGACTATAATAAGGAGACTAGAAAGTGGACCATGGGATCATTTTCGGCAGCCTCGTAACTTTCGCTTCCTTTATTTTGTCCTTTAATCCTCACATTTCATAAGCGATGTTTCTGACAAAGGGGGAAGAATTGCTGTTTTCTGTGTCGGAATTTATCCAGCTAACATTTATCGTTGGCTAGGTTCTGACCTTGAAGTGATAATGTTTTTAGCTCTTTTTGGTGGCTTCATGTCTTGTCTGAAGCGATATCAATAAAAAAAAAAAAAAAGAAGCTAAATGCTTGTAAGGTAGTATTCATTTTCAGTTTTAATTCGAATTACGCGTCGATTACATGTTCATGATATACACGCATGCGCAGACACGAATAAAAGCCCCCGGAAGTTCACCTGTGCAGATAACAGCGTTTTCTTTTTAAGTATATTTTCTTAAAGCAAATGAAAATCTAATTCTCACTTGTAATAACAAAGCCGCCATAGCATTAGAGATGACTTCGAGGCTAACATTTTAGATTGAAATTCCTGCGTTTTCCATTTTTAATTAGCATTTTTCCAATTATTCTCTGAAATTTGCCACTTGAAACTTTATACATTTTAGATGAGAACAGGTGAAATTGTGGCGTCTAGCTAAAACAGCTGCTGGGGTGTGCGGGATTCGTCTAATGGATGCCACCATAGACTATGGAATCAGCTATGTCGGGTTCAAATCTATTGTCGTCAAAGATTAGGATAGTCCATTATAAACAAAAGGGAATATTATCACAAGTAGTAATACTATTTTACCCGTAGCTGTAAGTGAAAGAGAGAGAGAGGGGGGGGGAGAAATATAACGAGCAGATAGAGATTAATTTAGGATTTTGTCTTTCTATTTTTTTCGTAATTGACTAGCTTTTCTAGCACTGTTGGGAAATTTATGAATCTGCAATTTTATTTCAGCTTTGGGTAAAACTAGCAATTTGTAGTAGTAGTAGTAGTAGTAGTAGTAGTAGTAGTAGTAGTAGTAGTAGTAGTAGTACTGATGTTGATAAAGGACCGGGCATTCAACATGAAGAAAAAAAACTACCAACTCGTACATTTCGCCGTCCTAGCAGATCACAGAGTGAATATCAAAGAGGCAGAAAAACGAAGCAAATTCATGGAACTTGCCAGAGAACTGAAAGGAATATGAAGTATGAAGAAAATCACAATAATACTAATAATTGTATGAGCACTAGGAACAGTTCCGAAAACCTGAGAAAAAGACTAGGAGGATAATTGCAACTCAAACTCCAGAGAAGATCAATGTTCATTGCCAAACGGAGGAGGAGGAGGATGATGATGATGATGATGATGATGATGATGATGATGATGATGATGATGATGATGATGATGATGATGATGATGATGATGATGCCAACAAGAGGGGGCACAGCTTGTCACAAGCCAATAGGTGCACGGCAACTTCCTACTTTTCTTACAGACTACTAGCACACACACACGCACCATTAAGTAAAACAGATGTTAAACTGATGATGATGATGATGATGATGATGATGATGATGATGATGATGATGATGATGATGATGATGATGATGATGATGATGATGATGATGATGATGATGATGATACTATTGTAATATTCTAAGATAATGAAGAGTGGCAAAAATGAATCGTGGACGAGTCTATTGTGGGTGGGACGTCGAGAAAGAAAGAAAGCGACTTGATAACTGTTAAAAAGGAGAAGGTTCCGCAGTGCAAGCGAGACTTGAAAGGCGGCGGTTTCAGAAACGTGAAGAGCCGGAGCGCTTGGTGATCGGAGTATCGAAGTACCGGAAGAATGGGAGTTTACCGATGTTTATGGCTCTATTGGCTGTGGTACCCAAGCCCGTCTTGCTGTTAGGCTTTCGTGTCCGCTGACTAAAAATGCAGCTGATAAGCAAGTTGGTACAGTGAAGGAGTCCCCTGACTTGTATTTCATCAAACAGACAATTGGAAGTGCTTGTGGAACAACTGCTTCAGTTCACGCTCGGATAGACAATGCAGAGCAAATTGCTTTCCAATCGGATGTATATATGAACGAGTTTCTAGCGGAAACCAAGTCTGTGACCTCAGCAAAAAAAGACTTTCATGAGACAAAAGTATGTCAAAAGATTGTTGTTTATATGTGTGTGTGTAGCCGGCGTATACCATGGGTGATGGGGAATAAAGAAAACCAAGTTTTTCCATATACGTTCTGTTCTTTATCATTCTTGTTTGATCCTACCGGTTACCCCGAAAGAACGGGTAATGCAACACTATCTTTTAATGCGCAATCTAGTGTTTTATCCTATTTCAGACAAATGTACTATTTTTCAATGCAAAATTCATTTTTGTTGTTGTTACAACAATAAATATAGAAAGAACATCACACGATCCAAAGAGAACTGAAACTGACAGTCTATCCCCCCTAAAAATACATACACATATAGTGGTAGACGACTAGGATTGTACCACAAAAATGGTCGTTAAGGGTCACTCAGGAGGGAGAGCACAAACCAGCCCTCCACTGGAAGTAGGAGTACTGGAACCTTGGGGAGAATTATTGCCGCTAAAATTCCAGTAAAGACCAGAGGAGGTAATGTCTGGGAGGAGGATCTGATAACAGAGCAGATATTACACCCCCCATGAAAAGGAGTAAGAAAATGCCTGGGAGAATGGTATCATGACCGCAGAACAGATACTGCACTACCCCCTGAATTTTGCATTGAAAAATAGTACCTTAGTCTGAAATAGTATAGTAAACTGAAAGCATTAAAAGATAATACAATAGACTGAAAGCATTAAAAGATAATACAATAGTACATATAATACATTTCATAGAAGTAATAGTATAGTCTCGGCTTCAGACAAGCAGATACCAAATCTCCATTAGTAATAGATTCTTAAATTAAATTGTTGGTTTCATTAATTTACGTATTTCGCTAAACATAAAAAAATGTTTTTTTATATAGACGATGAAAAAGTACCATTAAACAAAATTCGAGCAAAATGTTAATATATATTGAATTAATTTAAATATTTTAATAATCGATTCAGTTGACGTGTATTTGTTTACCGCTACAAACACGATTCATTAACTGCTGTATCCGTCAACAACACTTATTATTATTACAACGTTGGGTATTATACTCGCGGCTTATTAGTGTCACTTACAAATGAGGTTTGTTATGTAGATTGACACCAAACGTTAAATGACGATTCATTGTTTGTATGACACAAACATGTCGAAGGCCATTCAGGTTATGAAAGCTGACTCAAGAGGTTTACTTTAAAGGAGACATGCTACCGTAAAATTGCAATGTCATCTACAAAGGTCATTAAAAAGGAAACAGACGAGAAAGTCTCGACTTCTTAGTGTCACCGGGCACTTATAGCGCGCCAATTCGTTTAGGCAGACGCGTCGAGGCTGTAATAAGCTTAACATGACTCAATAAAAAAAAGAAAATATCAACGGGCAAATGAGATGTAGAAATTTGTGTTTATGTCGATTTCTTGCTCAAAGACTTACATTTCATTTATCTGATCAAAGTGCAAGTAAAAAAAATTAGGGGTAGACTTTTTGGGTCAGTCAGCCTCGTAACCGTTTTCTTCCCTATTGGGCGCTTGACGGGCTTATCTTTTTGCTAGCCTCTCTGATCAGCACTTTCCTGTGTGATAGCTGAGGACACCGAACTCAGCGGAAGCTCCTTGAACGGTCTCTCCATTAGAACTCGCTAAAGGTATTTCCCGACGTAGATGATTTGAACCGTCACTGCCATACTAATGCTTCAGCTTTTGGTTCAATTATTTTGCCTCTGAATTTATCACCGTCAATTAAAAGACGACCTTGTTTCGAAGTGATTCTACCTTCCTCTCCCTTTTTGTTATTATACAACTGAATCATCGTTCATCTTTTTAGCACCTTGCACTAAGTGACTTCATGCCTTGTCTCGAGCGACTTTTGTTGTGTTGTTTTGTTGATTTCTTGGAACATAATTTGATCATGTAATTGGGTTTACATTATATATATATATATATATATATATATATATATATATATATATATATATATATATATATATACTATTTATAAATATATATTAAATTATCAATACCTACTGACGCTAGCGTTTCAAGCTTATTGCTCTCTTCAGTGCAGGAAAGTAACAATTTCAGACGGTCGAAAGGTGCGAACCCGGTTCACAGAGTAAGCCTAGGATCTTCAAGCAGTCGCCATATCCACTCCGACAACGGAAACTGTCACGTAATTTAGGGAAATTAAGATTTATATGTACAGAGAAGCGTGCATAGATAGAAGACTAGTCGAGAGTGTTAGACGAACGTATTCGGAACTTTGCATTAGAGCTTTTTGACAGTCTATTGTAAACATCCCCGAGAGTGCTCAACTTTAATTTCTTAAAGGGGCTTAGTATAATATTTATAAATAAATATTAAATTATTAATACTTACAGACGCTATATACATATATATATATATATATATATATATATATATATATTATGCCTTTTCTTGGGCGACTTGCACACACACACACACACACACACACACACACACACACATATATATATATATATATATATATATGTGGGAGGTGAATATTATACGTTGCATTAGAATATTACATTCCCGTTTAGTTTCTCTACGCTTAAATGAAAGGTGTCGAATGCAATAATAAGTCGCTTATAGATTCAGATAATTAAGAAAGTTAAATGCATTGCGATGCATGTTTAGCAACGGTGCAATACATGAGTGTTACAAACGACACACTGGTGATGGCGAAAATATCTGGCTATAGATTTGACCACCCCAAAAATAGGATGCCATTTTGAAAAAGTAATCGCCTTTTAAAAACGAGGTTTCATGCTGAGAAAATTAGCCACTTAAATGAGCCACTTGAGATAACATAGAAGTTACGAACACTGGTCAGTCAGTTTTTATGTCTATAAATTAAGTTTGATGAATCTGATGTGGTCTCACGAAACTATTTATCCTATCTCTTTCTCTCTCATATATATATATATACATATATATATATATACATATATAATGTGTTAGAGTGAAAATAATTCCAGAAGGAAATCCGGATATGAGAGCTCAATGTAATAAACAGAGCAAGAATAAAATAAAAATAAAATAACACGGAATCACATAATCACTGGTGCAATAATTTATTTCGACCCTGTGGTCTTGTCAACCATCCAAGCGAGGTGATTACATTTTTGAAAATGAAAAAAGAGAAATTCACACTCACCATTTCAATATACATATATAGAGAGAGCGACAATATATTTAACACATATCTTGAGAGAGAGGGAAATGAACTATTTAAGACGTAAATCGAGGTGGGGGAGAGTGACAACATATTTAATATATATATATATATATATATATATATATATATATATATATATATATATATATATATATATATAGAGAGAGAGAGAGAGAGAGAGAGAGAGAGAGAGAGAGAGAGGGGGGAGATTGTACGATTTATAACGGAAGGCAATACAGTAATGGGGGAAGAGAGCAATATATATAGAGAGAGGGGGAAATTGTATGATTTACTACGGACAGTATCTAGGGAGTTGGGAAGGAAGTTGAGGTATCCTAAACGGGGTCAACCTGTCTAGGTCCCCCTCCAACCGCAAGCTCCCTCAAATAGTCTCTGAAAGACGGAAATTAAAGTAATCCGTCTGGCGACTGAGAAACCCACCTCCAAGTGTTATGGACACGTCAGTTGATGGACACACTGGTCAGTCTCTATCTCCCTTATATATATATATATATATATATATATATATATATATATATATATATATATATATATATATTAATCTTGCTGGGTATAATCCCCAAGATCCGTTTCATACGACATAGTAACACTTTTCAAAGTAACCTATCCTTATACTTAAAAAACCTTAAAACTAATAACTACACATTGACATTCACAGATAAATCCAGAAACATTTATAAAGTTTAAAGAGACAAATACAAACAACTAGCAATAAATAATATCACCAACAAATATCGATCAGTACTAAATCATACTATGACTCTATAAATACAGAAGCAATGAACTTTTAAACTTAAAATTGACGTTAGAGCCAACCAATTGGTCCCAAAAGAGGCCTTCCTTACTTTGAAAGACCACAAACCCCGATTTTAGAAGTAGATCCACATGTATCTCATAAATCCAGCCAAAAGCGAAATAGGTTTAGCTAGTAAGCATATAATTAGAAAAATAAATAAACACATTAAGTGCTACACAGATCTACGACTTTGGATCAATTCTCAAATAACTATCTACTGGTTCAAAGCCATTTTTAATAAAGAACAATGCTGATTCACACCTTTCGACATCACAGACTTCTATCAACAGATAAATTCTCAACAAAGCCTTAACATTCGCCAAAACCTTCACAGTAATCAACGATCTAGAAATAGAAACCATTCTCGATGCAAGAAACTCCCTCCTCTTCTTCGACAATAAACATAGGTAAAAATATCCAACCCCGAAGACCCCTTTGATGTACCGATGGGAGCCTACGACAGTTCAGATGTGTTCAACCTAATCGGGGTTTTCATCTTATACTCTCTACACCCCAAGTTCACTAACCACAGACTATGTTTATCGCGCAACAACGACAGCCAAGAACTAAACAGATTTAGAAAACAACCGAAAGCATTCTCCAAAGAGCTAAGATTCAATATCACCATTGATATTAATCTCAATAGCGTAGACTTTTTAGATGCAACTCTGGACCTAACGAACAATTCCACTCGACCATACTACAAACCCACCAAACAGCTAAGGTATGACAACACCCAATCCTACCACCCTCTTGTCTTTGATAACCTTATACCCAACATAAGCAAACGAACCCCCCACCTTTCATCCATCTCCGAGATTTCCAACAAGCTGCCCCATATTACAACAAATCCTCTGTAAAAGCGGTTATAGAGAAGAAATATCTTACAAACCCACCCAATCTATCAGACAACACAAATACAATAGAAAAAGAAATATTATCTGGGTCAGGCAACCCTATTCCCTCAATGTCAAATATACCATAGGTAAACAATTCCTCTTATTAATAAATAAACATTTTCCACAATCTAATAAGCTTCATAAACTCTTTAATAGAAATACAATCAAAACGAGTTATTCTTATTGTACCTCCGTATGATCTCTTCTACCTTCTAAATTCAAAACTCAAATCAATCCCTCAACCACCGCTGCTTATGCAGAATTGAGGGAATCTGCCCCTTGGGAGCGGGTTGCACAATCAGATCCATAGTGTACGAAGCCAAATTCATATCCGGTGTAAACTCCAAGAAAGAAGAAATTTACATCAGAATGACTCAAGGAACCTTCAAAGAGATGCTCTACGCCCACACTAACATTTTCAAATATCCCGAAAAAAACATAACATCTCCCTAGCAAACACCATATGGGAGCTCAAGAAGCCAATTACCCCTATAAAATTAAATGGACGATCATCAATAAACAAAATCTTTATAGCTCCATCCCCAGATATTGCCCACTATGCACCACTGAAAAATTCAGAATCTTACAGGCAACCAATAACCTTTCTATAATCTGTATGAACAATAAAACTGAGGTTTCCAAACAAACTCCCCACAGAAGAAAGTTTATACTAGCCAAATGGACAAACAACGAAAATACATAACTCACTGATAGTCCCTTCTATACATAAGTCTAAAGAACTCTACGTCATATGAAAAACATAAGGCCTATTTACCCCACTCCATCTCAAGACCTTTACAATTATTACTAAATAAATTCCTTTATACAATATAACACCCCCTCCCTCGGATATATTATATTATACTTATCACATCCACATCTCTACTACCAACCCAAATACAACCTACACTTGCACCCTCGTAATCTCTACCTATCACAGATAACATAAATTATTAGATGCATCATCATATTCAAAAAATATTTTTTACACATTTAAATATATTAAATATATTAAGTCTCACTAGTTAAATACCTAGAATATATATTTATCGAATACCCTTAAATAAAAGGATAGAAATATACATGACCAAAATATAAACCTTACCGATTCACACAGACCCTCCGATAGGCTCATAAACGTTATTAGATGTAAGTTAACAGAGTTAATTAAACACAAGTATCCCACAAGAACCAATGCAGACACTACACATGATGATAGCAAGCTTATATTGACCCATCCACTTATTTTGATATCGCTTAGGAAACATTTTTACTGATAAAGATTCCCATCCATTAAAACCAAACCCCACATAGCTAATAAACTAGAATTATAACAATAGTTTTACACTCAAATATAAGCCCTATCGCAAAATTATAGAAAATAATATAAATATAACACTTAAACCTTTTAATAACAGGAATACAACCCCACCCTAAAGCTAACGCATTCACTGACAAATAAACTACAACACACACTGCCACCCTCAAATATGAATGTATCATTGAAGCCGAGAAACATACAACATCCATTATCAACAATTAATTCATTCTAAATAATACTTAGTTACTATTAAGACTTATATAAACATAGAGTCCGCCCCTGTTGACTGGGTACTTTTTCCAAAAGGGACGCTTGAGTGAACTCACCGGAAGACCGTGATCTTTGAACTTCATTTATTGATTTCTTTATATTTCGTGCACTGACTAACCACATCTGCCCTTGTGTCTAACCTCCTGTTGGGGAGGTAAATAACTCAGCCTTTTGGCTAAGATCAAAGTGTAGTATATGTTTTCGGCATCCGAGCGACATCAGACGTTTTACTATCGACGGAAATATTGCTTAAGCACAAGAAAATGACAATGTAAAATTGCAGCTGTATATTACAGAATATTAATTTTTTATAAGCCGTTTATAAAATAAATATTCAAATTAAGAAGACCTAACTGTGTTTGTGGGTGTGTTCAGTGTACTATATCTACGATATTACAAAATTCCTTCTCGGTTTTCTCCATCTGTAGATAAAGATGGAGGTTGTCCGAGGGAATTCACCGGCCTAAATAACTTCTCGGCCTTTTGGCCAAGATCAAAGTGTAGTATCTGTTCCGATGGATACTGCACCCCATAGACTAGTATTGTCTTGGCCTTCGGGGCTTGATTTACGCCGGTCTATGGGTCTGTCCTGTGCAGTTCAAGGAGCTCAACCCTCCCAGGCTTTGCCTCCCCTCTTTGGGGAGGAGTAAGTTTATTGCTTACTGTCTGAGGCGCCCCTACCGGGGAATGCCGACGGGGCTGTCCAGGCATTTTTTGTAGGCCAGAGTGCTCACCTTCTCGGGCGCTGGCTTTTCAAATCTCACTTTCCCGACCTTGTGTCACATCTTACCGCTGTGAGAGGTAGATAAATAACTGTTTTATCATAGTGCTTCTGGACCTTTTGGCTGGGATCACAGTGTTGTGTCTGTTCCGATGGATACTACACCCTTCGGGCCTTGATTCCACCGGTCTGTGGGTTTGTTCTGTGCAGTTCTAGGAGGTCCGCCGTCCCAGGCTTTGCCTTCTCACCCCTTGAGAAGAGGTTAGTTTATTGCTAATCGCCTGAGGCGCCCCCACCGGGGAATGCCGACGGAACTGCCCAGGCAATTTTTAAAAGGTCATAAGTGCTCTTCCTCTAGGGTGCTGACTTATCAAATCCCACTTTCCGACCTTGTGTCCCATCTTACCGCTGTGGGGGGTAGATAAGTAACCCATGTTTTATCATAGAATTAAATAAACACAACCCATGTTAATGTTAATGTAATAAGGAAAGATAGAAAAAAACTTCGCCTTTATTCATTTAGATATACTGATAGCTGTGAGAATCGGTTTAGAGTTTTGATTTGCAAATGTATACAGTGCGCTAAGATATTACGTAAAAAGATAATTTCTTTTTATACCGTTACCATGGTAACGGTATAGAAAACAACTTTTTATATATATATATATATATATATATATATATATATATATATATATATATATATATATATATATATATATATATATATATATATAAAGTGGGTTGAAATCAACAAAATTAGAACATTATCTATATTAGTTCCAAGAATTCAAACTCAACGTATTTGGCGTACGATCGTGTCCAAGACAATTTGGAAAAAAATTATTTTGTATCATACTTTATATTACTCCAAACTGTTTTTTCATCAGCTCCCTCTGCAACATCACATACAGAAGTTATTTAAGAAAAAGAAAAACACGAGGTTTCAGCATTATTTAAAAACAACATATATTCAGATAATATTTGAGACATACAATTCCATCATATATTACACCATCAGTCAGTTCAAAATGAAAATAGCAATAGAAATACATTAGAAACAGCAAATCAAATATTTGAAATATTTAAAATATGAAATGAACCAGGAAAAAAAAAAAATAATAATTATAATAATAAAAATATAAAAATATGTATATAAAAATAGTATATAGAATATATATAAATAATATATGTAAAAAATAAATATATATAAAATACATATATATATATATATATATATATATATATATATATATATATATATATATATATATATATATGGGAAGAGAAGGATGAAGGTAATCCGACGTGATGGTAAAATGAAAAAGGAAAACCAAAAACTGGATGTTTTTTATGTGTACATCAACGTTTCGTCTTTATTTATAAGACTTCATCAGGATGATGATATAGGGAAAAGATATCATGCAAGTACAGATACATGTAGGGTAGACATATTGGGAAGAAAAATAAAATAAAATGAAAGATGATGGCAGCGTCTTGGGGGACGTCCGTACTTGTTAGAGAATGAAAATGAGTGACGAAAATGAGTGGGAGAAAAGTGGAAGGGTGGAGGGAGCAAGGACTACTGTGGCTGGCGATGAGAGAAAGAGGTGGGGGATGAGCAGGGGTAAAATGGATGGCAGAGAGAGATTGGAGGAAGAGAGGGAGGGGGTGTTTGACCAGATGGCTGTGATCAAGATTGAAGGGGAAGAGTGAGTTGGAATGTGTGTGTGTGGGGGGTGTATGCAGGGAAAATGGGGATGGGTAGAGAGGGAGGGGGCTGTGATTTTGGTGGATGGGCGAAAGTTATGGTCTTAGAGAGCGTTTGGAGAAAATGAGGGAATTTAAGAAGAGGTATGGGAGAAAATAGATGAGAGGGGGAAGAGGGAGGATTTGTCGTGATAGGGTGTGAAATATTTGAAATATTTGGAAAATGATAGCAATGAGTGAGGGATTGGAGTGGGTGGGGTAGGGCGGTGATTGAAAGGGTGGGTGAGGAATATTTGAAATATTTGGAACATGAGAAAGTTTATTTGGACTGTAGTATTAAAAATGTGAGGGAAAAAAGTAAGGGAAAAAAAAGAAGATTCAGGGAGAAGAAGGAAGGGTGTGGGTGAATGGAAGAGTGTCATAAAGGTTAGAGATGAAAATAAAAGTTAGCCATGATCAGGCAAAAGACTTTGTTCTGTGAGGATGATCTTGCTTATTAAGGGTGATAGGTTAAAGAAACCATTTCGTTGCTTGATGGTGGTGGAGGAGGTGATGAGGGCAGTTTCCAATAATCTTCGCCGAGATTTGTTGTGGATGTGTTTAGTGATTTTGGCTTGTTCAAATTTGAATGCATGACCATATTCTAGAGCATGGGAGAAAAGTGCACTAAGAGGGTTGTTGTTTTTTATGTCCCTTTTGTGTTCATTTAATCGTTTCTTTAATTCACGTTGTGTTTCTCCCACGTAGAATTGATGGCAATCATTGCAAGGGACAGTGTATAAGCCGGCATAGGATGTGGGTGTTTTTGGAAATGTCTAGATGTGTTTAAAGTTTGTTTTATGGATTGAGAAGTGGTTTGTACTGTTGGAATGCCTAGTTTGTTGAGCGTGTTGCATATGGATGTGTTATTGGAATGCGTGGGTAGGAGAAGGGGTCTGTCTATGAGAGAGGTGTTAGGAGTTTGATTTTTTTGTGTGGTGTTTCTGGAGAATATTTGGAAGGCTTTTTTCTTGGCATTTAATATGAAATGTGTGGGGTATTGCAATGTTTTTAGGGAATTAAAAATGTATTTTATTTCTTCATCCACCAAAATCACAGCCCCCTCCCTCTCTACCCATCCCCATTTTCCCTGCATACACCCCCCACACACACACATTCCAACTCACTCTTCCCCTTCAATCTTGACCACAGCCATCTGGTCAAACACCCCCTCCCTCTCTTCCTCCAATCTCTCTCTGCCATCCATTTTACCCCTGCTCATCCCCCACCTCTTTCTCTCATCGCCAGCCACAGTAGTCCTTGCTCCCTCCACCCTTCCACTTTTCTCCCACTCATTTTCGTCACTCATTTTCATTCTCTAACAAGTACGGACGTCCCCCAAGACGCTGCCATTATTTTTCATTTTATTTTATTTTTCTTCCCAATATGTCTACCCTATATGTATCTGTACTTGCATGATAGCTTTTCCCTATATCATCATCCTGATGAAGTCTTATAAATAAAGACGAAACGTTGATGTACACATAAAAAACATCCAGTTTTTGGTTTTCCTTTTTCATTTTACCATATATATATATATATATATATATATATATATATATATATATATATATATAATTAAGTAAAAGAAAATAATGAAATTAAATCAAATAAAATTAAAATTAGATTAAGATTAATAAATAAAAGGATAAAACAGATAATTTTTAATAATTATAGAGAATAAAATATAATAAATACAATAAAAATAATATTCTCTTCTATATAAAGTAGACTTGATTTTTCCCCTCCCAAATCAGTTAGAGTATTGATTTACTCCTCTCCAGGGGTTAGGCACAAGGCCAGTTTTTATCTTACTCCCACAAGTAAGATGTGACCCGAGGTCGGGTCGGGAAAGTGGATTTTAAAAATGGCCTGGGCAGCCCCGTCGGCATTCCCCGATAGGGGCGCCTCAGGCAGTAAGCAATAAACTTACTCCTCCCCAAAGAGGGGGAGGCGAAGCCTGGGAGGGTGGCCCTCCTAGAACTGCACAGGACAAACCCATTGACGGGCGTAAGTCAAGCCCCGAAGGCCAAGACAATACCAGTCTATGGAGTGCAGTATCCATCGGAACAGATACTACACTTTGATCTTAGCCAAAAGGACAAGAACTAAATCAGTTAGAGTAGACAAAAAATAATGAGAGGGTAAGAGTAACATCTCCCTATTTGAATTAAGACCTCACACAAAACTTAAATCACCGCCTAGCACAGCCGATCTATTACTTCACAAGGAACAACTCACGGAATCACCGGTTTCAGAATTCTCCAAACAACAAATGTTCGATGAATAAACAACATTCATAATACCGCAGACCGCTTAGATATTTTCATACTTTTAACTTAATTTAATAAAATATGCATCACCCGTCAGTACTTACATATTTCCTTCGCACATCATTTATACAAGTTATAAAAAAATCCCTTTCCAGACGCGAGGTAACTTTACTTTGCGTGTTGACAGTTGCTAGCCAATAACCTCCCACTATCTCCTCCATAACGATTACAATGGAAGTAGGAGAGAGACGTGAGGTAAATAAACATTCCTACACCTCTAGCGAGAATTCGTAAAACAACCAAACATCGCTCAATTAACTACATCCATACTACCGCGGAACGCTTGTATATCTTCATAACTTTTTACTTAATTTATTAAAATATTTCCTTCGTACATCATTTATACAAGTTACAAAAAAATCCCTTTCCAGACGCGAGGTAACTTTACTTTGCGTGTTGACAGCTGCTAGTGAATAACCTCTTACTATCTCATCCATAACGATTACAATGGAAGTAGGAGACAGACGCAAAGTAAATAAACATTCCTACACCTCTAGTAAGAATTCGTAAAACCACCAAACATCGCTCAATTAACTACATCCATACTACCGCGGAACGCTTGTATATCTTCATAACTTTTTACTTAATTTATTAAAATATTTCCTTCGCACATCATTTATACAAGTTACAAATAAATATTCCTATTCAGACGCGATGTATTTTTACTTCGCGTGTTGGCAGCTGCTAGCCAATAATCTCCCACTATCTCATCCATAACGATTACAATGGAAGTAGGAGACAGACGCGAAGTAAATGAACAATCCTACACTTCTCGCACCCGTAAACTGATTATTGACATATAATTAAATCTTAATTTTACTATTAGTACAGTAACATAAAAGTGATGCGAAAACATTCTGTTAGGGGAACTCTTTTTACATGTTCTTAAACGGTTATTATTCTTATATATATATATATATATATATATATATATATATATATATATATATATATATATATATATATACCGTATTTCTTAATTGGGAGAGTTCCCCAGCAGAGTGCTCAATTATTAATGCAAAAGTAAAATTAACTAAATAATTAATAAGAGCATGATATTTATTAATATTAAATAAAGTGTTACAACAACATCCGGACCAAGGTTTCAGATCCGAGAAAATCGGACCTTCATCAGCGGAGTCATATAGCTTAATGAGTGAGAACAACCGCCAGGAATTTCAAAATATTGTCCGTTGGAAAGATGGAACACTTTCAGATTTAAAATTGTCACGTGCGTGGAATATTTGTATATTTGTATATATATATATATATATATAGCATAATATAAAATGAGATAATTAAATAAGGTGCAAATCAAATTTCATTAGAATTCAAAGTTCAGGCAAAGTATCTTAAAGTCCTTAACTCATGAGTTTTCAAAGATAATCCTTCTCCTCAGAGGACCATTACCGCAGTGACATCACTGCAGGTGATAAAATTACACTTTGAACTTTGAATTCTAATAAAATTGGATTTGCACCTTATTTTGTTATTTCATTTTATATTATGCTATTAATGCTCTATCCAGTATATTGAGCTTCAGTTTTTATCCGGATGTTTTACTAATTAAAAGATATTAGTTGCCTCTTATATCTTCTGTTGGATTAACTTTATATATATATATATATATATATATATATATATATATATATATATATATATATATATATATATATATATATATATATATATATATATATATATATCGACCTTTATGTTTAAACCTTGCATATTGCCTACTTTTCGCCGTTTTTCATTTCACATTCGATAACATACGTCCATCTTCAATTCTACACTCAAATTGATTTACAATAAAACTTTGCTAACAATAAAATACGGTCAATTAGAGAAACCCCTTTAACACTCCGGCAATTGGTATTATTGTATATAAGGCTTCTTACATTTTTTCTTAACGCTCCCACACATTTTAACTATCCAATTAACTTGTCTCCACACGAGGGAAGACTGAATAAACCCTTAAACACTGTCGCGTTTGGGGTCTTCGATAGAGACGTGGTCGAGAATTAGATCAATGCCGGCAGAAATAATGCAGGAGAAATCCTTCAACACTGTGGTCATTTCGATTATTGTATATAAGGCTTCTTAAATTTTTCTTAATACGATTTCTCCATTTAGCACTAACCACGACGTAAAAATGATTTGCTTCCATTGGCCGAGGAGATAATAGATAACAGATCGAACAAATATCACGTCCCCACAGATATACCCTTTTCCGTAATCGGTCAGTGAAGGATATATATATATATATATATATATATATATATATATATATATATATGTATATATATATATATGTATATATATATGTATATATATATATGTATATATATATGTATATATATATATGTATATATATATATGTATATATATATATGTATATATGTATATATATATATATGTATATATATATATATATATATATATATATATATATATATATATATATATATATATATATATATATATATATATATATATATATATATGTTAGAAGAATACCTCTTCCATTGGTGTCTAATGACTATGAGGCAAATCTGATTCATATGAATTTTCAAATTAGAGGTTGTGCCCCCTAATATACTCCAAATTGACTGAGATTTTTATAACTATCTTTTGACTAATGTCTTATATTTATTGTTAAAATTTCACAAAAACAAACGGAGGTATCTTGAATTTTCAAATTTCATAATGATTAGTTAATTAGAAGAAAAAAGCTATTTCTTAATATATCTACTTTCCGCTATCATTTCTACCGTCCATCTTAGGTCGTTGTATCTTCTCGGAAATATGTATGTTTTTTTTGTACAATAAGTGATAGGTTATAACGAAGGGGGGGGGGGTCCTAGATACCCACATCCATCTCTTGCGAAACAATAAGAAAACTCGGGGGTGGAGATGGGGATGAAAAGGGAAACGTGAGGATCAGCATTTAATGTTTGATCTTCGAATCTTGTACGGCTGACCCACGGAGTTTTATACCGCGCGGTTCGCTAGCGCCGTTTTCGTACACACGCCCGGGTCGCGTAGTTGTGCGTGTGCATATGGCCGGGCAGGCGACCCGAGATTGAAAGAAAAATAAATATTTTGGCTTCACATGTAAATTTATGTTTGTTAACTTGCGAGGCGTCACGCGCGGGCGTGAATGCATGGCGTCTCTCCACCTATGCACACACACACACACACACACACACACACACACTAGCATCTAAGGATCATGACTGGAAAAAGTGTACGGGTCTACGGGCACACAGTCATACACAATTAATAATGTACTAATTTATCTATTAATTTCTATAAATATGATATACGTTTTTTTGTTTTTGTTTTGAGATTCTGTTTTCAGTGTTATTTTACGTTGGAGGATAATTAAAATCTATCAATTGATATAAGAAATTGAAGTCAAAATTAAAACGAACCCTTTGTCGGGGTTCGTTTTAATTTTGACTTAAATATATATAGTATTCGTATTGTTGCTGTTTCCTAGATGTTAAATCCAATTAAACTATAGTGTTTATACAATAGTGCTCAATAACAAGTAGAGCTGTATTTTAGTATAAATTCTTTTATTTATACAAAAAAATTTCGGCTACATATGTGCATACATATAAAGACTGAAATTAATACAATTATTAAATAATTCTATTCCATTCTAGTAAATCGTTTATTTTTTTTAAATTTCTCTTAAAGATTTATTGAATAATAAATCATATCTTAATTAATAATTTGATTCCTTAATTCATTAGATATATCTTTTATTATACACATAACAAACTTTATTTTTAAACATTCAAATATTTTTTCTTCCAAATCTTATATCTTTGAATTTCAAAGTTTGTTTTTTTTGCTTGCAAGTTTTATCACTTATCATTGTTTTCTTTGATTTATATTTTAGTTTCATCGCGCCGAAATCCCTATCTTTATATTAATAGCGTCTTAAAAAAAAGACATATATTTTTGTTTAATTACTAAGATCTTCAATATTTTAAATTATTTGGAAATTCAAAGCGTTTTTTTTTTAATCCTTTTGAATCTGGGCGTCAGATTTTTTCTTTCTTTTTTATTTTTTCTTTCTCTTTGTTCGCTTTTCTTTTTTTCCCTGTTTTTCTTTTCTTTTTTCTTTTTTCTTTATGTTCCTTAACGCTCAATTTACCACATCATATTTAAAATGTCTGCCAAGGAAGACATTTTGAGACATGATGCATCTACATATATAGTAATCTTCAAATATATTTGACTTTTGAATATTTTTGAATTTTATTGGAACCCGATATCATTACAATTGAATTTTTTCAATAACTCTACTGGTACATTCATCATTACAAATCCTTTTTACTCATTAATACGTGAACATTATTTTAATTCGCTTTGTTTTATGCATAATTCAAAATTGTTTTGTAAAGTTCTTAAATTAATATTTACCAATAATTAGTAATTTATTGAATTTTTTTCCTTCTGGGGACAAGATATATTTCTTTGAAAATTCATGGATAAAGGACTTTCTCATATTTTACTCCTTGCTGAAACATTTGATTAAAATTAACTTGTAAGGTATGTAACTTTATTTTTGTTGTATTATTTCATTCTTTTCAAATATATATACATACGAGGCCTGTCTAAAAAGTATCCGACCTTAGGCCAGAAAAAATATTTCAAATACGTGATGGGGTTGAGACCCTAATCCCCTTCAAAATAGGCCCTTTGTGCTTCCACACATTTAGCCCACCGATCCATCCACTACCGGAAACACCTCTGGAAGTCTTCTTTTGGAATGGTGTTCATCTCAGCCGTCGCATTAGGTTCAGCAGGGGTTTGGAGACGATGCGATGTGTAACACAAATTAAGGAGTGGTTCAACCGATTCAAAAATGGCCGCACATCAGCGGAGAATGACCAGCGTTCTGGCAGGCCCCAAACTGCTCGGAGTGCAGCTGTTGTTGAGAGGGTGCGAAAAAAGAGATAATGCGGTACGCGACGGCGGAGATGAACACCATTCCAAAAAGAAGACTTTCAGAGGTGTTTCCGGCAGTGGATGGATCGGTGGGCTAAGTGTGTGCAAGCACAAAGGGCCTACTTTTAAGGGGATCGAGGTCCCAACCCCGTCACGTATTTGAAATATTTTTTCTGGCCTAAGGTCGGATACGTTTTAGACAGGCCTCGTATATATATATATATATATATATATATATATATATATATATATATATATATATATATATATACATATATATATATATATATATAGATAGAGAGAGAGAGAGAGAGGGGGATTAAAAGTCTTACGGAGTCTCTCATAGAGATACGTTGACACGTATTAAAAAAAGCCCGTATCTCTAACGATAACATCCCGGTAATTTATTATTTTCCCGACCTTAGCTTTAAGCTCAACATTTACTTAAATGTGCTAAGTGAGGAATTACATAATAAAGAAGAAAGTTGATCTCGTCCCGGACGCGAAACGTATGTCAGGGGACCATCGTGTTCAACAACAAACATGGACGCCCTGAAGGCAACGGAACCAACTGTCTCCGGCACGCGTGGGCGTACAGCGTTGGGCATTAAAGGGAAGGGGTCAACCGTCAGGACTAAAGAGCGTTCGAAGTCTGTTATAAATGAGAACGGGATTAACTCCGGTCTTTGGATTACTTTGAGACTTGGCTAATATTTGTTTTTCAGGTTTTGGCAGTTGGCAGAGATTTCGTCGAAATTTGTTTTTTGGAGGAGAATCGTTCACAAAGACGCACTGTCTCCGAAGAACGACATTCGAGTCGCGATGCTGGTGCGAAAGTCGCGACCCGTTCCTGTAGGGAATATGAGTCTGGGGCAGGGGTTATAATAAGGTTTTTAGGTCGACCAGGCAGGGTCAAGTGATTAACGTATGCGACTTTGCTTTTTTGTAAGTGTGGGTCAATCGGGAAATAAAAGGGGTACCGCCCATCGGTTGTATACGGGTCAAGTGACTGTAATTAACGGGTGGGATATTTTGAATTGCAATTTTATCAAATTATGTTTTGGCGCCGTTGAAACTTTTCAATATGACGGTTTCTCAATCTGTTCAAATCTTAGCTACCTGCTTTTTTAGACATAAGTATGTTAAGTGGCTATTAGTAAGCTCTACTATGAGTTGAGCACTTTCGAAATAAATATCGGAAAATATTCTCAAAATATGTTTTGAAATAATGATAATGTGTGTGTGTGATTCGCCGTCTCATCATGTTTATCCACTCTATTCTATTATATATATATATATATATATATATATATATATATATATATATATATATATATATATATATATATATATATGTGTGTGTGTGAAACAGTAATATATATAATATATATATATATATATACATATATATATATAATTACATAAACAAAATTATAGCCTTATGTCAATCAACCAACGTTTCAATGCGTATTACCGCATCTTATCAAAGGCAGGTAATACGCATTGAAATGTTTGTTGATTGACGTAAGGCTATAATATCGTTTATGTAATTTTATAAATGCTCTACTTGGTATTGAGCACTCTTGAAAAACTTGGTTTTATGTTCACTTTATTAACACATTTGAACTTGATCAATTAATACACACACACACACACACACAAACATTGTTAAACATAACACAATTCTCTCCTTGATTATACCTAATAATCGTTTATTAGAGTGAAAAAATCAAAAAAGGCATAATCAATCAGAAGGATTCTGTTATGTTAAACAATGTTGGCTTAAATGAAAAAATGCTGCCTAAACACCCCACACACACACACACACACACATATATATATATATATATATATATATATATATATATATATATATATATATATATATATAATCATCCAGGTAAAACATTCACAGGGTAGTAATCCAAAGAATTTCAACCGGGTTTATAAAAAGTGCTCAATATCAAATCGATCTTTTATATATGATTATGTTTATTTACACAGACATGTACAACATCTGTGACACTGGCATGTCTATGTTATCGATCAACAGTTATTATAAACTGAGATCTCATCAGGCAGAGTTAGAATCCGATCTTAACCGTAGATCATATTTGGAAAAAATGAAATGGAGAAAAAAAGAAGAAGAAGAAAATAAATAAAAAATTTCAAAATTTAGGAAGTCACGTGGTTTGGGACCGTTAAGAATCAAAAAGTTAAAATCAAAATATAAAATATAAAAAATATAAAATATAAAACATAAAATATAATAAAATAAAGTAAAAAGAGAGATATATAATAAAAAGGGTAGAATAAAGATAGATAGATAATAGAAAGATAGATAGGTAGATCGATAGAAAAAATGAAATCGTCTGTTGATTCAGACAGAAAGTGGAAAGGGAATATACATGCAACAGAATGTGTCAAAAAAATCGTTGAACAGTTGAACTTGGGCGAACCACATATTCTCAAATCAGCTGTAATTCGTAGCAGGCTATATGTGTATGAGTGTTCAGACGTGTGTGTGTGTTCTCAAATCAGTTGTAATTGGTATATATGTAAGAGCGTGCAGGCGTGTGTGTGAGATGGGGAAAGGCAGGGGTTGTTAATCTATTGTGTCACTAATTCTATATTTACACTGTTTAATTTTCCTTTGAACTAATTATTCTAAAATTTTGGAAATAGATGCCAAGCACTTTGATTATAACCGAGGTTAAATATTGATGGTTAAGATTGTATCAAAAAATATATATTGTTGTACTTATTACTTGTAAATTATTTGTACCATTTGAAGTGAACACCGAAACTAATTCTTCTAACATTTTGGAAATAGATGCCAAGCACTTTGATTGTAACAGAGATGAAATATTGATGGTTAAGATTGTATCTAAAAATATATATTGTTTAATTTATTACTTGTAAATTATTTGTACCATTTGAAGTGAACTCCGAAACTAATTATTCTAAAATTTGGGAAATAGATACCAAGCACTTTGATTGTAACAGAGGTAAAATATTGATGGTTAAGATTGTATCAAAAAATATATATTGTTTTATTTATTATTTGTTAATTATTTGTACCATTTGAAGTGAACTCCGAAACTAATTATTCTAAAATTTTGGAAATAGATACCAAGCACTTTGATTGTAACAGAGGTGAAATATTGATGGTTAAGATTATATCAAAACATATATTTGAAAATGAAAATCGTGTTCATTATGAAAACAATGGCGTAACTAAATGTTTTTGTTTGTAATTCTAAAATAAGGAAGTGATGAAGCTGCTTAGTTAATAACTTAATATTATCAATAATTCTTTAAAAGATTTTTCATTTAAATAATATTTATTCATACGACAAAGGAAAAGGCCGAATCGGCTATTTCTGATTAGCACAGCAAGGAAAAAAACTTTCATCGTCTGTGTACCTAGCGTAATACGGAATTTCCACGAAAGAATCTTCTTTGCAAGTTATTCACACCTTCGGAACACATTATCACGGAACTGCTTCCCTGCAGATTACAACACGGTCGTCTTTAAATTCAATATCAACAGATTCCTCCCATGAACCGCCACCATAAGTATTAGAAGTTATTCCATCTCAGCAATCATTCTAAATCCATTCATAAGTTTCATCTCTCAACTCACAATCAATCCATCTCATTAATACTTATTCTCGAGAGGATAAATTGTGACCCTATACTAAAAAAAAAATTTTTTTTTCAGAGATGTTTTTTATATTTTAAAAATGTTTTTGACGGTTGATATTTTAAAATAAGATGAACCAGAATTGCTAGAATTAAAAAAAGATTTGTTTCAAAGCAATTGATTTATAATACATTTCCGTTTTTTGTTGTTTTTACTTCCTTTATAAGTTTCTAGCATTAAGTTGTTGTTTTTTTACAAGAGGGAGGAGGGGCGTATTTGACCAGATCAAAGAAACATTTTCACACAAGACGTTTGCGTTAAAAATTATTGCGTAGAATATGTAATATTTATGAATTCCACTATTCTGAACTGACTTTTTAATTTCAATAATTTATTAATAACAAGCTATTTCGGCTGTCGTCTTTTTTACAAAAAGTAAACAACTAAAGACAGCAAATAAACATTTGTATCAACAAAGTTTTATCTCGGCTATAAGTGATGATTCATCCCTTTTAGTGAGCAATCTTCCATTACCCTCTCTAGAGTAATAGAAGAGTACCCAATAAAAGGAATAAAGTACACACACACACACAGATATATATATATATGTGTGTGTGTGTGTGTGTGCTTGTGTGTGTGTAACCAATGAGTCTACTATGAATTGCTACACACACACACACACACACACATATATATACATGTATGTGTGTGTGTGTGTGCGTGTGTGTGTGTTTCTATGTATATGCGTGTGTGTAGCCATTCATGGTAGCCTCATTGGTTAGCGCTCTCGGAATTGGAGTTAAATGTGACTCTTGTTCAGGTGTTCGAATCGTTCGACTGGTTTGATTGGTTATTTCTACACTGAGGATTCCGCAAGGATGAAAAGCATACGTATGTAGATAATATTCTTTATTCAAATAATTCATTAATTAATTATATATATATATATATATATATATATATATATATATATATATATATATATATATATATATATATATATATATATATATATATATATATATATATATATATATAATCATTTCCACAATCTGGTTTGCATTATCTGTGTAAGTTATTAGACATTCTTGTATGTGGTGAGGTAGCTCAGTGGCAGAGTATTCGCTTGGCATGTAAGTGACTCGGGTTTCGAATTCTGAGTTCGGACGTGTTCTACTAGTTAACCCAAAGGAGGGCGAAACTCGAGTCTAGGACTTCCGGTTTGTTTCTTTCATGGGTTGTGGACTGCGGCGTTGACTGATTGTGGAAATAATTATATATATCATTCAAAAATCATATATATATATATATATATATATATATATATATATGTTAATATCATATAAACCTTAGTTAATGAAGGGAACAAATTCCCATAAGTTCATAAAAAACAGTTTTTATTGGCATACAATTATTTCTGCCTCCCTCAAACACATACCTTTTTTGATATACAAAGTCAACAAAGTCTGCTACATGTAAATTTTCAAATTGAAGGTTATGGCCATATTATACTACCTAAAACCCCTTTAAAATACTCTAAAGAACCTGAAATTTGGGTAATATGCATTAACTATTGGTAAAACTTCACAAAAAACGGAGATGTTGGAAATTTCTAGGAAGGGTTTCCTCTCCATCTTTGCCCCCTTTGCATAAAACTAAATAACACTTTACCCACCCTAACGGCAAGCAAATGTGTTTAAAAGCTCATAATGATTAGTTAATTAGTTTAGGAGCAAATCCTATACATAGAAATATATAAACATATACACAGACCTTTATACTTTATATAAATAGAAAATGTTATTAAGATCGGATAATTATTTGTTTTAGGGGATTTTTTTTAATCAGGAATATTCATTTTTTTAATTAAAACTACATGACTTTCAGTTCCATTTCTCGTTCCGATTTTGGGGGCTTTTATCCCTAACATTCAAGATCTGTGACGCTTTATTTTTCAAGAAACTACATTGGGAACAAATCTCACATGTTAACGCTTTACTCAAACTCCAAATCAAAAAATAAAAATGTCTTTTATTAACTTTGCGTATTAATTTTGTCTGGAAAATTCCACTCAGCAGTACAAAAGAGACACGTGTCAAATTAATATGGAGGTCAGGTTGAGCTTTTTTTTTCTTTTTTTTTTCTTTCTAAAAACGTGACAACTAAACAAAGCAGCTTTTTGTCACATATAAGATCGATAAGTCAGGGAAATAATTAGAAATTATTCTTTAATTTCTATAATGAATGACTATTGAACCGAATGATTTCCAATAAGTACTTTATAACAAGTCGATCGGGAAAAAGAGCAAAACAAAAATGAACCCAATGCAAAACGAAACGACTGCGTTGGCGAAATATTGAAGTAAAAAAAAATAACAAATGAGACGAAAAAGTTAAAATGGTAAAAATGTATACGAAAATATTGACAATAAAAAAAAGAAGGGGAGAAAATAAAAAGAAGTAAAGGGAAAAGGGAAAAAGAAAATAAAGGGAGAAAAGAAATTTTAAAAAAAGATGAAACAATCTAATATAGAAAAAACGGTGGAAACTTTTTAAAAAACTGGAACAAAGTTGTATATATAAAAGAAGGAATAAAGATAAAACGAAAAGAAATGCATTTTTTTATTTACCAATATTGCTTGAAATGGAAAATTATCAAAATATTCATTTTTATTTTGTCAATTTAAAATTTCGATTAAACGTAAAATGCGAAATTATCGAAGGTGAAGTAGAAAACAAATCGTCTGGCTTGACGAGTTCAGCCATTTTGTGTTGTCTCAAATTGAGAGAGTTACAATAACAAGAAAAAGCAATAAACCCGTGTCTTGTTGGTTATTTATATAATAAAGGTGAACGTACGTGTGTCCGGCTCGCTTCAATAATCACGTATGCAAATAAAGGTGAACGTACGCGTGTCCGGCTCGCTTCAATAATCACGTATGCAAATAAAGGTGAACGTACGTGTGTCCGGATCGCTTCAATAAACACGTATGCAAATAAAGGTGAACGTACGTGTGTCCGGCTCGCTTCAATAAACACGTATGCAAATAAAGGTGAACGTACGTGTGTCCGGATCGCTTCATTAATCACGTATGCAAATAAAGGTGAACGTACGTGTGTCCGGATCGCTTCAATAACAACGTATGCAAATAAAGGTGAACGTACATGTGTCCGGCTCGCTTCAATAATCAGGTATGCAAATAAAGGTGAACGTACGTGGGTTCGGCTCGCTTCATTAATCACGTATGCAAATAAAGGTGAACGTACATGTGTCCGGCTCGCTTCAATAATCAGGTATGCAAATAAAGGTGAACGTACGTGTGTCCGGCTCGCTTCAATAATCAGGTATGCAAATAAAGGTGAACGTACGTGTGTCCGGCTCGCTTCAATAAACACGTATGCAAATACAGGTGAACGTACGCGTGTCCGGCTCGCTTCAATAATCAGGTATGCAAATAAAGGTGAACGTACGTGTGTCCGGCTCGCTTCAATAATCAGGTATGCAAATAAAGGTGAACGTACGTGTGTCCGGCTCGCTTCAATAAACACGTATGCAAATAAAGGTGAACGTACGTGTGTCCGGATCGCTTCAATAACAACGTATGCAAATAAAGATGAACGTACGTGTGTCCGGCTCGCTTCATTAATCACGTATGCAAATAAAGGAGAACGTACGTGTGTTCAGCTCGCTTCATTAATCACGTATGCAAATAAAGGTGAACGTACGTGTGTCCGGCTCGCTTCAATAAACACGTATGCAAATAAAGGTGAACGTACGTGTGTCCGGATCGCTTCAATAACAACGTATGCAAATAAAGGTGAACGTACGTGTGTCCGGCTCGCTTCAATAATCACGTATGCAAATAAAGGTGAACGTACATGTGTCCGGCTCGCTTCAATAATCACGTATGCAAATAAAGGTGAACGTACGTGTGTCCGGCTCGCTTCAATAATCACGTATGCAAATAAAGGTGAACGTACGTGTGTCCGGCTCGCTTCATTAATCACGTATGCAAATGAAGGTGAACATACGCGTGTCCGGCTCGCTTCAATAATCACGTATGCAAATAAAGGTGAACGTACA
Organism: Sepiola atlantica; assembly: GCA_963556195.1. NCBI lineage: Eukaryota > Metazoa > Mollusca > Cephalopoda > Sepiida > Sepiolidae > Sepiola > Sepiola atlantica. The sequence goes on from OY744531.1 coordinate 39,670,570, forward strand.
TGTGTCCGGCTCGCTTCAATAATCACGTATGCAAATAAAGGTGAACGTACGTGTGTCCGGCTCGCTTCAATAATCACGTATGCAAATAAAGGTGAACGTACGTGTGTCCGGCTCGCCTCAATAATCACGTATGCAAATAAAGGTGAAGCGAGACATACGTACGTATGTCCGGACATACGTACGTATGTCCGGTTCGCTTTAATAATCACGTATGCAAACGTTTCTTTATGAGCAAATACAGGAGGGCTTAATCTTTATCTTAATAATAACTGATAATAATAAAGAAATGAAAGACTTATCACCTATGCAAATTTATTTTTATGAGAAAAGAAGAGGAGGCTTAATCTTAATAATAACTGATAATAAAAAATAAAGGAAAGAATTTATTTCACTTTTAATAGACACAAGAAATATCCTCTTGGTCTTAATATTTTTTGTGACTAAAATAGGAATTAATCTACGCTTTATTTACATATTAAGGAAAAAAAATAGAGAAAGCGAATTAGTTGTTTTTTTTAAATAAAACTTACCTCGCGCATTTTTAATTTTTTTAATTTTTTGCAAAACTTTACTTTCGTTTTTGTTCTTTAAGTATTTGGGTATTTGGATTTTCTTTCGTTTTGTTATTGTTTTGGGTGGGATGCAATTTTTCTGTAAGTTTTATATACCTCGATTAGTTGTTTCGGTAAGATTTACGCTCGCGTGCGACTACAGTAAGAAATCAATTGTTATTGATAAAAATAAATTACTTACTATTCCCTGGGTAACGCCAGGTATCCGTGCTAGTTCGAAATAAATGAGACTTCGATTAACAACTGTTTCTTTTTTTTCAAAATGCTCACTAAATTATGGAGCTAGAGGTCAGCAAGTCCGAAGAGAAGTGTATTAGCGTGGGTGGGAAGGGGGACTATGTCTAAATTTAAGGGCAAGTAACATTTAAAGACAAACGTCCCCAAGAGAAAGATAGTCCCTATTTATTTGAGTACGCCCTCCTCCTACGAGAGCAAAGTTAAATAGAAGGCCAGTCTTTAATCTGAGGGAAATGAGGCTCCCCAAAAGGGGCAGTTTTGATCCGAAAAAAAAAATTGCCTCCGTTTAGAAAGATTTATCATCAGAGAACGTTAGTCTCACAGATAGATGTAATAACGGTAGCCAATGTTCATATTTGAAACGGCACAATTATGAAACTGCATATTTTGTATTTGTAGTAGTTACCTCCTCCTTTCAAAACATAACTACACCGGTTGGTCGTTAGGTGTCGCTTTTTCACCGACAGGTGGCGCTGAAAAGCAACACCAGAATTATCTGCCCTTCTGACTATAAAAAGCAGGTGCAAACGGAAAATCACCCTCTTCTTTACTCAACCGGCCTCAGCAGAACGACACTGACACTAGCGCTCCGTTTCACTCTCTCTTGTCTTTTCAACTGGCCTCGGCAAAACAACTACAAACACACGTTTCTACCGTCAACACGTGGTCAAACAACGGTAAGAGTTCTCAACTCACTTTCTTTGTGTACGGCTTTCAATGACTTTTCCCACGCCGGTTTCATTTCTTCTCGTACCTGTTCAAGAACTGTTTTTCCATCGACACACATGCATACACCACACACTTCATCATTCCACGTACACACACGTTCAATAAACGTTATTTGAACTACCCCCTTTTTGTTTGTTAATTATTACTGTCTTTGCATGCAACATTGTTTGATTTAACGTACACGCTCTTAATCGTGGGACACGACCCTCGATCTCAACATATTAAAATAGGAGATATAATGGGTGGTGTCATGTCTAAATATGGAAAACAGTTATGTTAATGGAGTTGAAAACCTATATTTAACACTAATACGTCTATAGTAACGGTGACAAACCGGTTCCTGTTGGATCACCGTTGAGCCTGGCCATTACTAAATGGGTGATCATTTCGGAAGACCGGCTGCTGTATGTAACAGTAATCTCTTCAAGTTCAAATTAATCTACAAATAAATCCTATACGAAAACATGTTCGGCATAGAATGGCCTAAACGATGGTTGATATGCCGTAGACCACAACAGCAACAGTTAACACAATGGCACAATGATAAAAACAAAAATGGCCGTTTTAGTGAAACATTGTGACTCAAAAAGTGTTCGTATTTTTCTGTCTTGATATTGGAAACGGAAATTAGGCGCGAACAAGACGAAAAACATGGTAAGTGTTTGTCTTGGATTGTTTAGGGGAATGAGGAATTATCATTACTATTTACAATTTTCCAACTGATCTCTTCATCTTGGTTATCACAACATTACGGCGGCCGTCTTCCCCTCCAGCCTTCTTCTGGTGTTTATTTACCTCCTCTCCAGGAGGTTAGGCACAAGGCCAGTTTTATCCTACTCCCACAAGGTAAGATGTGACCCAAGGTCGGGTCGGGAAAGTGGGGTTTGAAAAGCCAGCGCCCGAGAAAGTGAGCACTCTGGCCATTAAAAATTGCCTGGGCAGCCTCGTCGGCATTCCCCAATAGGGGCGTTTCAGGCAGTAAGCAATAAACTTACTCCTCCCCAAAGAGGGGAGGCAAAGCCTGGAAGGGTGGACCTCCTAGAACTGCACAGGACAAACCCACAAACAGGCGGAATAAAGCCCCGAAGGACAAGACAACACCGGTCTATAGGTTGCAGTATCCATCGGAACAGATACTACACTTTGATCTTAGCCAAAAGGTCGAACCGTCGTAGAATTTTACTTCTATTTGTTCCGAATCTCTGGTTAGGAAGACAGAAAATGGTGAAAGTGTTAAATCGCTTGAAAAGCTTCGCAATGTTTGTAATAAAAGAAAGAATGTAATAGTGTATCTTTATTCCCAGACCTGAAAGAGACCAGAAACAAACTATTGTCTGGTATGGGTTAAGTGTTTTCGTTATTCTTCATTCTTAAATATTTACTGTTTACATAAAATACATTGAAATATGACGTTTAATATATACTTATACATAATTTGATATTGACCTGAGTTTTTTCCATTCGGATTGAATTTAACTTTTAAAAACTCAATATTCTCTCTTTCTTTCTCTCTCTCTATCATATATATATATATATATATATATATATATATATATATTATTGTTGTTGTTTATTATCTATGTACGTATACGTTTCGTCCTTAATAATCGGGACTCATCAGCATAAAGATATGACTATTCACTACCGGTAATGCGATTCGAAACCCCGGATTACGAGTATTTTGCACCTCAAATCCGACGCCTTAACCACTCGGCCAATTTTGAACAGAAAATAAGCGGTGATAATTTTAACACTTTATACGTCTAGAGCGTTCGACTTTTTTAATGAAAAAAACGATGCATTTAATCCTAGCGACGTCATGCTATGTTAATACTACACTTACAGTGCTCTACTAAACGGGTTTTCCTAAAGTAAACATCGTTAAACATAACACAATTCTCTCCTTGATTATACCTAATAATCGTTTATTAGAGTGAAAAAATCAAAAAAGGCATAATCAATCAGAAGAATTCTGTTATGTTAAACAATGTTAGCTTAAATGAAATAATGCTGCCTAAACACCCCCCCACATATATATATATATATATATATATATATATATATATATATATATATATATATATATATATATATATATAGTCAGGGGTGACTTTGTGACTGGGTTAGAATCCTTCGACTAACAGTAATTGTCATCTCCTGCACTGACGACTGCCAAAGCAAGAAACACTAGTGCCTAGAGGTTAAAAAATAATTAATGTTTATTTATCAAAAACTATTGTTATATATATATATATATATATATATGTAGTCTGTATTTTGGGGATGAAAAATTGTTATTATAATTTGCGAACTGGTCTCCTCATTTTGGTTGCTTTCATCACAACGTTTCGGCCGCTTTTGCTTTCCGACTTTTTTTCATGACATTTCCTGCGTTCGATACAAAGTAATTTGTCGTGAAGCTGATACGCAAAACAATTACCCATTATTATATGTGACGATTTAATTAACTCATATTTAATGTGGCGAGTGCATTTGCTTTGCTTCAACTTGCTTTTGAATGTTTGGAATTGTTTTGCTCCGTGCGACTTTCATATCGTGCTGTACCTCCAGTCTGTTGCGACATTTTGATTTGATGGCAATCAAATTGGAAAACGATGTCTCACACTCATAAGCAGTGGCAAATGGAAGAATCACCTTCGTTGCTATCTTTGCAACATCTGGATAGGAATGTGACATGTTAATGCAGAAGTCACTGCAACACATTTCCACAAAGATATGTTTCGTACTTCTATCATCCAATATTTGGCCAAGATCAAAGTGTAGTATCTGTTCCGATGGATACTGCACTCCATAGACTGGTATCGTTTTGGCCTTCGGGGCTTGATTTACGCCGGTCTATGGGACGGTCCTGTGCAGTTCTAGGATGCCCACCCTCCCAGGCTTTGCCTCCCCTCTTTGGGGAGGAGTAAATTTATTGCTTACTGCCTGAGGCGCCCCTATCGGGGAATGCCGACGGGGCTGCCCAGGCAATTTTTAATGGCCAGAGTGCTCACCTTCTCGATCGCTGGCTTTTCAAGCCCTACTTTCCCGACCCGACCTTGGGTCACATCTTACTTGTGGGAGTAAGATAAAACTGGCCTTGTGCCTAACCTCCTGACGAGGAGGTAAATAAAACTCTATTAAATGCTCTTAAATAACAGCATCGTCAGAAGGCAGGTCGTGAATGAAATTGCAATCAAATCTACACTGCTTATCAAATTCTCCTAGATTGGGAAAATTACATCTAATTTACTTATCAATATGCGTCGTTTCATTGCGTCTACGATATCTTCATCAATATCAAAATTATTTTCATCAATCTTCTGATTCTTCTTCTTCTTCTTCTTCTTCTTCTTCTTCTTCTTCTTCTTCTTCTTTCGTTTGCTTCACAGCATCTCGTTGTTAGATCACCAGCTCGGTTGAGAAAAGCCATGCTAATGTTTTGTTGTCTAGCACAGCTACGCAGACTTCGCCGTTGGGTGGTTGATGTTTAAGGTATGACTCGATGATGTAGTCTACTGTCTGTTCAGAGTGACCACAGTCGCAGACAGCCGAGTCCCTGAGTCTTCATCATGAAATTATTTAATTGTGAAAATTAAGCAAAGGTTTTCATTTCCAACTTAAAGTACCATAATCCAATCTTTATTTGGAATGCAGTGAGTTTTTCGTGGCAATGGAACATTGCGATTCCTTTTTCTTTGTAGTCCTACATTAATTGAATTTACGAATTCAAATATATCGACCAAAAACGACAAGGACAAGGATTGTAGAAAGCGATTTTAACACTTTGCATTGATATCTTTTTTAGAGTTTTGCAAAAATTGCTGTATTTCAACGCGTAGTACAAATACTCTTTTCAACACTTTTCTCTTTTGCGAATAAAACGTTTGATCACAACAGCTAAAATATCGTTGAACTCTGTAAATGCTGTTTTTACTATTAAAGCTTTTCGATGAATAGTGCAGTGTGTCCCTATGATATTGGACCTTTTTCCCTTCACAAATGCTTGAAACACGGCATCTTAACATTTGTGGCGCTCCATCTGTACGTACACAAACTGCATCCTTCCATTTGATACCTTTTTTCTACGAAAAACTTGTCTACTTTATTGAATATTCCACTGGTTAATGATTTGGAACGAAGTTCAAGCAGAATAAATCTCCTCTGTCTTCCAAAAAGTTTTGTCTTGACTTAGTCCCTTTTCGAGATATGAAAGAACTTATTTGCAAGTGGCGTTTCCTCAGTCTGGAAGGATCGCAGAACGGACGCGCACAGAAGCAAGCATCTAACAATAATTATGAACTTTCATTCATGTATGACACAAGGATGAAACGCAACAAACATGCGACTAGGATTCACGTTCGCGGACATATGAAGGCTAAAATTAGTAAATTATAATTAATGCGAAAAGTTGAAGTCAAGAATTTGTTAGTCATCTCCTAGTTAGCATTACATCCAAATCAATTCTGACCTGAAGTGGTCGTACCTGTCAGCATCCCGTCTATGGGTTAAATAGAATTGCTCCTTGATATGACATGGGACTATATCATAAATAACTATGAATAACTGGTTAAAGCAACCACCATGAATAAATATTTGAAGATATTAAGAAAGTATAACATTTTTTTACCAAAATGACTTGATTCAACACTAAAGAAGCCGAAAAGGATTGGTATGCCGTAAAACATTAAAACCAACAACACATATTGAACTTATTCTTCTCTGATGAAGTCCCATGAATGGAAATTTCTCAGATGTAATTTTCTCTATATTTTTACTAATCACCGCTTATCAAAGCTAAAAGACACTTGACGATAAGCGTTAATGAGATCGATAGATTGTCAGTTGAACGATCTAGAATATTATGAGAGGATTGAAAATGAGGAATTGAATGAATAAATTTGTATTGCTTATGAGGACGGTGTATAACATGTATTTGTTGACATTGGATTTAAAGACGAACATGTTGTAGCCAACAGGGAAGATATACCGTGGTAATGTGTTACACAGACGGGAAATAATTTTAAAATGTTGCTATATTTAATTTTATTGATGTATGGAAGTGAAACCTGGCCAGTGAGAGTTGAGGAAATGCGTTGCGTGGAGATAAATGATATGAGAATGATACAATGGATGTGTAATGTGAGTCTTAAAGATAAACTTGGTTCTGATCACCTGAGAGAAAGATTAAATCTGGACACTATGTGGAGATGTGTGCAGAACAGGGGACTTCGATGGTTAGGGTTAGGGTTGAAAGAATGGATGAAAATTATTGGGTTAGTAGCTGTAGAACAGTTAAGGCAGCAGGTCCAATTGACGTGAGAAGGCCAGGGAAAACGTGGGAGGAAGTGATAAGAATGGAGTTGAGAGAAAATGCGGTGTATAAAGACTTGGCTAGTCATAGGTTAGTTTCGAAGTAAATTTGTTAAAACCGTCCAGCGCATGCCAATATATAAAACAGACGTTAAACTGATGATGATGATGATGATGATGATGATGATGATGATGATGATGATGATGATGATGATGATGATGATGATGATGATGGTGATGATGATGATGATGACGCCGACGACGACGACGACGACGACATTGTTTAAGGACATTTTAAAAAGGTGTGCATATGAATACTTATAAAATATATATATATGTTACGATTGCTATCAGCGTTGCATGTGGTATCTCTAATTGTGGGGGAACCCGCACTGGGCAGAGGCAATTATTATCAAATCAGAAGAGCTGGAAAAAGGACAAGCTTATACGGCTTTCGGTAACTAAAAAAATGTCTTATTTTTTATAAATTCATAGAGGGGCGTTACTTCATTGCTTTCCATGTATGTGCAATTAATTTATTTTTTATATCTTCACGTCAATTTTAGGAATTTATTCAGAAACTTTCAGGTATTATGGTGTGTGTGTGTGTGTGTGTGTGTGTGTGTGTGTGTGTGTGTGTGTGTGTGTGTGTGTGTGTGTGTGTGTGTGTGTGTGCATACGAGTTTGTATGAGTGTAATGAAAGCTTACTAATTCTTTCATCCATTTTGATCAAAGGGAAATAATTTAGATAAGCAAAAAAGAGAGTTACTTCCCCTTTTATATTATTTTGACGTTTATATATATCATAGGTACTCACTGGCTTTCGGACAAAAGTGTAATATCCTTTGTGGTCGGTCTCATGTGACCATTCTCCCAGGCATTATCTCTTCCTTTGAGTGTGTGGGGTTATGGCTGATTTTCTAATACGTCCTCACTAGGAAACGCAAATGGGGCTGACCATGCCTAATTTTGCAATCATTCAGAATGCTCTTTTTGGGGGTAGCTGAATTCCCACAATAAACTGCCCTGTGTCTAACTTTGCCGCTGCAAGAGGAGGTGAGTTAAAAATCTGCCAACATGAAAAATAATTAAAAAGTTTAATCGGTTCAGAAAACCACATTCAACTTTTAAATCAATCTTTTTTCTCGTTTGTTTGCCCCTGTGCGAGCGTTATATTTCGGGTAATTTTATAGAATCACCCCTATCTCCAATCGGGTGGTTTTACCTCTGAAACGAGGCGATTATGTGTAAACACCCTGAAAAACTTGGCAGAAAAAACTCCCTTAACCCTACCACTAACCCTAAGTCCGGGTAATTTGAACTCGATTTAGAAACAGGAGCGATTCTATAAAAAAAAAAAAAACGCTGTTTGGTCGGGTTTATTTCGGCTCGGAAATCGACATGATTTACCTCGTTTCTAATGTGGACGGTGTTGTCTAAACACACACACAATACACACACACACACACACACACACACACACACACAAGAAATAAGAATCGAAATATGACTTTTTTGCTGATAATGACCAATGGTTTTCTCAAGAATCTGAGTGACAATAAGTCTCCTCAAGATTCTAGTAGTCTCCTTCCCTTTTCAGACAAAGTCTGGGTGGTGATATCCCTCCTCGGGTTTTCGATTCTGTTTTTGGTGACACTGCGTTTCTATGTTTTATCAATGACTAGCAGGGCTACCCGGCGTTGCCCGGGGCAAAAGTGTAACATATTTCTATTAAAACTTCTATATTTCTCTATCTGTCTCTCTATCGCCCTCCCTCTCTCGTCACCCCTCTTTCTTCTCCGCCCAGCCCATTCCTCTCTCTCTCTCTCTCTCTCTCTCTCTCTCTCTCTCTCTCTGGAATACACTTTTTATAGATTACTAGAGTCGACATAAGGGAAATAACTCCTTGAAAAAAATCAGAGTAACTTCCCTTTAGTTAGTACATTAAAATGACTGGAAAACCGCCCCCCCCCCCATGATGAAATCTGCTGCAGTTTAGGGTCAAAGAATGGATTTTTTTTAAACATTAGATATAATTCATTCTGAGCAATGGTGATTAAGATATCAACTTTGCCCCTTATATAATAGATTTATAATATTTATATTTATTTCTTTCATATACAATTCATTGTAACTGATCGCTCACTGGTAAAAATTGGAAATCCTGGAGTCTGAGTGACAACAAGTCTCACTGGATTTCCAGTACTCTTCGCTTCTTTCAGTCACTAGTGTTTCTAAATTGGCGTTATCGCACCAGCCGTTTACCATATTGCTCGCTGTGTTATATTATGAGAGGCCCTATTTGTAAAAGGTGTACTTCAGCTAGTATGGATTGTGACTGAGGTCGGAATTATCTAGCTGGGTGCATATTAGATTGACACAAACTTTGGGAAACGAATCTGTTTTCCCACGTATGAGTAACAGACGGATGACCTTAAGATCAGGGGAACAAAGGATTGGGGTTAATAAAGGTCAGAATATAGACCGACAGATTGAGGTGCGATGACGTGGCTTGTTGTTGTTCGCACACAAAGAAACGATAGTTTTCAGAAGTTTACCAATGGATTTGAAGCGAGATGCACGTGCCAAAGCATGCTCTGAAACTGAGTTAAGTCGGTATGGACCGAAGTTAAGTCCCCCCCCCCGTCTGTCTGTCTAGTCTAAAACTCTTATCCACTTAGCAAGCTAATAAGTAAGATATTAAGATGTCATAGAAGTATAATATTATGCGGTCTCTCTTTCTTGGTGTTCTTTTTTATCAGAGAGAATAAAACCCCTTGACCTCTAAAAGAATGTCTTAGACTTTTTCTGTCGATAAATGTAATGATTTGTTCACAGCTACAACTACGACGATCACGGTATAACGAAGACGTTGAATAAAGAGAAATCAACGCGGCCACACGAAGGATGAAAGAGAGCAAAGGAATCAACGGGACGATATGACGGAGAAGACGCGACGACGACGACGACGACGACGACGACGACGACCAATGAGGAAGGAAACGAAGAAAGTCACAGGTAAATTTCGATTCGATTTGAAATGAACATTTGAGTTTTAAAAAATCCACGCACACACACACATTGATACCCGTGAAAAGATATTATCGGTGGTTAAACTCCCAACCCCGCACATATTATAAAGAACACTTGATATATAAAAGAAAAAAAGAAAGGAGAGAAATTGACAGATGCACGTAAAAGAAAGATGAACGTATAAGGATTGAAACACACACACTCACACACATACATTGTAAGGCCCACACCTGCACACACGTATAGCGAACTCTCGGACACCTACATTCGCACGAGATTCATTTCAGAACTATGAAACACGTAAAAAGGACACTTTAAGGACTTTTAATCACATGACAAAAAAACGCAATGTAACAGCTGATATATTATTATTTGTACTCACTAGGAGTTCTCACACAGATCATCGTCAGTGATTGCTCACCGACAACAACCAGTGGTATTTCCTGGAGTCTGAGTGACAACAAGCCTCCCCAGATTTCCAGTATTTTTTACCTCTTTTCGATAACGATGCGGTATCGCAACAGCCGCTTACCATTGATTTCTCGCTGGTAAGGACAATTGGTCTTCTCTGGGATTTGGGTAGAAATAAGTCTCCCCAAGGTCCCAGCATTCTCTGCACTTTTCCAGTGGAAGTCTGGTTTGTGCAGTCCCTCCTCGGTCTTCTCATCCTCCTCGACCCTCTACAAATATATTCTCTGGTGTCAGCCTAGGCCGGCACCAGTTAAAAAATAAATAAATAAATAAATAAAATATTTTTTTTTAATTAATTAAAAACAAAAAAAAATTACTTTTTTAAAATTAAAAAAATTTTTTTTTTTTTCCTTTCAATTCCTTAATTTTTTACTTTTTCTCTTTCCTTATTTAAAAAAATTCTTTTTAATTCTTTTTAATTAAAAAAAAAATTGGGGGGGGGAGAGGGAATAGCTTATAATGTTTCTTGTAATTTCTGTTTCTTTTGGGGAATTATGAAGTGCTGTTTCTTGCGGTTTCTGTTCCTTGGTTCCTGTTGTGGTGTTCTTCGTGTGGTTTTGTTTTCTCCCTGTTGTAAATTCCTTGTGACTGGTTAGCCTTTGTAGCTTATGCGTGTTAGTTTCCGCATTCGAGGATTTTCCTTAAAATTGCAGCTGTTTTGATCATTGTCGTCCTTTGTATGGTTTCGATGGTCCGTTTGATTCCAATTTCTCCCAGTCTTTTCTCCAGTTTTTGGGGGATTGTTCCTAGTGCGCCTACGATTATTGGTATTATACTAACTTTCTTAATGCTCCATATTCCTTTCAGTTCTGTTATTATTATTATTATTATTATTATTATTATTATTATTATTATTATTATTATTATTATTATTATTATTATTATTATTATTATTATTATTATTTACTCACTTGGAGTTTTCTCGTGAGTCATTATCAGTGATTGCTCACTAGCAATAACAAGAGCTATTCCGTAGAGTATGGGTGACAACAAGTCTTCCCAGATTTTTAGCATTCTCCGCCTTTTTCGATAACCATTGAAAATCGGATTGAATTATCCCAGCGGCCGCTTACCATTGATATCTCGCTGGCAACGACTATTGGTCTTCTCTGGAATTTGGGTGGGCATAAGCCTCCCCAAGATCCCATTACTTGCCGCGCCCTTCCAGTAGAGATATGATTGGTGCTTTACCATTTTTTCTTTCGTGGTACTAGCCTCGGCTGGTACCACCACCTGTGTGTGTGTTTTTTTTTGTTTTGTTTTTTTGGTGTATGGCATTTCTGGCAGTATCATTTCCTTTGGACTTGTGTGCTGTTCTTTTTATATTTTATTTGCTATTTTTATTTCAACTTACTAATGGCTAGCTAGCGTTCGTTGGTTATGTGGGTTGGTTTCCGCATTAGGGGATTTTCCTTAGGAGTTCAGCTGTTTTCATTATTGCCTCGTGCTGTATAGTCTCTATCTCTTTCATTCATGTCGCATATTGCTTTCAGTTTTCTGGCATGTTCCGTGTATTTGCTTCGTTTTTTGTTTTTGTTTTTTTTGCCTCCTTGTGATCTGCTGAGACGGCAAAATCTACGATTTGGCAGGTTTTTTCCTTATTGTTGACTATTATTATGTCCGGTCTCCTTGCTTGGATTATTTTGTGTGTTCATACCTCCATGTCCTAGACGATTTTGTGCTTTTCGTTTTTTAATGGTATCTTCGGTTTGCGTACATATCATTTTTCTGAATGTCCCAAATGCAGACGTTTACATAGTTCTCAGTGGACCACTTTTCCTATGCATCTCAGTGGACCACTTTTCCTATGCATCTCAGTGGACCACTTTTCCTATGCATCTTAGTGGACCACTTTTCCTATGCATCTGTGACTGTTTTTCAGTTATTTTGCTGTATCTACTTATTATGTGATTTACGGTTTCGGCCCTTTGTCCACAGAGTCTACATTGACTGTTTTCTTAGGGTTTGCCTAGTTTAGCTTTGATATAGTTCGTTCTTATCGCGTTATTCTGTACAGCTGTCAGTAGCAATTCAGTTTCTTTGTTCAAGTGTCTTATTTGTAGCCGGGTCCAGGTGTTTTCGTGCGTCTTTTCACTGGTTAGTTCCATAAATCGTCAATGTAGCTGTTTCTCTTGCAACTTTTCTCTTCTCGTCTTCTTATTCCCAGTTTCGCTGCTCCCTGTATTGTTTATTTCGGTACTGTCTTTTGATGCGATGATCAGCCTTTCTGTGTTTTGGGTTATGTATTTTTCCAGTTTTTCCTTTGTGTGTAACCACACAGTCTTTACACTTAAAATTCCGCTTCCCTCTTCTCTCCGTTTTACTTAGGGCGTAGGGACGGTCAGTAGCATTTTTGGGTGTAGTGCATTGTTCATGGTTTCCTAGTTTTCTGGTCCACATTCCCGAGTTCTTTTGTCCAGCATATGAATGGTCCAGAATATCTTACTAAAGATGCTGGCCAAATTGTTATTCCTTTTATTAGGTTTCTACTATTTAATTTTGTTTCTACGAGTTTCCTTGTTCTTTTTATGTATTCTTTCCAATCTTCTCGTTCATTTTTGTTGAGTTGATTGTGTCTGCTTCCAGAACTCCCAGATATTTATATTTACCAAGTTCTGTCTCGGGTTTCCGCTTTTCGTCTCTATTAGTGCACACTTATTATTATTATTATTATTATTATTATTATTATTATTATTATTATTATTATTATTATTATTATTATGTGTATTCACTAGGAGTAATCACACAGATCATTGTCAGTGATTGCTCACCGACAACAACCAGTGATATTTCCTGGATTCTGAGTGACAACAAGCCTCCCCAGATTTCCAGTATTCTTCACCTCTTTTCGATAGCCACCGCAAATAACCTTGCAGTATCGCAACAGCCTCTTACAATTGATTTCTCGCTGATAAGGACCATTGGTCTTCTCTGTGATTTGGGTGGCAATAAGCCCCCCCCCCCAAGGTGTTAGCAATAATGGATCAAGAGAACAATAGGGACCCCAGATCATTAACACAAGACGCGGGACATATTTTGGAATCACCGGTTGACCTCGCAATACACGTGGTCTCTATTTACAAAACACTTGTAAATAAATATTTTATTTATTTTACTAAATGCAGTATATTTCGGAATTTTTTTTTCTTTTAACATGTTAATATTTATTTTAAGGCAGAGAGTCCATAAATAAAACAAATAAAATATTAACATGTTTTCTTTTAAAACATGTTTTTGTGTCACTATTTACTTGCCTCCCCACGAGGGCAGAAATGGGGGGGGGGTATGAAATATTTATCACCGTACTTAAGTAATCTTTCGTTTTGTAGGGAAAAATCAAGCTTCCCAAAAAGGGGCACTCTGGATCTTACCTCAGTTTAGAAGGATTTTTCCATACTACACATTGCTCCTAGCATGAGGAGGCAAAACGGATGATTACGCAAGTTATTTTAATAAATAAACGAAATATATACGCTTTTTAAAAAATCGGCTGACTTGTAATCTTTCGTTTTGCCTCCCCACGAGGGCGAAGTTAGACTTCAAAAATCAGTTTCCAAACGGAAGCAATTTAAAATTTATGAAGTTTTTTCCTTTTTTTTCTGTAAGCAACAATTATAAACAAATAAATAAAACTTCGCTAGTTACTCGCCTCCCTACGAAAAGAAAAAAAAGTATCCACTTTTTCTTAAAATACACAACACGAAATATAGAATTGCGTTTAAAATTTGTTTTTTATTTAGTAAATAAAAGTAAAAAAAAAATGATAAATTGTTTTGTTTATTGCAAAACGACAGATTACAAGTCAGCCGATTTTTAAAAAAGCGTATACATGTTAAAAGAAAAAAAACCCGAGTTGTTTTGTAAATAGTGACACAAAAACATGTTTTAAAAAAAAACATGTTAATATTTTATTTGTTTTATTTATGAACTCTCTGCCTTAAAATAAATATTAACATGTTAAAAGAAAAAAAAAATTCCGAAATATACTGCATTTATTAACATAAATAAAAGATCTATTTACAAGTGTTTTGTAAATAGAGACCACGTGTATTGCGAGGTCAACCGGTGATTCCAAAATATGTCCCGCGTCTTGTGTTAATGATCTGGGGTCCCTATTGTTGTCTTGGTCCGCAATAATAAACTCCCTAGTATATATAATATAAGTATTCAGTTTACTAATGCACAGTCGATTGCGACCATTTTTTGTTGACGTACGCTACTCTCCCCCCAATGATGGGGTAATGCCTGGGGGGGATGGTCTCGTGAAAACAGAACTAATACTAAACTATCTCTCCCCCATAAAGGATGAGGTAATGCCTGGGAGTATTGTATCATGACTACAAAACAGATACTACACTACCCCTCCCCAAAAATAGAAGGCCATGCCTGAGATGATGGTATCATGACGAACGAATATATATTACACTACCTCCCAAAGGAGAAGGTAATACCTGGGAGGAGTGTCTCATGACAATAGAACAAATACTACTTAACCCCCTTCCGAATTGAGCATTGAAAGATAGTACACTGAGGTTCTTGGGAACAATATTTTGCGTAACTGTCTCATTCGAGTGTCCACCAGAAAAGAGATAGAATTCCCTTTCTCCGTAACTCACGTGATACCTTTACTTCTGCTTACCCGCTTCGTTCATTCTTTCTGTCCCCTGCTCTGTCAATCATTCCCTCCACCCAGGCCCCGGATTTTCACTATGTAACACTATGCTTAAAGTAAAGATGACAAACACTTGTCCATAAAATTATAATGGTTTGTCCTTATTGTTCGAGTTTCGACGAATAAGTGAGCAAGAGGCATAGAAGTTTGTTGTGTGCAAAGGTGAATTGACGAGGGACGAAACCTCGGGTTCTCTAGCCAAACGAAAAACCGAACTGGTTAAATAACATTTTGGATACTTACGGATCTTAAATTGACTTCCGGCATGTCGCTTATACTATCTAATGTGAACACGCCTTTTTTTTTTGGCATGTCGCCTATGCAACTTCATCAAGCCACGCATCCATTCAGCTCCGTGTTGTTTATTTAGCAAGCGGGTGCGTTTATTTCTGTTTTATGAAAGTGGCATTCTTGTTCTGCTGTAGCCACCGCATGTTATTCTTTCGCTCATACCGGTGTCATTTCTATCTCTCTATAGCCATCTGAATGTAATATCCTCTTTATTTCACTCGCAGTTCAATCGGCATTTTCATTTCACCGTAGGATATTTAAATGAAGTGTTATTTCTTTGTTTGCAAACGGAAGTGAATTTGCTAGTTGTTCTTTGGAGAACGGGGGGGGGGGGGGAAGATTAGCTCAAATTGAAACGCAATCAAAAAGAATACATAGGAAAGAGATTAATAATATGTATAAGTATGACAGCATTTGTGAAATAACTTATCTGATACTGTGATTATATATCTATTTAAGTATGAAAACATTTGTAAATGAGGGTTGATTTTTCACGTCACAATAAACGACTCAGTAAATGCGTCTTGTCCGAACGAGAACTAACACAAAAAAAGAGGGCGAGAATTAACTTTTCGTATTAATCTCGCCAAAATTAAGTGCACGGGTAAGTCGATTTTTTCATTTTAATCAAAAAAATATCAACTTACCTTTAGCATAGAAAGTGGTGTATTAGTATAATAAATGCTGGTACCAAAAACTACAATGATTAAATTAGTATACTACTTACTTACATATACTTATATCTCTTACTTACATCGTGGTTTGATGAAATGACCTCAAAGATCGTCTGTAGAAACACATTTTAAAAAATCTTCGTTTCTGCAACATTTTGCCTATAAATCGGTTAGAAAACTAAACCTAACAATTTAAATATTTAAACCAAAAAATATGGTCGTTTAATTTTATTAAAATAAAACGAATGAAAAAAATCTAATAAAAGATAATTAGAATTAAAAATTGAACCCCCCCCCCCCTCATCAACACCATCACCAGATTCAACATGCTGATTTTTTATTCGTTAATTTAGCTGTAAACAACGATAATATTTTAAAGCATTGAAATAACAGCTGATTATTTTTTTGTTATAAATGATACAAAAAAAAACAAATATGTTTGCAGCTGGCGATCAGTTGATTTATAAATCACAATTTTACTTTTCTCTCGAAAAAACAATTCGGAGATTTTAAAAAGAAAATTAAGCAAAAAAAATGTCAGTTATGAAAATATAAAAAAAAGTGTACAATAATAATCTATAACAATTAATAATCAAAATTGTTCAATAATAATCTATAACAAATAATCAAATTTGTACAATAATAATCTATAACAATTAATAATCAAAATTGTACAATAATAATCTATAACAAATAATAATAAAATTTGTACAATAATAATCTATAACAATTAATAATCAAATTTGTACAATAATAATCTATAACAAATAATAATAAAATTTGTACAATAATAATCTATAACAATTAATAATCAAAATTGTTCAATAATAATCTATAACAAATAATCAAATTTGTACAATAATAATCTATAACAATTAATAATCAAAATTGTACAATAATAATCTATAACAAATAATAATAAAATTTGTACAATAATAATCTATAACAAATAATAATAAAATTTGTACAATAATAATCTATAACAAATAATAATAAAATTTGTACAATAATAATCTATAACAAATTTGTACAATAATAATCTATAACAAATTTCTTTAATAGTTAAAACAAAAAAAATGTATTTTAAGGCCTATAAATGTGAAAAGTGTTTAAACGAGAAAACAAAAACATTACGAACATATATGAGTTTAAGGGGGTTTGTTGGATTGGCAACTGAATATAGTCCCACTCAACCAAGTGGTGATAAAGCCATCGACCTGATCACCGCACCACGTGATAATTACTGCGCTTCAGAGGTATCACGTGACATGAAAATTAGGCGCCAAGTGTGTTCTTTCAAAATTGTATCTTCAGTCCGAGAATAAAAGTTGTGCAATACGCACGTATTATTGTTACCCCATTCTATTCTTGTCTTTTCTTCTGTCTTCGTGACTCATAGTCTACCACGATGTTACGCTCTACCCCTCAAAGCTTAACAGACAAATGCTTAGCTTAAAAATGTAATTCTATTTACTTTAATTTTATGGTGAAATTAGAACATAATCTTAAAATGATTCGATAAAGTTTGATGAATTTTATATGAATAAATGTTTTCTTACCTGATGGCTAAAATTGATTGGGTTGCTTCTTCTCTCGCTTCATGTTCGCCTGATTTTACCATTGAGAACACATTTTCAGGCAGTACAGAAAAAAGCATTACGCTGTAGATTTTATTTATGTAATGCACTGGATGTCAGGTGTCTTGATCCTTTTTTATATAATATTGAAAATATACAGTTGCTGGTTATGGAACTTATCCCCTTTTATCTCGAATGGGTCACCAATGTTCGGATTGAGGGTCGTGTCCCCCGATTATAAGCGTGTATGTTAAATCAAGCAATGTTGCATGCAAAGACAGAGTAATAATTAACAAACAAGATGAGGTAGTTCAAATAACGTTTATTGAACGTGTGTGTACGTGGAATGATGTGTGTCGATGGAAAAACAGTTCTTGAAAAGGTATAAGAAGAAATGAATCCGGCGTGGGGAAAGTCTTTGAAAGCCGTACACAAAGAAAGTGAGTTGAGAACTCTTACCGTTGTTTGACCACGTGTTGACAGAAGAAACGTGTGTTGGTAGTTGTTATGCCGAGGCCAGTTGAAGAGAAAAGAGGCTGATTTTTCGTTAACATCGGTTTTTATAATCCGAAGGGCAGATAACTCTGGTGTCGCTTTTCAGCGCCACCTGTCGGTGAAAAAGCGACACCTAACGGCCAACCGGTGCAGTTATGTTTTGAAAGGAGGAGGTAACTGCTACACATCTAACTGCATGTATATAAATTATGAATTTAATGAGGTTATAATGTTTTCCGGCATTTCTTGTCGGTAATCGCCCTGTGTTGATAAGCACATTAGCCTGATGGCCAAAGTTAACCATCTTGCCTCATTTATAGGCCCAAATTTCCAGGCAGCAAATAACCCTATGAGTGAGATATTCATTTTTGTATTCCATCTCGTTTGTAAAAGTCGATTTGTATTTCAGTTCATTTGCTTATTTTAGTATTTGATCTCCATTTAAGTCCAACATTTCTTTATACAACAGAATGTATTTGATATTTCGACGCTTGTTCGTAATACTCCACCACCCGTTTATCTCAACTTTTTTGCTAACCAATTTTTAAAATCTTTTCAGTGCACAATTACCTATCATGTCGCTAGAGAATTACGTGTTTTTTGGAAATTTTTCAGATATTTTAGAATTTAGGAAGGGGGATCAGTTTCCTCTATTAATTTAACGTAAACTGATCACCCACTTTTTGACCATGTTACATTTTGTTGTTTATTCACCCATTTTTTTATTACCTTTTTACAGACCAAATATTTTTCTTTTTTCTGTGTACAATTACCTAACATGCCGCTAGAGGATTCCGGGGTTTTCGGAAATTTTTGGAAACAAATTGTGATGCTCAAAAAGCATGGAATCAGTTTACATTAAATTTATATAAGAAAATGACCCCCCACTTATAAAATATCAAATATTGGAAAATATTTTCCAAACAACACGGAATTATGTAGCGACATATAGGTAAGTGTACACCGAGAAGAGAAAAAAATTGGTCAGTAAAAAATTGCGAAGAACGGGTGGTGGCGTATTAGGAACAAGCGCCGAATGATGTCACCCCTGTTAAGTGAGTGCAGGCATTATCTGTAGGCCAGAGTTCTCTCCTCTAGTGAGTTGACTTTTCAATCCCACTTTCCCGACCTTGTATCAAGTCTACCCGCTGTGGGAGGGAGATGAATACAAAAATAAAAAATAAACAGTTTGTAAACGATAAATTTTATTTAAACCATAGATTGAACCCTGACAGGTACTACCATTCCTCCGGGTCAGAGTTGACATAGGAGTAATTGCAACTAAGAGAAAGCTCCACATTCCCCATAGCTCCCCAATTGGATCTTCACTACTAGATTCAGTTTTGTGTCATACCAAGAACAAATTCTATTTACCCTATAGATGGGACTCTCACAGGTACTACTGTAATACGATGAAACCATGACAATCCCTACTACAGGTCAGGCAATCATGCAACTGGAGTCTTTTATGGGGACCATGTAAATTTTCTTAAATATTCGATATAGAAGTTTCAAACAGAGTGAAAATTCCCGTGAGATTAATTTGATGTTTTTATCAAATAAGAACCATAATGAGTTAATTGATAAATATGACAATTATTGATGAATTCCTATAAATGAAAAGACAGGTAGCTTTGAATAAACAAAGGCAAATGCATATTTCAATGTGTGATTTTTATTTCAATGTGGGAGTTTTATTTGAGAATTTGTACTTGTGTCAAAAGATCATAGCTTGCATATTGTGGTTAAAAAATAGGATCCGCACCAGTTGATGATATCAAGCAGAGAAACATAGTTTTTTTTTCAAATGTGATATGTGTTTTACTAACCAAAAATTTAAACTGTCCTCATTTTGATTGTTTTCAACACAACATTTTGGCTATAGTCTTCATTTCACATCACAAAATAATCCAGAAACAAAGTTCAAACTAAAATTTCAGCATCCAAATCTCTAGTGTGGTCTCGTAGTCGATTAATCTACGTAAACAAATTCACTTAAATGGAAGATGAAATGAAATAATACAATTCCATAGATTAAGTAGAAGGTTTAGTTAAAAATCTATAGGTTATCCTATAAAATGGGCAGGGTTCACAGCAATGAGTTACGATAACCAGAATGTTGTGGCAAAACAAGGAGGACACTACTTACAAAAATTTCTAAGGAAAAGTTCTTCACCTCACAATGTGAAAGTAGTAATTAAAACTTCTTATCATTTCTCACTATTGATTTGTTATCATCAAGAATCCACCCAAAAGAGTGTTCTTTCTTTTTGCGGTATAGAAAAGAGAAAAAGTACTCCCCGGATCCCCATGCTCCACCATAAAAGAAAAACTCAAAAACCACAAAAATCATTTTATTCTTCAAAAAGTTTGTAGACAATGGTATTGTAGAAACAGTGAGTCCTGTGTTTCTAATGATCAATTACTTTTTCTAACTGATTGTAAAGCGCAAACAATAAAATCATGTATTTAAAAAGAAAGTGAGTTTACCTTTTACAATAAATTAGAAAGAAAGCTTTGACATATATATTGGCACCATATAAAAGAATCAGCATGTCCTTTGTTTCTAATGATCAATAATTTTTCACTGATCATAAAAGAAAAACAACAAATAAGTAATTAAAAAAGAAACTGAGTTTACTTCATGAAAATTTAGAAATAAAAGCTTCAAAATCCATATTTATACCATACCGCAAAATGAACAAACGGATTACTTCAATAAGAAAACTATGTTGACTTCAACATGTATTTTACACCAGACTCTTGCAGAAATAATTAGTTCCTTTGTTCTTACAGATCAATAATTATTCATAATCGATCAGATTGCTAAATTTCAAAACGTTTAGTGTTGGTTCTTTACTTGGAAGACTGAAACACAATAATTCTTGAAAAATATATTTGATAAACAGATAATTCCATGCATTATCTTTGTATTGAAATGATGCATTCCAGACACCAACATGGACATTTTTGTTAAAGAATTTCTGCAAACCTTTGATTTGACAGCATTGAACATTATGAAACAGAAAAATACCCACTGAACAGTGGTATCCAGTGGAACTTTTAAATCACTACTATCTATTTTTTTAAAAAAACGTCCATACTCATGATAATAAAAGTCAGTATCATTGAATATTTCCTCCGCTGTAAGACAATCGTTTCGTGTGATATATCCTGCTATATAAAAAGCGACATTTTAATATCTTTGGGGATACTAGTTTCTAGGTCTGGCAGGTGATCAACTGTTTGGCACGCCAATTCATCCAACAGATATCCGCATTTTGAGCAAGTATGGCCTGGATCATGGCTATACTCTCTAACATCAATGTTCAACTGAAGAAGTAATTTTGGTTTTCAAATATGGAATTTCTGAATAAAACTTTGCAAGGTAATAAAATAAGTACCACCAGAACCTTGTCTCAATTTACAAAATTCAGTTTCAAGATAGTCGGTGCTAAATTCTCCAAGAATGACAAAATTGAACCTACTGTCAAGTAAATGTCTGCAAACATCAATTAAACGATTTTATTTTCTTTCTTTGCTTTCCTCTCATTTGTTTTGTCATACTTCCAAAATTTGCAAAAAATGTCAAATTTCCATTATTTCGATCTGATAATACTCTTTTCAGTGGATCATTTGTCTTGGCACTTCCATAAGTATCTTTTACACTCACTATTTTCCAAAATTTCAAAACTTCTTCAATGAAAGTAACAGTTTCTTTTGTATCATTATCCTGTAATAATGGATGAGTTTTCATTGCAGTTACAATCTCATCATAAAACACTTTCAAACAGTGGGACACTTTTTGTCTTTCAACTGGTTTTGGAAGAACCGCTAATTCTGTTAGTTTTGATAACTTAACAAATTGATTTTTGTCATGCGCAAAAAGTTGTTCACTATTTCCCATTTTGCTGTCATTTCTTTACCATCAGAATAAAACAGCAATTCTGAACAAGCCTCAGTTATCCAGTTATTGCGAATACTTTTAATATATGTACATACTCTAAAAGCAAATATATACCATTTTTAGTAATCCAAGGCTTATTTTTAACAGTATCAAATTTCTTGAATAAAGCTTGATTAGTCGGATTGTTTTCACAAATAACTGCAATTACATGACCTTTCGAATGATTAACTAAATCAATAACATTTCTAACATTCTGAAACAAAAATTCTTAATTTTGTTTGACAACTGAGATCATCTTAATCAAACTCTCTAGCCACCATGAAACATTTGATCATAATATCCAATGCAGTTTTTGCTAATGCCTCTTCAGAATCTTTGGCAACGCCAAATATGTTTCCCCATTCGTATTGTAAACTCACTTTAATATAAACTTCATCAACTAGGATGATACATTTTTTCTGTTTATCTGACAATTTCCTAAACACATCATCAAGAAAATTCAGATCATCTACCTTCGAAACATTTGAGCTCATATTCACTAGTGTTTTCATGCTAGGTAATTTGTAATGATTTCGAAGTTTTTTTATAAAGATACCGAGATGTGGCAAAATATTCAAATGCTCAGACAAGCATTTCCGAACAGTAAACTTTTTTGCCAACTATTCGTGGTGACATAACTTCGATATGTTGTCTCAAAACGTGTTTCTCTTGTTCAATCTTCAAGTTAGTTTCTTCCTCAATTTAAAACCAATGTTGAAACTTATGTATTCTGTTTTTCAACAGGAAAAAACGTGTGTGAGTATACTTGCATGGTAACATTAAAACGTTATGTTTAAAACAAAATTAATAAAAATGTCGGAATACTTCCAGTAAAAGACTAGATGAACTGTTGATTGTTAGATTTGTAGCAGGTAACTACTGGCACAAAATCATGATGGGCAATATCAACACACAAATTTGTAAAATTAGCAATTCTATCTTTATCTAAAAAATGTGCAAACTCATCATTTTGTACACTTCGCACAGAAGCAGAACTCTTTTTGTTGTCCTTGGTCTTGGTAAATGACTTGGTATTACACTTGATGGCAAATTATTAAATATTGGTGGAGGGTTTTGGGTCGTCATGTTCCCATAACAAACATAGTTTCATAACCAGGTGGAAAATGCCTTTCACAAACAACAGTGTCTGAGTGGTTAGGAGTGTTAGCTCTTGGTATTACATTTAACCGTCTTTCTGGGAGAGGAAACGCTCAGACTTTATTTTGCTTATTATAATTGCCTCGACAGGCTGTCACACAACACTTTTGACCATTTTGAGAAATATTCAACAAATTATTTAAAACTAAAAAAAAAAGTAAAAGTGATATTTCATGAATTAACAGAGCTGTGTACATGTAAATAAAACGTGTAAAGCATATATAGTATACTTCTTAAGAATATATAAAAGATTTAAAATTCAGAATGTACGATTTATTAACAAATTCTCAAAGAAAATACTTTTTTTTTTTAACTAAAAAAAAATGTAAAAGTGATACTTCGTTAATGAACAGAGCTGTTTACATGTAAATAGAACAAAATTCAATTCTGACTTTTAACAGTATACTGACGAATTTATAATCCAAATGTAAATAATGATAAAATAACAGAACCTCAGCTGAAATAAATTTGAGGAGTTAAAATGTATTGTAGGTATGAAATTTGCTTGGAACTGTGATAACGAAGTGCTACCAGCTAAAAAATTATCTGGTAACTGACTAGCCCCCAGTTCAAGCAGCCAGACGTGCGTTTAGCCGACATGTTATGGGTATGGCCATGGATGAAGCCCAAATTTTATTGCGTATCTTGTTAATCGCAAGTGTCTGATGCAAGGGAAATAATCCAATTCATTTTCTAGTTTCTCGTCAGAGCAAAGTTGATTTCCTTTGTATAAAAATGAACAAGAAAGTTTTTCTCCTTTCTTTATGAAATAATGCTTTTTATTTTTTAGTTAAATCCAATTACAAACGAACAAAATGATGAAACTACGCGGTGTTGTTACACCGACTCTCTCTTCTTCTCTACTAATTGGTCTCGCCATCAGGTTCTCTGCTCTATCAATCAACAGTGAACATGTTAGATAATATTTTATTTACGTCATTCCATGTCAGCCCTGTCGTAAACGGCTGTGACCCGATACCCGATCACAGCTTCCCCGGACAATACCATTCTTGTAAGTTCAAGTAAGTGAATGGAAAATTCCATTAGAAGTTAATAATAGAAATAGTGATGCGTGTACAGGAAGTTGAATTATGGGCGGAAGTGCGAAATGACACGTAAGGAGAACGGAAGTCTTTCTCTTTAACAGACGAACAAATTGTGTTTAGTCGCATTTCTCGAAACTACGTCTCCGCGGGGTTGGCTGATGGGAGACTTATGTGTAACCCCGGAGTGTTATGAGAGAATGAAACAATAAGATATCAAGGATCATTGAGCAAAATCGTTGATGTAGTTTTCTTCTTTTATATTGCACATAATTGCAGCTGGCAGGCGAGAGAGGAAACAGAAACTTCGGCTGTCACATCACACACTGCGACTACAGCAATACGACTGGCGGGGTCAGTCGCCCAGGTGCACGAACCATAGGGATCGAAAGACACCCGGCCATACTGTTACGGTTTGGTTTATGGCGCGAGAAATGATTTTGCCGGCGGATGTAACTGAAACCAAGTCACGTGACTGTCAGTTTTGCAACTTTGTTTTACCTTTGTTTGGAGTTTTTTGTTTGTATGAAAATGTGATCGCTGCTTTAAATATTGGCGTAGGCGTGGCTTGTGTGTTTTGACACACGCTCTTACATGATAAGACATGTTAATCCTATAAGTGTCATTTATTTGTGCGTCTGTAGGAGTTTGATGGATTAGGCGGCTAAAAGAGAATTGTCGTGCGTTATCGCTGATTATTCTTGTGAGAATACCACGTTCCGGTGTTGAATATTATAAAAATAAAGTACATTGATAGGTTACCTCCCTTGTCATTTAAAATAAATGACACCCTTGTCTTCTAAAATAGCCCTTTTTGGTTTGACAATCACGATGAACTTAATTTTGTCGAGATAACTCTGAAAGCTCAATTCTCGTCCTCTTTTGAATTAGTCTTCGTTCGGCTAAGACGCATTTATTGAGCTGCCCATTGTGACGTAAAAAGAAATCCCCTTTCAGAGGTGATGTCATACTAAAACGGACATATAAGATTCATTCTTTCATAAATGGTGTCACCCTTAAACCAAGAGTATGCTCTCATATTTAAACGGACAGTATCAGATTCTCTTATTTTGTCCTTTAGTTCATCACATTCCATGAGCTATGTTTCTGACAAAGGGGGAAGAATTGCTATTTTCTGGGTCTGAAATCTATCCATATAACACTTATCGTTGGCTAGTTTATTTTATGTTTACCTTGAAGTGGTATTTTTTAGCTCCTTACATCAAGTGACTTCATGCCTTGTCTGGAGCGATTTCCATAAAAAAAAGTTGGTCTTTTAACTGAACCGCAAACACCCATTGTTTGCAAGACATTTTTGTATTATAATTTCGAAACATATTCTTCATCCCTTTCGTGTGTATTCTTCTTCATTACGTTTTCATGATATTAAAATAAACTTAATTATTTAAAGAAAAAACACAATAATAATCACTGTGATAATTTGTTTTTATTTTCACCGTTGTGTTTTGTTTTTGTTTTGTTTTGTTTTGTTTTGTTTTGTTTCGTTCTACTAATGAGTCTTACACAAGGTCAGTTTTTATGCAGGGCACCCAGCTCCCCCAAAAAGGGCATTCTACATGGAACATAAAATCAAAATATCCCCTCCCCCTCTGACTGAGGACAGAACAGATATTATATTTTGATCCTAGCCTGAAAGCCCGGAATGCGGAATGAGTCACCACTTATCAAGGCTAAAAACACTCGAGGGCAAGAGTTAATGAAATGGATGGATTTTACGTTCATTTGTCACATTTTTCCAATTTTAGTTTCAATTTTAGTTTAATTTAATTTCTTAATTACTTTTATTCACTCCAAACAAGAAATATCGGCACTGAGACGTAAGTGCCTACTGTGATTAGGAGACACATTTATAGCGGGGTATTCTAAGGCGGGAGTTGTGCAGCGAGATGCTTGTTCACATTACATTTAAATTTCTGCATATTGGTACAGTTGGGGAAACAGGAAGCAATGAGGGAATTCCAAACGCAAGCGGTCCGAGGAAATAAGCTGTTAGAGTAGAAAGTTTTCCCGGCATCTGGGAATTTCGACAGTGAGGGGGTTGGATTTGGCTGCTATTCGTATTTACGGCGATTAGCAATAAACTAACCCCTTCTCAAAGAGAAGGTAAAGCCTGGGAGGGTGCACCCCCTAAAACTGTGCAGGACAATACCCCAGACCGGCGGAATCAGGGCCCGAAGGCCAAGACGGTACCGGTCTACAGTGTAGCATCCATCTGAACAGATCCTAAACTTTGACATTAGCCGAAAGGCCAAGGAGGAAATTTTTATTTTAAAGGAGAATATTTTTTTGTGTATTTATAAAATGTTTATGCTTACAAATCAAATTAATCTACACAGCATTCGCATACGTACTTTTTAAAAGTTACCATTTATCAAGGTTAAAGGCCACTCGAGGATAAGTGTTATTCAGATGGAATGATAGCTAGTTGAAAGGAAAAGAACTTCTTTAGGGGATGTAAGATGATTAATGGAATGACATAAGTTTTGTTACTTGTTGGGATGGTATATGACAGGAATATGCTGGCATTGAATTTCAAGACGACTATGTTCTAGTCTGCATAGAAGCAGTTCCGCGGCAATGTGTTCCACATATAAAGTGACCTAATAAGAGCTGACCTGCCGCAAAACTAAATCAAACAAACGAATACATGAAGTACAACACTCTTGAAAGGTGATAGAATGAGTTACGGGCCGTGATCCAGCTGTGCGCATGCTCGGCTGAGTGATGTGATGATTCATGCAAAAGGTAGGCGGGAAGACCGAACGGGCTCAGATTTGCTAATCTGCTCGCCCACTATTTTGTCCAACATGATGAACGTGTGCGAATTGAGAGGTAGAGATCGACGCCTTATTTATAACGATAGCCGAGGTAGGCTGTAATTTGTAGTTTGCGGACAGAACATTCAATAGAAATGCGAACAATGTTAAATAGAAATAAATTCTTCAAGCGTATAATTCGCTGCTTAATGACCAATCCCCATTTCTTTTGTATACTTTTGATTTACTCTCCGCATTTAGATTGTTTTTGTTTTTTGTTTTTTGTGTGTGTTTGTTTGTTTCAATAGCTTGCTCGGTTTTGGGGTTGTTGTTTTTTTTTTTACTAATGGGTCACTGCTTATCAAGGTCCAAGGCTATTCGAGGACAAGGGTTAAAGAGATGTTTTTTTAACATATTTCACCCCAAACAAGACAGGCCACCACTGTAGACGTAAGGGGTTTGCTGAGAATTAAGGTGTACGTGTTGGGTGTCATCCTAAGTTGTGAGCTGTGTAGCGAGATGTCTGTTTACATTAGTTTTAAATCTCTGCATGTCGGTACAGTCGGGAAACAGGGAGCAAGGATAAAGTTCCACGAGGAAAGAAGCTATTGGAGTAGAAGGCTCTTCGGCACCGTGGGGACCTCCACAGTGAATGAATGTGATTTTGCTGATTGTCGAGTTGGTTCAGTTGGATGATCACACAGTGGGAAGACTGGAAACAATGGGTGAAATAGGCAGAATTTGATTATCCAAAATGGCTGAACAAGTATTGAAAGGAGATCAGAATAAATTTTCTATTGTTTAGCGTCAACGATCGGGTAAAGCGGCGTCGCGATGGTTATAGAAAGGGGACCATTGTCGACATGTAAATCGCAGCTTAATTGTAACAACATACTCCATTATTAAAAGGAGAAAAAAATGAGCCAGCCGGACGTTTTAAAAATTAAAAAAAACAACTTCATAATAAATATTAATAACGGTTTAGTCAGTAGGACGATCGTTCTTGAAACATGAGTACAGTCATTATACTCCTTATGGATGCACACCTACCGTAAACAATGAAGGAAAAATATGCTTCGCTAATGTTCGCACTAATATTTTTAATCGGTGAAGTTAAAAGAACAAAAGAAAAAAAACGTCTTGAACAGGAAAACAAAGAAAAAAGTATTTTATATGAATATAAGTCCGAACACTGGCGAAGCCTACTTTTTCCGTCACTTTTGACGAAGGGTGTACACTCGTATGATATATATATATATATATATATATATATATATATATATATATATATATATATACATAATTATTATTATTTCATGTATCCACATAAAATGTGATAAGCATATATATATATATATATATATATATATATATATATATATATATATAGGCGGCATCTTCTCTTGCAGGCATGTATTGTTGAATATAAAAGACAACTCATGTCTAGCTATCCTTTAATAGATCCTTTCAATAGTCCGAATTGGGATCTTAGTTTCGGAGGGGAATTGGCTGATGAATTTGCCATAGTTTGGATTTGTCTCCCAAGTACTTTCAGACCCATCCGGGTCCATCTTCAGGGGAATGAGGTTAATCAGGTACAGACCATGTGTTAGTATTATAGAAGGTTTTAGCGGGAATTATGTACTAAGTACGAAACTATATTTAGAACTATAGACATTTTAGAATATTATTACTGATATTAAAGTTAATTCTATTAATTAGGGTTTTTTTGGTTTTTATGTATAGGGCTTCTAATATATGGAGTTTTTTTTTTGTTAGTACTATATTCTAAGATTTTGGTATTTCTACTAAGAGTTATATATATATATATATTAATTTATTAATAAAATAGTTATCCACAGACACGTTTTTCGCCATACTACAGCTAATTAGCATGGATGATTATCACAGGAATCGAACAGTGACCACATGCGCTAACCATCACACCACAAAGCGCCTGACCGAAATTACGTGACAAATATCGCTTTATAAATTTATGACATTGCTGTTTTTTTTGTTGTTGTAGTTATTGTTTTAGCGATAAATTGCTGGTATTTTTGCTCGCCTCGAGCATTAGGAGTTACCTCCCTTAGATACGGAACGTTATGGACGTGTTTTTATTTATTTATTTATAGATAAAATAGTTATCCACAGACACGTGTTTCGCGCCGTACTACTGATCATCAGCGCGACTGACTTTGACAGGATTCGAACTCGTGACACTGGAACAGTAATCAAGTGCGGTAACCATCACGCTACGAACCTGTTCCAAAGTCTTTTCGAAGGCCGGTTTGATGAGGGCCTTCTTATCGTAGTGGAATTTCTATTTTCTTCTGTTTTTTTTTTTAGTTTTTTTTTTTTCAGACTGTCTTGACTTTTATTCTTGCTTTTTATATGATCCTTTATTCATTTTATCCTCTGGTTTGAATTCTCTTTTAAAAGAGTCTCTTTTGGCCTTTATTCGTTTTAAAAAGGGGAAAACAATTCCTGGAACAATCCGACTAAAACGCTCTTCTTCGAGGTCTGGTAGTAAACCGTTTCTTGGCCGAACTTTGGTGCCAACAAGAGGGGGCGCAGCTCGTCACAAGCCGATTGGTGCACGGCAACTTCCTACTTTTCTTACAGACTACTAGCACACACACACGCACCATTAAGTAAAACATATGTTAAACTGATGATGATGATGATGATGATGATGATGATGATGATGATGATGATGATGATGATGATGATGATGATACCAGTGGCAAATATTGGCCTCCCCCACTCCATGCATATCTTAGCCCCAAATGAAAGTTCCCAAAGTCCTTATCTGCAGTAATGAAGCACACTTCCATTAATCAAGGATGATTTCTAAACAGAACTTTCGACACTGGTCAGTCAATCACTCATGAACTTCACGAACGACCACTTTACAGAGCGATGGTTACTGTCTGGTGTACAATGAGTGATTTTGACGTGTGAGCTCCTTATTCGGAAGGTGTCACGAAACTGTTACATCGGACCTTATTCCGAGCTCTTCCAATAACGTCTTCCAGTTACTCGCCACTCAAGATCCGGATGATGTATGGACCCAACAAGATGGCGTCACATCGCATAAGTCTCGACGCTTATTGAGAATCTCCTGCGACATTTTTCCAGGTCATCTTGTTTCTTTGTGAGGCGATATTGAATGACTATATGGCGCGTATCTGACTAGTAGGCACCATGCACTGTTGATCCCATATCCCCAAACCCTTTATCGCCGCATAATACATGTAAAAACAGTGGCAATATTGTTTATGTTCAGTTATATATCCGTCCTACTAAATTAGTGTACTTTTATTACCCCCCCCCCCGAGTCCTTTAACAATTCGATAAAGAATAATCCCTGACGATGTTAAAAATAACAGCATATTGTTTAATATATTTCACAGGTAGTGTTTACACCCTCCCACTGCAGAGAGATGTGACACAAGGTCGACAGGTGGGGATTGAAAAGCTAGCGCACTAGAGGAAGTGCGCACTGACTCACAAAAATGCATGAGCAGCCCCGTTAGGGGTATCTGAGGCGATTAGTAATAAACTAACCCCTTCTTAAAGCGTGAAAATGTAAAGCCATGACCTCCTAGATTGCACAGAGCCATACCTCATCTTTACGGAAGAAAGCCACCTAGCTTCAAAATGGTCCAGACTCCGTCGGACTGAGTGTCGAGGACGTATCCTAGCCTCTGTGCACTGTATTACATAGGTAATTGAGAAAAAAGTAGTTAAGAGTTCGACGACGGTTTCTTTCGGTGGCAAACATTGAAGACAGTGACTCATTATCGTCGGGCGTGCATAGATACAGTAAGCTCTAAAAAGTCATGTTAATGAACACTGAGTGAAAATGATTGTGGTGTAAAGACATTCGTTTTATTTTCACCCTTCAAAAATGTTCAAAACTTTCCGGACAAGCTAATACTTTCTTTCGTCCAGTGGTTAATTCTCATATGAGCCGACATTCCTTTCCGGACTCATTCAGTAGGGGGAAACTATTATTAATTACTCATCGCTTTCTCTCTGTTCATCCTCGCTCTTTCCTCCCCCCACCACTTATCTTTCTCTCTCACTCTCTCTCTCGCCCCTTTCCCCCCCCTCTCTCTCTCTCTCTCTCTCTCTCTCTCTCTATCTATCTATCTATCTCTCTTCAGTTTCTTTTTCTCATTCCTCACGTTCACTTTAAAATGCCTCTTAATTTTCTTTACTTTAACTTTTACTCTCTCCCCTCTTCTCTTATTTACTATCTCTCTCTATCTTCTCTCTTACTCTTCTCTCTCTCTCTCTCTCTCTCTCTCTCTCTCATTCCATATCATGATTTTTTCGCACTCAAACTCTTATATACTTTCTCATAGAATGTGACCCCCCTCTTTCTCTCCTTCACTTTTCTTCTTTATCTACACGACACTAATATTTATTTCGTACAATTTTGACTCACAATTTCTCTTAAACGTATAAACACATATAAAATATACCAACACATCGACGAGAAAACGACCCTTTGCAGTCTGTATTATAAAGATACCTCATAAAATCGAACACTCTCTCTCTCTCTCTCTCTCTTTCACGTATATCTCTTTCTTTATATTGTTATCGTTCTACCCCCCCCCCCCAAAAAAAAAAAAGAACTAACTCAATCGAACACATGAGCGTCTCTTTTGGGCAGTAACGATTTCCCACCTATTTTTAAACACTCTTCTCATTCGATTGCGCCTTTCAAGACGGTCGCATATTTTTAGTTTATTAACAAAATAAAACAACACCCAAACAAAACGAGGCTGACTACGTGATTAGTGAAGTGTCGAAACACGGTCACGTGCAACAACAAAACAAAAGCAACAACAACAACCAAAAAAAAAATAAATACGGTGAAACGAAAACGTGGAACTTCCTTTTCATGTGCTTGAAACGCGTGTCACGCTAACCTGACAATCAACGGAACGCAACCTTGGGTGAGTCCATTTTATTTTTTATTTGAGGGGACTTCTTTTTTTTCTTTTTTTTTGTCTATTTTATTTTGTTTTACTACTTTTACGACTTTTGAATTAGCATTTTTTTTTTTACTCAACAAACACCCGAAGATTTTCAGGACTCTCCGCTTGTTTCCATCACCATTGTAATTCGTTTGGTGTGTTCACACCAGCCGCTTGTTATCGTGTTCTCGTTGATAGCCGGTGGCATTTTGGGGAATTTGAGTAACAATAAGCCTACTCGCGATTCCAGTATTTTCTGTACCCTTTCAGTTGTTCCGTTTTATAACCTTGTTCTGCATAACCTACTTTCGTGTCAAAGAACAACGTATCATCATCAGCATCGCCATCACTAATTATCACATTAACACCATTAATCCCTTTACCCCTTATTTATTTATATTTATTATTATTATTTACTCACAAGGAGTTATCACACTGGTCATCGTCAGTGATCGCCCACTGCCAACAACCTGTGGTATTCCCTGGAGTCTGAGTGACAACAAGTCTCCTCAGACTTCCAGTATGCTCCACCTCTTTTCGTTCATCACCGCTGATGACCTTGCGGTATCGCAACAGCCACCTACCACCGATTTCCCGCTGATAAGGGCCATTGGTCCCCTCTGGGGTCCGAGTGGCAAATTATTATTATTATTATTATTATTATTATTATTATTATTATTATTATTATTATTATTATTATTATTATTATTATTTTCTCGCTAAGAGATTTCACACAAGTCATTATCTGCGATTGCTTACTGACAATAACTAGTGGTGTTCATTGAAGTCTGAGTGACAACAAGTCTCCTTAGATTTCAATTGCAAATTATTTTGCGTTAATGCATCAGCCGCTTACCATTGATTTCTCGTTGGCAACAACCATTGGTCTTCGTTGATGTTTGGGTGGCAATAAACCTCTCCAAAGTCCCAGTAACCTCCGCATCCTTAAATACATTATATATATATATATATATATATATATATTGGTGGTAGGCCGAAACAATTGTATACGATGGGAATAAAAAGTTATAATTTGGTGAATTTGTGGGAATTTGTTCCCTACATTTAATTCGGTTTTTACAATATTATAAATATTTTGTTACAGCTCTAGTCTGACACTATCTCGATAGTTTTTAAAAAGTTTCATAATAGCTCGCTATTATGAAACTTTTGGTTATGAAAATTTATATTGGAAATTTTAAATATATATATATATATATATATATATATATATATATATATATATATTTTAAATTTTAAATTTTAAATTTCCATTGTTATATATATATATATATATATATATATATATATATATATATATATATATATATATATATATATATATATATATCCATATATATATCCAAGCAGGCGTTGTTGAACGTCACGGAACTTTCTCGTTTGTAAATCTTCTTCGTGGGGTTCTCAAACCGTCGAGCTATCCTTCTGGTTTCAGGTGGAAGTCCGTAGAGTATTTCACCGATTGTTCTTAATTCGGCCATTTTTTTTCGAGCGCTTTCGACTTTTTTAGTCGTCTTCAGAATTAGTTTTTTTTTTTATAAAAAGACTTAAAGAGTTAATGTTTTATAGGTATCGTTAAGGGCGAATGAAGGAAAAGAGAGAGTGTGTGGTTGAGTTGATTTTATTCTATCGTTTGTGTATTTGGTTTTATTGTTTATTTATTTATTTTATTAATCACACACCCTCTCTTTTCTTTCATTCGCCCTCAACGATACCTATAAAACATTAACTCTTTAAGTCCTTTTATTAAAAAAAAACTAATCCTGAAGACGACTAAGAAAGTCGAAAGCGCTCGAAAAAAAATGGCCGAATTAAGAACAATCGGGGAAATACTCTACGGACTTCCACCTGAAACCAGAAGGATAGCTCGACGGTTTGAGAACCTCACGAAGAAGATTTACAAACGAGAAAGTTCCGTGACGTTCAACAACGATTGCTTGGATAATGACTTGCTGCCTATATATATATATATATATATATATATATAAATTCATATACATTTAACGTGTATAAATAGTACATATAGTGTAATAAAATAAATTACACGTGTTTCTGTGTGTATAACAAACAGTGGACATAACCTTTATTTATATATATAATATATTTTTAATTTTTAAATAGTTTTTAATGAAACTGAAATAAATAAAACAAAATTAATAATAATATAAATATATAAAAAAATATATTTAAAAATGAAATAATCAAAGGTGGAGTATAAGTAGTATAATAGATTCGTCCGAACTCTATAAATATACAGTAGTTTTGTAAATAACAAATACATTTTTTTTTAACAAAGACGAACAACACAGGTAAGGAGAACATTCTTTATAACAAAATAGGTTAGCAAAAAACTAGATCTGATATCCAGAACGTTTTTTTTTTGTCTTGTTTTTATAAGGGAGGTGGTGTTTGGTCAACACTGCTGCGGAGCCATGAGATAAAGTACTGTTTTTTTTTTATCCCCGAAACTGTTTTTCATTGTAAACAACTGATGATCCCTTCAATAATATTAAGTCTAATGTACATTCTTGGAAGCTAACTAATACAATTATTACAAAAGATTTATTTACAAGCAAAGGAATTTTCTAACGAAAGACTTAGAACTAAAAAGTGTTTTCTTTTTCTCCTCTCATATAGTTTTTAAAGTTGAAAAACTTTCAAAGCTATATATACTGGAGTATTGAATACAACATGACTTTTGTATCGGGGTTCAAACCGAGTGACCGGCGGGAATTGTCTCCTCCCATACTGACGTTTGCAGGTTTGGCATGAAACACACGTGTAACTAATAATGTTTTTATAAATAAAAATCATACTAAAAAACAGCTCTACTTGTTATTGAGCACTTTTTATAAACACTAGAGTTTCGTTGGATTAACATCTATATAAACAAATATAATACATGTACTATATATATATATATATATATATATATATATATATGTGTGTGTGTGTGTGGGTGTGTGTGTGTGTGTGTGTGTGTGTGTGTGTGTGTGTGTGTGTGTGTGTGTGTGTGTGAAAAGACAAACGGAAAACAAATTTTAAATACAGGAAACAATCATCAAAGAAAACGCGAGATTTTTACCGGTTTCGTTCGGATCAACGAACGTCTTCAGAAAATTGAAACCGGTAAAATCTCTAGTTTTCATTGATGATTATTCCCTGCATTTAAAATGTTTTTCCCGTTTGTCTTTTTTCACACATCTTGTCTTTCACGGCATTTCATTTTTATGATATACCGTGCATTTTACCCTCATATATATATATATATATATATATATATATATATATATATATATATATATATATATATATATATATTATTATTATTATTATTATTATTATTATTATTATTATTATTTAACTCACTAGGAGTTTTAACACAGGTTATCATCAGTGATTGTTCACTGATAGTAACCAGTGATTGTTCCCTGGAGTCTGGGTGACAACAAGTCTGCCCAGATTTCCAGTACTCTCCACCTCTTTCGACAACTATTGCAAATGATTTTGCGTTATCACAACATACGTTTGCAATCGATTTCTCGCTGGCAACTGCCATTGGTCTTCTCTTGGATTTGGGTGGCAATAAGCCTCCCCAAGGTCCCAGTACTCTCCGCATTCTTTTCAGTTTCTAGTTAGTGTTCTCCCTCCTCGGTTATTCCATCCTCATTGAACCTTCACGACTATGTTATGTTGTATCAGCCGAGCCTGGTGCCATCACTTTGGGGTGGGGGCGTAGTTCATCAAATTTCTTGCACTTACTGTTCCTTCGTTTCATTTTGTGGTATTCTTTCTGGTTGGCATTCGTAGCTTATGTGGGTCGGTTTCCGCATTCGAGGATTTTTATTAAAATTTCAACTGTTTTCACCATCGCTGTCCGTTGTATGGTCTCAGTCTTTCCTTTGATTCTAATTTCTTTCAGTTTTTCCCGGAATTTTCGGGACTGTTCCTAGTGTTCCTACGATTGTTGGTATTATATTGACTTTCTTTATACTCCATATCCATTTCTTTTCTCTGTATATTTGCTTCGTTTTTTTTTTGTCCTCTTCATCTTCACCCTGTGGTCTGCTGGTACAGCAAAATCTACGATTTAGCCGGATTTTTCTTTCTTGTCAACTATTATGACATCCGGTTTTCTTGCTTGTATGAGTTTATCTGTTTACACCTCCATATCCCAGAGGATTTTGTGTTTTTTCGTTTTCCAGTATTGTTTCTGGTTTATGGTGGTATCATTTGTCCGCGTATTCGAAATGAATTCGTTTGCGTAGTTCCCAGTATACTGCTTTCCCCACACAGTCATGTCTGTTCTTTTATTGTTATGGGGCCAGTTTGCTGCATTCACTTATTATGTGATTTACTGTTTCGTCTCTTTTTCTACACAGTCTGGATTTACTGTTTTCATGGGTTTTATCTATTTTAGCTTTTATGTGGTTTGTCCTAATCGCATTGTTTTGTGCAGCCATCAGTAGAGATTCTGTTTCTCTGTTCAAGTGTCCTTTTCTTAACCCTGCCTAGCTATTTTCATGGATCGCTTCTGTTGTTAGTCTTAATAAACGTCCTTGTGGTTGTTTTTCTTCCCACTTTTCTTTTCTGTGTTGTGGTTTATGTATTTCGGCAGCTCTTT
This sequence comes from Sepiola atlantica, assembly GCA_963556195.1. Classification (NCBI taxonomy): domain Eukaryota; kingdom Metazoa; phylum Mollusca; class Cephalopoda; order Sepiida; family Sepiolidae; genus Sepiola; species Sepiola atlantica. Next base: position 39,707,195 of record OY744531.1, read on the forward strand.
TTTGTGTGTCTTCCACACAGTTTTTTATACTTACCAGTCCTCTTCCCCATTTGTTTCTTTTCATGTAGAGTGTGTCCGTATTGTCTTTTGGAAATAGTGCGTTGTGCATGGTCATTAATTTTCTAGTTTTCTGGTCAACGTGCCTGAGTTCTTCTCTAGTCCAGCCTATGAATGGTCCAGAATATCTTATTAGTGATATTGTCCAGGTATTTTCCCCTTTTTCTAAATTTCTGCTATATTATTATTATTATTATTAATATTATTATTATTAATATTATTATTAATATTATTATTAATATTATTATTAATAATAATAATAATAATAATAATAATAATAATAATAATAATAATAATAATAATAATAATAATAATAATAATAATAATAATAATAATCATCATCATCATCATCATCAATAGATAATGCTATCCTTCTTCGGCCTTTCTCTATCCTCTTAGACATTCCAGAACTATTTTCTGTGGCACCAACTAATGTTTGTGTCACTGTGTTATATTTATTTTTATTTGGGGGAGGGAGGCTGGGTCAGATCATAGTATTTTTCTTATATATCTATCCATACAGTGTAACACAGGAGTTCCGAACCTTATTCTACTTGCTTTTTAAGATTAATTTTTAAAAAAATTAAAATTTTAAATTCCTCCTAATAATTTGAAGAGACATTTATTATACCAGAATTATGAGCCCTACAGCCTCAAATTCTAGTATATATTAAATATTAAATTGTTTTCAACGCTAATACGGAGTTAAAGCAAAATAAATTGTTTTGAGCTATTAAAATAATTTCCAACGCTATTGATAATGTTTAACCATTCATTTATTTTTTAATGATAGCTTATGTTTAAATTCATGTTTTGAAACATGACGTAAATGATAAATATATGATGTCACACCAAAGCTATAATTATTTTGTTGAGATAATGTTTTAAGCTCTATTTGTTAGTCAAAATAGGTCAGTTGATAGAACTTCAGTCTGAAGAGCTCAAAGTTTCGGTTTCGATTTCCGGTCATGGCATCCGTTTTGCTTGTTGGGAATTTATTATTTACTATTAATGCATTATTTTATATTTCTCAAAGTAGTTAAGATATTTGATATTTCCAAATGAGACAAATTCCACAATTTATGTATTACGTTTAAGAAAATTGTTACTGACGGACGGGCAAAATCTCTATTTATATAACATAATAAATACTTTTTTAGAGTTTGAATTACCTACTAGACACCATCCTCGAGTGTCTTCGGTCTCTCTATACAAGGATTTACCAGGACAACCTGACATGAGGATACTTCACCCTACAAGTAAACCCTGATCAAATATTTAAAATAACATAGTATTCGAAGCCCAAATATGATCTCCTCGACACGGTTATACAGTGGCCGATAGGAGGAATGGTGCACCATCTCTAAGTAATGTTACCTCAAGTAACAGCACTAAGCTGGATACTCCACCAGACAAGATGAATTCTTGTCCTGGACCCCGGTAAAACTAAGAGAAAACAAAAACGATATACTACATACATAGTTAACTGGTCAATTAGGGAGAGGAAAATTAATGTTCTTAAATTCTTTGCTTACTCAGCGTTTAACAGGTAAAGGAGAACTTTAATGGAATATTCGAATATCTATATATCTTATATGGAGATCAAGTGTTAGCCCCAGGAAGGAGCCCCTTGATTTCTGAGTACTTCGACTGAAATAAAATGTAACAAAATAAGCTTTGGAGAATTTTTTCTTTTTTAAACTTGATTTAAACCTGATTTAAATTGCAGTTCATTTAAAAACATATTATCTACAAACAATTGTTTTTGCCCATTTCGTAAATATACATATTTATGGTATACACAATTTACCAAATTGTCACAAAGAAGCTTCATCAGTGTATAACACTCCACAGTCAGACTGAAAAATAAGATGCGTTTAATATTCATTTAATTAATACATATTTAATTTCTAACTTCTTTTTGATCACCCCACACAAAGAGAAACGTTCCTTAGACTTTTTTTTTGCATTTAAGAGTTCATAATACATTGTGTCCGCCATATTTGTTTTTCCGTTAGGATGTTCATATTTGATTAAATCGCTAATTTTTACTAATTTTTATTTTAACTATCATTCTATCCTATTACGTAGTCAAATAAGTATTATTATGTAAAAAAAAACAAAACAAATAAACTACGTAATTTAATATTTGTTCAATCATTACTTCTGGTCATAATTAGATCGCCCTATCTTTTATATTTCTGATTCCCTATTTATATTTGAATCGCTTAATAATTATTCCTAGTACAATTTCTAGTATTTTCCAAAGAAAGAGAGAAAGAGACAGAGAGATCCAATATTTATAGCCCGTGTGTATCTACCTGCTTTGGAAATTAACTTTTAGATAACACAAAAATGTCACCTATCTGCTTCTCTGACTATATTTTTATTTAACTCTTTATCAGTTATCCTCTCTCTCTCTCTCTCTCTCTCTCTCTCTCTCTCTCTCACACACACACACACACACTCACTCACTGCTTCTCTCTGATTCCCTTTCAATCTATCTTTCAGCCTCCTTCTCGGTATATTCTCTATATCACTTTCCCGTTCTATCTCAGTCTCCTGTCTGGTCTCTTCTTCTTTTTCAGCGTTCATGTCTGTTTTTCGCCAATCACTTTTTCAGCTTCCGTTTTTATACACTCCCAATGTCTCTCTTTCTCTCTCTCTCTCCTTCTCTCTCTCTTTCTCTCTCTCTCTCTCTCTCGCTCTCTCTCCCCATTTCAAGCTCACACGTACACAAACATACAAAAGTGTCACTCATGCATAATCATAATCATTTTGTCACATGAGATAAACAAAGCTTTTCATCTAATCTCTACAAGTTTTTTGAAAAGATTAAGACGCACGTATGTTACTTCTAAATCAACTGGGCTCCTCAGAAACTTTAAGGGACCCACGAAAAAAGTTTCTATTTATTTTGTTTTGTTTACTAAGAGATGTACGTGTGTTTATCGAAATTTTCCAGATTTGATTTCGTTTTTTTATGTCACGAATAAAACGAAATTTATCTATTTTTAGTTTTTACCAACCTAGAAACAAATATTTGATTTAAAAAAATCATATATGCATTTATGGGGTCCATCGATGATTAAATAGCTCTGAGGGGACCCACAAGCAAAGTAAGTGAGGAGACCCCTTTTCTAAATGAATGGCACAACTGCTAATAATAAAAGCACGCACACGCACCCGTACACATACTTTTAAGAACATAAACTGGCTGGAGCATCCATCTACGCTGAGTTAGAGATTCGATTTATAATCATAAACATTACGTTCTGTACATTTCTTTCAATAGTTTTAACTTATCTATGTATCAACCGTTTATTATTGTAACTCTCTTGGAGTTCTTACGCCAGTCGTTATCAGTATTTTATCGTTCGTAGAAATCTGTGGCTTTCCCTTAACTTAGTGAGAGTAATTCCCCACAGATATTTCAGTGCCTTCGGTTCCGTTTCGTCATTATTGTAATCTGCATGATATTCTCGCACCAGCCGTTACTAGTGAGTTCTCCTTTATAGAGGCTAGTGTTTTTTTCCGGGAATCTGAACAACGACGACGACGACGACGACGACGACGATGATGATGATGATGATGATGATCATCATCATCATCATCATCTGATAATTTGTTGACTCCTTCAATTTTAGGAACAATATTCCGGACCAAAAACAGGTAAGTACCTCTCTAATTCCAGGTACGACAAGGACACAAACCAAACACAATAAAGCAGGAATGAAAAGAACGAACCAAAAAGCCATAGAAAGAAATGAACCACAAAAAGAGGATAGACTGGTAATGGAATGTTACTACAGAAGCCGCCACTCCACAGAAAGAGGCTATTGGAAACGAATGAAAAGTCTATGGAACATTTCTACTGACCGCCATACAACTGAACAAAGGATAGCAGATCAAGCAAGACAGATCCTAAAGAGAGTGTGGGTCTCGGAGCTGGAATTAATGGAAATCAAACAAACGATAAATAGCGCAACAGATCAAGAAACATAACTTGGTGAATACCCACTAGGATATAAGACTGGCAAAACATAAACATTTCGTGTTCGCACGTGCGTTATCAATTATCCTAAAAAAAATTAATGAGATCGCCCGACCGCCCAATGTAAGTTAAATAATCTGCTGTCGCTGGTCTGCAGAACGTTTAGTATTTAATAAAGTAACTATAATGTCACAGAAAACAGTCACAGAAAAATCGCAATTCATCGCTGCAGATAATGCAGAAACTTATGGTTAGTGTTTTTGATCATACCTAGTAGTAGCTTTTTAAAAAGTGAGAAATTAACAGTTAAAGTATTAAGAAAGATACCGAAGCAGTGCTACATAGTTGTGTTATTTTTTCTGTTAGATTTTTCCACAAATTTATTTGGATTTAAATATTAATTAATTCTTGGTAGTTTTAGTTCCTTTGGGCTTGTGGGATTGTCTTTTTTCTTTTTTCTTCTGTTTTGTATGCAAGGGGAAAATCGTGACAAAACCTTCCTTCTTCATCAGTCTTGTTTGAGTTCACTAGTTATTCAACACTGTAAACACTGTGAACATTAAAGTCACAAGAATGCTAGCAAAAGGCTGAACAGAGATGATATGGTCAAGTTTTCAGAGGTGATCTCTTCATTAAAGATGCCCCTACCACACAGAAAACCGTCCCTAATGTAAGCACACATTCTGTGTCTGTGAACTTGTATTGGGCATGACCTTTCTTTAGTATGTTATTGAGTAACATCATGGCTATGATAAACAGTAGTGGTGATAGAGCGTCTCCCTGAAAAATGCATCTCAGTATTCTTATCTCAGTAAAGTGTTGTCCTTCGACTATCAGTTCCAGTCTCCATGTTCCCATTGCTTTCTTTATAAGATTGATAAATTTTTTTCCGATATTTTGTATATTCTAAGGCATTCAATTATCCGTGCTTGGAGAATTTTGTCGTAGGCTTTCTTGTAGCCGAGCTAGAGTTTTCTTTTCTGTTGTTTACCTCTTGTATAATCTTTTGTATTTGTACCTCTTTCCGCTTTTCGTCATCCTTTCTGTTCCTCGATAAGTAATTTTCGATAATAACGGGAGTGGTAGATTTGTTCTCTCAATGGTGCCGTTAAGATTTTTCACTCGGTTGGTAGGCAGGTTATTGGTCTCTAGTTGCTTGGGATCGTTCCTTTTTCACTGTCTTTATGTATTAATGTAGTTCTTCTTTTTGTCATTCACTCTATTTACTTCTTCTGTTCATGTATTTGTTTCATTCTTTCTTTACTTAGGGATGGGAGTTTTGTTTTGTCCTTGTACATAATTTATTTGACGTGTTCAACTCTTTCTTCAATTAGATTTGTGATTTTGTAGTTATTGCTCTCCACAGTTTCATTATTATTATTTGTACTCACTAGGAGTTCTCACACAAGTCATCGTCAGTGATTGTTCACTGATAATAACCGGCGGTGTTCCCTAGAGTCTGAGTGACAATAATCTCCCCAGATTTCCAGTAGTCTCCACCTCTTTTCGATAACAATTCAAATGACTTTGCAGTATCGCAACAGCCGCTTACCATTGCTTTCTCGCTGGTAACGACCATTGGTCTCCCCTAGGAGTTAAGTGGCAACAAGCCTCAACAAGGTTCCAGTACTCTCCGCACTCTTCCAGTGGAGTTCTGGTTAGTGCCCTCCCTCCTCGGTCTTCCCAACAATTTTGTGTGGTATCAGGCAGGGCTGGTGGGGGGGGGCGTAGTTTATGAACTTTCTTGCATTTTCTGTTCCTTGGGTTCATGTGGTGATGTTCTTCCTATGGTTTTGTTTTCTCATGTGACGAGTTACCGTTCGTTATTATGCTGGTTGGTTTCCACATTGGAGATTTTTCCTTAAGATTGCATCTGCTTTCATCATTGCTGCCTTTTGCATGGTCTCAATTTTCCTTTTGATTCCAATTTCTCCCAGTCTGTTTTCCAGGTTTTTCGGCACTGTCCCTAGTACTCGGGGTCAAGAGTGACCAGGACAAGACAAGAGAGAACTCAGCTCCTTTAAGTATTTACTTACTCACCTATATGTTAAACTAGAGTGACTCTCTTTTTTGTTTGATTGATTTTTTTAGTAAACCTTATAATATATTCGCATATATATAACAATAATAAATACTCTAAAGGAACCAATAGCAACACCCCACTGCAGCTTCACAGTAAATCTGATCGCCAGAAGTGTATTTCTATCTTACTATCCTATACGTCTGTTTACACCCGGATGAAAGCTCAAACTGCGGTTAAATATTTAAAAATTGGCAAAACAAAACGACGCTTTTTATGATGTAACAATAAAGGAAAAGTTCAACTTGTATGATCCAAACAGAGCAGCACAAATACAACCGACGTCCTCCAAATTCCGTTAAATATTTCAAATTTGACAAAACAAAACGACGCCTTTTTATGCTAAAATAAAGGAAAAGTTTGTCATTTTCCTTAGGGTTGTCTTAAACGTTTTTTCATTAATTTCTGTTTCTGTTCCTTCTTCAATTTCCTGTAGTTCATATTGCATGTTTTTCAGCGATTTTGGCATTTTTGTTGTGCTTTTGAGGCTTTTCCCATATCTTGCTCCAGATATATTTTGTCCGTGTCGGGTCCGGTTGTTCTGTTGTTATTGTATTTTCTCCGTTTACGTTTTTGTAGAACTGGCTTTCATTGTTTTCAAAGGTCCTGTTCTGTTTGTGATGTTCCGATTTGTATCTATATCGTCTCAGTCTTCCTGCTTTTGCTGCTATCTTTTGTTTTAGTTCTTCATGTTTCTTATTTAATCTTTCCATTGCGAGTCATATTTCCGCTCGACCATCGTTCCCTGTTCTCTTTCATCCTGTTTACAGTTTTAGCTTCTTTTTGAAGTTTGGTGATCTGGGTGTCTGATTTTTTATGCAGGCTTTGTTGGTCCATTTTTTCGTCCAGTCTTTTTTTTCTTTTTATAATTTCATACTTATTGATTTTTCCCCTGCACATATCAAGTTGTTAAGGTCTGTGATAGTGTCTGTTGAGATGTACGCGAGTACTCTGTTTAGTTTCTCTGTTTCTAATTTTAATTTATTCCAATCTTCGTTCCTTAGAGATAAGAGTTTTATTTTAGTCTCGTTCATGAACCGTTCGATGCTTTCCACTTCTCTTGCTTCTTTCTCGGTGAGTTTTGTGATTTCGTAGTCTTCGTTTCAGTGTCTTGTCAGTTTTCTACTTGTGAGTTTTGTCAAATATTGTTTCTTGATCTGTTACGTCATTTATCTTTTGTTTGATTTCCATTGATTCCAGCTCCGAGAACCACCCTCTATTGATGATCTGTCTTGCTTGATTTGCTATCCTTTGTTCAGTTGTATGATGGCCAGAAGAAAAGTTCCATAACTTTTTTTATATTATTATTATTATTATTATTATTATAGCTGTATCAATGGTATTTACAAAAATGTAAGATATAATGATGGGTATCGTAGGTAGGTAAGCGGGTAGTTCGTAACCACATAACTTATATATAATGACTGCTCTAAAAGTAAACAATAGTTGTGCTACTTATATTTACTATTCAAAGTTTGGTGAAGATAATTTAGCATAAGATTAAGCTTCCGTTTCTGATATCGCGGTTTTGAATCTCGAAAACGATGATGAGATCGAAACATTCATTAAAGCATTTGTATTCGTAGTTGTAAAGGGCGGCTAAGAGATACAAAGCTCTGATTGGCCAAGTAAGATCACGTGTTACGTTAGAGTTAAATACTCAGTTAAATTACATTTGTTATAAAAGATATGTGTTTATGTGTATGTGTGTGAGTCTGTTTAAATTGTATTTTTGTATTTGGCGAGGAGTGCACAATTTCCGCATGTTGTAGTATATTGATTACAAATTTGTTGCTATATTACTTTTTTTTAATTTTTCTTGACTTCTCATTGTTATGAAGAATAAATAAATTAGTCGCAACGTTTCGACCGCTGTAACCTCCGGCCTTCTTCAGCTGTATCTTTTCGAACTCGGGAATATTTCTGTCTAACTCGGGAATCTGGACGGAATTTCAAACTGAACGCTTTATTTAATCCACGGGGTAGCATGTTCTCGTTCCGTCAGCCACGACTGGGAGAAAATAAAATTCAGTTCTAAGTGATAGTCATCTGAAGGTTAAAGGTTCAATCCTCGGTGCGGGCGATACGAAGAATTTCGAATTACTGAAGACTTTTCCCAATCATGGCTGAGGGAACGAGAGCATGTTACTCCCATGTATTTAATAACGGGTTCCGTTTGAAATTCCGTCCAGATTCCCAAGTAAGACAGAAATATTCCCGAGTTCGAAAAGATACACCTGAAGAACGCCGGGGGTTACAGCGGTCGAAACGTTGTGATGATAACACTCAAGATCAGAACGGTAGTCCGAATAATCCAAATCATATCAGTAAGAATAAATTGTACTGTAGTTTTAAAAGACGTGAACAAAATAAAACACTTGCATTTCCATCTGAGACAGCGATTACCTACTTCGCCCCCTTCTCTCTCTCTCACCTTCTCTATCTCTCTCTCCCCCTCTCTCTCTCTCTCTTTCTCTCTCTCTCACCTTCTCTATCTCTCTCTCCCCCTCTCTCTCTCTCTTTCTCTCTCTCTCTCTTCTTCATTCATGTTCTTCTTTACACCTAGCTATATATCTGATCGCGTGTCTTCACCATTTTTCACTTGCGTGATACATTTTGGGGTGAACGGAGAACTAATCCTCCACTGTGTATTAATTTGTATATGAATAAATATAAATCCGTCCCGCCACACAAAAGTTAGTGAGTAAAAAACGTGCCTTTTTGTTAGCCATCAGACGAAACTATTTCAAGTGGTGATAAACGAGAAAGCAAATAACAAGTTCACAACCCCGCTGCCTGAAATGAAAGAAATACTAGGAAAAAATCGATTAGAGTAGAAATGTTTTCCAGCATTTCGGGACCTCTACAGTGAAGGGGTGGAATTTTGCTGCTAGTCATATTGGTCGTTTATATTTGCGTGCAGTAAGTTGACGATAGCAGATCCCGGGAAGTACTTGTAAAACAAGCACAGGGATGCAACACTGCAGCGATGGAACAGGGGCTGGCGTTTGGCAGAGAGTGCAGGATCTATTAGGTTAAAAACTCGTTTTTGCACTCTTTCCCAGAGGGAGAGACTAGTGGTTGGTGCACCAGCTCAGATGTTGCAACAATACTACATGTACGAGCGAATAGTCGCTTTATAAAGATATATTATACTGGCAGGTATGAAAATGTTCTAGCCCAGTAAAGGAAGCCTACCTTCATTGCAGCAGACTTGGCAAAATCTTCTATGTACTTATTCTATTTTATGTTTCCTGTGAATGTAATATCCTGATAGATGAAGGCGCATAGAGTCATGCCGGGCTGGTGCGACCAGAATCAGTTAAAAGAACATGGATATCCGTTAGTTAAGTAAATAAAACATCTGCCTCTCAGCCACTCTCGCATTGCCGTAATGTTGGATCCCTGTGCTTATTTTATAAGTACTTCCATGGTATGTGCTTAAATGAATTTACTACGGTCGTACCTCTTTAATGTAACTACCCCAACCCACCGACTAGCAGCAAAATTACACCCCTTCTCTCTCGAGGTCTCTAGATACCGAAAGATTTTTTACTCTAGCTTCTTTCCTCGGATCACTTGCCTTTGGAATTCTCTTCCTGCTCCCTGTTTTCCCGACGTACTAACATGCAGAAATTTAAATGTAATGTGAACAAACATCTTGCTGTCTAATTCCCCAACCAGTTTTCTCTATATAAATCTGGCCGCTATCACAGTAGCCCTTATGTTTGGTGCGAATCAAATATTGTTTAAATGTTTAAACCATCGTCGTCATATCCTTTCACGAAGAAAACACGAAGAAAACACGAAGAAAACACTTTAAAGTTATGTAATTTCCTGATAGATAAAGGCGCTAAGACCGATACTGGATTGTGCGACCAGAATCAGTTCAAAGAAAATGGATACCCGTTTACAAGTCAATAAAATATGATGTTGAAACCCTCGTTGTCATCTTCTTCACGAAGAAAAGGATTTTCAAAAGCATTGTAATCCGTGACCCACAAATAACGTTTTCTTTTTAAGTGTATTTGTATGAAAAAGAGGGATTAATTTGTTGCCATCGTGAAGGCGAGTTTTATACAAAAGGATTTGCCCCTTTGGTGCTATTTTACTTATAGGGCGATCAAGTTAATTGTGTTCATGTAAAAGCATTATTTTGTACTTACTCAGTCATATTTTATCTCTCACGCCCCGAAAAAGAATTTTAAAATATCAAGCAGAACTTTAATTAGAACGATTTTTCCATTTCCATATGGGTTATATGAAATGGCGAGTCTGCGATTTTCGGAGTGGCCGGTTAGTGGCCGGTTAGCTAACTAAGGGCAGATAAGTGTCCCCTTGTCTATTCTACCGACCGCTCACAGCCCAAAATGTCGGCTCGGGCACAAATACAGGTTGAACATCGAAATGGAAAAATCGTTCTAATTAAAGTTCTGCTTGATATTTTAAAATTCTTTTTCGGGGCGTGAGAGATAAAATATGACTGAGTAAGTACAAAATAATGCTTTTACATGAACACAATTAACTTGATCGCCCTATAAGTAAAATAGCACCGCCCCTTTTAATGCTTAGTAATATGAACTGCAATATCGGGTTATAAAATGTTACAGATTATTGGCAGCAATCTACCTCGAACGTTAAGTGTGCATATCATTTGTCAGAAGCTTCCAGTTATCTCTAGCTAGATAAAGTTTGGCATGTTCTATGCATAAGATTCACTCCTAAACTAATTAATACATTTATGTATAGTTCAAAAAATATTAAGCAAAATTGTCTCTTTCTTCTCCCGTAAAAATAACTTTTAATAAACAAAGCAACTATGTCGCTTCTTTATTTATTGAGAAATGTAACAATTTATATCTTTTTAAAACAACAAATATTCTCTTTCTTTTAATCGTAAAAAATAATTTGCTGCTAAATATTTACTTTTAAATAAATAAAACGAAAATGTGTACGTTTTTATTTAATTTATTTATTGTTACAATTTGATACTGATACAGTTTGTGACCCATGCTAAAATCGACTTTTCGTCAGCATCTTCCGGCAATTTACGTAACCAGCCGGAAGATGCCGAACCGTTTAGCTAATCAGATTAAAGCAGACGTCTGTTTTTTTTTTCTTACCATAACCCTAACCTAGTGAGTCCGGTTCAAAAGCTGTACCATTATTAAAATAACTGATAATTAAACAAGCCTTAACTTTATCGTGAAAAAGAAACATTCTTTTGAAAAAAAAATTATAACATTTGTTTCATTACATCTTTTTCGTAAAAAATAAATATTTTGTTCATAAAACTTAAAATACAGTGATTGTTTTTATTTTCTTGCTTTAAATGTTAATTCATTATTTTTCTTGTTTGATAGAACAGCCTCGTTTTGATTTTGACGCCGGGCCGTTTTCAATCGGCTTTTTCCGGCTGTTTACGTAAACATCCGGAAGATGCCGACGAAACGTCGGTTTTATTATGGGTCACAAACTGTACCAGTACCTACCAGTTAAATCGTTTCCTTCTTATTGTAAAAATAATTGTCAGGTAAATATTTTTTGAATAAATAAAACGAATCAATGTTTTGAAAGAAATCTTTTTTTGCACTGCATTTTCGGCGATCGGGCGATCCCATCTTTTAAAAAAGTTGAGAAAGGTGATAACGTACGTACGAACATGAAATTTCCTTAACATATTATTATATAGATATTACTCATGTTGACTACCGGCTATTCGCGTAGGAATCTTTAAAACTTCCCCGAATTCAGTATTTGTTTTTATTTTATTTTTTATTTTTAGTTTTGTCGCATTCCAATCCGTCGGAGAGAAAAGAAACCGATGCTAACGTTTTTCTGTATTTATTTTTTAAAATTAATTACTTTGTAAAAGTCACTTTCTTTCTGATTCAAACAATCGAACCTGACTTCACTTGGTGACGCAACGGGTCCTGTTTTTCTATGTCGTCGAAACGCCATAGAAAAAATGACTTTCTAATTTCATGTCTATCACTCTCTTTCTCACTGATTCTATCTATTTTATACCGTTTCGATTACAATTTCTTCCGTCCATCTCTCTCCCTCTCTCTCTCTCTCTCTCTCTCTCTCTCTCTCTATATATATATATATATATATATATATATATATATATATATATATATACATATACATATATATATATACGTATATATATACATATGTATATACATATATATATGCATATATATACATATATATACATATATATATACATGTATACACATATATATATGTATGTATATATATATGCATATATATATATATATATATATATATATATATATATATATATATATATATATATATATATATATGAGAAAGGAAGAATGAGAGTAATCCGACGTAATCGGAAATGAAAAAGAAAAACCAAGAGATAGTTGTTTATATAAACTCCTCACAGCCTGGACTCTATATCTTTTCATCTCACCACCATGTAAACCCCAAACTTCGATGTACTCGCATGACATTTTTCTTCAAACTATCATCCTGAAGAAGTCTTAAAATAAAGACGAAACGTTGATGAATATATAAACAGCTATCTCTTGGTTTTTCCTCTTTTATTTCCCATATATATATATATATATATATATATATATATATATATATATATATATATGTGTGTGTGTGTGTGTGTGTGTGTGTGTGTGTGTGTGTGTGTGTGTGTGTATTTATTAAGAGTCAAATGTAATAAAGAAAGGAAAGAATAAAAAGATTGAAATAATCCAGTATAAAAAGGGAATATCACCACAGGTAGTAAAACTATTTAACTGTAACTGAGAGGGGGAGAGTGAGAGAGAAGGGGGTAAGTACACCAAGCCGAAAGCGATAAATTTTGGATTTTGTCTTTTTATTTATTTATTTATTTTTAATTGGCTTTGCAAATTCACTGTTTCCTGATTCAAACAATCTAACCCGATTTCAATGGATGATACAACAGGTCCTGTTTGTCTGTATCGTCGAAACGCCAATCTTTAGACATCAACGGGTATTGGTAGTTAACAAAAGTTACGTATGTAATGTATACTTTTGAGAACTATATATTTGTTTAAGATTAATTCTTTGTAATAGAATGTGTCTGTTGCTACAGCGCCAATTTTCTCTTTTCCTTGACTTATCATTTTCCGTTTTTTAGTTACCATAGATGTGGCAGATTTTTTCTTCAAATTAACTTCACATGATCTTTTTTCTATTTTCTTCTTTACTTAATTGTTTGAAAAAATATATATATATATACATATAATTACATAAACAATATTACAGTTTTACGTCAATCAACCAACGTTTCGATGCGACCACATCTGATCAAAGACTGAATAAAATTAAAAAGCGAAAGGTGAGAATATCGAAGGGATTCTTTGATCAGATATGGTAGCATCGAAACGTTGGTTGATTGACGTAAGACTGTAATATTGATTATGTAAATGCTCCACTTGTTATTGAGCACTATTGAAAGATATTGGTTTATGTTCATATTATTAACATATTTGAACTTGATCAATTAATATATATATACAGGGTGTCTCAAAAAAATGTACTCACTCTTAGAATGACGAGAAAACCTTTATTTACCTTGGTGCGCGTTATCAGCTTTGTTTGAACAATAATGGTCATCAGTTTGAACATTTGCGAACATGATTCTTCAATTACATCTGTCTCATGTATTCGATGCTATTTCATTTCACTCTATGTTCATAAATAAAAGTTTTCTCGTCATTCTACGAGTGAGTACATTTTTTGAGACACCCTGTATATATGTGGGTGTGTGTGTGTGTGTGTGTGCATCCATACACACACCCACACACATAAATATACATATGCACACATATACACACATATACGCACATACGTATGCCTATCCACACACATACATGTGTGTGCCTATGCTCACACGCACGCACGTATTTGTGATCAATGCATAGACCCATACGTATACATATACACACATATGCAAACATATACACACATATACACACATATACATACATATACCCACACATACATATTCTCATACATATACATACTTACATGTACGCCCATATATCCAATGTCTTATTTAACGGAGGCGCGTGTGGGTTTCGGTGCATAGACGCTACTATTAATAAAAGCAGTTGACTGCAGCACTATGCAGAAACCTTGAACAGCGGAAGGAAGTGGCATGTATGAAAGTTTGGGTGACGGAACTTGGGAAGGGAGGGACCCGACACCTAACAGATACACCTAGATTATCCCCTAGCCCAAGAAGTGGGGATAGGCGTAATCTGGGGAAGCGGATTCTAACCTATATTAACCTATATTCATGATTGCAAATTATAGATGTGCGTATGCTGAGTCCTATGTGTCATATTGGCGGTATTGAGGTTAATGGTGCCTTCATAAGCGCGTAATCTTAAATTTATGCCTGTGTCTACATCTAGCCATTAATTCGTCACTCTTATTAAATATATTATTACTCGCATATTTAAGTATTCTAGTTTTTTTTTCTTCTAAACATAGGTTACATCTATGTTCGAACTCCCTAGGGATGTTGGAATTGCATAAAATTGACCAGGTGACCACCAGCCACACTGCCGGGGTCGGTGTAATAGTAGACACCTCTCTCCCCTTATCAACATCTACGACAAGTGGGCATCCTCATTCTTCAGTTAACAAGCTACCAGACATTAAGTCACATCTGACGAATCTCGACTAAGATGAAATAAATTACAAGGTAAATGGTTGGGATGTTGGTTTTATTTGTTTTATTTTTTTTTAACTTATATGTAGCTTTTACACATTTTGTTTGGGGGTCTTCTTCCTTGATAAATGGCCTCTTTGGCCTTATTTTCTATGGCTTTCTGAAATGACTTCGGTCAATATAGCCGATGACACTCTAAGAGTCATAAATTATCTGCACGCTAAGCTTGA
This sequence comes from Sepiola atlantica, assembly GCA_963556195.1. Classification (NCBI taxonomy): domain Eukaryota; kingdom Metazoa; phylum Mollusca; class Cephalopoda; order Sepiida; family Sepiolidae; genus Sepiola; species Sepiola atlantica. The sequence goes on from OY744531.1 coordinate 39,722,251, forward strand.
TCGAAATCCATCCATTGCTTTCGAAGTCTATAGCGGACAAATACCAAGTTCGTACATAATACCTTGTATATCTATCGTCAGTTTCTGTTACTGCTCATGCACCTGTATCTATTACGGAAAGAGATTTGCTATATGTTTGTCTGAAGCCGAATCTATACTGTTACTTCTATTAATTATACTACTGTACTATACTTCAATACTCAATTCAGTGGAAGTGTAGTATCTGTTCTGTTGTCATGAAAACCATCATTCCAGGCATTATCCACTCTTTGGTGGTAGTGTATTATCTATTCTGTTGTCATGATAACATCCTCCCAAGCATTACCTCATGTGGTGATGATACTATCTTCTAAGGGATTAACTTATATTTTTAGGGAGTAGTGTAGTATCTGTGCTGTTGTCATGAGATCATCCATCAGGGTATTACCTCCTCCTTTGGGAGTAATGTAGTATATGTGTTGCTGTCATAAAATTATCCTCCCAAGAATTACCTCCTCCTTTGGGGGTAATGTAGTATCTGTGCTGTTGTCATTAGACCATCCTCCTAGGCATTACTTTCTCCTTTGGGGGTAATGTAGTATCTGGTCTGTTGTCATGAAACTATCGCCCTAGGCATTACCTACTCCAATGGGGGGGGGGGGGGGGGGTAGCGTACGTAAACAAGAAATTGTCACAATCGGTTGTTCATTCACAAACCCAACCCTTGCATGGTATATAGTAGCATATTATTATTGCTAGTGATTATATTATCTGCTTTATAGCGGCCATACTGCACTTGTCTCCGTGACAGAAAAGATAAATAAAGGTATAAAGAGAAAAAAAGGTTTCATAATAATAAAAAAACAATGGAGAAAGAGAGAGGGGATAAAAAAAAGGTTGTTGATATGAGATATGGGTCTGTGTGGTGTGGGGGCTATGTAAGGTTAGTCGGTGTGAGGGGCGGTCGGACAGGTTTTATGTCAACAACAGTCGACAAAATGAGTACTTAATTTTAACAGTGAAACAATAACAGGCTTTTTGAAGAGACGCTGTTTTTATTTGTATGCTTGATAGCAGAGGCCAGTTGTTAAGCAGTTGTTGAATCAAGGCAGCCAACATTTGGATTTCAAGTTATATGACAACCTTATATAAGTAATTGGTAGAAAGAAGAAAAAGAGAGACGTATAAATGAGGGAGATTGGGTGAGAGAGATCTAAATATATATTTAAACAAAAAACGGATATTCATAAGATGTGTACATTCAATCTGCACGCTAAGCGATAAAAATATGATTTCAAATTTAAGCGTGACCGACAAAGATTAAGCGTACATGACCGACACACCGACTAATGGACGAACCTGTTTTATAAAGATGCGCTGACGAATCTAAACAAAGATGACCAGATGAGAATAGATACAGCTCGACTTAAGCAAGTTAGTTCGAATTCTGAAAACGAAAAATGTTCAATAGGTCAAATAAGACACGATACATCTATCACATTTAACAAAATATGCTCGAAAATATGCCTTAAATAGATAGATAGATAGATAGATAGATAGATAGATAGATAGATAGATAGTAATTCTCTAATTCTGTAATGAAGGCCCTCAATTCTGTATACTTTTAATGGCGACCGGTTCACACAAAATCGGAACACAAAAAATACGATAGATAATAAACTAAGCCTATAAACTAACGGATAACAATGGAGGATACGAAATGTGAACACGTTTGGTCTTTGGACACTCCGGAATGGATCAACTTTTTTAATAATGATATATTTTTGGATTACAAAGAGTTTGTGTCAAGAAAGGTGAGCAGAGAATTACCCTTTTTTCATTATTAAATTATTCTGTTTATATTTCAATTGTTCTCACATTCATTGCAAGTGGCAGTCTCGATAGCTCAGTCGGTAGAGTAACAGATGACAACCATAAGACTATTCAGTGTGGCTAGATGACGCGAGATTGTAAACTAAGGTCCCAGTTGTTATTGCACCAACTGAGCTATTGAAACTATCTCTTTGAAGTGGAAGAAATTATTTAAATGAAAATATTTATTTATTTACATTATATATATACATATTATATATATAAACTTTTATATATATATATATATATATATATATAGTGTGTGTGTGTGTGTGTGTGTTGGATCTGTGAAGGATAGAAAAATTTATGTAGGAAATCTTGAGTTAGAGAGCTCAATGTGATACAGAGCAAGAATAAAAGTTATATCTATCTATCTATCTCTATCTCTCTCTCTCTCTCTCATACACACTCGCTATCTCTCTCTCTCTCTCTCTCATACACACTCGCTCTCTCTCTCTCTCATACACATACACTCTCTCTCTTTCTTTCCCCCCCTCTCTCTCCCTCTCTCTCTCTCTCATACACACTCGCATTCTCCATCCTTTCTCAGTTACGGTAAAATAGTTTGGTTAAAGAGGAAAAGTCTACTTGATGGTGACTTTCAGTTTTTTAATCGAAAATTGACAAGCGGTGTTTATCAAAAAAACAGTTACTTATTATATTTTTGGTCGGATGTTTTTTTTGGTGGGGGGGGGGTCAATTAATAATCTGTTCTTACCAATTTTTTTTAATTATTAACACATAAGAAAGTCAAACTAGTTTTTTTATAATTGGAATTTTTTTATTACAAATAATCGAATCAAATTTTTTGTTGAAAGAGGCTTTTTACATTTTTAGGCGATTACGTGTGATTTAACGACCTTGCCACTCGGACTTAGGGTTAGTGGTAACAGAAATTCGGTTAACTCTCTTAACGAAATGTTTACAAGCTAGGGAAATTTAAAAAATCTGCCAAAATCTAAGCGATATACAATTATGGGGGACTGTTTTTTTGATAAACACTGGTTGTCAATTTCCGATTTCAAAACCGGAAGCCGTCACCAAGTAGTTTGTTTCTCTTTAACCAATAGTTTTACTACTTGTGGTGTTATTCCCTTTTTGTTTATAATTGACTATTTCACTTTTGTATTCTTTTTATTCTTTCTTTTCTTTATTAAATTCGACTGTCAATAAAAGCGAGAAGGCGTGAGAGAGAGAGCATGAGAGAACGTGAGAGAGTGTGAGAGAGCGAGAGAGAGAGGGGGGCGGAAGCAACAGTAAGTGAAACGGTATAAAATAAGAGTAGGGGACGTCAATCAAGATACAAAGAAAGAGGAAAATATGTGTGTGTATATATATATATATATATAAGCGGCGTGACCATTTGGGAATACCAGGTGCTGTATGTGCTCTCTGCTTATCTCGGTATTGTTTCCAGTCGTCTTGTATTACTACTTGCCATTGGAATCAAGCAATGCCGACTCAGGAGAGCGGTTGCTGGAGATTGCGCAACCCTTGCAATTACAAATTCACGCGCGGGCAGCCCCTGGCGGGGCACTCATACGTCGAAATCGACAGGAGAGTCCATCATATATATATATATATATATATATATATATATATATATATATATATATATATATATATATATATATACGAAGGATTACCTCAATCGTATTTTCATTGTTTTAGTGCAGGGGCGGACAACCTTTTCGGCGTGAAAGCCAGATGAGACTTTTGGAAGGAGATCGCGGGCCGGAGTGAAAGAGAAATCTTAAGAATTACTATATTTTGTTTACATGAATAAATTGTACAAAAATTGCATTGAACACTCTACAAATCTGATATTTGTTTCTCAAGAGACTTCTGTATGTGATGTTATAAAAGGCGCCGACGAAGAGCCATTTTGGAATCCTGAAAAATAATGACGGGGGAAGTAGCAAATTGATCCAGCATTCGTTTTGACACACCTCACAAAGGTTCTCTGTTTTATGACCTTTCCTCGTCTCTTGTTTCATTTTTGCCTCTCTCTTTCTCTTTTTCTATTTTCATCTCAGGCCAAGGATTTGAAATTAATAGTTAAAGAAAAATGAAATATACATGCATCATCGCTCGCTGATATTCATACATTTTTATCCCACTGTAAATCTTAATCGAAACCTACTTTTACGTCTATGTCACAAAATGATATGAGTTTTACTGGGAGGTCCGCGGGCCGGATTGCAATAATAAAGCATAGCAGGGTGGCGGGCCGGACGCTAAGCCTTCGCGGGCAGGATGTGGCCCGCGGGCCGGAGGTTGCCCGCCCCTTGTTTTAGTGTATGATCAAATATTGAACGGATTGACCCCAGAACGGAAAGTGGAAAGGTGATAAATAAACGGGTGTATAAACTGCACCTAGAGATTGTTAACGATAGGTAAAAGCAGCCAATGCCATAAATGACAGCTTGTTATTATATTGCACTTAAATGTTTAAACATCCAGTTGTCACGTTCAGGGAATGTTGTATTGAAAACATCGTCTGGAATTTTGACAGGGTGTCAGCGAGATACAGGTTAATTATACTGATTTGGCCATGCAAAGTAAGTTAGGGTTCAATGCAGCTCTGGTCCCGGCGCGGCGCGTTATTAATACACCAAGGCAGCTTGAGGAAGTACCGCGTGACGAGGCCAATCGCTCCATTCATCTCCACGACGATCGGTTGGAACACAAACATGTCGAGAAGAACGGCATATCGCTTGCGGTCCTCTTCTGGCGCTGCTATATGTTTAGAGTTTGTCGTCGATTCGGTTACTGACGAATAATTCAAAATATAATAATTCAAAATATAATAATTCAAATATAATAATTCAAATATTCAAATATAATAATACAAATATTCAAATATAATAATTCAAATATTCAAATATAATAATTCAAAAATTCAAATATAATAATTCAAAAATTCAAAATATAATAATTCAAAATATAATAATTCAAAATATAATAATTCAAATATAATAATTCAAATATTCAAATATAATAATTCAAAAATTCAAATATAATAATTCAAAATATAATAATTCAAATATAATAATTCAAAATATAATAATTCAAATATTCAAATATAATAATTCAAAAATTCAAATATAATAATTCAAAATATAATAATTCAAATATAATAATTCAAATATTCAAATATAATAATTCAAATATTCAAATATAATAATTCAAAATATAATAATTCAAAATATAATAATTCAAAATATAATAATTCAAATATTCAAATATAATAATTCAAATATTCAAATATAATAATTCAAAAATTCAAATATAATAATTCAAATTATAATAATTCAAAATATAATAGTTCAAAAGTGTCAAAATAATTCAAAAGTGTCAAAATAATTCAAAAGTGTCAAAATAATTCAAAAGTGTCGATACCAGTTGCATCCCATATTAGAGACTAATTACAAAATGGTTTATAATTCTTTCTTCAATTCTTTTTTTTTTACCTTCACGTTTAATGAAAATATGCATTTCGTATAACGCCATATATTCTATAAAGAAATGTCGTGATTCTGTCTGTGTGTTCGGCTAAAAGTCAGAAACTACACAAAATTCCCTTACAAACCTTACATAATCAGATTCAGTGAGACCCCGAAATGGTTATGGTAAAAAGAAAATGCTGTAATATTCATTCCCTTGGGATCATCAAGGACCAAATTAATGCATGTAGAGTAAAAAAAAAATTTCAGTTTTTGGCGGGAAAAAGTCTGAAGCAAATAATATCAATGTCGGCGTGCCTCAAGGATCCATTCTGGACCCAACCCTCTTCCTGATCTTCATCAATGATCTTCCAAATCACATTCTGAGATCATTCATTAACATCTATGCCGACGACACAACTATCAATGGCAGCACTTTGAAGAGCATTGATGATCAAGACCTTTCTGACTCTCTCTCTCTCTCTCTCTCTCTCTCTCTCTCTCTCTCTCTCTCTCTCTCTCTCTCTCTCTCTCTTATTTCCGACTTGGAGCTCATGGTGCAATGGGGGAAAAGTTGTTTGTTCCATTTAACACATCTATAACCAAGCTGCTCTCCTTTCACCACCAACGCTCGGGACCTTATTTCTCCCTAGTTGAAATAAATGGCTTTCTCCTTCAGATAGACACTTCTTTGATAAGCTCCTATGACTGACTTTCACTCCAGACCTGAAATGCAAGACATACATCAAATTTGTTGTTACGGTCGCTGGAAAAATGGTTGGATCATTCTACCGCTCCAGAAAATACCTCGCTCCTGATAAAATTCTCTACCTGTATAAGAGCCAGATATGTTCTAAAATGGAATACTGTTGTTATATCTGGGTAGGTTCCGCTCGGGGCATCCTTTCTTGCCTTGACGGAGTTCAACTCCGACTTCACAATCTAGTGGGAGATAATCTCTACTCTTTCCTACAGCCCGTTACACACAGAAGAGATGTTGCTGGCCTCTATCTACTGTATCATGTTCATGTTAGGTGTTCGACTGGGCTCCAATCCATGAGCTCTCTTATAAAACATTCACAGCAAGAACCCGCCTAGCTACAAATGTAAACATGCAGTACGCTGCATGTTTTAATGGTGCATACAAACAGCAGATGCTGCAAGTGTTGGATGCTCGACCAAATAAAGTGGGAGGGCACAAAAGAAATTGAAAATATTTTTAGTTTTAATTTTGGCCACCTAGAAGTTTATTTCTCTTTAAAATGAAGTAAGTGCATCTTAAAAACAGAATCATGCTGAGCCCAGAAAGTAATGTTCTTAGATTGTCTGTATGATAAGTCCCCTTGAGTATACTGTCTTGTAGTTATCTCTAATGGATATCTTCAGTGGTCAGCCTCTGGGTAGTCTAATGGTGACCAGTGAGAAAGACTGGAATCCTAGATTTTTGACCAGGGACAAAGGACCCAAAATGATGGGGGGGAGACCTGACTCTCTGGCCATGACAAGAAGTTTTGTTTGCAGAGATCTGCCGATTAGTTTAAGCTGGGTGTCTATCCAGGCAGAGTATGCCAATTTTGGGGTCTTTGCTAAAGGACTGTGTAGGTCGGACTTATACTTTCTTTTTCCGGGGTAAAATATCTCGTTTTGCAAGTCTGCCATTCAACCTGAGAACACAAGTATCTTTTGTAACCTCCAACAAATAAACCTGTTACTTGTTATAAACTGGACTCATAGTTTTATTTGTGATTCTTTGTTGTAGCACTGACTGAGATTGCCCGGGTGGAGATGAAATAAATATATATTTTTCGATTTATTATAACCATATAAACTGATTAATGGTGAACGCAATGAAATAAAACTCCGATAGAAAAAAATTAAAATTAAAAAGAAAATAAAAATTCGATAGTATCTAAACTCGGGCAATGCTGCATAAATACCGCGAGTAAATACTGAAAAATTAAATAGTCGCTTACCTTCGATCAATTATGCTGAGCAGTCATAATTCAAGATGGCTCCTAGAATAGAAGCTCGTTAGTTCTGCAGTCATAATTCAAGATGGCTCCCAGAATAGAAGCTCGTTAGTTCCACAGACATCATTCAAGATGGCTCCCAGAATAGAAACTCGTTAGTTCCGCAGTAATAATTCAAGATGGCTCCCAGAATAGAAGCTTGTTAGTTCCACATACATCATTCAAGATGGCTCCCAGAATAGAAGCCTGTTAGTTCCGCAGTCATTATTCAAGATGGCTCCTAGAATAGAAGCTCGTTAGTTCCGCAGTCATTATTCAAGATGGCTCCCAGAATAGAAGCTCGTTAGTTCCGCAGTCATTATTCAAGATGGCTCCTAGAATAGAAACTCGTTAGTTCTGCAGTCATAATTCAAGATGGCTCCCAGAATAGAAACTCGTTAGTTCCGCAGTCATTATTCAAGATGGCTCCCAGAATAGAAGCTTGTTAGTTCCACAGACATCATTCAAGATGGCTCCTAGAATAGAAACTCGTTAGTTCCGCAGTCATTATTCAAGATGGCTCCTAGAATAGAAGCTCGTTAGTTCCGCAGTCATTATTCAAGATGGCTCCCAGAATAGAAGCTCGTTAGTTCCGCAGTCATTATTCAAGATGGCTCCCAGAATAGAAGCTCGTTAGTGCCACAGACACCATTCAAGATGGCTCCCAGAATAGAAGCTCGTTAGTTCTGCAGTCATAATTAAAGATGGCTCCCAGAATAGAAACTCGTTAGTTCCGCAGTAATAATTCAAGATGGCTCCCAGAATAGAAACTTGTTAGTTCTACATACATCATTCAAGATGGCTCCCAGAATAGAAGCTCATTATTTCTGCAGTCATTATTCAAGATGGCTCCCAGAATAGAAGCTTGTTAGTTCCACAGACATCATTCAAGATGGCCCCTAGAATAGAAGCTCGTTAGTTCCACAGACATCATTCAAGATAGCTCCCAGAATAGAAGCTCGTTGGTGCCACAGACATCATTCAAGATGGCTCCCAGAATAGAAGCTTGTTAGTTTTGCAGTCATAATTCAAGATGGCTCCTAGAATAGAAGCTTGTTAGTTCCGCAGTCATTATTCAAGATGGCTCCTAGAATAGAAGCTCGTTAGTTCCGCTGTCATCATTTAAGATGGCTCCCAGAATAGAAGCTCGTTAGTTCCGCAGTCATTATTCAAGATGGCTCCTAGAATAGAAGCTCGTTAGTTCTGCAGTCATTATTCACGATGGCTCCCAGAATAGAAGCTTGTTAGTTCTGCAGTCATAATTCAAGATGGCTCCCAGAATAGAAGCTCATTAGTTCCGCAGTCATTATTCAAGATGGCTCCTAGAATAGAAGCTCATTAGTTCCGCAGTCATTATTCAAGATGGCTCCTAGAATAGAAACTCGTTAGTTCTGCAGTCATAATTCAAGATGGCTCCCAGAATAGAAACTCGTTAGTTCCGCAGTCATTATTCAAGATGGCTCCCAGAATAGAAGCTCATTAGTTCTGCAGTCATTATTCAAGATGGCTCCTAGAATAGAAACTCGTTAGTTCTGCAGTCATAATTCAAAATGGCTCCCAGAATAGAAACTCGTTAGTTCCGCAGTCATTATTCAAGATGGCTCCCAGAATAGAAGCTTGTTAGTTCCACAGACATCATTCAAGATGGCTCCTAGAATAGAAGCTCATTAGTTCTGCAGTCATTATTCAAGATGGCTCCTAGAATAGAAACTCGTTAGTTCTGCAGTCATAATTCAAGATGGCTCCCAGAATAGAAACTCGTTAGTTCCGCAGTCATTATTCAAGATGGCTCCCAGAATAGAAGCTTGTTAGTTCCACAGACATCATTCAAGATGGCTCCTAGAATAGAAACTCGTTAGTTCCGCAGTCATTATTCAAGATGGCTCCTAGAATAGAAGCTCGTTAGTTCCGCAGTCATTATTCAAGATGGCTCCCAGAATAGAAGCTCGTTAGTTCCGCAGTCATTATTCAAGATGGCTCCTAGAATAGAAGCTCGTTAGTTCCGCTGTCATCATTTAAGATGGCTCCCAGAATAGAAACTCGTTAGTTCCGCAGTAATAATTCAAGATGGCTCCCAGAATAGAAACTTGTTAGTTCCACATACATAATTCAAGATGGCTCCCAGAATAGAAGCTCATTATTTCTGCAGTCATTATTCAAGATGGCTCCCAGAATAGAAGCTTGTTAGTTCCACAGACATCATTCAAGATGGCTCCTAGAATAGAAGCTTGTTAGTTCCGCAGTCATTATTCAAGATGGCTCTTAGAATAGAAGCTCGTTAGTTCCGCGGTCATCATTTAAGATGGCTCCCAGAATAGAAGCTCGTTAGTTCTGCAGTCATTATTCAAGATGGCTCCCAGAATAGAAGCTCGTTAGTTCCGCAGTCATAATTCAAGATGGCTCCCAGAATAGAAGCTCGTTAGTTCCGCAGTCATCATTCAAGATGGCTCCTAGAATAGAAGCTCGTTAGTTCTGCAGTCATTATTCAAGATGGCTCCCAGAATAGAAGCTCATTAGTTCCGCAGTCAAAATTCAAGATGTCTACTAAATTCTGTGGAGTAACTCTGGTGCAATAGAAATATTTTCTCTGTCAAAATTAACTTTCGATCGGACGAAGTATATAAATCGGTAAAAGCAACTAGGAGTAAAAGTTTGCTTTTTTAAGAACGAGGAAAGGCGATCAGATCGTATTAGAAAAACGCATTTAAATATCTAGATTGCAGGAACGAAGCTATTAATGAAAATCAGACAATATAATTTTATATATTCGAAATCTGAAAATCCGACAAGATAATTTTATATATTAGAAAGTCTGAAAATCCGACAAGATGATTTTATATGTTAGATATGTGTGTATGTGCAACAATGTGATACTTACAAAAAACTTAGCAGTTGTGCAACTCGCGAGCGTGATTATTCTATAAAAGTGAAACAAGTATTTTTGTTCATCGGTTTTATTTTTATCATTATACATATATTCTATACTTTTACTTGCCTCATTATTATTGCAATATAATTAAAAATGTTTCTAATTAGAGTTTAATTAAGGCCGTTCTGCGTATTTAGTTATTTTATAATAAATGTCGTTCTTTCTTTGTACATTCTTGGACACTAATAATTGTTTTTGGTGTCAGGTGATTCTTAATAATAAGTAGTTCTACTACTTAATTAATTACCGGATATTACAAAAAAAAACGTCACGTGCTTAAACAGTTATCAGTAATTGTAATGTAGGTCCTCACGGGTTAGGGTTAGGGTTAGGGTTAAGAATTATTTATCCCCTCCACACACACACAAATATTTGCAACGAAAATTTCTCGTCTTTTAACAGCTGGTCTTGTTCATGATATGTAGTCGTAGCAATAGATAGCTCAATTAGTCGTGACGTCTGGGTGTTCTCATAGTAATTATTCGTGGTTGTTGACCTCTCTCTCTCTCTCTCTCTCTCTCTTTCTTCCTCCTCTTCTTTCATTTTTTTGTAACAGGCGTCGTACGTCTGCTTCACTCGTTTATTCTTGTAAAGATAATAGTTGCTAATGACAACAGCACACGTTTATTTTAGGTTTTAATATTTTCTTTTTCGTTCATTTTTCTTTCAATTATACGTCATCTTTAGAGTAATGGTGCATGCATAAAGCATTGTTACCATATCTGGGCTGGTGTACCAACCACTAGTCTCTCCCTCTTGGACAGGGTGCAAAAAAGAGCCTCTAACCTAATAGGTCCCACACTGTTTAGCAATCTCCAGCTCCTATTCCATAGCCGCAATGATGCATCCATGTGCTTGTTTTATAAGTACTTCAACATAAATACTTCCGACAAGCAGCAAAATTCCACCCTTTCACAGTAGAAGTCCCCAGATGCTGAAAAGTAATCTACTCTAATAGCTATTTTCCTCAAACCGGAATTCCCTCCCTGTTTCCTGTTTCCCTGACTGTACCAACATGCAGAAATTTAAATGTAATGTGAACAAACATTTCGGTGCACAACTCCCCACTTAGGATGCCTCCTATAAATATGGCCCCTAATTCACAGTAGCCATTTTGCCTTGTTTGGGGTAAACGAATGTAGAAAAATCAAAGGAAAACACAGTTATGGCACTGGATTTTAATTTTCATTTTGTGTAGTTTTATTACACAGTATTACTAGTTTTAGTTTTGTTTTTGTAAATTATTATTATTATTATTATTATTATTATTATTATTATTATTATTATTATTATTATTATTATTATTATTATTATTATTATTATTATTATTATTATTATGATCATGATGATGATTATGATGATGATCATCATCATAATCCTAATCGCATTTTTCTGTGCAGCCGTCAGTAAAGATTCCGTTTCTTTGTTGAAGTGTCATTTTTTAGTTATGCCCAGCTATTTACGTAGGTCTCTTCTCTTATCAGTCTTATAAAACATCCATGTAGTTGTTTTTCTTCTCCCTTTTCTTTTCTTGTCTTTTTGTTTCTGGTTTCGGTGCTTCCTGAGTTTTTTTTTCGTTTGGACGGTATCTCTTGCTACGATGATTAGCATTTCTGTGTTCTTTGTGGTGTATTTCTGCAGCTCTTTTTTCGTGTCTTCCACACAGTCTTCTATACTTATCAGTCCTCTTCTCCCTTCGTTTCTGTTCACGTAGTTTGTCTGTGTCGTCTTTTGGGTGTAGTTGTGCATGGTCATTCATTTTGTAGTCTTCTGGTCAAGGAGCCTCAGTTCTTCTTTAGTAAAGCCTATGATTGGTCTAAAGTATCTTATTAGTGATACTGCCCATTATTATTATTATTATTTGTACTCACTAGGAGTTCTCACACAGATCATCGTCAGTGATTGCTCACCGACAACAACCAGTGGTATTTCCTGGAGTCTGAGTGACAACAAGTCTCCCCAGACTTTCAGTATTCTTCACCTCTTTTCGATAACGATGCGGTATCGCAACAGTCTCTTACCATTGATTTCTCGCTGGTAAGGACAATTGGTCTTCTCTGGGATTTGGGTGGCAACAAGCCTCCCCAAGGTCTCAGCACTCTCTGCACTTTTCCAGTGGAGGTCTGGTTTGTGCTGTCCCTCCTCGGTCTTCTCATCCTCCTATTATTATTATTATTATTATTATTATTATTATTATTATTATTATTATTATTATACATTGAGCATGCGTATAGAGTTCATTAATTTGTCCTCTTTCCATTGTTTTGTTGATGACTAGAAGTGTTATCATAAAAACGGATTAATTTCGCTGAAGCACTTTTAATTCCCTGAAATTTAAATTGTATAGAGATGGAATTAATTCACAAACTTGAATTGTACTTACACAAATGTTCTTTGTTGTGAGTAAAGCTTATCAATCTAATTAAATGACGTTTTCATTTGTATGGTGTTCTTACAAAGTATTTCGAATAAACTAGTTTAGTTAATTATAAAAGGTTGACGTAGTTTGTTTAAAGCAGTGTGTGTAGCATTTGGATTATAAATTAAGACGAGGCGATTACAATGTGGGGGTGTATCTGATATAAGCGGGAATAAAAATAAAGCAAAAGTGAAATGATATTTACTGTTTTTCCTTTATTATTATATGTACTCACTAGGAGTTATCACACAGATCATCGTCAGTGATTGCTCACCGACAACAACCAGTGGTATTTCCTGGAGTCTGAGTGACAACAAGTCTCCCCAGATATCCAGTATTCTTCACCTCTTTTCGATAACGATGCGGTATCGCAACAGCCGCTTACCATTGATTTCTCGTTGGTAAGGACAATTGATCTTCTCTGGAATTTGGGTGGCAATAAGCCTCCCCAAGGTCCCAGCATTCTCTGCACTTTTCCAGTGGAGATCTGGTTTGTGCTGTCCCTCCTCGGTCTTCTCAGCCTCCTCGACCCTCTACAAATATTTTGTTTGGTGTCAGCCTAGGCTATCACCATTAAAAAAAATGTAATTACTTTAAAAAATAAATAAATAAATAAATAAACAACAACAAAAAAATTATTATTATTATTTTATTTTATTTTTATTTTTTTTACACATCTAACTTGCCTTCAGTGTCACTAGATAATGATGTCCGTATAACATAATATTTCGTGAAATTCTCTTCTTCGTAAAACGTGCGATATATATATATATATATATATATATATATATATATATATATATATATATATATATATATATATATATATATATATATATATATATAGTGTTTATTTCAATTTAAATGAAAACATTCAGGCTTAATTCATATCATCTATTTCTTTGCAAGATGTAATATCGATCATATACTTCGTGGAGAAGAAAAAAAGAAAACAAAAAGTAAACAACACTCACATGTGACTCCCCCGTCCCCCGTCAATATGATGACAAAAATTCAATCAGGGCACCATTTTGATATATATATATATATATATATATATATATATATATATATATATATATATATATATAATAATGGTAATAATCCAGGTGAAAAATATCCACAGGGTGGTAATCCAGAGAATTTTAACCGGGTTTATAAAAAGTGCTCAATATCAAAATAGAGCTTTATATATGATGATTTTATTTACACAGACATGTACAAAATCTGCGACACTGGCATGTCGATGTTATCGATCAACAGTTACTATAAACTGAGATCTCATCAGGCAGAGTTAGAATTCGATCTTAACCTCAGATCATATTTGGAGAGAACCGCAGATTTTGTACATGTCTGTGTAAATAAAATTATCATATATATATATATATATATATATATATATGTGTGTGTGTGTATATATATATATATATGTATATATATATATATATATATATATATATATATATATATATATATATATATATATATATATAGTGTGTGTGTGCGTGTGTCGAGGTATGTCGAAAATAAATCAATAAAGTGCTCAATCGTAAGAATGCGAGAGTTAAAATACAAATTATTTATTTAAAAACTATGCATTACAGATTCTAGAGATGTACCATGATTCATTAACACGGGTAGGCCTTTACTGTTTAGAACCAATGTCAAAGGGCTTTTCTAAACAGTAAAGCCCTACTCGTGTCAATGAAACATGGTACAGCTCCCAAATCTGCAATGTATAGTTTTTAAATAATATTACCCCTAAAAAGTTGTTTCGACCTTATTAAATCATGCATTTTTCTTTGTTTAATGGAAATAATATATGTTTAATCGGTTTCGTCATTGGGATGTGTTACATCCGAAAAAAAACGAAATTTAGATCAAAAGGAAGTGAATATTTGCGAACAAATATTTTTTCAAAGCGGCCTATTCGGCGATTAAACCCTAAAGATTAAATAAATGTTTTTCTGTAAAATAATTATAACATCGAACCCCATAAAAAAACAAAGGTAAAAACACAATTACGTATAGAAAAAAAGAACACACCGTCGTATTCATTAATTAGCTGTCCTTATTTTCCTTCTTGTTTCTTTCATTTTTTTTTATTTTAGCGGTGCCGTCAAAAATAACGCCCAAATATTTATATCCGCCTACCGCCTAAACTGTCGGCAACATTATATTGATTCACCTACTATTGAGTAACTTACATTGAGATAGATATCAAACAAATAGAATGCATACACACTTACTTATAGAATTACATTAGCAAAGAAAAAATCAAACTTGTAAACTGAAACCTTCGCAAATACTTGAAACTAAAAACGAGCTGTAAAAGATACTAATGTTACATGTTTGTAAAATAAATGAAAAACATGTGCATATTAACAATTCAGACATCGGATATAAAGACAGATAATATATAAGCATCACTTTAGATCATAATTAAAGTATGAATATTACAACATAAAATAATTTAACCCAGGATTTCATAACTTGTAAGAATATAAACATAAGGAATCGTAAGGAACCAATACCATTACAACCGCAGGTCTAGCGACAGGGTCAATGCCACTACGGTTATTTGTACGTGGAAAACAGGGTTGCGGAGTCGGAAGGTATAAGGTTCGACTCCGACGCCTAGAATTCCAAAATATCTTAATCCGACTCGACTCCTTATTTTAAAGTCTCCCAATATTCAAATTGTCTGTTAATTCTTCGGATATTAAAAAATAGTATTCCGACTCCGAGCATTCTTCCAAATCTGACTCCGATTTTAACTCTTTTCACAACCTCCGACTCTGACTTCGAACCCTTGATTGTAGATGTATTTTGACTGAATTTCATGGAACAACTTAGACATTACAACCTTCAATTTATACGATGAAATAATTTAAAAGTAAAAACAATAATGATACTGATAATGAAAAATAATAATAATAATAATAATAATAATAATTGTTGTTGTTGTTGTTATCATTATTATTATTATTATTATTATTATTATTATTATTATTATTATGTACTCACTAGGAGTTCTCACACAGGTCATCAGTGATTGCTCACCGACAACCGGTGGTATTCCCTGGAGTCTGAGTGACAACAAGTCTCCCTAGATTTCCAGTATTCTCCACCTATTTTCTATAGCAACCGCAAATAAACTTGCAGTATCACAACATCCGTTTACCATTGATTTCTCACTGGTAAGGACCATTGGTCTTAACTGGGATTTGGGTGGCAATAAGCCTCCCCAAGGTCCCAGTAGTCTCTGCACTTCCAGTGGAGGTCTGGTTTGTGCTGTCCCTCCTCGGTCTTCTCATTCTCCTTGACCCTATGCAAATATTTTGTGTGGTGTCAGCCTAGGCTGGTACCATTTTTTTTGGGGGGGGGATTATTATCATTATTATTATTATTATTATTATTATTATTATTATTATTATTATTATTATTATTATTAGAGATAGAGAGGAGTAGAGAGACTTTTGCTTAAATATGCTTCACCACTATATTTCTTTTCCTAGGCTACCACTTCTTTCTTTTTGCGCTTTACCTAGCTCGTCCTCGTAACCTTATGCGTAACACACACACTCTCACACACACACACACACATACATATATATATATATATATATATATATCCGTAAAAAGAATTGAGCTCTTTAGGCAATCGGTAATGTAAACAAATATAAAAACATCATAATTGTTCATATTTTTGTGGCGTACGGATAAGATATTTGACCAAGCAAGCACATTCTGAATCACAGCTTAAAATATTCTTCATGTTTAGCCACACCGAAGAGCCGTGATACAACGAAGCAGGTTGTGTGTGAACGTGCGCTTAATTTACGTACTAAGCCAACTTTCTGCTCGTCGAAAACATTAGCAGAACGTTCATCAGCAATCCGAATGAATAACAAGAATCTGCAAGTTCATCAAATATATTTGATACTTCATCAGACCATTCTTTATTGGAATGGCGTGTGATTCGACTCGTTGCTAACAGGTTCACCTTCTCATGCATTATCACCTCCTTCGAGAGTTGGTTTATTGCCGATTGTTTGAGACGCCCTTACCGATGAATGCCGACGGGTCCGTTTTCGGGTATTTTTGTATCCTTTGAAGAAGCTATTTTTTTTTCATTTTCCCGCATTGTGCCATTTCTTACTTCGGTGGAAAACAAGTAAGTCCAGGGTATGAACGCCACTGTGGAACACAGAAATGGCCACACTCCACGTTAAGCTCCACTTTATGTCACACCTAGCCCTCGTGGAAGGGGCAGGTAAATCAACTAGGCACAAGAGATTATATCGGAATGAATTATGACTCTGTTCGGTCTCAGGAAGTCTTCCTTCCAGGCGTTGCCTTCTCCTTTGAAAGGAGAGATTGGTTTGCTGTAAGTTGACCAAAGCGCTCCCACCGGGGAATGCTGACGGGTCCGATCACGAAACATTTTGGGAGGAGCTTGCTCCCCCACATTAAACCGACCTGGCATCATATTCAGTCTTGGTGAGAACAAAGGTATTATAAAATGTCATACGCGTACTCTCTAACTCATATCGTCTACGCATGCCAACTTTGGTTTCAATTTCCCCAGAATTATCAGCGTCTACACAGACATGAAAGAAGTAAATAGGCACACCATAACAATAATTTATACACGTTTAAAGTGTGTGCATCCTCGTCGAAAAGCAAGTAAATAAGAACTTAAGTCACGATAAGATAAGTTCAATTGTTCTAAATAAAACCCATAAAAGAATAGAATTTATTTTCAAAAATATTCATATGAAATTCTAAAACAGTCAATTAACTTAATATAATTTTGATTAGACCCTAAGTATCCTTTATTGTAGAATAATATTGCAAATTTTAACTAGTTAGGGAATGTGACATCAACTTATAAATAAGAATGCTTTATTAGTATCAAAACTTTTATTAAGGTTGCAAAAATGAAAAAGTTATCTCCCTTTCAGCGATTAAGGAAAAAGATTTTGTTTGTGTAGAGGATATGTGAAAAGCAGCTAAATAGTCTCCCTTAGCACAGATCCCAGTGAGGGTAGATTTTTACCTCCCTTGGATTTAGAATGCCAATGGAATGTGCTCCGATTAACTTGCTGCTCTGGTGCCCCCTCGACGTAAATACACTCGGTCAACCCGGCAATCAGCTAAATCCCATTCATTCGCTGTGGAGGTCCCCAGATGCCGGAGAGCTTTCTACTCCAATAGCTTCTTTCCTCGAACTGCCGGCTTTTGGAACTTTCCCCTGCTCTCTGCTTCCTCGATTGTACCGATATGCAGAAATTTATAACTAATGTGAACAAGCATCTCGCAGCACAGATCCCAATATAGGATGACCCCTCCAATAACTTACACCCTAATTCACAGTATCTCCTTACATCTACAGTGACAACTTGCCTTGTTTGGGGTGAACTAAGTTAAATATTTAAACAATTTAAAAGTGAAGACGCATGTCTGGATTTAATTTGAACGGTTAGAATGAAAATATTAAAGATAATTGATAAATAATAACTCTACTATATAACTGTTTTTAAAATTCTATTCTACATATGTATTTAAAATATGACCATCCTATATTTTCTTTTAAATTAGTTTTTGTTTGATTAAATTTTGTTTATGATAAAAAAAAGTCGATTGGAAAATGATTTAAGTATAATCGATACTCTTCTATACTTAATCTCACCCGGGAATGTGTTTGTGACTTTCATATGTTTTGCCTATCCTCATCATTGGAAAGAAATATTTTATGTGCTCCTACTATCTGAACATTGTTTATTCGAACCGGTTGAGGATATATCCTATCGATTCTATTTGAATTAAAATTGATAAAGTCGATATGCTGATGAGGAAAATCATAAAACATGTCAAGTTTTATTCTGATGCAATAGTGATAATAAAATGTGTTTTAGAAACGCGCGTACATATGGATAAACATTGTTAAGTGTGGATTTTCATAGCTGGATTATAATATTTAAAATGTTAATTAATTATGTCATAAATTTGATAATCTACCGAATTATGATATGAAAGCTCTGTTTGGCATAACCTGTTAACCATTGAGCTTATTTTTATCTACAGCATTTAAATATATCATAGAGAAATTCATGAGATCTAATTTGTTAAAAAATAATGTTTTTATTAATTGATCTCCTGGGAATATCTTGAACTTAAACTTATTCTTAATTAGTTATAGTTTTATAACAATTTCGTTCAATTAATAATTTAACAGTAAAAATTAAATTTAACTTTCAAAAATCCCATTATAAAAATAAATAAATAATTTGAAATAAAAACCACGTAGTTAAATTAAAAAGGAAAAAAAGCAAAACAAAAATGAAAGTAAAATGACACTGAGGCGCCGTATGAGTTCAACAGAGATGAAAATCTGAGGGTGACAGGACAAGGTTGTATCGTAGGTCAAGATTGTGTCGTAGGTCAAGGTTGTATCGTAGATGGGTTTTGTTGTGTTTGTTTGTTTTGCTTTTATTTGTTTTGTTTTTTATCGAGATGTCCGATATAAAGTCTGAAAGTCTGGGTGTACCAATGAAGTGGATTTTCGGTTTATTTTCTACAGCCTCAAAACTCTCACTTCCCGCCATTTTGTTTTTTTAGTTCTCATATTCCACGAGCGATGTTTCTGACAAAGGGGGAATAATTGGTGTGTTATAAGTCGGTTGTTGTTTCGAATGGGTGGTATCTGGAGATTTTGAATCCTCTCATAGTATTCATCATTATTCAACTGACAAACTATTCGTCTCATTAACACTTATCCTCGAGTGTTGTTTAGCCTTGATAAGTGCTGACTCATTAGTAAGAATTTTTTTTAAAATAAATAAAAGTAACGCTTAATCTCATTTATGAAAATACACCAATTAAACATTTTAGTACTAAAGTATATACCCGGATTCAAATTTCTTTTAAATTAAGAAGAACATGTTGATCTGCTAGATGGTCTACGACGGTTTGTACAAAGCATCGTATTCATGTTCATGCCAAGGAGTATTGGACAGTCGAGGCGGCCTGGTAGATTCCGAAGGCTCTGATTGGTCGAACAGAATTACGTTAGGAAACGGCTTTTTTCTTTACGTTTGTTCGCCTCAAACAAAGCATATTATCACTGGAGCGTAAGGGGTTACTGTGATACGGACCGGATTTATAAGGGACAACATGCGTGGGAAGTTGGGTAGCAAGATGTTTGTTGACACTACATTTAAATTTCTGCATGTTTGGTACGATCGGGGAAACAACGATCGGGGAAACAACGATCGGGGAAACAACGATCG
>OY744531.1:39747199-40007199 GCA_963556195.1 Sepiola atlantica
CTTCAGTGGCGATATGCCTTGTTTGAGGTTAATAAAAGAAAAAACAATTACAAAAATAAAACTCACCACCCAGGTTGCCCCCTATAGTTCTGGACCCTACCGCAGTAGTTCTTTACGCTTCGGTGAACATATGCCTTGTTTTGGGTGAATCAAAGTTTTTTTAAATAAATAAAATAAAATCCCGTTTACAAATGTCTTTTCGGAATTTCGATCACATGATTCTTTAGATAAATCATGTATTAATAGTAAACGTTAGATTTCCAACAACAAAAAAGAAAATGGCGTATGCCGAGATCCGTTATTGTAATGGAAACCTTTAGATCTTCAGTCAGGCGCTCGCACATCCGATTCATGTCGCTTGGCTATTTATCGTGTCATACTAATCAGTTATTGAAAAGTGACGAGATGGAAATATATATATATATATATATATATATATATATATATATATATATATCCCACAGCGGCAAGATGTGACACAAAGGCGGAAAGTGGAATTGAAAAGCCAGCGCCCTAGAGGTTGAGCACTCTTGCCTTCAAAAAATGTCTGAGCAGCCCCGTCGGCATTCCCAAATAGGGGCACCTCGGGCGATTAGCAATAAACTAACCCTTTCTCAAAGAGTGAGAAGGCAAAGCTTGAGAGGGTGGACCTCCTAGAACTGCACAAGGCAATACCTCAGACCGGCGGAATTAAGGCCCGAAGGTCAAAACGGTACCGGTTTAAGGGGTTTAGCATGTATCGGAACAGATACTACACTTTGATCTCAGCCAATGTGTATTTATTTATATATTTGTTTATATATAACTAAACACACATTGGTCTTTATTATAGAGTGGGAAATTAATTGTTTAACTCTTATGATGTAATCCTCATGGGGAAGCTTGGTTACCATAATACGTGTTTAAATGATCAATTATAAGAATACGATACTAGTTGTCGTAATACAACCGCAGCACAAAAGTCAACAATCAAAGTTGAAATCATCTTTGATTAGCAAAATGTTTCTTCCCCAAACTTCAATACTAAGTTTGCGCTTCCCGAATTAGGGGTTGTTAGTCCGAGAGACGCCGGATGAGACTTCGCTGTCGACCCGCAAAAAAGTCCCTTCGGCCTTTCAAAATTGTTATAATTAATCCGGTCAAGTTTTTTTCTGGTTCTTGGCCTTTTGGCTAAGATCAAAGTGTAGTATCTGTTCCGATGGATACTGCACCCCATGGACCGGTATTGTCTTGGCCTTTGGGGCTTGATTTACGCCGGTCTATGGGTCTGTCCTGTGCAGTTCTAGGAGGTCCACCCTCCCAGGCTTTGCATCCCCTCTTTGGGGAGGAGTAAGTTTATTGCTTACTGTCTGAGGCGCCCCTACCGGGGAATGTCGACGGGACTGCCCAGGCAATTTTTAAACCCCACTTTCCCGACCCGACCTTGGGTCACATCTTACTTGTGGGAGTAAGATAAAAACTGGCCTTGTGCCTAACTCCTGGAGAGGAGTAAATCAATACTCACCAGTCAAGTCCAGTAAGAAAGTCGCTTTAGCCAGTCGACCGTGAAACAGGTAATACTCATTTACGAGTTACTCATACCATTTGGGAGCTCAGCTGACCTTTATGAAGAAACCGTATATCAAGGCAATATAAGCGTTACACAATATCTCTATTTATATAAAGTTAGATATGTATATATGTTTGTATTTATATGTAAAGGACTCATTCTTTAACTAATTAACCTATCAGTGTAAATTTTGGAACACAGCTGGTAGGCATAGCATTTGGTAACGTGGGCTATATTTAGTTTAATTTATTTTTGTGTAAAGGGGGTAAAAATATATGAAGTCCTTCGTGAAAATTCAGCCACTTCCGATTTTTGTGAAATAGGTATCAGACATCAAAAAATAAATATTTTCCACATTTCAGTTTTTTTGTATTTTAAAGGGTTTTTATGGCGCATAATGAGAACAAACTCTCATATGACAATTCAAATATTTGAGATTTACATTGAATTTGATACATAGTCATTAAACACCAATTAAGCAAGATTTATTGAATTTCAATTTCTTCTTAAGACCCATTAAGCTTAAGCTTTAAATTTTAGGCATTTTCTAGAATCAGCATCATGTAATGGATTTTGATCAATATTGAAATAAGGATTCTAGAGATAAGGTTTAGTAGCATTATATGTTAGTTTTAATTTTCGTTAGGTCACATAAAAGTGGTGCAAAACTGTTCTGTTCGAGGTATTAATTTTACTCGTCCTGCGACAGTCTTATATAAATTTACAATATTCTTTTGTTTTTGCCTTTAGATCGCGACAGAGAAATGAGCAAAAACATGAACGATTTAGTGTACCCGACAGTTGCAAGCATCGCCTCAACAGGTAAGTGAATCGCCATTGCTACAACAATGAATAATTTGAAGTTACCAAATATCTCGAATATAATAATAAGCGTTGTGCGTTTGTTGCAACGTAGATATTTATAAATAGCTATTTATTGGTATCTAATACTAAGGGAGACAATTTATTCAGTGCGTATCCAACCGACTGCAAGCATCAGCAGCAGTTGAGTGGAAGTATTAGTATTGTTTGTAAGTTAAACAAGACAACTGTTTTTTTGGTTTTTTTTCAAGTGAATTGCTTTTTTTACTGATGGGTCACCACTTATCAAGGCCCGGGGGTCACTCGGTTATAAGGGTTAAAGAGATTGTCAGTTGAACGATTAACGTCACCACGAGATGGTTTGGAAACAATGGATGGAATGGACATAATATTTCTTAAGAGGAATTGATCATGCAAAAGGGCAGCTACACAAGTATTTGTTTATATTATACTTGAAGATGACCATGTTGCAGTTGGTTAGAAGCCGCGTGGTATTTTGTTCCACAGATGAGATGTTTTAGGAAATAAACTTTGTTCATGGAAGTTCCGTTTGGTTTTTGGTACATAGAGAGATATATAGGAAAGTTCTTGGCTGTGGTTGTAGCTAGACGAGTTCTTGCTGTGAATGTTTTAGAGGGGGCTAGGGATTTGGAGATCAGTCGAGAACCAACCATGAACATTACGATACAATAAAGAACGGCTAGCAACATCTCTTCTGTGTCAAAGAGGTTGTTAAAAAGTGATCACCCCCCCACCCCACTAGATTGCGAAGTCGATTTTGTACTCTATCAAGACAAGAAAGAGTACTCCAAGCGACACCTCCCCATAGTGGTCAATAACGTTTTTTTATCATCGTTTTAACTATAAACAAATTATGGAAGCCTTTAACGTCCTGTATGTTACCCGCTGAAATTCACATCTTAGACAAATTACTTCCGCCAGTGTCACTGTTAGCTTCCGTGTTCCAATATATTCTTTACGCTAAAAAAAAAAAACATATTTCTTCAACAAAAGTATTATATTTTTCATTTTTTTTTTACATTTAAATGTTTATTCATTCAATTTTTTTCGAATTTCTGATCGTACCTGCCATCAACTCTAACACATTTGGGCGATTTTAAAATAATAAATTTATATATATATATTTTAATAAATATAATATTTGTGTTAATATCAAAATCTAACAAAGAAGATAATAGCAAAAATACGTTACTTCCATTATCTATTTGGGTACTGGTACAGCTTTGGAACCGGTAAAAAAAAAACGACTTTAACAATCATAAAATGCGAAACGTTTTTTCTATCTCTTTTTGATCATCCGTAGATATTGAAAAGTCCACACGCAATTCTCATTTTTGTATATAAACAGACCCCTGCTGGAAAAAACAATTTTGTTTACTTATTTCTCAAGATAAAGATGGGTATTTTCCCCAGTTCAATAATTTAATATTTAAATAAATCTTCGACCTTAAAACAACTTCTTATAAATAAAACTTTATTTGGGGAGATTTAAAAACGCAATAAATGAAAATATCTAAGGTTGAAAGTACGCATACTTTACAAAGTACACACAGAATTATGACGTGGCAATATTTTGTGGTTCCCTTGGGAGGTCCTTACAGAGCAGCCACTAAACTTTTCTCGGTGTTATATGCACAGTTTTAATTGAAAAATGTTTATTTACAAAACAATATGTATTTTTTATTATTATTATAAGTTTTATTTACAAAACGACAA
This sequence comes from Sepiola atlantica, assembly GCA_963556195.1. Taxonomy (NCBI): domain Eukaryota; kingdom Metazoa; phylum Mollusca; class Cephalopoda; order Sepiida; family Sepiolidae; genus Sepiola; species Sepiola atlantica. Next base: position 39,751,308 of record OY744531.1, read on the forward strand.
ACAAAACAATATCTAACTTTTTTTAATTAAGCATTTTGTAAATAAGACTTTGTTAATTAAAAAAATCTGCGAATTGTGCGCGTATTGTTGTTTTTATAGTTCAACCGGAAGTAAAAGGAACCGGTGTCAACCCAAATGTGTTCGTTTTTGGAAATTGCTTAAGTCTAATTGATATAAATATAAATGACGTCAAAAATTTTGATATCACATTCCAAAAAGATAAGCGGCTTAGATAAAATGACAACCGTGCCGCCGAACTTCCGTTCTAACATGAGTCCCAAACCAGACCGGTGTAGTCCGGAAAATGCCATCTGTATATTTTGGGGAAGAAATATTTGTTGATTAAAACTAAAACGTTGCCTATCACACAAATCGGATTTTTTTTAATTCACTCTTAACATGGAGAGGGCGGGGTGCATCGCACCCATCGTATTTTTAGGAAAAAAATAAAAATTAGATTCTGTGCCGACAACATTATTTTTAATTTTATTTTACGGCTCAACAAATTTCGGTGAAGTTACAGAATAGTTAACAAAAGCAACCCTCCATTCGCCCTCTCTATGTTAAGAATGGATTTCTAAAACTCCGATTTGTGTGATAGGCCTAATAAAAACTTTCCAAGAATTTAACGTTTTTGTTTTAATCAAAAAATAATATTGAAATCATTTTGTTTTTCTTATTTGTTGACCAAAAATATACAGACGACATTTTCCGGGCTACACCGCTCTGGTTTGGGACTCATGTTAGAATGGATGTTTGGCGGCACGGTTGTGATGCTTCTTAAGCCAAATAAGCTCACGATTAACAAAAAAAAGTCAAAAACGGGAAATATTTTGTCTTTAACATAGAATTAAAGTTTTGAAATCCTGTCGATTTTATTATTAATTCGATTATTTATTTTTATTTTTTATATATTTCTTCATTCAATTCTGTTTCCAATGATATGAATTTTATTTTAGTTCGTCAACTCAATTACGAGAAAACGTATTTTCAAATATGAGAAGCACTGGGGGGGGGGGGTCAATGCGCAAAGCAAAAAGCGAAAACTCATTTTGTCTTTAAAAATTACAGCAAACATTTATTTAAATAAAAGCGCTGCTTTCATTACTTCATATATCGAAAATTTTATTAAAATCGAACCAGTAGTTTTTTTAGCTTTAATTTTGAAAAAAAAAATCTTGCGATCCCCGCGTTTTGACATAAACAATAATTGGGCAGATTTAAGTAGAAGCAATGAAAGAAGTATGACGTCATTTTTTTTACACTACCGGAACACTAGTCTGAAATATAAGAATTCTCTCTCTCTCTCTCTCCCTCTCTCTCTCTCTTGTTCTTGTTCTCGTTCTTCATGTTTTTCTTGTTTTTGTTCTTCTTTCCTTTTTCTGCTGGGATCTTTTTCTTCTTCTTTCCTTTTTCTACTGGGTTCTTCCTGACAGTCACATTTTTTTATATTTGTGTATATCTAATTTATTTATATTTGATGTTGTACGCCCATATCTAAGTTGTTACTACTGGTTTATTATTATTATTAGACTTTTCTAATGTTTAGAAGAGACGAGATAAATTAGAGGTTAATTGGGCCATCCGTAAATATAAAAGTCTTATTTTGATTTTTTTTTTAAGTTGTTTGTTGGGATTTTTTTATTTACTGTATTTGTATCAATTAAGTAATGCATTTATTTTGTCTTTCACAGCACCTCCGCCAGTCAATGTGACATCGATTTAACCGTCTGCCTAAAAGATGATCTCTACCTCGATCCAACTGAAACACGTTCCATTTTCAGTGATCAACCGATAGACGTTCACTTGGCCAGACGCATGCTTTTTTTGAACTTTGGGAAAGCAATATATTTAAAAATAAAATAAATAAATAAAAGACTAAAGACTATATCAGGTGTTTCCCGAAGGAATAATATCCACTATGACTGAACAGCAGAGATCATTAAAACCTGAAAGAATTGAAAGACCTTTGCTCATTAAGAAAATGTTTCAAAATAAAAACGTCTATGGCCGAGTGTGTAATTATGTGAATGAGAGAGGGAGTGAAAGGCGCGCGAAAGATAATAAACGCGTGTTCATATCTATCGATTTTAACTGTACAATCGACTGTTCGATGATTTCTAATCAATGTTTTTTTGTATAATGTCTGATTTTTAATCAATGTTTTCTGTATGATGTTAGATTTTCAGCCGGCAGTTGTATTGCATGATTCTATCAAAGATTAAATAAATACGCAACAATTAATTTCTTTTAATCAATTTTTATCGTTTGTTATCTGATAACTCTTGAAAAGGAACCTTAAGAAATAAAAAAAAAAGAAGAAGAAGAAAATAGGGGATGGTGATCTCTGTTGATAGAAACATCGTGCTCATCACTGGAACTTTGTTACGTAGTACACATTTCTCCAACACACTGTTTTAAATACTAATCTATCTATTTTTAGTCCTTCGAGTGCTAAAACACCCTCTGTCAACTTCCATTAAGTCCGAATTTTATGAATGGCACAGCACGGTCATAAAATCTTTTTAGACTTTAGAGTGAGGGATCAGTTTCGCATATAAATATAACGAAAATAACCATCACTTCCGGACCAGTTAGCGTTTTTTAAAGATCTGTAGCCAAGTTTTTGGGTTTTTTTTATCTTTGTTGTTTTCTTAATTTCTTTGAGATCAATTTTAATTTGTGTTTTTTCTTCTGCTGAAAATATACATTAAACATGTAGTTTTTTTTATTATTCGGACGACTGTTGCACAACGTTTCGGTCGATGTAACCTCCGACCTTCTTCAAGTGTGTCTCGTCGAACCCGGGAATATTTATGTCGAAAACGGGATGTGCGCGGAATTTCGAACGGAACTTTTTATTTAATCCACGGGAATAGCTTGCCCTCGTTCGGTCAACCATGACCGAGTAGTAAGTAATTCGTAATTTTATTCTTAGTATCGCCTACACTGAACCTACAACTTCCAGAAGACTGTCACTTAGAACTGATTACAACTTAGCACTTATATCCCTCGCGCAACGGATCCTTGCGGACGTTGTGCGAATAACATCCAAGGTGAGAACATTAGTCCGAATAATCCAAACAATACAAATGATCAACCCCTATCTAAAAAATTCCGAAATATAATGCATTCTGTTATCCATAAGTTGACTTTTAACTGTCCCGCTACACCCACGTCGCGCGAACACTTTCCGTGTTCTTAATAGTCAATTTCGCCATTTTTTATTGTCTTTTTCTAACAGACCCTCATTATGAATCAATGTTGGCCATGCCTCTAACTCTCCACCCCGTAATTCTTGGATTATCGACAAGCGACTATTGTACCCGTTTTCAGTATAAGAAAAAGTACCGACGATTTGTTAACCTCCTTCCGAAAGGTAAACACACACACAGACACACACACAGACACACACACACACACATTTAATATCTCCCGTTAAAAAATATGAAAATATTTGGATATATTTCATTCATAGACGCTATTTGTTCCGTAAATGGGTGATAATTACCGCCCTGTTTAAGTTAAAATTAGTTACGAAACTGATCTTCACTTTAAATCCTAAAATGATTCGTTTATCATCATCATCATCATCATCATCATCATCATCATCATCATCATCATCATCATCATTATCATTATTATCATTATTGTTATCATTATCATTATCATTATTATTATTATTATTATTATTATCATTATTATTTGTACTCACTAGGAGTTCTCACACAGATCATCCTTAGTTATTGCTCACCGACAATAACCAGTCTTCCCATCCTCCTTGACTTTCTTCGACTATTTTTGTGTGGTGTTAGCTTAGTCCGGTGGAATCATTTTTTTTTGGGGTGATTGCATTTTTTGCAGTTTCTGTTCCTTTGTTCGTGCGTTGGTGTTCTTCCTATGATTTTGTTTCTTTCTATTTTAACTTCCATGTAACTAGTTACCGTTTGTAGCTAATGTGGGTTGATTTCGGCATTTGAGGATTTTCCTTAAGATTACAGCTGTTTTGATAATTGTCGTCCTTTGTATGGTCTCAGTGATTCCAATTTTTCCCAGTCTTTGTCCAGAGTTGTTGGGACTGTTCCTAGTGCTCCAATGATTATTATTATTATATTGACTTTCTTCATGCTCCATATGCCTTTCAGTTCTCTGGCAAGTTCCATGTATTAGCTTCCTTTTTTCCGTCTCTTTGATCTTCACGCTGTTATCTGCTGGAACGGCAAAGTCTACGATTTGGCAAGATTTTTCCTTCTTGTCGATTATTATGATATCCGGTCTCCTTGCTTGTATGAGTTTATCTGTTTGTACCTCCATATTCCAGAAGATTGTGTTTTGCGTTTTCCAGTACTGTCTCTGGTTTATGTTTGTGCTATTTGTCCGCGTGTTCGAAATGCAATCGTTTGCACAGGTCCCAGTGTACTGTTTTCCCTACACAATCATACCTGTTCTTGATTTCTTTTGGGACGAGTTTGCTGCATTTACTTATTATGTGATTTAATGTTTCGTCTCTTTGTCCACATAGTCTGCATATACTGTTTTCCTGGGTTTTATCTATTTAGCTTTAATGTAGTTTGTCCTAATCGCATTGTTCTGTGTAGCTGTCAGTACAGATTCCGTTTCTTTGTTCAAGTGTCATTTTCTTAGCCATGCCCAGCTTTTTTTGTTGGTTTCTTCTCTTGTCAGTCTTATGAAGCGTCCATGTAGTTGTTTTTCCTCCCACTTTTCTTATATTTTTGTTTCTGGTTTCGGTGCTTCACGGTTTGTTTGTTGGGATGGTGTCTCTTGTTACGGTGGTGTGCCTTTCTCTGTTCTGGGTTATGTATTTCTCCAGCTCTTTTTTGTGTCTTCAACACAATCTTCTATACTTACCAATCCTTTTCCTCCTTCTGCTATATAATTTCGTTTCTAAGAGTTTTCTTGTTCTTCGCAAATATTCCTTTCCAAACTTCTCTTTCATTTCTGTAAATTTGATGGTGTCTGCTTCCAGAACTCCCAAATATGTATAGCTTTCCTGTTAGCCTAGCTTCCTCATCTCTTCTTGGTTGGGAATTCCATGTCCCCTGTCGTCTCCAGTTTCCCCTTTTACTCTCTAGTAGTGCACACTTTTCCATCCCGATTTTCATTTGAATGACCTGGCTGAAGATTCTGGTCGTATTTATCAGCTTTTCCAGTTCCTTTTTGCCTTTTGCAAATAGTTTCAAGTCGTCCATGTACATGAAGTGGTTTATTATTTGTTAAATGTCTGTAAACTTGTATCCGGCATTACATCTATGTATAACATATCATGCGTCCTTCTTTTCCATTTCTAGCATTTCTTTTGTTCCTCGGGGAGTAGCCCACAGCTTTTCAGGGAATTGTACATTTGCTCTCTCAATTGTGCCGTTGGGATTTTCCACATTGTTGCTAAACAGGTTATTGGCCTATAGTTACTTGCGATCGTTCCCTTTTTGGTATATTTTTGCATTAGCGTTGTCCTTCTATTGGTCATCCACTCTGATACGTGTGTTTTGTGGATACATCCTCTCAATTACTGCGCTATCGTTTCATGTAGGGTCGTGAACTTTTTAAATGAGCATGCATGTATTCATCGTGGTCTGGTGTTTTCCAGTTTGCTATTTTCCTTAGGGTTGTCTTAATCGTTTCTTCATTAATGCCTGTTCCTGTTCCCTCTTCAATTTCCTCTAGTTCATCTTTAAGGTTTTTTAGCAACTTGGCATTTCTGTTGTGTTTTTAGGCTTTTCCCATATCTTGGTCCAGAAGTGTTTTATCTCTGTCGGGTCCGGTTGTTCTGTTGTTCTTCTTTTAATGCTTACGTTTTGGTAAAACTGGTTTTCATTGTTTTCAAAAGTCCGGTTCTGTTTTTGCTGTTCCGATTTGTATATAAGTAGTCTCAGTCTTCCTTCTTTTGCTGTTATTTTTTGTTTTAGTTCTTCATGTTTCTTATTTCATCTTTCCTTGCGATTCAGATTTCTGCTCTTTCGTGGTTTCCTTTTCTCTTTTATCCTGTTTACAGTTTTAGCTTCTTTTCGAAGTTTGGTGATCTGGGTTTCCAGTCTGATTTCCAATCTAGGCTTTGTCGGTCCATTCTTTTTTTCTCTGTTTAGTTTCATACTTATTGATTTTGCCCCTGCATATATCAATTTGTCTAGGTATGTGATAGTTTCTGTTGAGATGTACGCGAGGAGTCTGTTTACCTTATCTGTTTCTACTTCTAACTTCTTCCAATCTTCGTTATATATATATGTGTTATCTAAGTACTTGGAGTTTTGTAGGTTACCACTAAAAAAGTAGGAAAAAAGGCGATAAGTTCCCCTCCCATGTTTACCTGACAAATTGACGCCAAGTTATAAAACGCGTCTTACACGGACTCTTTCGTGATTTTAACCCCTTCTACCAGATCTCATTAACCATCATCAGGGGTCTGCGTTCCAACTTTCTTGGGGTAGGTGAAACTCCATTTGCAGGAGACCATATCTGACTTGTTGATTCTATGTGAAATTGGCATCGGCACGTCAACTTCAAAATCGCTCTGGGTATGGAATTTGTGCTTACATTAGGGACGTTTTTTCATGTGGTAGAGACGTCTACAACGAAGACTGAGCTGCCATATATGTGTTTCCGTGTAGTTCTGATTCACAGCATCTCTTTCATCTTTCCCCTGTCATTGAGATTATCGATGTCAAAATTGACAAGATCCTGTCTGATTATTCTTCCGTCATATCTGTGGCGATTTTAATGTACATAATGTTGAATGGCTAGTATACTCCAATTAGACTGATGATAAAGGAAGGTTATGTCATGATTTTTCCCTTACCTATGAGCTGGCCCAGATAGTTGACTCACATACTCGTGTGATACTATAGACGCCCTCCCTCCGGAGCTGAGGAAATTATTCACAAAAAGAGAAAGAGCTGTCGGAAGTAGGGTGGGTAAAAAGACAATGATAGGAAATAACTCGCCAACGCACACAAAGGCAATCGGAAACAGTAGGACGCCTCACAGTTGGTGGTCAATTTCCGCTTATCAGTCACCCTGGAACAAAGACCATGCGTTTTAGGAGTGGTCGATTACTTTTGCACTTGTCGATGACTAAGACAAAAGACCGGATATGGGATTGAGTTAGGAGTGAAAGTTGTTTGCGACAGTTTTTGTGGCATTTGAGTTTCACGATGGTTTAGTTTACGGCAGTTGACAGTTTATGGGTGTTGACGAATTTTTCGACAGTTTGCGGCTCGAAGAAGAAAGGAGCAGATAGGAGCAGATCGAGCAGAACTTTTGCAGACCCGAGATCAGCTGACGACTTCGGGTACCGACAATGTGGACCTCGACAATCCGCAACGGTGTCACACACAACCAAAGTACAACTGACTTATGCACAATGTTCGTGTTTTTCCGTGTGAGACTGTATTGTTTTGTTTTTTTCACAACTTGTAAATCAGCGCATGTTACCTCGGCGACCACCGGGACGACACGGCCAGAACGCGAACAAGAAGAAGATGAAGGAGAAGAAAACGACGGCACACGAGCATTAGGGGTCGGCGGTTGTCGAGGGGGCGCACATGGTCTTACACTCGCATACCTAATGCCTTCTTGATCTTTTCGCAACAACTTGTTGTGAACAGTGCATATCTACTGTTATGTTCTCTCTAGCTTTTTTTATCAGTCGGTTGTCTCGATCAAGATCAAATCTAAGCTCAGGGAAAGCACTAGTGTATCTACGCGGACTGACGACCTTGGTGTGCCAAGTTCGAATCCAGTCGATTCCATAATACCACTTTCACTTAAGGATGTTGGTAACCATTACGTGGTCCCTCTTGCAAGAATGTCGACAACAGAATCAAACCAGTCAACAAAGTTGTACCATTCTGATTCATACGAATTTACTTATTTTTACATTTTAATCGCAGGGTTTACTGATACTCAGGGGACGACTGGGATAGTTTTAGAGTTTTCATTCCGGAAATCACTTTGCATTCTATATTTAAAAAAGAATGTGTCCTGTATCGCCTCCGATCTATCCGATTGCTTAACAGTTGTTATTAAGAGTTTTATTCCCTCTAAAATTTGTAACAGAAACCAAGTAGCTAGCCATGGTTCACTCCTGCGTGTGCTGTTACCATTGCTGATAGAAATCACATTTTTGTCGTCATTAACGGAATAGATGTCACGAAACCAAAGCCGCTTTAAAAACTGCTCACCACCGCTGCAAATGGGGTATCGTAAACGCGAAAGATTCCTATACCAATTCTGTTCAAGCCCGAATTGCCGAGCAGAAGCTCGGTTCCCGTGAGTTTGGGAAAATAACAGACAGGATCCTGAAAAGATGTAAAATTTCCATTCCAACAATCATTAACGATTTTGATATGATTTTATCAGCATCTGATAATGCAAAACGTTTTGCAAAGAACTTTGCATACATCATCATATTTGTCGTCAAAATTAGTTTTATCCCGATGGTGGCTTATTGCTACTTTATATCAAGCCCATGGAAGGTGCTCCACTGAGCTCCAATCTTTGATTCCTCCTTGTAAAACATTCACAGCAAGAACTCGTTTTCTACCACAACGAAGAAAAACTTTCCTTTCTACCTCGTTGTGCCCAGCGTCAGGCTAAATTTCCACGAACAAATGTTCTTTGCAACAGATGTTCTTTGCAACAGATGTTCTTTGCAATGGCTTCCCGTCTGTGGAACACATTGCCATGGTACTGCTTCTCCATAGATTATAACTTGGGCGACTTCACAGTCAACGTCAACAGATTCCTATCTAGAACCGTCCCCACAAAAATTCGGACTTGATTCTGACAATCATTCCCTTCTCATTACCTTCATCCTCGAGTGGCATTTGACCTTGATATGTAATGACCTCTTTTTAGTAAAAAAAAAATTCTAAAAACTCATTGAAATTTTCCTTCGATTCAATCTGGGGTCACTAGAGGAAATTATCGATTAGATCCATAAAAATCTGAAATATGTTAGAACGTAAATAAACTAGTTTCATAAAACAAAAATAAAACTAAACAAAGAATACTTCAGTGAAGAATGTATTTTAAAAAAATGCTTAAATATTAAAATAATCATTTTTTGCTATTTTTAAGATTTAAAATAATGAAATAAAAAGAATTCGCTTCGATTCGTTAAAGTAATTTGTCGTTTTACAGCTGTCCGTGCTAAACGCAGCGTCAAGTAGTTTTTTTGTGTGTTTTTCAGAAAACAACACCGCAATAACATTTTTTTATTACTTGACCTCATATTGCACATATTATTTTTAACTATTCTTTCAATGTAAAACTTGTAAACATGGCTATATTTGAAATTATTTCTGACAATGAAGTATATCTCTACCTTGGACAACATCGTTTGGATAATTCTAGTTAATTATTACATACGGAAAATGTCATTTAAATCCGATTTTGGGTGGATTGTTTTCAATCAGGGGTAAAAATCATTTTGGGGTTAAAAAAACAAATCACTTTTACTTTCATTACCCATCCCTACAATAATAAGAGTGTCTGTGTGTCAGTCGATCTGTATAACTTATATTTTAAATGGAATGTCTGTCAAGCTTCGGTTTAAAATAGAATTTTTCCTTGGTCTGTCAAGTTGAAATTTGAAATAGCATTGTTCCTTGGTCTGTCAAGATTAAGTTTGAGATAATATTTTTCCTTGGTCTGTCATGCTGAAATTTGAAATAGCATTGTTCCTTGGTCTGTCAAGATTAAGTTTGAAATAATGTTTTACTTGGTCTGTCAAGCTCAAGTTAGAGATAATATTTTCCTTAGTCTGTCAAGCTTAAGTCTGAAATAATATTCTAGATACGTAAATGTATCTCTGTACAAGCTCTGTCTGTCCATCAGTCTGTCACACTTAAAATCGAAAAGGCATTTTCATCACTAAACGCGTAGATTGAATTGACGCATCTTGAGAATCTTGTTCCAAGCTAACGAGAGGGTAACAATTCGCTTAGCAGACAAATCCCGTGACCTGTGTCCAGTCGTTTGACCACTTATTAATGCTTATATAATTTGTTTTATTTCCCTCTTCCGCCTTTTGGTGAATGAACGCAAATATTATTGGTCAAAAGACGAGTTACAAAGAGGCGGCCATCAATGTCAAGTGTTTCCTGTTGTTATGGACAAGGAAGTACTTAGCCACACAAAAACTGAGAGACTTGAGAAGTACTTCTATTGCTGAGCATGTGAAGAAACCTAAAGTACGAAATACATTGGATAAAAGTTCACGTGGTGGGTAAGAGTGCATATTTAAATGGGGAAGGGGTAATGTTTTAATTACGCTTATGCAATCGGGGCATATTGCGCACAATTTTTTTGGTACGTCTACAAACAGACAAACAGATACAAAACGACACAACACATGACAGATATACAAAAATAGCAGACAAACGTACATACAGACATGCAGACCGAAAAACAAACAGACAGACAGACATGCAAACAAATAATCAGAAAAACAAATACAGATAATTGGACACACAAACAGACACACATAAAACATAGAAATAGAAAAAACAAACAGACAAAAAACAGAGAAGCAGATGGGACAAAAAAACCGACAAAACAGACAGATATACAAGAAGACAGAGAGAAAAAGAAATATAAACGGACAAGCAAACAAAAAAAGCATACAGACAAACAAACAAATAGACAGACAAACGAACAGACAGACAAACATACGAACCGAAACGCATATTCATTCTTCTTCTTTGCGTGTCTTTGAAGCATGTGGTCATACGATAGTTTCCAACTTTTTATGCAGTCTTTTGCCTTAGTGTTGTACTCTGAAAGATCTTTCAAGCTGCACCGGTTGGGCAGCAGGGGACAAACAAGACAGTGTTGCATCGTATGGTCTTCCTCTCCACATTCACGGGTGGTTGCGTCAGTTTTGTAGCCCTATCTAGTCATAGCAACTCTTGATCGTCCCATTCCCGTTCTCAGGCGGTTGACTGTTTTCCATTGGAGCCAGTGTACTTCTTAACCGGGAGGAAAGGCCTCAAAGGGAGGATTCCCATGTTAGTAGGAGGGGAGGGGCATTCTTTAGCCGTCTGGTCCACAACGGTATTCTGGCCTCTTCCTGAGATGTTGTTAGGGGTTCGACATGGCCGAAGAAGCTTCTCATTGACTTCAGTCGTTAGACCGTTGGTTCACGTCCATGAAGGAAATGGTGTTCACCACTGATAGCTTTTGTGATCGCTACTCGGCTGGCAACTTCCCGTCTCACATCTGCAGAGGCAATACCAGTGAGTAGATGCAGGTTGTTCAAGTTGGTAGGCTTCAGGCAGCCAGTGATCAAGTGACAGGTGCTGTTCAATGCTGAGTCTAGTTTTTTTTTTACATGTGTTGATCTCTCCCAAACAGTGCAAATGTCAGTAGATTATCAGATCGATTCTTTGTAAACAACGAATTGATATACGAACAGAACAACGGACAAACAAACTGTTGTATCCTTGATAAAGGCGTACAACAGACAATGGTGTTGCCGAGTGGAAATAACAACTAACCTGTTAGTATAATGAAGAAAGAATACAATAGAGAGTACAATAATGGAGATAGACATTAGTAAGATATTACTAATGTCAGTAGCAAAATCCCTTTTCAATCCGTGCTCACTCGATATAGAAGTCCATATAGGAAAAAGGGTTGTGTATGATATTCTATTACAACATAACCAGACATACAAACATACAGACAAACAGACAAACAGAGAGATATACAAATACACACAGGCAGACAAATGGACAGACAGACAGAGATTGGAACGCAATTTATGTGGTAAACTCTTGACTGAAGACGGACAGCGAGTTTACTCAACCCATAGTTAGAGTAAAAGTTGGAGCTCATACCTTTCCCAAGTGTACAAGTGGACGTTGTAAATTCGACAGGATTTGAATTTGGCTTCTGGGGTCAAAATAAAGGTTGCAGGAGATTAGTCACCTGAAGGATCTACAGCTGTGAAGTTGGGGGGGGGGGAATCTTCTGTCGCTGATTCTGGGTATTTTTTTTCACCTGACTTGTTCTTGAATTAACTGACATTTTAAAAGTAATGATAAGAGCGTTTTATATTTTAGAAAGCTGTCATAATGCGGGGAGAAATTGTTGGCACTGGGAAAATTGAAAAATAGGAACAAACAAAAAGCAACAGAAAGATAATATATGGTGTTTTGGCACCTGTGGGTAATTATTTTCTTTTATCACTTACTATTTTTTCTTAATTTACAAAGTGTACAGTGTAGACTGGTGTAATCCTAATATTTCGAGGCATAACCTCTTTATCAATTGTGCATGGGAAACGTATGTATATTAACTTGTGCTAATACTGCAACAAACGGAGTTCAGCAAAAAGGTCAGAAGTTAAAATTATGGAAAAAGTAAGTTAACGATCAGTGTTTGAAACTAACAGGCCGGATCCAGGCTTTTATTTTGTTTGGCCGCAAACATACCACTTTACATATTATTTGATAAACTTTTCCCATATGATAAAATAAACGATACAAGTTTTTCACTTCTCATAATCTAATAATGATATTACCATTACCACACAGTCTGTGTGAAACAGTGATTGTAGCCGACGCAATCTGCACTTTAGGGTGCACTGGAGTGCATCTTGGGGAGGGCCCTACGTAGAAACAAGTAGAGATCTAAGAACTAGTACATATTTTCCGCGGGATCGGCTATACAAAACAGCTGTGAAGGTGGCGCCGAGCTGTCCGAGAAAGCAATGAAAGATTGTCAATTGCATTTAAATCTTACACGGGCCGAGCTTAAACAGGTGTGCCGGGCTTTGGCCAAATCTTTTTTATCGCCAACGAAAAAAACATACGTGTGTCAGTACTATGTGGGTGGGCGCGTGAGGCCGGAGGGAGATCGCCCCTTAGGCTGGCATCATTAATTATGGCGAGAGCCTCCTTTCTCCAGATAACTGTTTTTATCTAAATAATATCTGAGGGCCTGGGTGAAGAATTTCAATTGCCGTATCGCGCGCACTGCCCCAACCCCAACCCAACCAGAGAGAGAGAGGGGAGAGAGAGAGGGCGAGTAATTCAGTATACCCCACCCTGGCCCCGAGAGAGAGGGAAGGAATACAGAAATGGGCTGGAGAAAGAAAGGGTGTGATGATATGCCTTTCTGGGAAACGAGAGGACCTTTGTTGTTGAAACGAGAGGACAGTTACAGTCAGTTAGAAATTGGAATTCGACCAAGACGGACGAGCGCCGACCAAGCGGGAGCGTTGCGCGAACACCGCTCTCGTTCGGGATGGCAGGGCCATAGGACCCCCCACCCACACCGTTCAGTAGACAAGTTACAACTTAATTAACAACTTGGAAATCGTAAATAGAGATTCACGCACAGAAACGACGACTAGTTTAGTAAACCAAGACAATTTATCAAAATAAGAGACTCTAAAATTCCAGTGTAAAGTTAATCCTTCTTTTGATTGTTTTTAATAATTAATTGAGTACAAAAGGAAACCGCTGAGTTTGTTGAATTATTCCTGTTGTCTGTTTGCTCTGCTTGTGTAACTTTGCCTTCACAGCATCAAACTATCATCATCATCCGACCGAGAGGAGTTTCGACCCATCTTTCTTTTTCTGCCGCTACGACATCACGAGCCAAAGAGGGTGTTCACAGTCTAGAAGGATTCCTACGCCGAGGACCAGACGTGTGAGTACCGAAATAGAAACACGAGTGGACCACCTATGTTACAAGTGGTTCAGTGACGCCGGATCAGAGTGAGGTATCTGTTAATATCGGCACTGCGACTTTTGTGTTATATTTGATGCTGTGACACAGGAGCGTGTGGGGTCCCATTACATTTGGTGCCGTGACCTAGGATCAGGGTACTTTGAAAAGTGCCTGGTAACTTCGGGAAGAAAAAAAAAAGACAAACAAAAAAATTTAACAAACCCACGGCACAACAAACGATTTTTTTTACCGGCAGAACACTTTGGCAAAAAAAAAGACAGACAGACAAACAAACCCGCGGCACAACAAATGATTTTTTACCGGCAGAGAATACCGTGTTTGAAAGAAAAAAGAAAAATAGAAAAAGGAAAAGAAATGAGAGAAACAGTTTAACGGGCATACACACCCGTGTTTGAAAAAGAGAATAGAAAAAGGAAAAGAAAAGAGAGAAAGGGTTTAACTATTTTGAAAAAAAAAAAGAAAAATAGAAAAAGAGATAGACTGAAAAAAAAACGTTTTTTAAGATTTTGAGATCTGTCTGGGATCGCGAACTTTTAGTCAACTGATTGGAAGGCCTAGACGAGATAGAAAAAGGATGAAAATAACAAGGAAAGAATAAACATCCACCCAAAAACAGAAGACGCAAAAGGAGCAAATAGTAAGTGACTCTTAATTTCCCTTGTTCCCTTTGCTCAGTTTTGTACTCTGTCAGTGTATCGATTGTTGTTCAAACTTTGCACGCAGTTGAGTAGTTCTGTTGTGGGGGTGGTAAACTAGAACGCAAATAGAATGGGTTCGGAGGAAGACCTAGTAAATAGTGTAACAGATATGGGGGGAGATGAGACCAGAAGATTAGAGAGACCGATCGGAGGCATACGTATACCCTCCTTCAAAGGGGATTCCGCCGATCTAAAAGAATGGTTGGCGGTAATCGAAAAGAAAAGTTTTATTTACGGCTTAGAAAATCACGAGATGGTGCTGCTCGCTCTAGAGGGAGCGAGGGGCCTAATGTCGAGATTCATTGAGGGGAGGTATGTAGAGAACCCGGGGATCACTTGGACGGAGCTCCGCGAGCTGCTGGTGAAACGATATGCCAGCGAGCGAACTGCGATTGAGGCCGTACGCAAGTTGACCCGGCTGAAGCTAAACAACGGCGAGGGACTCGACGAGTTAGTCGAACGGATCCAGGGATTGGCAGTTCAAGCCTTCCCAGATGGGACGATCCGAAATACGGGTCCCATCCAGGCAATCCTGGTGGATGCCCTGGTAGACGGGTTAAGTGATAGAGAGATCCAGAGGGAGGTACTAAGGGGTCACCCGCTCACACTAGCGGAGGCCCAGGGATTAGCGAGAGACAGTATAAGACTAGGGGAACGTATAGAGAGAGGCAATGGCGAGAAAAGGCCTGGGAGAAGGAAAACAGTGGGGAGCAGGGCGAGTCCGGTGCCTCGAATGGAGAGAGGGGGCGTAGAGGATTGGGAAGCAGACTCCGATCCTAGAAGGAAGGTACAGAACCTTCAATACGAGCACTATAGGCCCGCACCGGCCAGACAGGTATCAGTCTGCTGGACCTGTAGGGGTGAGGGGCATAAAGCAGCAGAGTGTCCCACAAATTATGGGCGCCCACGCAGCACGTTTAGACCGAACTGCACTAGGTGTGGTCAGTTCGGACATGAGAGTCGGTGGTGCACAGCAGCGTAGATCGGAGGTGAGGAATTAGGATTCCGAACCTTAGTGTGCCACCTGACGCTAGGGTAAAGAACCAGGGAAGCGCCCAGAGGCCACCCCACAGAGTATAAAATGCAGGGTGGCCCCCAGAATGATAAGTTTAGTGAAGGATAGCGAAATTAAATGGGAAGAAGACGGGCTTGGGTGTTGTTCGCCGGTTTATGAGAAACCGCAAGAAGCAATGACCCCCCCCCCCGTAGAGAGTAATCGAATTAAACGCGACTGCTAGGTCGGTTGACGAGTCCAGTGAGTGGGAGGAGAGCGGCAAAATACTCCCCTGCCCAGCTCCAGAAGAGACTGAGAGAGAATCGGTTAGCCAAAAAGGTAGAGGAATTACCTATGAAGTTACGGTAGAAGGAGAGCAGAACGCCCCACCACAGAATAGTAGGAAAGCCAAGCCAAAGATAGTCAGGGACCTGGGGGAGAGGCCGAGGTTGTGCTGTGTCGCATCTGTTGGCTCCACCGCGTGCAGGGAGGGCCCCCATACATGTGCGGTGCTGGTGGTTGTGGCACGGACAGTTGCCTTGGATGCCCCCCCCCCCCCGAGATAAACGGACAGATAAGGATAGAAAGAGATGCATAACTGGGACCGACGGAGTGTCGTCGTGGTTAGATCCAAATGATCGATCACAAGTAGTAATATACCTGCAGCTGGATGGGCTGTTGCCGAACGACCAGGCAAATATATAGTGAGTTTTAAAAACAAAAGAAAGTTGAAGTAATCGACAGATGTTCGAACAACCGTGAATATGATAGATTGTGGTGTGCCTTACGAAAGGGCACAGAAGTAATGATAAGCGAAGAGAAGGATATGAGGTCCTATCTAAGATAGATAGTGTTGATACAGACGAAGCAGAAGAAATCAGTGCCCCCCGTTGCTGGGACAGGCACTCGATGTGTAATTAGGGACAGTGTCGGGAAGCGATGAGAGAATGATTATGAAGAAATTGGAAGTCATAAGGAAGAACCAAAAGGGTTACTGTCGCATGCAGCCAGAGAAGGCGCATCGATATCGAATGTCACCGGGCCGAAGTGAGCCAAGAAGGTGTTAGTCTGAGAGAATTGTTTTCTCAGAGAAGGGAACGAAGAGAAACTGGCCGATGTGGCCGACGCAATGATAGTGACGGTATGCGAGCCAGACAGGTCCGTACCAAGAGAATTTCAGTTGTTGACACTGACGAGAGAGTGCACCAGGTGCACAGTTTGATACGCTATCGCTAAAGACACTTGTCGCCGAATATAATCACCTCGGCAGATTAAGGGAGGTTCTGTTACAGATACAGGCCTAATTACCAAATCGTTTGAGATTACCGGTCGACCCCATCGAACAGTTATGAAAGTATTATAATGTGTTAAGATATGTTGCATAACCAGAAGGTAATAAGATATTAGCTTTAAAAAGATTGAAGGTTCGATTAACCCCGGCAGGAAGGGAAAATTCACGTTAAAAGGTAGAACTAGACACGGGCACGATAGGGCTTGGCCGATGTTAGTGAGAATTGTACACGTAAATAATAGGGTTTGCTTTTGCAGAAAAGACAAAGGGCGTGAGGAAGGCATTGGGAGAAATTGGACGGCGCGAGTACACTGACAACCGAGTGCATGAGCGAAGAAGGGTTACCCTTGAGTACACTGCACCCAGATCACGAGCGGGGGCAGGAATCGCTGCCCCTGTCGGAAATCCAAGTGGATGACCAGTGAAGAAGTAGAGATTGATTCCGAGGAGAAGGTGACGACTAGTTTAGTAAACCAAGACAATTTATCAAAATAAGAGACTCTAAAATTCAAGTGTAAAATTAATCCTTCCTTTTGATTGTTTTTAATAATTAATTGAGTACAAAAGGAAACCGCTGAGTTTGTTGAATTATTCCTGTTGTCTGTTTGCTCTGCTTGTGTAACTTTGCCTTCACAGAATCAAGCTATCATCATCATCCGACCGAGAGGAGTTTCGACCCATCTTTCTTTTTCTGCCGCTACAACATCACGAGCCAAAGAGGGTGTTCACAGTCTAGAAGGATTCCTGCGCCGAGGACCAGACGTGTGAGTACCGAGATAGAAACACGAGTGGACCACCTATGTTACAAGTGGTTCAGTGACGCCGGATCAGAGTGAGGTATCTGTTCATATCGGCACTGCGACTTTTGTGTTATATTTGATGCCGTGCCACAGGAACGTGTGGGGTCCCGTTACATCTGTATTAGTGATGGGTATGTTTGTTACGCCATTGTATGAGGAAGGGAGTTGGAAGAGGGGGAAGCGAGAGAGGATAAAAAGAGTCAAGAAGGAAAGAGTAGGATAAGGAGAGTGGGCGCCGGTGCACGTTAGAAAAATTATGAAATGTTCACTGAAAAACGCGAGCTCATATAATCATCTATTTAAAACATATATATATTTCCATTTATTTAAATATTTTTAGATGCTACGTCATCTCATTGCAATGTTCTAAATTCTATTAAAGACACTTGTTACATTTGTTAATAATTTATCAAATTTATTTCACAAAAAGACATATTAATAGTAAACAATTTAAAAATTCAATTATAATGAATAAATAATTTACCATTAATAAAGATATATATCAAAGTATAAATTACGAAATTACTGAAATTTCGGCAAATTCCGGCTATTTTCGTTGTCAATTTAGTTCGACTTTGAAGGTTTTTCTTACTTATTTTTGAAACTAGAAGTATACTCGTCCCAGGACGGGTAAAATTAATTTCCCGAGCAAAACAGATTTGCACCATTTTTATGTCCCCTTCCGAGGATTAAAGTGATATAAATATACTATAAACTTTATGCCTAGAATCCTTATTCTAATTGTGATCATAATCCACTACATGATTTTGAATGTAGAAAATGTCTTAAATTTGAGGTTTAAATTAAAGAGGTCAGTAGAAGAAATTGAAATCTAGCGAACCTTGCTTAGTTGGTGTCTAATGACTATTGATAAAATTCAATGCAAATCTGAAATATTTACATTATGAAATAGGAGGTTGTGCTCATATTATGCCACCTCTAAAACACTTTAAAATACTCCAAAGAAGCTGAAATTTGGGGAATATTTATAAATTAATGTCTAATACTTATGATTACAATTTCACCAAAATTAGAGGTATCTTAATTTTAGTCCTTTGCATAAAACTAAATACAGCCCACATTTGGACCATTTACGCCTAGCAACCTTCTTCTAAAGTTCATAATGATCGGTTAATTAGTTTAGAAGTGAATCCTGTACATACAGATACATAAACATGTACACATACGTAACTTTGTAAACGTAGAGATTAAATGATTCACTATGAATATATTAGTGTACTAAAATATGTTAGTGTACTAAAATATGTTAGTGTACTAAAATATGTTAGTGTACATAAATATGTTAGTGTACTAAAATATGTTAGTGTACTAAAATAAAATAATGTCATTTACAACCAGCTAGTATAGACTATCCATAAGTTCTGTCCGGATTTAGATTCTCTGAAATTTAAATAGTAAGCGGGAATGTATAATGCAACTAAATTATATATATATATATATATATATATATATATATATAATAATAATGGTAATAATCCAGGTAAAAACATCCACAGGGTAGTAATCCAAAGAATTTCAACAGGATTTATAAAAAGTGCTCAATATCAAATAGAGCTTTATATATGATTATTTTTATTTACACAGACATGTACAAAATCTGCGACACTGGCATGTCGATGTTATCGATCAACAGTTATTATAAACTGAGATCTCATCAGGCAGAGTTAGAATCCGATCTTAACCTCAGATTCTCTCCAAACATGTCTGTGTAAATAAAAATAGTCATTTATATATATATATATATATATATATATATATATATATATATATATATATATATATATATATATATATATATATATATATAAATGAATAAATGCGAAACTTTTCTTCGTGTATCACTTCTATATTACCGTCAAAACGGGTTACTCTTATTTAAATCGATAATACAACATAATATTTTGAAATACTGTATATATAGTAGAGATAAAGGACACAAAGAGAACTATTTGGATGCCTAATTTACACAACAATTTTTAAACAGTATATAATAAATCAATGTTTTGGTGTTATTCATTTGTAATTCTATTGTCCTTTTTTCTCGATACGAGGTCTGTCTAAAAGGTATCCCACCTTGGGCCAGGAAAAATATTTCAAATACCTGACGGGGTTGGGATCCTAATCCCCTTCAAAGTAGGCCCCTTGTGCTTGCATATACTTAGCCCACCGATCCATCCACTGCCGGAAACACCTCTGGAAGTCTTTTTTGGAATGGTGTTCATCTCCGCGTAATCTCTTCTCCTGTCTCAAAATGGGAACCTTTCTGTGGCGTCTTCAATTTTGGAAACACCCAGAAGTCGTAAGGAGCCATGTCTGGGGAGTAGGGACGTTGGTGAACGACTAGAAGTCCATGTTTGGCCAAGAAATGTTGGATCAATTGGGATGAATGTGCGAGGGTGTTGTTGTGATGCAGTTGCCAGTTTTTCGCCGTTCACATGTCTGGTCTTTTTTTGCGAGAACATCTTGATAGTACTCCTTTGTCACTGTTTGTCCTTCCGGTGCGTATTCGTGATGCACAATTCCACCGATATCAAAGAAGACAATCAGCATCACCTTGATTTTGCTTCGCAGCTGTCGCGCTTTTTTTGGCCTTGGATACTCGGGATACTTCCATTGTGATGACTGTCTTTTTCTTTCTAGGTCGAACCCGTCCACCCATGACTCATCTCCATCACAGAAATCCAGGATCTGTGTTGACGGTTTCCAGAAGGTCCTGTGAAACTTGAAAAGGGAGGTCCTTTTGTTACTGCGACAACAACTTGGGCACAAATTTTACAGCCACTCATCATCACGCAAAATTTCATGTGCCGAATCTTTACTCACTCCGTCCTCTTGGGCGATCTCCGGCACGGTTGAACGATGATCTTCAATCACCAAATTTCGCAACCTCTCAGCAACAGCTTGGTCCTGCCAGAACGCTGGCCATTCTTCGCTGATGTGCGGCCATTTTTGAATCGGTTGAACCACTCCTTAATTTGTGTCACACCCATCGCATCTTCTCCAAACATCTGTTGAATCTTACGAATTGTTTTGCTTTGAGAATCACCAAGCTTTTGCAAAAATTTGATGTGGTACCGTTGCTCAACACGTTCAGTCATCTTGAGAGTATCAGTAATCCGACGAACACGTTGTGTAGCACCTCACTCAGCGATCGACAGGCAGCGACTAACGCGCAGGAAGGCGGTGATAAAATTCACACATGCGCATGAAGGTGTCTTCCTTCACTGTGTAGAATGGCACTGCCTTATCGTCTCTATTTCGCACGGAAAAAATACAGGTCAGATACTATTTAGACAGGCCTCGTATTTCTTCTTTTTTTAACTTATTTTACCCTAAACAAGGCAAGTAGCCACTGACGTAAGGGGCTACTGAGAATTAGAGTTAGAATTCAGGAGATCATCCTAAATTGAGAGCTGTGTAGCGAGACGCTTGTTCACATTAGTTTTAAATTTTTGCATGTCTGTACAGTCGGAGAAACAGGGAGCAGGGAGGGAGTTCCAGAGATCGGCAGCTCGAGGAAAGAAGCTATTGGAGTAGAAGGCTCTTCGGCATCTGGGAACCTCCACAATGAATGGATGGAATCTAGCTGATTGTCGGGTTGGTCGAGTGTATTTACGTCGAGGGGGAACCAGAGCAGCAAATTCATCGGAGCACATTCCATTGAAGTACTTGTAAAGCAAGCACAATGATGCTACATTGCAGCGATGGGGCAGCGGCTAGAGCTTAGTGGATAGTGAGAGAACTATTAGATTAGCGACTCTTTTGGGACCTTGTCTGAAAGGAAGAGACTAGTGGATGGTGCACAAGCCCAGATGTGACAATAATATTCTATGCATTGGCTGATAGTGGCTTTGTAGAGATATAGGATACTGTCACGTGTGAGAAGCTTTCTAGCACGGTAGAGGGAGCCCATTTTATTTGCAGCAGTCTTCGCAATGTCTTCTATGTATTTGTACCAATTCATGTTACCTATGAATGTTAGGCCGAGGAGTTTGAACGTTGGACGCAATATATGCAATAGTTTCGTCCATAATAACATCAATTAATTAAAGTGATTAAATTAAACGGGGATCAATTACGATAAACCTTTCTTATATATGTTCATTAATTTTCAACGGAGGTAATTTCAATGAAACGAATACATGTTAGCGAGCTAGCGAGATACAAGAGTTCATAGAGAGAAAGGGGAGGTCACTGCTCCCTCTCGCGCTCACACTCCCTCTTCTTCCTCTCTCTTACTTCCTCTCATTCCCTCTCTCCTTCCCCCTTTCTCTAACACTCCCTCTCCTTTCTTACTCTTTCTCTCTTTTTCTCTCTCTCTCTCCCTCCCTCTCACTCTTGTGATGCCAATTTTTTTAAAAAAAATTTTAAACGAGTACGCACCATCACTAAGGCGAATTGATTCTTTCTTTCATTTCTTTACGGTCTTATCTAAAATAAAATGAATTTGTAGCAAAATTACCAAAATGTTAATATTTATATGAATAAATGTTAATTTTATTTATCTTACTCCCACAAGGTAAGATGTGACACAAGGTCGGGAAAGTGGGATTTGAAAAGCCAGCGCCAGAGAAGGTGACCACTCCGGCCATTTAAAAATTGCCTGAGCAGCCCCGTCGGAATTCCCCGGTAGGGGCGCCTCAGGCAGTAAGCAATAAACTTACTCCTCCCCAAAGAGGGGAGGCAAAGTCTGGGAGGGTGGACCTCCTAGAACTGCACAGGACAGTCTCATACACCGGCGTAAATCAAGCTCCGAAGGCCAAGACGATACCAGTGTATGGGGTGCAGTATCCATCGGAACAGATACTACACTTTGATCCCGGCCAAAAGACCAAAATGCGAAAGATGTTGATTTCATGTTTACCAGAAATTTATGAATACAATGTTTATTATTTAAAATTTGATTCCAAGTAGCGAACTTTGCGAAGCGATAACGAGTTGGCAAAACCATCTAGTATATCATATGCATGTATTTGGTAACATATTTAACAAATGACTATGAAGAATGAACGTTTCACGGCGCCACCGATCTGCTAGCTTTGCGTTTCACGTCACTGACTATTCAAAAAATCCCTTTCCAACCTAACGCGTGATTTCGTTCGACCAATAACAACTGTGTATCTCTCAACCTCTTTATTGTTTTATATAGCACAACCACCCGACAACAATTCACATGCAAATCTATAGAAAAACGAAGCATCAAAATCAATTTTATCGAAAAACAAAGTTTTAATAGTAAAATTTATTTTATTTTAGTTAAAGTCGTTTTTACGAAAACAAATCAATGAAGTAAATTTTTTAAAAAAATCATAGTAAATTTTATTGAAAACAAAAAAAAACAAAGTGTACGGGCAGATTTTATTTTATTAAAAAAAACATTAAAGAAAATTGTATCGGAAACAAATCGTTATGGTGCATGATATAGAAAACAAAATTTTAAGTTTATATAAAAAAGTATTTTATTTTAATAGATTACCTCCCTTGTCTCCTAAATAGCCTCATTGGCTGCCCTACTCAGATACTTCTCATGTAAACCAATCACTGGGCAAAAGATTTGGCGGGAAAAGGTGCAGGTCCTATTTCGTCCTCTTTACAAGAAAAGTCTTACTGAACAAACGTAGAAAGCCGTCCTCGTGACCTAAACAAAATGGACTTTTCATTTTGTTAAGCCGCAAACACACTTTTGATGCATTACATAACAATATCATTTTCAATATATACAATTAGTCTCTGTCTTATGTAATTTCTTAATTGTTTTCGAAAACAAAACTATAAAAAACGTTGAAGAAAATTATATAGGAAAACAAAGCATTATAATAAAATATCTAGAAAACAATAGGACAAGTTAGATTGTATAAGAAAAGAAATCGTTCAACTAAATATTATAAAAAACAAAACATCAAAATAAATTGAGTTGAAAATAAAACGTTAAAGTTTATTTTATAGAAAAAAGCATTATGCAAAACTGAACGTTATGTAAAGTTTTGTAGAACACAAAGCATTGCATAAAACTTTGTAAAAAAATGATGCTTTACGTAAAGTTTTATAGAAGATGAAGAGAGTTGTGTAAAGTGTTATAGATAACGAAAAATTATATAAAGTATTATAGAAAAAAAGTATTAAATGAAATTTTATAGAAAACGAAGAAAAACGTAGTTTTATAGAAACAAATATATTTTTTATAAAATTAATGCGTTAAAGGTTTATAGAAAACTAAGCGTTAGGTAATGTTATTTTTATAGTAAACAGAGCATTATGTACAGTTTAATAAAAACAGCTTTACATAAAGTTTGTTTTTAAAAACACTAAGCGTTATGTAGTTTTATAAAAACAGAGCTTTACATGAAGTTTTATAGAAAACTACGCATTATGTAATATATTTTTATAGAAAACAGAGCAGTATGTAAAGTTTTACGAAGACAGAGCTTTACATAAAGTTTCATAGAAAACTACGCATTATGTAATGTATTTTTATAGAAAAAAGAGCATTATGTAAAGTTTTACGAAGACAGAGCTTTACATAGTTTTATAGAAAACTACGCATTATGCAATGTATTTTTATAGAAAACAGAGCATTATAAAAAGTTTTATAAAAACAGAGCTTTACATGAAGTTTTATAGAAAACTACGCATTATGTAATCTATTTTTATAGAAAACAGAGCATTATATAAAGTTTTATAAAAACAGAGCTTTACATAAAGTTTTTTAGAAAACTACGCATTATGTAATCTATTTTTATAGAAAACAGAGCATTATATAAAGTTTTATAAAAACAGAGCTTTACATAAAGTTTTTTAGAAAACTACGCATTATGTAATCTATTTTTATAGAAAACAGAGCATTATATAAAGTTTTATAAAAACAGAGCTTTAAATGAAGTTTTATAGAAAACTACGCATTATGTAATCTATTTTTATAGAAAACAGAGCATTATATAAAGTTTTATAAAAACAGAGCTTTACATAAAGTTTTTTAGAAAACTACGCATTATGTAATCTATTTTTATAGAAAACAGAGCATTATATAAAGTTTTATAAAAACAGAGCTTTACATAAAGTTTTTTAGAAAACTACGCATTATGTAATCTATTTTTATAGAAAACAGAGCATTATATAAAGTTTTATAAAAACAGAGCTTTACATAAAGTTTTTTAGAAAACTACGCATTATGTAATCTATTTTTATAGAAAACAGAGCATTATATAAAGTTTTATAAAAACAGAGCTTTACATAAAGTTTTTTAGAAAACTACGCATTATGTAATCTATTTTTATAGAAAACAGAGCATTATATAAAGTTTTATAAAAACAGAGCTTTACATAAAGTTTTTTAGAAAACTACGCATTATGTAATCTATTTTTATAGAAAAGAGACCATTATGTAAAGTTTTACGAAGACAGAGCTTTACATAGTTTCATAGAAAACTACGCATTATGTAATGTATTTTTATAGAAAACAGAGCAGTATGTAAAGTTTTATAAAAACAGAGCTTTACATGAAGTTTTATAGAAAACTACGCATTATGTAATCTATTTTTATAGAAAACAGAGCAGTATGTAAAGTTTTATAAAAACAGAGCTTTACATAAAGTGTTATAGAAAACTACGCATTATGCAATGTATTTTTATAGAAAACAGAGCAGTATGTAAAGTTTTATAAAAACAGAGCTTTACATAAAGTTTTATAGAAAACTACGCATTATGCAATGTATTTTTATAGAAAACAGAGCAGTATGTAAAGTTTTATAAAAACAGAGCTTTACATAAAGTTTTATAGAAAACTACGCATTATGCAATGTATTTTTATAGAAAACAGAGCAGTATGTAAAGTTTTATAAAAACAGAGCTTTACATAAAGTTTCATAGAAAACTACGCATTATGCAATGTATTTTTATAGAAAACAGAGCAGTATGTAAAGTTTTATAAAAACAGAGCTTTACATAAAGTTTTATAGAAAACTACGCATTATGCAATGTATTTTTATAGAAAACAGAGCAGTATGTAAAGTTTTATAAAAACAGAGCTTTACATAAAGTTTTATAGAAAACTACGCATTATGCAATGTATTTTTATAGAAAACAGAGCAGTATGTAAAGTTTTATAAAAACAGAGCTTTACATAAAGTGTTATAGAAAACTACGCATTATGCAATGTATTTTTATAGAAAACAGAGCAGTATGTAAAGTTTTATAAAAACAGAGCTTTACATAAAGTTTTATAGAAAACTACGCATTATGCAATGTATTTTTATAGAAAACAGAGCAGTATGTAAAGTTTTATAAAAACAGAGCTTTACATAAAGTGTTATAGAAAACTACGCATTATGCAATGTATTTTTATAGAAAACAGAGCAGTATGTAAAGTTTTATAAAAACAGAGCTTTACATAAAGTGTTATAGAAAACTACGCATTATGCAATGTATTTTTATAGAAAACAGAGCAGTATGTAAAGTTTTATAAAAACAGAGCTTTACATAAAGTTTTATAGAAAACTACGCATTATGCAATGTATTTTTATAGAAAACAGAGCAGTATGTAAAGTTTTATAAAAACAGAGCTTTGCATAAAGTTTCATAGAAAACTACGCATTATGCAATGTATTTTTATAGAAAACAGAGCAGTATGTAAAGTTTTATAAAAGCAGAGCTTTACATAAAGTTTTATAGAAAACTACGCATTATGCAATGTATTTTTATAGAAAACAGAGCAGTATGTAAAGTTTTATAAAAACAGAGCTTTACATAAAGTGTTATAGAAAACTACGCATTATGCAATGTATTTTTATAGAAAACAGAGCAGTATGTAAAGTTTTATAAAAACAGAGCTTTACATAAAGTTTTATAGAAAACTACGCATTATGCAATGTATTTTTATAGAAAACAGAGCAGTATGTAAAGTTTTATAAAAACAGAGCTTTACATAAAGTGTTATAGAAAACTACGCATTATGCAATGTATTTTTATAGAAAACAGAGCAGTATGTAAAGTTTTATAAAAACAGAGCTTTACATAAAGTTTTATAGAAAACTACGCATTATGCAATGTATTTTTATAGAAAACAGAGCAGTATGTAAAGTTTTATAAAAACAGAGCTTTGCATAAAGTTTCATAGAAAACTACGCATTATGCAATGTATTTTTATAGAAAACAGAGCATGGTGTAAAGTTTTATAAAAACAGAGCTTTACATAAAGTGTTATAGAAAACTACGCATTATGTAATCTATTTTTATAGAAAACAGAGCATTATGTAAAGTTTTATAAAAACAGAGCTTTACATAAAGTTTCATAGAAAACTACGCATTATGTAATGTATTTTTATAGAAGACAGAGCAGTATGTAAAGTTTTATAAAAACAGAGCTTTACATAAAGTGTTATAGAAAACTACGCATTATGCAATGTATTTTTATAGAAAACAGAGCAGTATGTAAAGTTTTATAAAAACAGAGCTTTACATAAAGTTTCATAGAAAACTACGCATTATGCAATGTATTTTTATAGAAAACAGAGCATGGTGTAAAGTTTTATAAAAACAGAGCTTTACATAAAGTGTTATAGAAAACTACGCATTATGTAATCTATTTTTATAGAAAACAGAGCATTATGTAAAGTTTTATAAAAACAGAGCTTTACATAAAGTTTCATAGAAAACTACGCATTATGTAATGTATTTTTATAGAAGACAGAGCAGTATGTAAAGTTTTATAAAAACAGAGCTTTACATAAAGTGTTATAGAAAACTACGCATTATGCAATGTATTTTTATAGAAAACAGAGCAGTATGTAAAGTTTTATAAAAACAGAGCTTTACATAAAGTTTCATAGAAAACTACGCATTATGCAATGTATTTTTATAGAAAACAGAGCATGGTGTAAAGTTTTATAAAAACAGAGCTTTACATAAAGTGTTATAGAAAACTACGCATTATGTAATCTATTTTTATAGAAAACAGAGCATGGTGTAAAGTTTTATAAAAACAGAGCTTTACATAGTTTTATAGAAAACTACGCATTATGTAATCTATTTTTATAGAAAACAGAGCATTATGTAAAGTTTTATAAAAACAGAGCTTTACATAAAGTTTCATAGAAAACTACGCATTATGTAATGTATTTTTATAGAAGACAGAGCAGTATGTAAAGTTTTATAAAAACAGAGCTTTACATGAATTTTATTTTAAATTAAGCGCTAGGTAATGCTTTATTTATAGGAAACAGAGCACTTTGTAAAGTTTTGTAAGAAAATAAACAGATCTTTACATAAAGTTTTATTTTTAAAAAAACACTAAGTGTTAGGTAATGTATTTTATAGAAAATAGAGCATCATGGTATAATTTTATTTAAAAAAAACAAAGCTTGACATAAAGTTTTATAGAAAACTAGGCGTTAGTTATTGTTTTTTATAGAAAAAAAAGAACATTATTTAAATTTTGTAAAAAAAATGGAGTTTTACATAAAGTTTTATATAAAATTAAGCGTGACATAAAGTTTTATACAAACAAAACAAAGAGTTACATAATATAACATATATAAAGTTAGGTATATATATATATATATATATATATATATATATATATATATATATATATATATATGGGTAACCCCCTAAACTAATCAAGGGATCAATATGAATGTTGGAATATATATTCTAAGCAACACGGTGAGTAACATAGACACATTATTATTTTTCTGAAAATATAAACATTTATGGGGTGCATATATGTGAAGTTTTTTTTTATTAGGTTTTTTTTTTTACTTTTTATCAACCGATCATTATATATTATCTTCAACACGGCGAGTAACATGGGCTCATTCTACTTTTGTAAACGTTACCATTTAGCGGGTGTACTCACCTAAACTCGCATCCGCCCTCAAAAACGTTTAAAATAAGTTAGATAACAAAAAATTAATGGCCAAAACAATTGCTTTGCATAAGATTTAAAACTATATACTAGTAGAATACCCGTACCAGGACGGGTATAAGCAATGAATATATTATTAGTTTTAAGTTTTTATGTCTTCCTTTGAAGATACCCTACCCCTAAATGAGCAAGTTTATAAAAAATTAATAATGTGGCCACGTTACCTACCCTGTTGCCTAGAATACATATTCTATTATTCGTGAATATAAGTTCAATAGTTTAGGATTTTACCAAGTACATACATATTGACGTTCACGCGTGCATACCGATCCTTTAAAAATATATTACGTAATATAACTTAAATTTTGATGTAGAGCAATGTTTTTCTTTATTAATTTTTTGTATCTAACTTATTTTAAAGGTTTTCTTGGGAGCGGGTGTTAGGGTGGTTTTACAAAAAAGAATGTGTCCCTCTAACTCACCGGGTTGCTAAACAGATAAATAAATGAATAAAAATAAAAATAGACTTTATATATATATATATATATATATATATATATATATATATATATATATATATATATGCAACCCCTAAGTGGTTAACATCTAAAAAAAATATAATAATAATGTGCCCATGTCACTCACCGTATATTTCAGAATATATGTATTCTAAAAATCATAATGATCCGTTCATAATGATCTGTTCATTAATTTATGAGATTAAAAGTTTTGGAGGGAGAGTTTAGGGTGGGAGTCACACACCCTAAACGCATTTCCAAGAATATATATTCCAAAATTCAAAATGATCCGTTCATAAAAAATAAAAATAAAAAATAAATTTAAAAAAAAACGTAATTTACTTAAACCCTTTAACATTTACAAAAAAATGTGCGCATGTTACTCACCGTAATTTTTTGAATATATATATTCCAACATTCACAATGGTCCGTTTATTAGTTTAGCAGATTACCCTGTACAAGTATATATATATATATATATATATATATATATATATATAGTGTGTGTGTGTCAGGTTATATTGACAAGAAATCAATAAAGTGCTCGATTGATGAGGAGTGAGAGCTAATATAATTTATTTGAAAACTATATGTTACAAATTTTAAGAAACGTACCGCGGTTTTATCTAGATGGGCTGACTTTTTACATTTTACAAAAAAAACTTTATGCCCAGTGGAATCGTCGGCGGCGTTCTGAATGAGGTGAAACCACGTATATATATATATATATATATATATATATGTGTGTGTGTGTGTGTGTGTGTGTGTGTGTGTGTGCTTTTTGTGTGTGTATGTAATATATATATATATATATATATATATATATATATATATACATATATATATATATATATATATATATATCATTAATAATTTGAGAAAATTTATTTATTGATACTCATGTTAAAGTAATTTCTGAGATTCGTTGTAGACAAAAAAGGGGGCGCTTTATATGGATCTGCCCGGCAAATAAATGTGATCAACAATCACTTATCTATTAAAATGAGACGCTCACTGTCCGTGTGTTTGTTTGTTTGTTTGGTTGGTTGTTTGTTTGTTTTCTGTTTCTGTTACATTTACGGACACACCCGTATCAGCCTCCCCGCTTACATCATTCCAAACAAGCTGTGACAATGAGGTTATACTTTGAATGTGTTATTATAGTCTTTTTCGTTGGCTGCTTTTTGCACTGTTTTCTTTTAGTTCATTCTTCTGTTGGATTCTTTCTCCTTGCAATCTAATTTTTTCTGGGGGTGGGGGGCTTCTGTTTAACACATTTACGGACGTCTGTTTTAGCCTCCCTTAATGTAATAATATTTAAATGCGAGTGTGTAAAAAAAGTGTTACATTGAAAATTGTCCACATAAGTTTGCGTAAGAGAATTGAAAATCCCATTAGAAGTATAGAGTAGAACGAAAACTACGTGTACGGGAAGTTGCATTATGGGCGGAGGTCTGAAGTGACACGTAAGGAGAAAAGTCTTTCTCTTTGGCAAATAAGCTGATTGTGTTCAATCGCGGTTTATTGAAGCTCCGGTTTTGTTTCTGATTGGAAGCTTATATGTAATCTTACAGTGGTGTAAGTGGTGTGAGAAAATGAAGAAATAAAAAACTGTTGTTGGGGTTGTGTTTTTATTTTATATTGTGCATAATTTAAAGCTGCCAGGTGAGAGAGAAAGACGGAAACTTCGGCTGCCACATCACTACAGAAATTCGACATGCTGACGAAGTGAACGCAGTGTTGGGATTGAAGAACACGCTAACTATTCTACATTAAATCTGTATTCCATGTGTATATCCCATTGTCACTGCTGGTCAGGTTTTATTAGACTGGGAAAGTGTCCAGGAGAGATGGAGATAAAGTGTATGTTATTTAAGCCATCCGTAACTAAAAAGTTTGATTTCATAAAGAGATGCTTGAAAATATGTCACTTTTCTGTTTCATGCTTCAAAATAAATTGATGAATGAATTAGTTCGAATTTATATTTCATATTCTATATTCTATGCGTATACCTCTATTGTCACTGCTGATTTAATATTATTAGAAATATAGTTTTTATTTTTATTTTTCAAGGTCTTTTTATGAACCTAATTATAAACGTGTAGATATATAATAGTGGTATATATGCGATCCATCTGTTGCGTATTATGACATGTAATCATCTTAGTCGGTGGTGTTAATCTTCACTGGTCCGTGTGGATATATCCAAATGTATAGCGTGCATGCGCGTAGCAGCTGTGCTCTATACGGGCGTTATGGCCATCAGGCTAACATTGTTTTCACCACCGGTGCCCACTTTTTGCCATGGCGTTTTCATTTCACAGCCTTTTCGGATTCTCTGCAACGGTACGTACAAGCAAGGTAACAGAAGAATAAGCTTCAACGAGAGCACGAGGATTGGCAACAGGCAGGAGATGAAGGTGAAAGATCGCAGCAGTAGAAACACCTCCGTGATCCTTAACCAGTAGCGTACCCCTAAGATCAGAAGATGAGCCAACGCCAATGATAAGCAAAGGTACCCGAGGTAAGATTGCAAAAAGGTGAATTCCATCCAGTTCAGCCGGGTGGATATAGAAGGTAAAGAGGACACGGCCAATATCGCCATTGTGATATAAGATAGAATACCCATGAGTAGCATTATTTCCCCGATATAAAAGTAACGGAATTCACTTGGTACTGGGATGGTAACGTTCGTGTTCACACTGTACATCTTGTAGTCGACCTCGTAGAAATGACCCAGGTTCCACGAGGCAAGCACGCAAATCGAGATTAACACGTGGAAAGTGGCAAAGAAGAAGGCCCACAGGCCGAGCTGTTTCCGTGACTTCATCCACTTGTCGAGCCAGTTTGGAAATCGGGTGTGTTTGTTACCGTAATAGAGCTGAAAGAAGGCGGCGAACTCACCGGGTAGATAGCAACATGCCAAGAGAGTCACCGACGTCGTGCACACGGCCGGGTTAAGCCGGGTCAGTGGGTACTCGCTCCAGATAATCTTCTCGCGCATAAACATCCGTGCGATCGTCCACATGGTGTAAACGAAAAAAAGTCCCCAAGCGAACGCTGTCGGTCCGGCCCATTCGGGGAACAACCGACCAGTCTCGCTTTCAATGGCATGGGCCGCGCTTAGGTTACCCCGGTCGACAGGTGTGAAGCCGATGTCGCGCGTAAGCTGCATGACAGCCCGTTTCGCTTCTATGTCGTCGCTGCATATATGGACGTCCTTGCTCCCCCCGAAACTCTCAGACTGGAGAGCCCATGCCGACAAACCATTAAAGGCCTTTACTACTTTCGCCCCTGTCTCGGACAAAAGAAATTCAGCATTTGAGTAGACGTCGTCTCGGGTACAGTTCGAAACATCGACCAAGATTTTGTCCTTAAGTTTATCTTTGAATCGAGACAGCATTTTATAGTTGGTCGGGTGTATGGCTATGATGATGAGGTCCGAATCGGCGATGCAGTCCGCAAGGTCTAACACTGTGGTCTTCGATAGATTAGGGTCGATGCATTCGAGATTCCGATGGGTGGGGTCCCGGCTACCCATCACCACTTCCAGAGTAGCCAGTTGCGCCCTGATAGTGAATGCCCGTCCAAAATCTCCGGTACCGATGACACCCAATTTATTTGACGCCATTGCATTCGAACGTATCTGGAAAAAAAAGAAGAAAAGAAACAAACATTTAGTTAACGCGCAGTTGGTCGCCATTTTCGATGCGTCCAAGCATGCCTGTAAGAGATTCTATCTGTCGGTCGGTCGATTTGTCATGCTGAAGTTCGAAATAGAGGAAAACAAAAACAATTTTTAATAAGTTGTCAGACGACTGGACACCAGGGTTGGGAGGTTGGAAGATATAATATCCGATTCCTAGCATTCTTACAACTCCGACTTTTCCCAAAACCTCCGACTCATTCAGACTCCGACTATGCAACTATCCTGGACACAGCTCACTGGGTATGTCTGCTAAGAAAATTGTTATCGGACTTCTAGGATTCCAAAAATTTCGACTCCGACTCTAACTCCTAGAATTTAAAAATATCCGACTCCTTATTTTAAAGTCTTTCAATATTCAGACTGTCTCTTTATTCTTCGGAGATTAAAAAGCCCAACTCATAGCATCCTTACGACTCCGACTCTTTCCAAAACCTCCGACTCCTTCCTACTCCGACTCCGGAACCCTGCTGGGCACAGGTCACGGGATATGTCTACTAAGCAAATTGTAATTCTCTCGTTTGTCAACAAATAAAAAATAAACAAAAACAGATTTATTCTTAAAATGCGTCCATTCAATTTGCGCGTTCAGCGATGAAAATGATATTCCAAACTAAGCATGACAGACCAACGTCCACATGTACTTATAATGTACGCATCTAACAATGTTATTTAAAACTCATTCGTGACAGACCGACGAAAATGATATATGAAACTTAAGTGTGACAGACTAATGGACGAGCAATACCACTTACAGGGATACTTAGATGCATCTAAATGCTATTTTAAACTTAAACTTAAACCAAGAATAAATGATACTTGACAGACCAAAGAAATATGCTGGTTTTCAAACTTAAACTTGGCAGACCAATAAAAATGTTATTTCAAACTTAAACTGAACAGACCAATGAAACTTACTGTTTTTCAAACTTAAGCTTGACAGACCAAAAAATAAATGCAATTTCAAATTTAAGCTTCACAGACCAAGAATAAATGCTATTTAAAACTTAAGCTTGATAGTCCAAGAATAAATGCTATTTAAAACTTAAGCTTGATAGACCAAGAAAAATGCTGTTTGAAACTTAAGCTTGACAGACCATGGAAACATGCTATTTTTCAAACGTAAGCTTGACATAGCGAGAATAAATGCTATTGAAAACTTTTGCTTTACTAACAAAGGAAAAATGCAATTTCAAAATTAAGCTTCACAAACCAAGAATAAATGCTATTTAAAAGTTAAGCTTGACTGACTAAAAATAAATGCTATTTTAAACTTAAGCTTGAAGGACCAAGAATAAATGCGATTTAAAACTTACGCTTGACAGACCAATTATAAATTATATTTCAAACTTAAGCTTGACATACCAAAAATAAATCCTATTTCAAACTTAAGCTTGACAGACTAAGAATAAATGCTATTTAATACTTAAGCTTGACAGACCAAGAAAAATTATGTATCAAATTTAAGCTTGACAGACCAATAAAAATGTTCTTTTAAAGTATAGCTTGACAGATTAAAGAAACTTGGTGTTTTTCAAACTTAAGCTAGACATATCAATAATGAATGCTAATTCGATCAATAAATACCTGCACCATTTGGCATCCGTCAGTCTCGGAAGCGCAAAGCGAGTAAATATGGCGGGTAAGCTGTTGCCAATGCAGCAGGTCCTCCTCTCTATATCGCTGGAATGGTTAATTGGGAAGGAAATCGTCAATGTGCGTGATTCCAGTGTCGTTTCAGGAGTTGCCAGAACGTTGCCGCATACAACCTCGGACCGCTTTAGAGGTCCAAAATTCGGACTTTCCCTCACCGTTTCTTATGAGTGGGTATCGCCCTACGGAAGTTTGAGATCAGAGTTTTCCTTCTCTTAGACGAGTTGTATTTCAAGACTGACAAACCGTATATATCCTAAATATGACTGCATACACTCTATTTAGAAGCCAATTATATTTACCACAACAGAAGGAATGGCAAAAGGCGCGTGTGACAGCCGTGGTTTCTTTTGTCCAACGGCAAGTCGCTCATATGGGATACGATATTTGTCGGCACTTTTGTCGACACTTTTGCGCCCTTATCAGTAACGGAAACCCTGAAGATATAGCAACGTCAGTGGAGGATCCGCAAGTGATCAAAATATGCCGATCTTCTCGACAGATTTGTGTTCCAACCGATCGCCGTGAAGACAAATGTAGTGATTGGACCCGCTACACGGGACTTCCTCAACCATTTTCGTTTATTAATGATGCGACATACCAGGGACCATCAGGAATTGACTTGGCTCTACGAGCTTCTCTATTGCCATTATTCGAAGGATCGCCTTGAGCCTGCTCTCGGCCTGCCAAACGAGTAGGATATCGAATAAAACTTATTGGTGTTCAGAATATAGGCTTTTTAAATTTAGTGGTTGTAAAAGATTTTCATGAACTTTAAAATTTAAATCTAATACATATTTTGTTCAAATGCTGGATTATGTATTTATTGAATAAGGGTAATTGGAATTCGTCAGGAGTTGCAAACTGCAAAAAATAATGTTGTTGAAATTATCTCGTCTGAGCGTGGTATTTAATATTTCCTAGAAACTTCCTCCTTTGGGGGAAGCCAGCTTAACCTGCCTAATGTGCATGCCGCATAAGAAAAGGACAGGGTGATGTTGGGCCTGCCCAGTAATACATCGGTGGCCATTTGGGAAGTAAGCTGTATGTAACAAAAATCTGTCAAACTAATCTACAAATCAATCGTATACAAAACATGTAAAGTTTAGGTATAAGATGACCTAAAGATGGTTGAGATGCCATAAAAAAAACAGCAACAAAAGTTTAGTCGTGAAATCAAATTGTAACTGTAATTGTAAAGTCATAAAATTGTTTTGTTTTTTTAATTTAATTTTGTATGAGTGGCCGGTGCTTCTATAATAAAAAGCCGAAAAAAAGTTTTTCTTGTCTTTTAGTGTTGGAGAGGTAAATAAGGGGCAGGTAACTCTTCACAACAGCTCTAGCTTTCGAAAATATTTTTCTAACCCTAACCCTAACCCTAAACCCTAATCCTAACCCTAACCCTAAACCCTAACCCTTTTATGTCTAATCGACGTTCTCCTTGCACAGTAGCCATATGTGCAACGCCAATTAAAGCCATCAGTTTTGATTACTGGAAAATCGTGTTTAAAATTCGTTGTAAAAGTTACCTGCCCCTTATTTACCTCTCCAACACTAAAAGACAAGAAAAACATTTTTTCGGCTTTTGATTATAGAAGCACCGAGTGGCCTTAATGATTTTTGAAACTGTTATCACCCCAAATAAGGCATATTAAAACTGATGCGTAAAAGGTTACTGTGATAGGGGTCAGGTTTATAGGTGGCCAACCTGGGTGATTATTATTAAGAAATATCTGGTGATTGTAATGTCCACCACCGTGATTGGCTTGGATTCTTGAGCTATACAGACACAGCTGGTAACAGCACATATAGTTTCTCCATTGCACACTCCGTTTCACAGACTATCACTTTCTCCGACCCACCTCCCAGATCGTCAGCATCAACAAGCCTCATTTGTCAACCTATTCTTGACCACACTGTACGAGGCTTGTGTGACGGATGCACATAACCCACTCGTTAACTCTGATCACCTTGTGATGATAGTTGATATCACCCTAAAGTCTCGACCCCAAACCGATCAGCCGTTACTCAAAATGATGAGATACTTCAAACGGGCTGATTGGAAATCCACCATAGATCACATTAGAGACACCCCATTGAGTGAAACTTTTTCTCTCCCTGCTGATCAGTGGGCAAATAAGGTAACCGAATAGGTCAAAGCAGGTATTGAAGCACATACCCCCCACGGAAATTCTATAGCAAGCCCCACTCTTCCCAAGTGTTCACTTTGAACAGTGCAGTTGCTATTGCTCAGAAGCAGCAAGCATTCCGCTAATTTAAGCGCCATAAATCAACTACATACAGAAATTTATAGCATCACGAAATCATTGTAAGACTGTGATAGCCGCAGCTAAGAGAAAGTACACAGAGATTAAAATTTTGTGAAGTCAGTAAAAACAAATACTGATTTTTTTACAGAAGTTAACAAATTTAATTCAGGAATGAAGAATGAACAGATCTTGTGAAGAGCTTAATCTTTTTATCTGTTTCATTTGACTTCAGTCAAAGTTCTCAGAAATCTAGGGGCCCCTTCCTGGGGCTTACACTTGATCTCTATATGAGATTCATAGATATTCGAATATTCCATAAATGTTCTCCTTTACCTGTCCAACGTTGAGTTAGTAAAGTTAAGAATAATAATTTCCCTCTCCCCAATTGACCCGTGAACCATGTTATAGTATATATTTCTTGTGGTCTCTTGGTCTTACCGGATTCCAGAACAAGAATTCATCTAGTATGGTGGAGTATCCAGCTAAGTGCAGTTATTTGAGACAACATTACTTGGAAAAGCGCACCATTCCTTGTATGAGCCAGTGTATAGCCGTGTCGAGGGGATCTTATTTGGGCTTCGAATACTATGTTATTTTGAATATTTGGTCAGGGTTTACTTGTAAGGGAAGTATCTAAATGTCAGTTTATTCTGATAAACACTTGTACAGAGACCGAAGACACTGGAGGATGGTGCCTAGTAGGTAATTCAAACTCCCCTTTTGACGAAATTCGTACTCTAGTGCGAAAGTAAAAATCAAATCATCAGTTAGTAAGTAGTAGGTAAGAAAAGAAACATAAGCGTACACAATCAACAATCAATCATATGTAAATGAATAATAGATCTGAAGAAGGCCGGATGAGACATCGGCCGAAACATAGTAAAAATCTAATAAAATCATAGGCGTTCTCTTCTGTTTCAATGTCTATATGTATAAATAGCTATCATCTTTTTTTTCTTTTTTTTTTTAACAAAATTCACCCCAAACAAGGCAAGCCACCACTGTAGACGTAAGGGGCTACTGAGAAAAAGGGTGTGAGTATGTTTTTTTAGGGGGTGGGGTCAACCTAAATCGGGAGCTGTGCAGCGATATGTCTGTTTACATTAGTTTTAAATTTCTGCATGTCAGTACCGTCAGGAAAACAGGGAGCAGGGAGAGAGATCCAGAGTCCAGCAGCACGAGGAAAGAAGTTTTGGAGTAGAAAGTTCTTCAGCATCTGGGGACCTCCACAGTGAATGGATGGGATTTGGAAGATTGTCGTGTTGGTCTAATGAATTTGCGTCGTGGGGGCACCAGAGCAGCAAGTTCATCAGAGCACAGTCCATTGAAGTACTTGTAAAACAGACACAAGGAAGCAACATTGCGGCAGTGGGACAGAGGCTGGAGCTTGGTGGATAGTGAAGGACCTATCAAGTTGGCGACTCTTTTTTGGACCTTGTCTAAGAGGGCAATTCAGTATGTATTAAAGTGAACGTAAACATCATCAGCAGCTGACTGAAGTATTAGTATTGTTTGTAATATAAACACAAAGTTATTGTTCCAAGTGATATCTTTTGTAGAATAGGCCCCCCCCCCAAAGGGCTAAATACGTGTTCTAGTAAAAAAAAAGCGTTTATTACTTGGTCAAGAGGATCAAATCTATTCATCTTGTCATTGAGTATTTGTGTTGTATTGTGCGGAGCTTAATAAAAATGACAACACAGGTATCTTAGGAAAATATAATATGTATATTTATTTGTCGGTGAGGATGAGGATGGTGGTCGGAGAGGCTTTGTGCACAGGGAACTAGACGGTTGATTCTCTCCGAGGTTCGATCGTCAACTGACTGTCTTTTGATTTTCGGTTGTTATTATACACCGATTTTGTCGCCACCTGGACGACCTCATTGAGATTGCACTCGGTGACAGTTTGAACTTTATTTGACACTTCCAAAATCTGTCCATCTTTTCCTGGCATAACACAACCGCACCTGGCAATATGATCTTTAACCTTTCCGACATCTCTGTTTCTTCTGACATCACTGTTT
Source organism: Sepiola atlantica (assembly GCA_963556195.1). Lineage (NCBI taxonomy): Eukaryota > Metazoa > Mollusca > Cephalopoda > Sepiida > Sepiolidae > Sepiola > Sepiola atlantica. The sequence goes on from OY744531.1 coordinate 39,789,865, forward strand.
AAGTGATTCTTGCAGGTGCATACTTTTATTTGTCGGAAGAAACTTATCTTTTGACAATCGATCATATGTTGCCTCTTCCTGTGCAGGTGTTTGTCTTGTTGTTAGTTTTTTATTTTATTTTCAAAAAACTTGTTGGTCATCCGACAATTATCTTATCAACTGACAATCGCCAGGTGCATCTGTTTTATCAACAACCTTTCCGTGCACCGACTCGGATATGTAACATTTGCATTAAAATAATCGTTTCGCTTATATTTCTTCCTCCACATAAACGCACACAGATATCTGTCCACCATTCCGTGATGCGTTCCACAGTGGCGTTTATCCTGCATTTTGTATAGCGCAACTCTAACCCTAATCTAATTTAATCCTAAACCTTTGAGAGGTGACAGACGTTAAGCAGCAGATTAGTTTAATACTAATCATTAAAACGTGCGTGCCAGCCATGAAACATTATATAAAGATCAATTTTAAAACTTTATACTGACGATTACATTTTTTAAAAATCGAAATGACGTCGCATATATGTGTTCGACACATGATGGCTTCTTTGGCTAGGAGCAAAGTGTTGTATCTGTTCTGATACTACACTTTATTTTTTTCTGTCCTCGATCAGTTGAAGGAGAAATCTTTTACGACTGGGACAATTTTTATTTTTTGTCTCAATCCAGAGTGCCACTTTTGGGGTAACTGAATTTTCCCCACATTAAAAACCGACCTTGTATCTAACTCTGTCTTCGTGGAGAGGAAAGTAAATAGAGACACGATGACGTGTCCGTGGCCTTGAGCCAGCTAAAAATATTTTTGAAGTTACGAACAGGGTAAGGTCATACAGAAAAGGTCATTTTCGTATGGTTGACAATGTGCATCACGAGTGTCCCATCGGTTGATATTTGACATGTGTCGCGGACGGGAGGGGGTGGGGTGGATAGATAATCTCTATATTGATAAAATTGTGTGACCACTTCCCGTGAATCTGTGTGTATTTCTCGTGTCAACGTAACTTTGATGATTGCACGTTGAATTGTCATCTTTCTGTTTACGAGTAATCGAATATTTATTGAAATCAAAAAATCAATAGCCTAAAATAAAATAAAATAAAATAAAATAAAATTCTAAAAATCATATTTTAAAAAAATCATTTGATTGCATAATTAAATCCACCAGAATGTATTTTCATTTATTCGCAAAACCAGTCAATCATTTTAATCCTTTGTTAATCGTTGAAAACAAGAACGAATTACTTCGGTACTCTTAAAACTTTGAAATCTAATTGGAAGCATTTAAATCAGGGGCGGGCAACCTTTTCAGAGTGAAGGCCAGATGAGACTTTTGGAAGGAGATCGCGGGCCGGAGTGAAAAACGAAATCTCAGAATTACTATATTTTGTTTACATGAATAAATTATACAAAACTTGCATTGAACACTCTACAAATCTGATATTTTTTCTCAAGAGACTTCTGTATGCGATGTTATAAAAGGCGCCGATGAAGAGCCATTTTGGAATCATAAAAAATAATGACAGGGGAAGAAGCAAGTTGATCCAGCATTCGTTTTGACACACCTCACATAGGTTCTATGTTTCATGCCCTTTCCTCGTCTCACGTTTAATCTTTGCCTCTCTCTTTCTCTTTTTCTATTTTTATCTCTTAATAGTTAAAGAAAAATGAAGTATACATGCATCATCGTTCGCTGATATTCATACATTTTTATCCTACTGTAAATCTTAATTGAAACCTACTTTTACGTTTATGTCACAAAATGATATAAGTTTTACTGGGAGGTCCGCGGGCCGGATTGCAATAATAAAGCATAACAGGGTGGCGGGCCGAACGCTAAGCCTTCGCGGACCGGATGTGGCCCGCGGGCCAGAGGTTGCCCGCCCCTGATTTAAATTGTCGGATGAAAATTCATTTACACTGGCTTTAAAAATCTAAGCAAATCCTCATCTATTAAACGATCGGCAAATTTAGAAGCTATTTACGTCTAATAATTTTAGAAATAGAAATTAAAATATTATCTTGAGAAAATTAGTTATAGTTTTATAACAATTTGGTTCAATTAATAATCTAATGGGCAAACGATGCGGTAAGAATTAAATTTAACTTTCAAAATTATATTTTTAAGAAAAAAGAAGCGAAACCAAAATAAAAGTAAAAAGACTCCTGGGCAACGTCGGATCGGGACAGCTAGTCTAATATAAAAAGGAAAGTTGTATTTCCGTTTATCTGTTTGTCTATGTGTCCTGCTTGATCTCAAAAACTACTAAACATTTAGAAAGACAACACAGTCTGATTCAGTATGACCCCAATCTGGTTATGATAGAAATATACTCTGAAGATTGTTCGCTTGGGGTAACCAGGGACCACATTAATGGAACGGGGCTGAGGTCAGGAAATAATCAAACTTCCTATCATTTTTACTGTTAAGTTTTGTAAAACAACACTGAAACTATGCCAAACAGTCAGTCAGCTTTTGATAAATGTATCTGTTTGCTTCTATTAGTTGCCAAAGTTTGCACATGAATAAAAAGTGTTCAAAAAGTAATGTGACCGGGATGTGAAGAGAGAGAGACAGAGAAAGAGAGGGGAAGGGTAAACACATTTTTTAGTCAGGATCTCCGAAAGAGCAGGGTAGCCTTGCAAGTTTGAAATAAAAAAGTTTCTAGGCGGATTTGAACAAAGACGCGGGTCATGATATAAAGCCGTGGATAAAGAGTAACCTATTTCAGAAATGTATCGCAGAAGGTTAGGTTAAATCAAATATACTTTTCAAATTATAAAAAACGTCTTTCGTTTCTTTGTATATATGACACGTTTGAGCTTCAATCTTCAGCGGCAACTTCAACGCAAGCCCGACATTCTGAACAGTGAGAGAACCCACTCAACAACATGCATCGTCGTATCAAGAATTTGAATATGGTGCGAAGCAGTAAAGCCAACGACATGGTTATATTTCGTATGATGCTCAAATCTGTAGAGTTACAAATAAGGTAATGTTTCGGACTTTTTTTCAGCTGAAACGGCTTATAAAACAATTAAAGTCAATTATTTAAAGTTCAATTTTAGTTTTATTTGAAATATCAAATCAAATCAAATTTAATTGCAAACCTGCAAAGAAGGTAGACTCTCTCTAATCTGCTAGAAAACTACTCACATCTGCCAGTATCCTCTATCTCTACAAAGCCACTATTCGCTCATCTATGGAGTATTGTTGCCACATTTGGGCTGGTGCACCAACTACTAGTCTCCCCCTCTTAGACAAGGTCCAAAAAAGAGTCTCTAATCTAATAGGTCCCGCACTGTCAGCCAAGCACCAACCCCTGACCCATCGCCGCAATTTTGCATCCCTGTGTTTGTTTTACAAGTACTTTAATGGAATGTGCTCTGAAGAACTCCTGCCTCCTCGACGTAAATACCCCCAATTAACCCGACAAGCTACAAAATCCCACCCCTTCACTGTGGAGGTCCCCAGATACCGTAAAGCTTTCTACTCTAATAGTTGTTTTTCCCTCGGACTGCCAGACTTTGGAATTTTCTCCCTGTTTCCTGCTTCCTTGACTGTACTAACATGCAGAAATTTAAATGTAATGCCAACAGACATCTCGCTGCTCAACTCCCTACTTAGAGTGTCCCTGTAGGCATGGTCCCTAATAGTTGCCCCTTACGTCCAAGTGATAGTGTACCTTGTTTGGGGTGAATGAGAGTAAAAAAAAAGAGAGAGCATTTAAAAGATGTGTACATCTCTATACAGTCTGAATGTTTGTCCAAGGCGACCTTAAACTTGAATATGATAGATATCGTAACTTCCTTCAACGAGACAATAGCGCCCGTGGTACATCTTTCGCTGAGCTCCGTGGAGACCACCATTTGGAGCTGCGGTGAAAACATCGCTCATGGAATGTGAAGACTAAAGGACAAAATAAGGGAAGCGAGAGTTACGAGGCTGCCGAAAGTAAACCCAAAGCCCACTTTCTATTCTCCTAAGTATTTATTGTGAAATTACAAAAAAAAAAGGGGTTGTGCTGGATGTTGCTTATTCCTTAGCTGTCGCTTTGTTCATTTCTGGACATTTATAAAAATAAACTAAACAAAATGAGATTTTGTTGAAATCGGTTGATTTAAAATTTGATTTGAAAAAAAGTTAGACACTTGTAATTAATGAGTATTAATAGGATTTCAGTACTTATGGAGTCAGTCCCGAGTATTGGCGGAGAATCCTGAGTCAGTTTCGGAACTGACCGCCGCAGTTTACGATTTGAAAGTCGTGAAAAAATGTAAAAATAAGACGACACTAAGTGTCCGAAGGGTTAGGTTATCGTTAGGGTTAGGGTTAGGTACAGTGTTAGGTTACGGTTAAGGTTTTACCATTTTTTAGCCCGCCAAAAAAAAAATAAGAAAAGAATGTGGCGTTCAAATTGTAAATTGCTTCGGCCATCTCCGGGATTCTCCGTCAATACTCGAGACTGACTCCGTAAATACTGGGAATCCTCTGGATACCCATTCATTACAAGTACTGGGAGAAAATGTTTAAAAGTCGCTAGTCTTCCTGAATTGTCTTCTGGTTTCCAAAATCGACGACGAAACGATTTGGTGGCGATTCCTTTCCCGCCATAAAGATCGCGAAAGTATTTCCACGCACCGCCACTTCCAGTCACAACCATTGGGTTAACATTGTAACAGCTATTGTAACAGCCATTGTAACAGCCATTGTAACAGTCACCCTCTTTCGTGGGGCTCAGTCTTTTAAAAAATGCGCAATTTCGCCAATATGATCGAAAAACAAATGACAATTTTCACAGGTTACATTTTTTTAAATATTTTATCTCCACAAACAAGGCATATTGTCACTTGAGCGTAAAGAGCTACTGCGATATGAACCAGATTTATAGGATAAAACATGAGTGGGGAGTTGGACAACAAGATGTTTGTTCACATTACATTTAAATTTCTTTATATTGGTATAGTTTGGGGAATCAGGAAAAGAAAATTCAAAAGGCAAGCGGTTCGAGGAAAAAAGTTATCAGAATAGAAAATCTACAGGCATCTTAGCGACCTCTTCAATGAAGTAGTGGGGTTTTGCTGCTAGTCAAGTGGATCGGGGGTAATTTCATTAAGGGGCCACTAGCGTTGTAAGTTCATCGGAGCACATTCTATGGAAGTACTTATAAAAAAGCAGTGATGCGACTGAGGTTGCTTGGCAGACATTGAACAAAAAAAAGTTTCTAATCAATTGTTTATGAAATTTTAAAAAGCCTCACAAGATGATCTTAGGTTCGGTACAAAATTGGGTAGATATTTTCTTAATATACAGTCTCTTATTATTTACAGCGAAATGGGTTTCTGCATCACTCTCAAACAAGGTTGTTGTTGTTTTACTAAAACCATGTTTTAGTAAAAAAGAAATGATATTAAATATTAAAAATCTTAACTTAAAGTAAGTTTAATTGTACATGTGAAACACGAAAAAGAACCCAAGTCGACCCCCCCCCAAAAAAAAGATGGCCGAAAAAAACGAGATAAATCCAAGTTTTATCATTTTCTTTAATATCTTTTTCTTTGCTTTTTTTAACCCTGTCCCTTGCTAGACAATGGTACCTTTAAAAAAATTAAAATTTAGAGTTATCTTTTTTTTTGGGGGGGGGGTGATTTGTTTATATCGGCCATCTTTTTTCTCGGTCGATTTGGGTTTTTTTTTTGTTCAGCGTTTCGCTCGTATGATTAAACTTATTGTTTTTAAGGTGTAATGCTATTTTTCTTTACTAAAAGGTGGTTTTAAGTAAACATAAGGAGGGAACAATGTCGAAACTCTAGTGAAAGCCTGCCGAAACCGTAAATAAAAATCGACTATACATTCAGAAATTACCAGTGAACACATGTAAAACACGAACACCAAAGGCAGAAGAAAAGTAAACATAAAGAGAAAAGCTTTCTTACCGTTGTAATCTGGTGCGCGTTCATATGTCGAGTTTGAATTTTGTTTGAATTTTCATTAATGTAAATATACCAGAAAATAACGAAAACAGAGAAATCAATAGGCGGTACTTCTTATATATATATATATATATATATATATATATATATATATATATATATATATATATATATATATATATATATATATATGTGTGTGTGGGGGGGGCTATAAATGCCACAAGACGCACGTATCACCCAAGGTAAACGAATGTCTGAAGAGGGGGGGGGGGATTACTTTGTCGTTCACCGGTGAATCAAGTGATGTGCTTTGAACGAGGGCACGACGTCACTAGTCCTGTGACCAAAAGAAAATCGCAGGTTGTAAATCTTGCAACCAAATAAGTAAACGTTGTCAATTGCGTGCCAGATGACACCGAGTTAGGGTGGGGGAATCTATTTATTTATTTATTTTCCTTTTCTTTTCTTTTCTTTTCTTTTCTAGTACATTCATACAAGTAGTTAATCTTTTAATATTAAGAAAACAAAAACATAAGTCAGCCGTGAGACTGCATGATTCCGCTTGACAAGGTAAGGATGGACCAAAGTCTTCTATGCGCCTTACTTCTCAATATGAAGGCATCTTCCAAGGAGACTCGCTATCACCACTTCTGTTTATCATAGCCATGATGCCACTCAACAACATACTCCGGAAATGTGATGCCGGTTACAAATTCACAGACACAGAAGAAAGAATAAACCACCTCATGTATATGGACGACCGGAAAGTATTTGCAAAAGGCAAAAAAGAAACCGGAAAAGCTGGTCAACACGACCAGAATGGAATTCGGAATGGAAAAGTGCTAGAGATAAAAAGGGGAAAACTGGAGACAGCGGAGAGTATGAAACTGACCAACCAAGAGTAGATGAGGGTGCTTGGCAAACATGATACCTATCAAAATATTTTGGGAGTTCTGAAAACAGAGTGTAGACTCTATGGACAAAGAGACGAAACGGTAAATCACATAATAAGCGAATGCAGAAAACTAGCCTAAAAAAATACAATAACAGACATGACTTTGTGGGGAAGGCAGTACACTGGGAACTATGCAAACGACTGCATTTTCAACATGCAGACAAATGGTACACACACAAAACGGAGACAGTATTGGAAAACGAAAATCACAAAATCCTTTGAGACATGAAAGTACAAACAGATAAACTCATACAAGCAAGGGGATCGGATGTCATAATAATCGACAAGAAATAAAACAAAAATTTCCAAATCATAGATTTCGCTGTCCCAGTAGTTCACAAGGTGAAGATCAAGGAGACAGAAAACGAAACAAATACACGGAACTTGCCAGAGAACTGAAAGGAACATGGAACATGAAGAAAGTCACTATAATGCCAATAATCATATGAGCACTAGGAACTGTCCCGAACAAACTAGAAAAAAGACTGGGAGAAATCGGACTCAAATGGAAGACTGAAACTATACAACGGACGGCAATGATGAAAACCGCTGAAATCTTAAGGAAAATCCTCGAACGCAGAAACTAACCAACATAAATTGCGAACGCTAATCAGTCAGATGGAAGTTGTAATAGAAAGAAAATAAAAACATAAACAGAACACCACCACATGAACCCAAGGGAACTGAAACTGTAAGAAATCTCATAACCCCCCCCCCCCAAAAAAAAAAACAATGTGATCACACAAGTCTCGGCTGATACCACACAAAATAGTCGTGGAGGATCAAGGGGGGGGGGCGAAAATACCGAGGAGGGAGAACACTAATCAGACCTCCACCGGAAGGGTACGGGGAGTAATGGGATGTAGGGAGGCTTATTGACACCAAAAATCCCAGTTTAACAGTGGTCGTTGTCAGCGAGAAATCAATGATTAGCGGCTGTTGTGATAACACAAAGTCATTTGCAATGATTATCGAAAGAGGCAGAGAGTACTGTAAATTTGGGGAGACTTGTTATCACTCAGACTCCAGGGAACACCACCGGTTACTGTCAGTGAACAATCACTGATGACGACCGATGTGAGAACTCCGAATGAGTAACAATAATAATAGGAAAGCAGAGATGAACAGTACAACAACCCAACAAGCCAGAGAAGGAAATCGATCACAAAAGATAATAGACTGATAATGGAGTGCTACTACAGGAGCAATCCCGAAGAAAGGGGCTATTAGAAGCGAATGAAATATAAATGTGATAGTTTACTGACTACCATACAACATAACAAAGGGTTGCAGATCAAGCAAAACATATCCTCAAGAAAGGTTGGTTCTCAGAGCTGGAAATATTTATACGAAAGATAAATGATGTAACAGATCAGGAAGCACCTCCTAGTGAAACCCCACAGGTAGAAGACTGGCAAACATGAATACTGATACTAAACAACTTAATTTATGCAAGGGCCAACTCAGTAATTATGAAACGAAAAGCAGAAACAAAAACTGGCCAAAAGAGTGGGCCGACAAAGCCTGCATGGGAAATCAGACTGGAAACTCAGATCACCAAACTTCGAAAGAAGTTACAACCGTAAATAGGATGAAAGAGATCAGAAAACGATTAAAGAGAGGGAAATATGACTTACAAAGAAACACTAAATAAGAAACATGAAGAACTAAAACAAAAGATAGTAGTAAAAGAGGGTAGATTGAGACGATACAGGTGCAAATCGGAACAGTACAAACAAAATAGAACTTGTGAAAACAATTGAAGCCAGTCTTATCAAAACGTAAACGGGGGGGGCAAGTACAGAACAACCGTACTGGACAGAAACAAAACACTTCTGGGGCAAGATATGGGGGAAATGCAGATCGTCACAAGCCGATTGGTGCACGGCAACTTCCTACGTTTCTTACAGAATACTAGCACACACACACACGCGCACCATTAAGTAAAACAGATGATGATGATGATGATGATGATGATGATGATGATGATGATGATGATGATGATGATGATGATGATGACGATGATGATGATGATGATGATGATGATGATGATGATGATGATGATGATGATGGTGGTGATGATGATGATGATGATGATGATGATGATGATGATGATGATGATGATGATGATGATGATGATGATGATGATGATGATGATGATGATGATGATGATGATGATGATGATGATGATGATGAAATGGAGACACGACAAAGTCGCTCAGGTTCTACACTGGAATATATGCAAACTTTATGAATTGGACCACAATGAGAAGTGGTATGAGCATAAACCAGAAGTGGTACAGGAGAACGACAATGTCAAACTTCTTTGGGACATGCGCATACAGACTATAAGGTTCTTGAACATTCAAAATCCGATTTAATATTTCTAAACAAAAGCAAAAAACTGGCTTATTCATTGATATAGACTGCCCCTTCGATACCAGAGTGCAGGAGAAGGAACACGAATAAAAAAATATCAAGATCTAAAATGGGAATTAGTTAGACTATGAAAATGTAAAGAAGTAAAAGTGATACCTGTTGTAATTGGAACGCTTGGAGCCATAACAAAAAGCCATTAGAAATGGCTTAAACAGATTAACAAGACAATTTATTTTCCAATTCTACAAAAGGCTTGCCTGTTAGGATCAGCGAAAGTGTTAAGATACAGCTTGAATTTCTAAAGTCAAGGGAATTGACTTGATGTTCAAAAAAAGAAAACTCCAACTAAAATCATCCAAAAGTTGAGACTACTATGAAATAATAATAATAATAATAATAATAATAATAATAATAATAATAATAATAATAATAATAATAATAAAAGCAGAAAAAGAACATAGCCATGGCATGGACTACTACAAGCAAGCTTATGATAGAATCATATAAGCATTGCTAATTTAATGCTTAAGTATGTACAAAATATCTGATAGAATTGTCAACTTTATTAAGAAAGCAATGGAAACATGAAGACAAAAACTGACATATGGAGGACATTACATGACAGAGATAAGAATACAGAGACGCATTTTCCAGGAAGACTCACTATCATCATCTATCACTTTTTATCATACCTAGGATACCACCCAACAACATATCCAAAGGGTATAATGCTAAATATAAATTCAGACATAAAATAAAAAATAAACCACTCTATTCATATGGACGACCTGAAACTATTTGCCCCCCAAAAAATAACTAGAAAATCTAATAAATGCTACTAGAATCTTGAGCCAATACATTCAAATGGAATTCTCAAATGAAAGGTGTGCACTACTAGAGATGAACAGGGGAAAACTCGAAACAGCAGTGCATAGAATTGCCCAAATAAGGGGCGATGAGGACACTTTGTGAATACGACACCTATAAGTATCTGAAAGTTGTAGAAGCGGGCGTCATCAAACCAACAAAAATTAAATAGAAGAGAACCCCAAAGGATGATATTGACCGAATCTATGTAAAAAGGAGAGAAGGGGGGAAGAGGACTGGTAAGCATAGAAGACTGCGTGGATGATACGATAAAACAACTAAAAACATATGCATAACCCAAAGTACAGAAAGGCTGATCATCGCTGCAAGAGACACCGCTAAAATGAACATTACAGAGAACATCTAAAGTAGAAACGAAAAGACGAGGAAATTAGAATGGCAAGAGAAGCAGCTACACGGACGAGTTATAAAACTGACCAAATAAGAGATGCATGAAAACACATGGACAATGACATAGCTACAAAATGATCACTTGAGCTGAGAAACGGGATCCTAACTGATACATTCACAAAACAACACGATCATATTGACAAAATAAATTCTTTAAATGGGGATGCGTTTATTTTCTTTTTGACATTTTAATAAGAATAAATGAAAGGTTTTTCTTCGTAGAGAAAATAATAATAAAAAATTTGAATTTATAAACTAAATTTAACAAAAATGATGTAGTTTAGGTAAAACTGAAAATATAACTAGTTCTTTCGATTTGGAAGATATTAGTGTAAAAAGTTGTAATACATCATTAATAGGACTATTACATTCCGCGTAAAATTTTACGCGAAAAAAATCGTGTTTGCCCTTGGTATAGGGTTTCTTTTGTAAATCGCATCCCAGGATAGATAGATAGATAGATAGATAGATAGATAGATAGATAGATAGATAGATAGATAGATAGATAGATAGATAGATATCCACTAGTCTCTCCCTCTTAGACAGGGTCCAAAAAAGAGTCACCAACTTAATAGGCCCCTCACTATCCACCAAGCTCCAGCCCCTGCCCCATCGCCGCAATGTTGCATCCTTGTGCTTGTTTTACAAGTACTTCAATGGAATGTGCTCCGATGAACTTGCTGCTCTAATGACCCCTCGACGTAAATACACTAGACACCCGACAATCAGCTAAATCCCATCCATTCACTATGGAGGTCCCCAGATGCCGGAGGGCCTTCTACTCAAATAGCTTATTTTCTCGTGCTGCCGGCCTTGTTTCTACGACTCTACCGGCATGCAGAAGTGTAAAACTAATGTAAACAGATATCTCGCTGCACAGCTCCCAACTTCGGATGTCACGCAAAACTTCCACCCTAATTCTCAGTAGCCCCCTTACGTCTACAGTGGCGGCCTGCCTTGTTTGGGGTGAACTATATTTAAAAAAAAAAAAAAAAGATAGATAGATAGATAGATAGATAGATAGATAGATAGATAGATAGATAGATAGATAGATAGACAGAGTGACAGAGAGGTCACATTACAGATTTTGATTGAAGTTATGAGAATTTTGTCTTAAAATATCACCGTCAAATTTTACGATAGAAACAAAAACAAAAAAACAAAAGAATGAATGAATAAGTAACTCTGTTGACCTACCTTATTATTCGCGCTATGGTCGCTCGGTGAAGAGGACGCGGTCAAATACAGCGTTGGGTGTTTTAGAAGAATAAAAAGGCGCGCAAAAAAGACGACAATAAAAGTCGCGATTGAAAGAAATATCGTGAATGAGTTATATATTGGGTTATATAAGAAGAATCCGTTGTAGAATATTCAAAATATATGGGAAAGTAACGACGTTTCGTTTATTTATTGGGAGGGGGAGGAGATGGACAGGGGGCTAAAATAATAAAAATGTTAACTCCTTTTTCAAGCGTATTGGTTCATTTCGGTCTTATACAACCTCTCTCTCTCTCGCTCTCTCTCACTCTCTCTCTCTCTCTCTCTCTCTCTCTATTTGTATATATATATTTGTTTCTATATTTTTCTGTGGGTGTGTGTGGGTGAAAAGCGCACTACTTTTGTGGTTGGGCTCACTTCCTCTCTGCTGACCAACCATAGCAAGGATGCGCTTAAAGGGTGGCCATTTACCGGGACTCTTGACCAGGTTCAAGAGGGCCACAATAAACTTGAATTCCTTCCCTGCCCATTTTCTATCCCTCTCTCTCTTTCTCCCTCTCTCTCTCCCCCCACTCTCTCTCCCCACTCTCTCTCTTTCTCTCTCTTCCTCGTATCGTTACTTATTTGTAAGTGTATTTCCACTTTGCATGGAGCAAGCACCTCTCCTGCTGCATCTCGACTTATCATTTTTTTTTTCCGTCCTTTTATCGTCTTTATTTTCCCTCAAGATCTTGAATTGTCGGCAGTTATCTTCAATAAGACTCAGCATTAATTAAAAAAATGAGTTATCTCTCTCTCTCACACACACACACACACACACACACTCTCTCTCTCTCTCTCTCTCTTTATATATATATATATATATATATATATATAGAGAGAGAGAGAGAGAGAGAGCGAGAGAGAGAGACGAGGCCTGTCTAAAACGTATTCGACCTTAGGCGAGAAAAATATTTCAAATACGTGACGAGGTTGGGATCCTAATCATCTTCAAAGTAGCCCCCTTGTGCTTGCACACACTTAGCCCACCGATCCATCCACTGCCGGAAACACCCCTGGAAGTCTTCTTTTGAAATGGTGTTCATCTCCGACGTCGCGTTCCGCATTATCACCAAATTTCGCACCCTCTCAACAACAGCTGCATTCCGAGCAGTTTGGGGCCTGCCAGAACGCTGACCACTCTCCGCTGATGTGCGGCCATTTTTTGAATCGGTTGAACCACTCCTTCATTTGTGTTACACCCATCGCATCTTCTCCAAACACCTGCTGAATCTAACGCGACACCAGAGATGAACACCATTCCAAAAGAAGACTTCCAGAGGTGTTTACGGCAGTGGATGGATAACGCATGTAAGAGTCAGCTACGTTCTAAGATGGAGTACTGCTGCCACATCCGGGGAGGTGCCGCTCAGAGCACTCTTTCTTGCCTCAGCACAAAGTACAAAAATTACTTCGCAATCTAATGGAGAATTATCTCTCCCACAGAAGAGACATTGTTAGTCTTTCTCTACTCTATCGTTATTTTTATGGAAGATGTTCGACTGAGCTCCAATCTCTGGTTTCTCATTGTAAGAGATTCACAACAAGAACTCGTTTCTCTATCACAACTGAATTTTTTTTTTCTTTTCTTCCTCCGTGTGTCTAACGTCAGGCGGAATTCCCATGAACAGAGTTTTTTTCCAAGAACCTCCCACTGTAGAACATATTGCAACATGACCGTCACTCGTTCTGAACCGTCCCCATAAGTAATCAGACCTTGTGCATTAAATTAATCATTTTCAATCCTCTAATAATATTCTTCATTAAATCAGACAACCTTGACATTCAATTTAAATAGATTTAAAAGTATTCACATTTTATGAAGACGTTCGTTGATCCGAAGGAAATCAGTAAAATCTCTCGTTTCTTGGTGGTTTTTCTTGTATTTATTTGTTTTATTCCGTTTGTCTTTTTCACACATATTGTCTTTCACGGCATTTCATGTTATGATATATCGCGCATTTTATCCTTATATATATATATATATATATATATATATATATATATATATATATATATATATATATATATATGAAAAAGGAAGGATGAGGGTAATCCGACGTAATGGGAAATGAAAAAGGAAAAACCAGAAGATGATTTTTTTTTATGTATTCATCAACGTTTCGTCTTTATTTGTAAGACTTCCTCATGATGATAATTTTAAGAAAAATGTCATGCAAGTACATAGAAATATTGGGTTGACATGGTGGATTAATGAGAAGAAGTAGTAGCCACTACTGGGAGCGCAATACCGAGGTCCGGGCTGAGAGAAGCCATCCACATTAATTTCATTCCCTGCCACTGACTTCTCCCTGCGCGGACCTCGGTCCTGCGCTCCCAGTAGTGGCTACTACTTCTTCTCATCAACCCATCATGTCAACCCAATATTTTCATGTACTTGCATGACATTTTTTTTTAAATTATCATCCTGAGGAAGTCTTACAAATAAAGACGAAACGTTGATGAATACATAAAAAAAACATCTTCTGGTTTTTCCTTTTTCATTTCATATATATATATATATATATATATATATATATATATATATATATATATATATATATATTTAAAAAATTAATTTTGTTTGTGAGACAAAGAGAAATTACAAGTATTCGCCGATATATGAAAATAAAGAAATTTAAAGACAGATGGTTATGGATTGATTGTCCATATGGTCATTGAAATGCAACTATAAAAATATATATATTCAGTAAAAAACGGTCAGGGGGGATTTCTGATTTCTATTGGTCTAGAGACAGGATTTACCTTAAGATTTAGGCTGTTTTTATCATTGCATTTCCCCCATATCTTGCCCCAGAAGTGTTTTGTTTCTGTCGAGTATTGTTGTGCTTAAAAGAATAGCGACAAACACTGATGTATGACAAATATAATGATATATCTTTATTGTCGGTTCCGGAGAACGAGTGGTGGTTAGTGAGGGAGGACACAGGAATTGACGGGTGGTTTACTCGGACTCGATCGCCAGCTGACTACCGATCTAAATTCCCGGTTAGTTTACATAATAATGTGTGACACCCACGCATCCATCTACAAATGACCATTCTGGAATTTCGCCTTCGCTGTCAATGTAGCAACGCCACCAAGGGTTTATTTTGGTGTCAGTGTCGAGTAGGTTTTATTACTGCCGGGTGACATTTCCGGTACACCAGGCCCGGATATTCAACACAGAAGGGCCTCTGGACCCTACTTGACGAACTATTTGAGTTCGGTTGGAAGAGATGGTTGTTCTGATTGCAAGTCTGTCGTTCGGTAGAGAAACCAAGTGTCATTTTAAACCTCTCAACATAAAACATCGTTACTTGTTTTAAAACTCAAAGTTGTACTTTTATTTGGAAGAGAAATCCCTTTGTTACAGCACTGACCACATCATTGTCATTACGGCCAGTGTCGAACTGAAGCTCCGAAATCGGACCAAGATAACGAGAGGACGATCACGACCTGTGCAGTGAAAGCACACAAATACAAGTTCACATTACCACCTAGGAGCCCTTACCCATTACTAAGGCATCCGCCTTAGCCAGGAAACCCATGTTACCGCCCCTGGTTGGCGGCTGATGAAGACAAGGTATCGCACGTTGTATGTTAAAAAAGCTAAGTCAGAACACACGATGTTTACAGTAGAAATCCAACCCTAAATTGGAAGTCGTCGCGAACGTTCAAGAACGTACCAGATTGGTTGGGCATCTGTACTGCACACGCATTCAGCATCCCTGTACTTGTTTGTACAAGTCATAGCGTAGGCAATTCTTTTCCGTGATTAAATTGTACCCAGCCAGATCAATGAGAAGTGAAACCAGGGAGATGAGATTCATCAAGTTACTGGATATATCTAGTGCAAAAGATCAACACCCCACTCAGCGTAATCCGTATTATGACTGGTTATGCCAAACCAAACACTGATAGAGTCCTTTTAGTTCAAGCTAATATTGCACCAACCAACATTGTTGAGGCTGTCGTTTAATAATGAATCACCCTGTCATTTCGAACACTTCTTGCCCCGAGCTACAGCCACTCGCTTCAAAGGGAGAACCCCTTTTACTAAATTCACGTGTGCCCGCATTACCATTAGCTCACAAGCGTATTAGGTGTTTCGTGTGTCGGCCGATCAATTTCCAGAGAAAAAAAGCGTAGTGTTTATAATTGCAGATTTTTATAGTTGGGCCTAATTTGCATGCGTGGGCAATTAATTTGTATGTGTAGACAACAACTGACTTTTAAAAAGACGGATTAAAAGCAGACGGAGAGTCGAATTTTGGATCTGAGAGAAAGCATTTAGTTGGAAATTTGTCAGTTTTATAACGGTGTTGTTTGAAGAGCAGTTCCTTCTGAATTTTGGACAGCTAAGAGAAAGCATTTGTGTTGGAAATGTGTCAGTGTTATTACGGTGTTGTTTGAAGAGGAGTTCCTTCTGAATTTTGGACAGCTAAGAGAAAGCATTTGTGTTGGAAATGTGTCAGTGTTATTACGGTGTTGTTTGAAGAGGAGTTCCTTCTGAATGTTGGACCGTTATTTTAACCTCATTAAAGCTACAGGCGATTTAGGTGTATTTTTTGGATAAACTATTTCGATACAGAATGGATACATTCGTACCCTGCTGTCTCCATTCTCGCAGCTTATCTGCGCACACACCTTTTTTACAATTACTTACGAACTTTCTTAAGTTATTGGTGAACATCGCATTAAGTTAAGCTTCCATTTCTATAAAGAGATCTTGCAGTGAGCAGAATTTTATCAATTGTTTTAATCTATATAATTGTGTGTCTGTTAATATTGCACTGTGTGATGCAAGACACTCTAAGTTAATAATAGAATTTAATAAATAAAATATGAATGAGAGAAAATAATAATTACAAAAATAATTAAGGAATTATGATCGTTTGAGCGGAAATTGAACGCCAAACTTAGCCAGTACATGTTTTGTTAAGGCAAAGAAGGGGGTGTAAATAGAAGAGACAGATGGGTTTTTTTTGTTTTTAAATCGCAGAAATATAAAGTTCGAATGGCAGGATTTAAGGGGAATAGGGAAAATTGTCCCAGGCGTAAAATGTCGGCACTAAAATCTAAAATTTGACCAAGGATTATTATAATAGAATTAAGAGATAGATCATAGCCATCTGCGATTGGTAAACTGGGGAATTTTCGAGAATTATTATTGACGGAAGTGATACCACGATTGATAACGAAGTATTCCAGGTTACATCTATTTTTGAAGAGACTTGGTGCAATGCGGGAAAAGTGGCTGGTTACTTTTAATACATCTAAAACAAAACTTCTCTCATTTCGCCACCAATGCTCGGATGTTCACTTTGCCCCAGTTAAAATGGATGGTTCTCTCCTTGTGAAAGCTCCCTGCTTTTATAAACTTCTAGGACTGAAATGGAATACTTACATTAAATCTGTTGTGAAGATTGCTGGAAAAATGGTGAGATCATTCTACTTCTCTAGAAATAATCTCATTCCTGGCGCAATCCTCTTCCTGTATAAGAGTCAAATACGTCCTAAGATGAAGTACTCTTGCCACATCTAGAGAGGTGCTGCTCATAGCATTCTTTTCTGTTTAACAGAGTACAAAATCGACTTTGAAATCTAGTAAGAGATGTCCTATTTCCTTTCCTACAGCCTTTTCCTCACAGAAAAAACGTTACTAGTCTTTCTCTACTCTATCATGGTAGGTGCTCGACTAAGCTCCAATCTCTGCACCCTCCCTGTAAAACATCCATAGCAAAAATTCGTCTAACTAAATCCACTGTAAATAATTATCCTTTCTCTATTTGTGTACCTAAAACTAAACGGAACTTCCATGAGCAAAGTTTCTTTCCAAGAACTACCCGTTTGTGGAACACAATACCACGGGGCTGTTTCCCAGCTAACTACAACATGCTCGTTTTCAACTCCAAATTCTTGTAGAGCCATCCTCTTAATCATATTGTGTCCATTTCAACCATGGTCTCCAATCATCAAGGTGTTGTATCACCTGACAAACATTAACCCTTGTCCTCGAGCAGTCTTTGGGCCTTGGTAAGCGATGACTCATTGGTACAAAATAAAAGAGCAAAGGGTATAAGAAATAACCAATTAATGGCATGAAGAAATAAACTGGTTAATGAATTTTAATAAGAGAGATATGAATGGTTGGATTTTGGGACTCGCTTTTTACCTATAATAGCTCAGGCTAGTAGTCGTAGCCTCACTATAAGTATAAGCACGGTAGACGGTAGTCATACGAGGAAAAACTCAACGCTTCTTTTAACATTAAACAAATCTTTACTGGGTATCCTATACCGTTGGGGTATAGCATAGAAAAAGGTAGGACTGGTGTCCGGTGGAAGGAAACGAAGTTCTTTTACTGCCCGGGGAGCGGTGCTCGGAAATCCAGTGGATGAGGAGGAAGGAGAGAGGTGAAGAAGGGTTTCTTCTAGGTTGACGGCCAAGGTCTCTCTGACGATCCGTTCCACCGTTCAACATGGGTGCAAATAGTCCGCAAGGGACTAGCTGAAATCAATACGCCCTGTGAGCCGATTGGTTAGTTTAAGATCAACTTGCCCACAGTGGACGCATTAGAAATAGGTCCTATTTCAGACTGCTACATACCCACCCGTTTTAAGAATAAGAATTGTCATTATGAATAGTGGAGGTCGGCTTATTAGAAAAAGTAAATTTCACCAATGTTTTCTTCGTACTAGCTATGAAGCGGTAGAAGCTAGGTAAAGATGGAAATTGACATACCCAGGTACTGTACAAACATCGCTGAAGAAGTGCGTATAAATTAGTCCGTTTCATTTATTTTAGAACATGTTTTGCAGCGATTTGATCAGATTTCAAAAGTATTTACAGTCGATTACAATATTTTATGAATATACAAGCAGGGCCCGAATAGGAATAAGACGATTATGCTAATTACACAAAAAAAAGAAAAATAATATTCTACTTTTTTTCAAGTGATTATATGTGAACAGCCTGAAAATTTGGTGTTAAAAATAAGCAAAAATATTTAGAATCTAGAGCGGAGGATCAGTTTCGTATATAAATATGACGGAAAATGATCACCCAGTTCCGGACTTGATAGCATTTTTAAAGACTTGTAACCAAATTTGTTTTTGTTTTTATCTTGCCTGTTTCTTAATTTATTGGAGATCAATTTTGAATGTGTGTGTTTGGGTTGGTGTTTTCTGCTGAAAACATACGTCAGAACATGTAAAAACCATAAATTGACTTTTAACTGTACAACTACACCAACGTCACGTGCACCGTTCCTGGCATTTTAGGGACTGTTAAAAATCTCTAGTCCATGCATGGATTATCATTATTTCCTGGTGGCCCTGATTTGAGTAATCATTTGAAGATAAATTTATTTACGATACTGATCCCCACTCTATCTTCTAAAATAGGTGTTATTATTTTTATCGCCAAGTTTCAGACTGTTTACATGTTGTCGAAAACAAGTACCAAAGATTTAGTACACCCTTCCTCCGAGACACACACAAAATATATGTCCCTCTTAAAGAAATATTTGGTTATATGTCCCCATTTTACATTTTAAATTATCTAATGAAATATGTAATTTAAAAATAAAATATTTATGGCAGTCATAAGAAGCTTACAAACAGTCAGAATACGACCATCGGTTTCTATGGCGACCAACATTTTCGGTATCTGAATCTGTATGATCTTAGGTTCAAATAAGCAGCTGAAACACTTTTCATCACCACGATCATAGATGTGCTGTTAGGCGGACGGTACAGCAGGGCACATCGATTGTATACCATTATTCTGAGAATGTAATAATATGTCCTCTGCTTCGAATTTAAAATTATTATGGGATGGTTTTAACACTGTAAAAAGCAAAATAAGTCGTTAAATGTGAATGGCGTTGTTCGGGAAACTAAATTTTGTTATTATGCGAAAAAAAAGAAAAGAAATAGGATTATGTTGTAAAAATCACCGAATTCTGCATTGTGTTCGAAAATGCGAATTCTGCTATTTCGTCACTCTCTTAATCCGAATACTGTTCCACCGCAGCATAGTATAATCTCATGAAAATCGATACTGAGAAAGGAAAAATAGAAAGTTAAATGATTAGTTTTATGTACCCGCCGTAACTCAAGAATCAAATATGTTTGTACAAAAAATCGTATTATTTAAAAGATGTCAAAGGAAATTTAATAAAAATAAATGAATAGGAAAAGTATGAATAATGTAAGTGACTGTTAACGAATAATTATCGTATGGTCTCCGAAGACCGCTCTCTGTTCTTTGAATAGTATACTTTTAATCGGTTATTCCGCCAATCGAGAATGTAAAAGAAAGTATTTGGATTAGGAAATCAAAAAGAAACTGTAGGTAAAGGAACGTACGTGCTGTGATTAGGTGAAAAATGTAGAGTAGCTAACAGACAATAGCAAGAGCGAAAAAAGAAATAATAACGATGCTAGAAGAAAAAATTATCAGATGAAAAAGACTTTCCAGTGTACATGGGTGGCAGTGGTAGTAAATATGAGCGTGAGAGTGAAAATTCCTCCGATTGCTGTATGGTTGACTATCTTAGAAGCTGTTCAGCCGGAAAAATGTAAAATTTTTGTAAGCGAACAAAACGAACGCATATTTAAAAAAAAACACGTATCAGGAATTGGTGTAAACGGCTGTCGAAGCAGATTCGCATATGCAGCTTTTGGATAGAAAGCTATCGTCGTCAATGAAATAGGGGAAATTCACATTACTGTATTATAAAGACTACTTCATGAATTCACATGTTTTACTTTTAATTGGATGTTGTCAATTTCTGTTCCTTACACATTCAGCATTCCGTACCAACGATACGGATGTTTCATATTATTTTGTTGGCCTCTAAAACTACTGTAGACATTTACATTACGTCATTGCATAGCAAGTTCTTTTCTTTCTTTTCATTCTTTGCTTTTTTTTCGGACAAATAACACTGACTTCATCCCTTATCTGTGTACATGACTTTCCGAAGATAACTTTGGATTCAAATGCAACAGCGTAAAATAAAAGAAATGTTTTTATTCCTAAATGAAATGTAATAATAAGAGTTGATGAAGTGTTCGGTCTATAGGTTAGGTAAAAAGAAAAAGGGATTATCTTCAGCTTGATTATAAGGACAAACTCTTCTTCTCCATTCTAAATCAGTTTTATTCATACATAGTCTCACCAACCAAACAGCCAGGGACCATGAAAGAGTTACGTAGCCAGAAATACAAAAGCACGCGTACATCCGTACCATCGATTGGGTCTTGCGTTCATCTGTCTTGCGCACGTCAAGTCTTTGTTTGAGCTGAGACAGGAATATAGACGTCTCTTCCGCTTGACATCAAAATCTCTGACTGGTGAACAAAAGCAGCAAACAATGTATAAGCAGTTTAGCGGAAGTGCCTCCTCCGCAGAGTGTTCTGATTGGATACCGTATTAATCACTCTGAGTGAAAGGATAAACTTGCTCAAAAGAAAAAGTAAAACCAGCAACCTTATCCTCGAGTGGCCCCAGGCCTTGATAAGCGGTGGTCCATCAATAATAATAATAAAAAAGATCGTAATCGTATAACTGCTACATCAATATCGTACAATAAATTGTATTTTTCTTTTAAATTATTAGTTACAAAGAATTTTTTAATAACGCATTCAACGATTGTGCATTTCAGGTTATTCGATAACAGGTCAGTCAAATTTTGCCAAGTATATAACATCATATTGCTTTTGGCAACTACCACTCATTCTACATGACGTCATCCATTTTCAAGTAAATTCATATATTTCTTGAGAATTGTACGGTGATAAGATAAGATACACATTCACAGTTACGTTTTTCGGCGTCCCAAAATCTCGTTGCAACTTCTAACCGGCTATTCCATATGAAACTTTTAATATTACAAAATATAATTAATAGAGTATAGACAAATATAATTAACTCTTATTTAACACTAAAACAACACAGACTCAATTTACTGACAGCTACATTGTAATTTTCATTATCCCAATCAATATAAAGTTAGGTATGTATTTTATATTTCAATGTATAGGATTCACTCCTAAACTAATTAACCATCATTATGAATTTTCGAACACAGCTGCTGGGCGTAAGTGTGGGATATATTTAGTTTAATGCAAAGGTGGAAAAGAAGGTATGGAAGCCATTTGTGAAAATGCAGATATCTCCGATTTGTTTTTTGAAATTGTAAGAATAGATATTTGACTTCAATTAATAAATATTCCCCTAATCTCAGTTTCTTTGGGGCATTTTAAAAGTTTTTACAGGGGAATAATATGGACACAACCTCCCATTTGAAAATTCAAATATTTCAGATTTGCATAAAATTTGATCCATGGTCATTAAGCACCAATTAAGTAATATTCCTTGAATTTCAATTTCTCCGTAAGACCTCTAAAGCTTAAGCCTTACATTTTAAACATTTTCTAGAATAAAAATCATGTCATGGATTTTGATCAAAATTGGAATAAGGATTCAAAACATAAGGGTTTATATCTTGATTTTAATCTTTGTAAGGCTACATAAAAGTGGTGTAACTGTTCTGTTCAGAGAATTAAATTTAAAAATTCAAATATTTCAGATTTGCATTATATTTGATATATAGTCATTAGATACCAATGAAGCAAGATTCCCTGTATTTCAGTTTCTTCTTAAGACCCCTTAAGCTTAAACCTTAGATTTTAGACATTTTCTAGAATCATGTAATGGATTTTGATCAAAATTGGAATAAGAATTCTAGACATTATGTTGAGTTTAATCTCCGTAAGCAGACATAAAAGTGGTGCAAAACTGTTTTGTTTGTAGAATTAATTTTACCCGTCCTGGGACAGGTATTTCTTTAGTTATTTATAAACTTAATAATTACATAACATCATAAAACACATGAAACTATATTCTGTTTACTCTCTGACGGATACTGTGTATATTTTAGTGTTCTAAATTCGCTTTCTAACTTCTCACCGCTGATTCTAATTCAAACTTTATTACTATAACATGCAATATGTATAACCTCTTATTTAACCCTAAAGCAACTTTGACTACAACTAATTACATGAGGCTCCCGACGAGGGCCAGGTGTGTGACACAAGGTTGAGTTTAATTCAGGGTATGGTGTATGGATGTACGGGAGTATGACCATTATTGAGCACCATAAGGGAGCTCATGGCTCTGTGGCCATTGATTATACCAATGAGCTCTTAATGATAAGTCATCAGTCCAATGATTCTTGTGTAGTTATTATTACTTGTTCCCTTGTCGTATGGCCATGAATACATTGTAATGTTCATTAAACGTCCACATCGTTTGCAAACTACCATTTATCCTTTATAACATTGCTTTTGGCAAATACCGCTAATCCTTCACAGCGTCATTCATTTTCAAGTAAATATATATATTTATTGAGAATTGCACGGTCATAAGATGAAATAGCATTCACAGACATTTGGTAGTATACTTGACCACCCGTGACCCGTTGTGATATTATTTGTTATATATATGTATTATTACATATCGATCTCTTCCTTTCATTTCTCTAATCGTCCCTCGCTCTCCTCCCCCTTCTATATCTCTTCTCCTTTTTCTTTATCCCCTTCTTTTTCCATCTCTCTCTCTCTCTCTCTCTCTCTCTGTTCTGAATATTATTTATTTGATTCCCAACAATTGCTGAATGTGACACAAAATCGAGTTTAATTTAGGGTAAGTTGCATAGAGGTCATTGCCATTGTTGAGCACTGATCGAAAGACTGAGCTCTCAATGTCTGATGATTCTCTTGCGAATATTATTCACCTGCCTTCCGGCCAGGGGTGACATAAGGTAAACTTTATTTCAGGGTATGGTGGATGGGGATATGGATGTCATTGATCATCACAAGGGCACCCATGGCTCTGTGGCATTCATTAACGGTCACTGATTCAACCAATGATCTCTCAATGAGAACTCATCAATCCGATGATTCTCTTCCAATTATTCGTTACTTGCTTCACCACGAGGGTTGGATGTGACACAAAGTTCAGTTTAATTTAGGGTATAGTGTATGGGGTATAGAGTACAAACATTATTGACCACTATAAGGGCGTTCATAGCTCTGTGCTGTTCAGAGATGTCCTCTGATCAGATCAATGAGAAGTCATCAGTGGTTCAATGATTTTCGTCTAATTATTCTTTACTTGCCTCACCACGAGGAGCTGTTACGACACAAGGTCGAGTTTGGTATGTGTGTGTTTTTGTTTTTTTATTTTAATTTACCGTAAACAAGGCAAATTGCTACTGAGACGTCAGGGGCTACTGTGAATTTGGGGCCATATCCATAGCGGCATAAGTGGGGAGTTGTGCAGCGAGATGTTTGTTGACATTACATTTAAATTTCTGCATGTTGTCAAACATCGAAACGTTTTCATATTCCTCATTTAAAAACACCCGATCGGCAGAAAAGGACGTTTGTTTTTTTTTACTCGCGACCATCGCACGAGTATATTTCAAAAGGATTCTTTATTTTGATTAATTCAACAGAAGCGTTGTTTTCCTTCTTTCGCCAGGTAAAAAAAAAATATTTAACGACATTTCGGGCACGTCTACTTCACTTATGTGTCACTATTTTGTTCATACAAGTGGAATTCTTGTTTTATACTTCACCAACAACATCTTGATAAGCAACTCACTGGTAATGTATGACATTTGTACATGCTTAAGTGGAAACGACATCAGCCCTAGTTAGATGGGAACGGTGGAGGTCTTGGACTGCCAAAAGTGTTCAAGTTGGTAAAGGATAGGCATCCAGCCGTAAAATTGCCTTAAATACAATGTCTAGTCGAAATACATCAGGAAAAAAGAAAGGCAGTGCCAGTAGCACTAATGCTGCTGGTAGTGTCTTGGGCTTCGTAGATCCCAGGATGCGTGGGTCTTCAGGGCCTGGCTATGGCAAATCATACAAACATCCAGAACTTTTTCGCATTGGATCTCTGAATGTTGGAACCATGCGAGGAAAGGCAAATGAGGTGGTGGAGACAATATCCAGAAAGAAGATTGACTTGTGTTGTTTACAAGAGACGAGATGGAGAAATGAAGGTGTGAGAAAAATAGTCGGGAGGGATACCAACTGCAAGTTCTACTGGTGGAGTGGGAATATTGGTGGCAGAGAAGTGGTGGGAGAAAGTTTTTGAGGTGAAGCGAATATCCGACAGGATAATATTTGTTCGTCTTGTTGTTGGAAAGTTAGTGTTTGCCATTGTTTGCATCTACGCTCCACAAATTGGACTCAGCGAGGAAGCAAAGGACAACTTCTACGAGCAGCTGCAGAGCCTAGTGGCGACTGTACCTAGTACTGAGGAACTGTTTGTGTGTGGTGACTGGAATGGACATATTGGTTCCACTCCTTGCGGTTATGAAGAAGTACATGGTGGACATGCTATTGGTATGAGGAATGCTGGAGGAGAAAGACTACTCGAGTTTGCTGTTGCTAATAATCTAGTGATTGGCAACTCGGTGTTCGAAAAGAGGCCTAAACACCTAGTTACATACCAATCTGGAGGAATCATGACCCAGATAGACTACATACTATTCCGGCGCAGCTTCAGGAGACGTGTCACAAATGTCAGAGTCAGCCTGGGTGAAGAATGTGTATCTCAACACAATCTGCTATTATGTGATCTCAAGGCAGAAGCTTCCCGCAAATGCAAACACAAGTTTACACCACGCATAAAACTGTGGAAGCTGAAGGATCCAATCATTCAGGCTAAATTTGCTGAGAGATTTGTTTCTTCACATCGGGATACACAGGCAGTGAGTGTTGAAGAGCACTGGAAGAGGTTCAAGGATGGATTGAATGATACAGCGACGGAGGTGTGTGGAGTGTCATCCAAGCACAATTGGAGGAAACAAACCTGGTGGTGGAATGAGATTGTTGATCAAGCTGTTAGAGAGAAGAGGCGATGCTACAGAGCATGGAAAACAGGAGGTAGTAGGGAAGCATACAATGGAGCCAAGCGTGCTGCTAAAGCTGCTGTACACCACGCTAAGTCAGAGGCCGATAAAGAGATTTTTCTCAAAATAAATCCCAAGTCAAGTGACATTTACAAGCTCGCAAAACAGATGCGCCATGACAATCAAGATGTCTTGGGTGAAAAACCTATAAGGAACGACTCTGGTGAACTCTCATTGGATGATGAAGCGAAAAAACAGTCATGGAAACAGCACTACGAACGCTTGCTGAA
The DNA here is from genome assembly GCA_963556195.1 of Sepiola atlantica. Taxonomy (NCBI): domain Eukaryota; kingdom Metazoa; phylum Mollusca; class Cephalopoda; order Sepiida; family Sepiolidae; genus Sepiola; species Sepiola atlantica. The sequence continues at coordinate 39,815,899 of OY744531.1, forward strand.
CGTTGAATTTCCATGGAACCCCGATGAGCTGACTTATGAACCTCCTATAGAAGGTCCTAGTACCCCCATTACCCAGGAGATGATCACTGAAGCAATCCATAAAATGGGAGCTGATAAAGCAGCTGGGCCATCTGGTATAGTTGCTGAGATGCTCAAACCAACCGGTGAACTAGGGGCCAGTTTGGTGCATGAACTGATTGAAGCCATCATCAGAGGAGGATGCATACCTAAGGAATGGGAAGACAGCATTATAGTAAGTCTGTACAAAGGTAAAGGCGATGCATTAAACAGAGGTAACTACCGTGGACTCAAGCTCATTGATCAGGTCATGAAAGTCCTGGAAAGAGTTGTTGAACAGCTGATCAGACAACAAATACAGATTGCTGATATGCAATTTGGCTTCATGCCCGGTAGGAGCACCACAGATGCAATTTTCATCATACGCCAAGTTATGGAGAAACATCTAGCAGCAAACAAACCACTGTACATGGCATTTGTAGATTTGGAGAAAGCTTTTGACCGTGTCCCCAGAAGGGTCATCTGGTGGGCCCTGCGAAAGCTGGGTGTTACTGAGTGGTTGGTTCAGGTGATAACGTCTATGTACACCAATGTACGTAGTCGGGTACGAGTCGGTAACAGCTACAGCAACGAATTTGAGGTTAGAGTAGGCATCCATCAGGGATCTGCCTTAAGTCCCCTTCTATTCATCATTGTACTCGAGGCTCTATCACTGGAATTCCATACTGGCTGCCCGTGAGAGCTGCTATATGCAGATGACCTAGCGATCATTGATACTTCACTTCAGTCACTCAAGGAACTTCTGGATAGATGGAAGAGTAGCATGGAGGAGAAAGGTCTCAGAGTCAACATGGGTAAAACTAAGGTCATGATCGCAGGTCCAAACCTCAGCTTACTACAGAAAACAGGAAAATACCCGTGTGCTGTATGTCTGAAAGGAACTGGCAGCAACTCAATCATCTGCACTCACTGTTCAGGTTGGGTCCACAAAAGGTGCAGTGGCATAAAGGGCTCTCTCAAAGCAGATCCTCACTTTAAGTGCTTTCGTTGCACCGGCACGGCAAGACCAATAGATGGCAGACCACTGACGGAGATGGATACTGGTGACAACAAGCTGGAAGTAGTGACAGACTTTTGTTATCTTGGAGATGTGCTGTCATCAGGTGGAGGCTGTGAACTCGTGGCAGCTACACGTTGCAAGTGTGCCTGGAAAAAGTTTAGAGAGCTGCTACCAATCCTGACAAACAAACACCTGCCAACAACTACGAGAGGGCATGTATACTCCTCATGTGTCAGAAGTGTGCTGTTGTATGGTTCAGAAACTTGGGCTGTCTCTGCTGGCATACTAAGGAAGCTGCACCGTAATGACAGGGCAATGGTCAGATGGATCTGTTTGGTGAGGCCTGAACAGTACGTTTCTTTTGAATCCCTGCTCTCACAGGTCGACTTGAAAAGCCTTGCGGACATCATGCGAAAGAACAGACTGCGTTGGTTGGGTCACATTGAGCGTAGCGATGGCTGGATTGCTAAAGTCCGACAGTTGAATGTGCCAGCAGAGAACATCACCACTGGCAGACCCAAGTTGACTTGGGAGGACGTAGTCAAACGTGATAGGAAGGCCATGGGTATGGATTCCATCAAGCCTTGCCAAAGACAGGAGTGGAGAGGAAGACTTAGATTTCGAGACTAGACAATCAGGCCCCACCCTCATCAGAGGATTAATTGTGGCCTGATTCAACAAATAAACCGGTTGATGATGATGATGATGATGATGATGATGATGACAGTCGAGGAAACAGGGACGAAATTCCAGAGGCGAGCAGTGTGAGGAAAGAAGCTATTAGAGTAGAAAACCTTCCGGCATCTGGAGATCTCAAAAGTGAAGGGGTGAGATTTTGCTGATTGTCGGGTTGGTCGGTGGTATTTACGTTGAGGGGCACCAGTGCAGCAAGTTCGTCAGAGCACATTTCACTGAAGTACATATAAAACAAGCACAAGGATGCAACATTGCAGCGATTTGATAGGGCTTGAGGCTTCGTTAACAGTGTGGGACCTATTAGATTAGCGGCTCTTTTTTTGGACCCTATCTAAGAGCAAGAGACTAGTGGCTGGTGCACAATACTCCATGTATAGGCGAATGGTGACTTTGTAGAGATATAGGATATTGGAAGGTGTGAGAAGTTTTCTAGCACGGTAGAGAGATCCCACTTTCCTTGCATAGCCATGTATATGCATAGCCATGTATGTGGAATGAGGACATTTGATGAAATGAACTTGTGCAAGATTTGGTCATACGTGCATGTTGATATCCATTAAAAAGAAACCAGTGGCATTTAACGTGGATCTGTCGGTCCGAGACCTGCTGGTTGCTAAAGTAAATTTAAATACCACCCAAATGTTCAAAAGATCAACATCACATGAAAACACAAGTTGCGAAATAGTTGGAAGTTAGTTGAACGCTGATGTTTTTGCGAGTGATGCAAGCAAACCTTTTTCATCGGCACAAGATTGCTTCGTTCCAGTGTCTATTTACACAGCTAAATTAAAGAAATTTTTTGACGCATATATACTATTTTGTTTTGTTGTGGACACATTCTTTTAAGAGTTCAAAGTCTTTTAAATTATTTTATTATTTTCTCTTTCAGATAATGTCAGGTATCAAGTTGACTCGGCAAAAGAAATATTTCACTGTAACCGTTGCTTTAAAAGTGCAACATAAGCATGTGAACTTGTGCTTGTGTGCACAGGCCGTGATCGTCTGCTCCTTGGTGCTTGACTTCGATACTTACCGTCAATCATGTGGTCTCAGTTTCTTCTTTTGTTGATTCTGAGTTTTTATATCTAGCTGTTGTTGCATTCTGAAAAGTCAGTCCTGGTCATTTAGGCACCAGATGTGAACTTGTATGTGTGCTTCTAGCATCTGTTGTATTCTGGAGGGTCGATACGATGGTAAGTGTACCAGATGCTAACTTGTGTTTTTGTGCATTCACTGTACACGTCGTGATATGTGGTCAGTGCTGCAATAAAGGGATTTCCTTCCCAATTAAAACTCTGAGTTTTAAAACAAGTAATAGTATTTTAGATTGTGAAGTTACGATACTTCATTTCTTGACAAACGACAAACTTGCAATTAGAACAACAGTCCTTTCCAACCGAATTTAAAACAACAACTCTGTCAGGCCATACCCAAACACCCATCTGTCTGATACAAACAGACACCAGAATCTCCTCCTGTCTGTTTTGCTCAAGTATATATATATATATATATATATATATATATATATATATATATATATATTTAGGCAAACATTATTAAATAACACGGAGTGGTTTTGTTTGATGCAACTTTTTTTATTTTTTCAATTTTCCAAATTGTCCATCTAATGTTTCGGTCAAATTGATGTAAATATGATCCATGGATCATAGTCACATCAATTTGACCGAAAAATTAAATGGACAATTCGGAAAATTGAAAAAATAAAAAAAAGTCGCATCAAACAAAACCACTCCGTGTTATTTAATGTTTGCCTAAATGAAAATATGCTGCCTAAATACACACGAGATATATATATATATATATATATATATATATATATATATATATAAAATATGAAACTAAAAGTATACTTTTAGTAGATAGAACCTATAGTGAAATGATTTAAGCTCAATATACAAGATAGAGCAATTATAAAGATAAATGAAAGAAGAGGGATAAAGATGTACGAATGACAAATCTATTTCAACTTCGATTGTTCAATGCAAGGTGTACTCAGTAAAACATGTTTATTTTTCTTTCCTTAAGCCAAGGCTTTTCAAAGATTAAAATCTTATCAGAGGAATTACATAGATGGATAAGCTGGCAGTGGAAAAGCCAAAATTAAAAGAAAATATTAAGTAATAGAGAGTGAGAGTGTGCGTGTAAAAAAATATGGGGTCTGTCCAGTTGGTAAATGTCCGTTGATAAGTGAAAGGAGATTTAAAGATGGAAAAGAAGAGTTTTCGTGAAGGCAGCGTTGAAAAGGTTCAAAAATGAAGTAAATCCAATAGAAAGATGTTTAGCTCAATCGTTTAGTACCACCTACGATTGAACTAAACATCTTTCTATTTTGAACTTTAGATAATATTGGATTAGAAAATGTTGGTGAGCGTTAAAAACAGATCTCCATTGGTCTATCTCCTTAGGTTGGCGTCTGTGTCTAGTTTTTCATGCGTTGGTATTTTGCGAAGAGCAATAAGAATTCTTCTAAGTAGGTAAGTTGATTATCAGCTTGGAGACAGAAGATCGAGCGAACTGGAAATTAAAACTTGCTTGACTTAAATACCTAACCTAACAGGTCCCACACTATCTGCCAAGCTCCATCCCCTGTCACATCACCAGTGTTGAATCCCTGTGCTTGTATTACAGCAAAAATCCCACCCCTTCACCGTAGAGGTCCCTAGATGTCGGAAGACTTTTTACTCTAATAGCTTCTTTCCTTGGATCGTTTTCTTTGGAATTCCCTTCCTGTTCCCGTTTCCCCAACACGACTAATATGCAGAAATTTAAATGTAATATGAACAAACATTTTGCTGCCCAAATAAATCTGGCTCCTAACACAGTAGGTCCTTACACTTCAGTGGCAATATGCCTTGTTTGTTGAGAATAAAAGTAAAAAAAAAAAATTTTTTAATAAAGAATCTCTTCAACCCTCATGATTAATTGTTACCCATTTGTTTTAACCCCCCCCCCCCCGCGTGTGAAAGCTTTTCTGTTATCATCAAGTAAGAATCTTTTCTTTTGTGTGTAGGCCTTATCGTGCGGAAACACATGAATCTTTTTTCAACATGAACGGGGCAGAGGTTTGAGAAGTAATAGAAAAAAGTTTTGGTAATTCCGATTTGATTGTAATAGAATCTCACTGTTTAATTTTCTGCTTGAATTTTTTTGTAATTTTATTCGCTAACATTGTTTTCACCTGCTTAACCTGACTCGCCATTTGATCTAGTCATACGTCGATTAAGGGAAGTTACTCTAATACAATTTAGTCATATGAAATGCTTCTAAAACAAGAATAATATTGTTTTAATGTTTCTTCATTAATCAGCTGGATGTCACATGTAATAACTTATCCGTTTCAATCACATGTCACTGGTAAATAGTTTTCGTGTATCGTCAACTGGGGCTACTACCAAAAAAGCCTATTCTCTAAATGAATAACATTTAGCATTTGATCTTCTTCAAAAAAGTGAAGAACAAAAAAATTTATTTCAGCTTATACATTTTTTAAATCAAAAAATGATCATAGTAGCCCCACTATAATAATGCATTATCATAGTAGACCCACTGTAATAATGCATTTTATAATGCATTATCATAGTAGCCCCACTATAATAATGCATTTTATAATACATTATTATAGTAGCCCCACTATAATAATGTATTATCATAGTAGCCCCACTATAATCATGCAATATCATAGTAGCCCCCACTATAATCATGCATTTTATAATGTATTATTATAGTAGCCCTGCTATAATAATGCATTATCATAGTAGCCCCACTATAATAATGCATTATCATAGTAGCCCCCACTATAATAATGCATTATCATAGTAGCCCCACTATAATCATGCATTTTATAATGCATTATCATCGTAGCCCCACTATAATGATGCATTTTATAATGCATTATCATAGTAGTCCTGCGATACAAAATCATTATAACCCCGCCCTTTAACAATGCACATAAACATCCCTCAGAATAGAAAAAGATGACTAGGCACACCTGCAATAATCAATGGTCCTTTTGCGTTTTCTCACACCAGGTGTAGATGGACGCAAATCAGCAAAATCGCACGATGAAACGGCTGTTCCTCGAGTTATCTTTGGTTCACGTTTTTCTGATGTTTTTCTCCTTTGGTTAAATATAGTCTTGAAGCATATTGGCAACTGCATTTCCAAGAATTTCTTGCACTAGTTTAGCATTGGCAGGAGACATAAAATATGTTACAGTTGTACAATACATGTGTTACAGCAACGTTTTAGGGGTCAAATAAATCAAGGTTGATTAGTTAAAAGCGAAAACTACAGGTTGACATAGGAGTATCATAGCAGACCCTAATGACAAAGTAGATCTGGTTGACGATATAACATCGTGATGACCAACCAAATTTTGCCTGAGAAGTATATTGTTTTAAACTAAAATGCAATGTCTTTATAATTTAATGATTTGAAAAGAATAATAATAAATCGATAATAAAACGTAATTCAACTTTCACATATAATTATGTATTTCAATTTTTTATACAGAGCATGTTTAGCTTCGAGGCGAATATCGGATTATAATTGTTACAAACTCATTAAAAAAAAAAATGACCCAAGGGAGATAATCATGTATTTTATAGAGACAGTTACCTCCCTTCATTAAATAATATAGCGCCCGATTCATTTACAAATCGAGGGGCGGTGTCTATACTAATTTTCAAAAACAAAACAATTACAAAATGTTGCTTTATTTTTTTTACTACAATTAAATACTCTAAACTTGATACTTAAAAAAAACTACCAGAATTATTTGTATGTGAACTGGAACTTTCGAGATCAAAGCATTGTTCCTGATGCAAGCTTATTTAGAATCATTTGTGTGCAGTGTTGACTAACCTATTTATATAAATAAATCGATCTATTATCACCGGCCAGTGTCTGATCAGCACAGATCACAAAGAGTCCAGGACTGCTCAACACCTCCTACACCAAGCTTCTCTTCTTTCACCACCAACGCTCGAAAGCTCGTTTTGTCCCCAGATGAAATTAATGGCTCTCTCCTTGAGGAAGCCCTTGCTTTGGCAAGCTCTTAGGACTGACCTTCAACCCAAACTTGAAATAGAAAGCTTACATTAAATCTGGTGTTAAAGTTGCTGGAAAAATGGTTAGATAATTCTGTCGCTCCAGAAAGTATGCGCCTCCTGATGCCGTCCTCTACTTATGTAAGATACGGTCCACGATGGAGTACTGCTACATGTGAGGAGGTGCCGCTCAGAGGACTCTTTCTTGCCTCAACAGTATAAAATCGACTTTGCAATCTAGTGGGATGTTTATTTCTTTCCTACTCGACACTCTTTCTCTACTCTAGCTTTATTTCCATGGTAGGTGCTGATTCAGCTCAAATCTTTTCCTCTCCTATGTAAAACCTTCACAGCAAGAACTCGTTTTTCTACCAACACTGCAAAGAAGTCTCCTGTCTTCCCCCGTATACCTAAAATTAAAAATAACTTCTATGAAAAGTTTCTTTCAAAGAACTTCCCACCCATGGACCACGTTATCACAGAATTGCTCCGCTACGGACTAAAACATGGTCGTTTTCAAGTCTGTCAACAAATATATGTCGAGTCGTCCTATGAATTAGTGAAACTTTGGCGATTTCGTCCGTCGTTCTCAATTCTCTCGTAGTACTCCTCACCATCCAACTGACGATTTCAGTAACTTTTATCCTCGAGTGGCTTTTGCCCTTGGTAAGTGCTGAACCATTAGTATAAAAAAACAACTGAATGATTAGTATGGAATTGAAAAATTGGATCGATAAAATAAATACGGTTTGACATTTATGATTGAAACTTGACTCTAAAGATGGCAATTGAGATCCAAATGGCTACTAAATGACTTCTATTTAAAAATAACTTTGTTTTCATTTCGTCAATCTCGGCAGAATTATCGGTATTTTACTAGTTTAGGGTCGCTTACTTTTTACTTAAAATCATGTTTTAGTAAAAAAAAAAAAAAATATTAAGTTAGTTGTAGCAAAGTGAATAAAAACTCAGAAGATTCGAAAAATGTGGTTCCTATTATTTTTAACAAGATGGCGAGTATAAAATAATCAAGCAAAGGGACATAACCCGCCTTCCACCAACATCTATATTTGTAATTGTCTTTTTAAAATGAGCAGGATGGATTATGTCCCTTGGTTAATTATTATCTCTTCTGGTCCCCTGCCACCTAACCAAAGAATAGCAGACATAGTGGGAGGAGGGTACAATATATATTTGTCCTCCTTCCATGTTGAGAGATAATATTTATTTATTATTTATCTCTTCACAAAAGTTGTGGATGATACAAAAGGACTTGTATGAAATAAACGCAAAGATTGTGTCAACGTAAAATAGTACACCCTAGGTTGCGCTCATCTGCATATTTTAGTACTCTCTCTCTCTCTCTATTTATTTAGTGTCACTTTTCCTCTGTCCAATGGTCAGACGGTTTTATAGATTTCGCAAGCTTGCTCTCCAGCCGTTCAACTGTGTCCAAATTCCATTCTGTAGGTCTTGTCCAATCACTTGCTTCAAAGTTTTCCTTTGCCGGACAACCGTCCTGCGATTCAGGACATCAATGTTTCTGCAATGGTTTATCCAGGATTACGTACCCGCATAACTGATTCGTACTTAGGATAACGTCTATGCTTGGCAAATGTAATGATTTCAGCAAAATCCACTGACCTAATGTGTTGAGTTTGGTCAGATTTCACATTGCAGATCCATTCAAGGATCTGCCATTGGGTAGAGTGGACTGGGTAAGGGTCAAGTAATTACTGCCATATAACATGACATTCTCGACACAGCTACTATACAACTTAGACTGGATGTAGTACCGGGTTATCCCCACCCCCCACCGGCATTTTGAGAATTTTTAGAAAATACCAACCAGAAGATGACTACTTGAAAGAATATTGATTTACTCCTCTCCAGGAGTTAGGCACAAGGCCAGTTTTTATCTTACTCCCACAAGTAAGATGTGACCCAAGGTCGGGTCGGGAAAATGGGGTTTAAAAATTGCCCGGGCAGCCCTGTCGGCATTCCCCAGTAGGGGCGTCTCAGACAGTAAGCAATAAACTTACTCCTCCCCAAAGAGGGGAGGCGAAGCCTGGGAGGGTGGACCTCCTAGAACTGCACAGGACAGACCCATAGACCAGCGCCAAGACAATACCAGTCTATGGGGTGCAGTATTCATCGGAACAGATACTACACTTTGATCTTAGCCAAAAGTAGCAGAGATTCTTTCTTTTCAAACTAATATTAAGTTCAAGTAGAGATGCTGAGATATATTTTATGTCCAAGAAACAAATGCTAAAATGATACTCTTTCTCTTGATGTCAACTCGAATTGCAGGGATGAGATAAAAAAAAAAACAACACACTAAGTCACCATACCTTAGAGCAGGGGTTCTCAATCTGGGGTTCACGAATGCCCAGGGGTTCACAAGATTTCTAGGGGTACTTAGATAGCTGATTGAAAGACGTATTTCAAATAGTAATAGTTGCGGATTATGAAATTCAGTGCCTGTGCCTTCATAAAGTTGCTTTCATTATTGGTTTAGAAAAAACCTATATTAATATATAAGTAATAATTCAAAAAGAAAAAAAAGTAAATATATTGTATTAATAATAACAAATTATATGACGAAAGAAACTTTAGTGATTTGAACAAGCACTGTTCAGAGTGTTACCGAGCACTCAAACCTATATATAACGGAGAAGTCCATTGCAGAATTATTGTAGTATGAGTTAGTCAATAAATGACCATTATGTTCATTGCCACATTATTGGGGGTTCGGCAAGATGGTTTTATAACTTGGGGGTACTTAACAGGAAAACGGTTGAGAACCCCTGCCTTAGAGGAAGGGACATAAGCTAATCAGCCAGTGAACTTATGGACAGACAGTAGGGCTCTGAGAAGAGGTGGAAACGGTCACTATTAGAACTGCACATTTTTTGTACTGCTGACCAAACAGTAACTTTTAACATATAAAATACAAACTATGGATTGCGACAAGAAATGTTAACTCCAGGAACAAAATTCACTAATTGTTAACATTTTGATGAGAGACCTTTTATTGCAGATCACTTCTATGAGCAATGTTTCTGACAAAGGGGAAGAATTGCTGGGTCAGAATCTATCCACATAACACTTATCGTTGGCTAGTTTTTGACCTTGAAGTAGTATTTTTCTTTTTTAGCTCCTTACATCAAGTGGCTTCATGCCTTGTCTGGAGCGATTTTCATAAAAAAAACAAAAAAAACACGATGTAAATTTTTAAAAATAAAGTATCAAAAAAACAGAAATTATTAGACCGTTTTACAATGAAATTCGGGATATCAAAAATGCCCCCCCCCCCTTTATAATTGTATCCAAACATTCCTTGTTTATTGATGTAATGATCGAGCAGTCGAAAAAATGCTGTTTTTCAGTCACATCAGATTTCAGTCACCCAATTTCGAGTGAAATAGGTTTTGCCATTACTCCCGAACAACTTATTCTTTACTGTAACATTAAAAACGGTGAATTATAGCGTCATTGTACACGTGAAAAGTCGAAATAAAAACTTGGTCAGAAAAATATACTCATCATCGTTAGAAATAAGTCCAAGGAAGATAACTCAAGTTCATAATTTTCTAGTCAAAAGGAAAGGAGACATTTTTGATACTGATATAGTCGTGTTAGAATTAACAGCACATTTAGTGAAAGTTTTAATGTTAAAGTAGGAGAACATCAAGGTTCCATACCGAGTCGGTTGCATTTCGTTTGTGCCTTAGAAGCATCGTCCAGGGAGTTTCGTGTGGGTTGTCTCAAAGAGATGCTGATTGCTGATGATTTAGTACCTTACTGTGAAACAATGAAAGACTTACTTGTTAAGTTAAAGACTTGCAGGAATGCTACGGAAAATAAAAGTCTAAAAGTGAATGTTACCAAGACCAAAGTGATCATCAATGGTTGTAGTGTTGGAAGGCCTCAAGAAAGAGGAAAGTTCCCCTGCTAAGTTTGTGGAGAAGGAGTTGGGTGCAATTCAATTTTTTGTGGTACCTGTAAGCATTGGGTACAGAAGAAGTGCAGTGGAATTACTGGTAGGTTGAGAGAGGATAACAAATTTGTGTGCAAGAAGTGTAAGACAACGGAGATGGATGAGAACTCAAATGTGAAGAAAGTATATGTGGATGGTGAAGCTACCGAGAAGTTTTGTTACCTTGGTGGTACCATTGGTGCACAGGGTGGAACAAGTGCTAGTGTGATTGCAAGAGTTAGGAGTGCACGGAGTAAGTTTAAGTTCTGCCATTACTAACTAGCAGAGCATTACCATTGTCAACCAAGAGAAGAGTTTATCAGGCATGTATATGCATTGTGTGATGATGTATGGAAATGAAACCTGGCCAGTGAGGGTTGAGAACATGCGTTGCATGGAGAGAAATGATATGAGAATGAAATGATGGATGTGTAACACAAGTCTTAAAGACAAACTCAGATTTGATGAGCTCAGAGGAAGATTAAATCTAGACAGTATAGGGAGATACGTGCAGAACAGGAGGCTTCAATTATTGAAATAATAGGAGTTTCTGGGTTAGTAGATGTAGAACAGTTGAGGTAGCAGGGTCAGTTCACAGAGAAAGGCCAAGGAAAACATGGGAGGAAGTGATAAGGATGGAGAGAAAGAAGGATAAATAAAGACCTGAGCAGAGATAGGTTAGTTTGAAAGTCAATTTTTAAAAACTGTCAAACACACGCCATCATGTAAAACGGATGTTAAATCGAATATATGTAAACAGCCTGAAAATGGTAAATATATATATATCAAGGGAGGCGCAAGAGCGCTCTATCCCTTAATAGACTTCACGAATGGCCTATGCTGGAAATCTCATTTCTTTGATCAATCATAACTCAAAAACCAAATTAGTTAAAACTTTGCACAAAATTTTTATTTGATAGGTTCTATGTGTGTAGAATTTCAGCATCATTAGTCAAGGCAACCCAGAGATCCAGAAAGTTCAATCATGAAATCATGTTATCCGTGTGTACGTACGTATGTGCCACCCTGTATCTCATCAACTATTTGATGGATTCAGCTGATTTTTGGCAGAGATAGAGGTTTTAGGGTCTAGCTGATGGCATTTTAATTTCAGTTTACCATATACCTTGATTAGTCAAACTACCAACTATATCAGTTATGAGAAGGCATTGTATTGAGGCATAGCCTTGACAAAAGTAGTGACATTCCATGAAAAATGCCAGTATACTGAAATCATATGCCCTTAATAGGGTTAAGATGAAAATTCATATACACTAAATGTACAAAAGCAAGGAAATTCCCAAATTTTTACACTTTTATTGTCATTAAGGGTATGCGAGCACAACAGGGCTATGTATTTTATTGGTAGTAATTTTTCTTCAGCGCACCTCACACACTTCATCGACTCATGCATAGAGATTTATACTGTAGTGATGTGATCATGAAATGGTTTGGTTGATATGTAGTCATACCCTTAATGACAATAAAAGTGTAAAAATTTGGGAATTTCCTTGCTTTTGTATATTTAGTGTATATGAATTTTCATCTTAACCCTATTAAGGGCATATGATTTCAGTATACTGGCATTTTTCATGGAATATATATTAGACTTTAGACAGAGATCAGCAAAGCATATAAATTTAATGTAAAATTATCACTAACTATCCCAACCATACAGCATATTTAAGATGTAATCAACTTGCTTTTATTTAAATTTTGTCCATTTTCATTTTGTGATTTCTAAATCAATTCTGTGTATGTGTTGGGGAGGTGTTTTTGTCTATTGCTAGACGGACTTAAGGTTAATGATAGGGTTATGTCATAATTTTCTTGGGGGGGGGGGAGGGTGATTACCACTCAGACTTAGTGACAGTGGTAGGGTTAAGGGAGGTTGAAACATACAATTTGTTTATTAGGTGGTAATAACTACTTTTTTTAAATAATGAAAAAGTAATTAAAAAATGATCATTCTTTTAAGTTTATTTCTTAAAAAAAAAAATAGTTTTGGTTATATTTCTTTAAAACGCTATCATGTTAGAAACTACTGGCCCGGAAATATGTTATCATTTTACGCAAGAATTATATTAGAAACTGCGCCCCCCCCATACTAAAATAATAATTTAAAAAATTTTTTTACGGCCAAGTTTTTCAGGGTGTTTACATGTAATATTGGTAAAAAAAATTTTAAATGTAAATAAATGAGTGTTTTTTTTTGTTTGTGCTTCAGAAACCAGATTTTAATTTCGGCTGTTGTAAATCGTTAACGGATTTTATGGAGTAAATATTAGCAGCTCATAAGTTTAAATAATCGTGAGAGGGGATAAAGAATTGTTTAAAAGAAATATAACAATCAAAATATAAATAACCCTGAAAGAATGTCGCCATTATAATCATAATAAACGGCCTTAGAGAGGAGAGTATATAGATTATAGAGAGGATAGTTCTTTTTATAACGGGAGAGTGATTACGTATTGTGAAAGAGAGAGTAGAGGTGGGAGATAAAAGATGTGTGGGGGCGCCCTCTAGCGACTGAAAGGCGAAACATCATCTCACTATGCTCAGATCTCATCTAAATCAGACTATGCCGCGCATCCATTCCTAAAAATAGAAGATTTAATATTTTTTTTCAGAGAATAGACATTTTTTATATAAAACATAACATATTAAACAGGAAAATCTACTACGATTATAACGGGTGAGTAAATTTGTTATTTTAAATGGTAAAAAAAGGTTATTTTATGGCGAAGAAAACCTTAAAAAAAAAAAAAAATTTAAATGGCGGAGGTAAACAGAACGGCTTCCGTTGACGATCACGCATGCGCAGTGCGACACCGGAGGTCAAGAAGAAAATTCGAAAACAAAATCGATTGCATTTTCTTAAGAAAATTTTTCTGAAGACAATCGTTAATATTTAAATTTGATATTTAGGAAAAAAGATGGTTGATTTTCATGAAATTAGTTGTCTACTTTTATACAGGATTTAATTAATTTACTTAACTCGACATAAAAGTTTTGATAATTGAAAGAAACGGTAAATTCGTCGTTTTGAAGCGAAACTAGCGGACAATGAATCGGCTGTAGTTTTGTGATTTTTTTTCCAACCTCACAAATGAGTAAGTAAACCCAAATAAATTGTTTTGGACTAATTTCAAATTTACCTCAAATTATTTTAAAAGAATTACAGTTGGGAAATTAGTCCAAAATAATTTATTTGAGTTTACTTACTTATTTGTGAAGTCGGAAAAAAATCAGAAAATATCCGCCATTTTGGCTGGGAAACGACGAATTTACCAAAGACACTTTTTTTTTAGAGACAAATTGCTAACAAAAGTACCTTTTTTTCTCGTCTCAAATATTTAAGACAAGTTTTCAATTCTCAAACTGCAGCATTGGTAGATAAAACAATGTCAACCTCATATGTTGATAGAATTTCGATTCTGTTTCGGAAACGTCAAACAGATTTTACTGGCGTGACTTATGTACAACGAAATCAAGAAAGACGAAGCAAGTACGCCATTCCGAATGTTACCGAATCCCCCCCCCCCCCCTCACATGTTAAAAATGGATTCTAAAACTCCGACGGTAAAATCTATCGTTGACTATTACGAAACAGCACTATAATTTTTTAGATTGTCGATCATCATAAACAATAAAGATTATTTTCATATTGGAGAAGTGAGTTCCTTCGATATTGTTCCTTTTTAATGTACAGTTTAAACTGTGAGATTTCAGTTATGCCATTAATAAAATCGAACTGTTGTTTTTTTAATCGACAATCTACATTTCTTCTTTTAAATAGCTATTTACTTGCCTCCCCACGAGGGCAGTTAGACATAAAGTCAGTTTGTAATATAGACGGATACTCCCTCACCAAAGGACTGAGTGGAATAAAAATTGTATCGGTCAAGAATGACAGAACAGATGCTACACTTTTTATTATTCATTTGCTATAAAGGTAAAAATACAATTTAAAAAATTAGGCACAAGTCCATCAAAAATTGAGTGATGGGGGGGGGGGTCTTACTCATCCTCTTGTCTATCCTACTTAGCTAGAATCATTCCAGTCACCATAATACCACATTTACTCTATGGGGGGGGGGGCTCATTTTTAATAAATTTCCACCATTTTTGAAAATTTTATTTTATTTATAAAATATACAGATACTACACTTTGATAGCATCCGGAAGAGTTTAAAGAAGAAAAAAAAAATGAAAACAATCATAAGACAATTAGATTAATTGTGTTAATCTAATGCAAATAAATGACAAATGTCCACAACGAAACAATTCTTAAATGGCAATCGTTTTTAATAATTTAAAATTTGAATCTAAAAACAAATAGAATTTGAAAAAGATGGCGCTAATAAAAATGTTTATAAATTATCTTTATTTGAAGCTATACATATGTATAATTTAGAATTAAAAAAGGAACAAACAAAAAAAACAAACATGGGTTCAATCGTATCATAGGAACTGTTAGAATATCTTAATTTGTATTGCAAAAAATAAAATAAATGCATGTTATGGATGTCTTCATTGTTAATTAAACAAATATGAAAGAAAATCGAAATTACAATATTAAAGTTGTATTAAAAATTCAATGAAAATGTGTAATATGGAAACTGTATAATGGAAAAACAAAGAAGATAAAGAAAAAAAAAATGGCGATTGAATTCTCCTATAACAAACATGGCGGGTTCCGTAGACAGTTTACTACACCTTTTTTTTTTCAGAGCACAGATTTTTCTTCAGACTTTTTTTTTTTATATAACTCGTTCCTGTCGCTTGATTTATTTTCCGTGTATGATCCATTGTTTTGTTTTTTTAATATAAAAGCCGAGAATATTCGGTGAGCGAAAAGAATATTTTTGAGTTGATCGGAGCTCGGCGGCGTCTATTCAGAATCGGAGGAAGGAGTAATGGCGTCGTGCGCGCAAACTCGTACGCAGTCGCACATGCAATTTGCGCCGTTTTGACTCGAAACCCATGCGCAGTTGTCAACGAGTGGCCCAAAAACTTCTCATTTCCTTTTTTTCTATATCTTTATTCACTTCTAGAGTCTTAATGATAATGATAATGAAAAAGTAAATTGTTATTGTCAACACACACCCAGATGCATAAGAACAACACATGAAACAAAAAATTAGATAATTCATTCTTTTTCTTCTTCCGCACAACATTATCCTATTAATGTTCAATTTGTTAAAACAAATCTTTGTGTGAATATAAAAACTTTACAATCTAAATGATTTCATGAATTTTGCTTTAACAAAATTGTTCTAAATCATTAAGTTTTTAAGTAGTTATCCAGTTGTTCAGATTAAATAATAATTTTTTAAAAAAACACCTTATACAAGAAAATTGCATACAAATAAAAACTTTTAAAAAAGTTATTATTTTGTTGGGTCGGTATTTGTTATACATATTATTAAATATATAATTTCTTAAATTTGAATTTGGTTGAGAATCATGTTTTGACAAGGAGTACAAAAGAATTTCACTAAGTCCGAATGCATTGTGATGTCATACTAGACCCTTGCCTTTTTTTTTCCACCTCTCTTTCTCTTATTTATCTCTCTCTCCTTCCTCTTCCGTAGCTCCTCTTTTTCTCTCTCTTTTACTTATTTAGAACATTCCATCACAAAGTGAAAGGATTTTACAAGATCACAAACAAGCAAGATCCACAGTTTTAATACTATATATTTAGTTACCTCGTCTGCCGGAAGTTAGACGAAAGGTTAGGTGGAGTTTTGAAAAGCCAGTGCACTAGGTGAAGTATATTCTGGCCTAAAAATTACCTGAGCTACCCCGTCGGCATTGCCCTGGTAGGGGTGCCTCAAGCAATTAGCAATAAATTAACCCCTTCTCAGAGAGGAGGTAACACCTGGAAGGGTGGACCTCGTAGGACTGAACAGAACCATACCTCAGCCAGACAGCAACAAAGCCACTGCCAAACTGATTGTCAAAGACATATCCCCGACTGGTGTGAAAAACACCTCCTTACGCTGTGCCAAGTAAAAACTTGGAAATACAAATGATTGGATGTGAGATTATATGAACAGAAAAACGGCTAATTTAATTAATGCAACAACAAATAGCTCCATTATTTTCCTCTGGGGTTTCGTTTACGTTTTTCAGCAATTATAATTTGTAATGACCTTGTCCAACAGGTCATGGGGAATTGTCTTAATGTCTGTTCGAATGTTATCCCCGAGCCCAGCAATAGTTTAGGGATTGTTAGCATAGACCTTGTGTTTTATGTATCACCACAGAAAATAATCCAACGGGGATAGGTCTTGAGAATATACAAAGAGTCCCTTACCAGGTAGTTTTGCTATGGCACATTGTTTCACTGATTTGCAACTCATCTTCAATCCACAATTACTGAAGCCTTTTGTTATTACAGCAAGAAAAATGTTAATTAAGAAATACTAGCAAAAATATAAGCGTAATACCTGGGAGGATGGTATTCTGACGAACGAACATGTGCTACACTACCCTTCCCCTCCCCAATAAAAAAAAGAAGGGAGGAGGTAACGTCTAGGAGGATGGTGTCACGACAACAAATACTACTCTACTCCAAAGGAGGAGGTAATGCTTGGGAAGATAGTCTCATGATAACAGAACAGGTACTACACTATCCCCCCCCCCAAGGAGGAGATAATGCCTGGGAGGATTGTCTCATGACAACAGAACAGATACTACACTACATCATTCCCCATACACTAGCTCCCCCTATACTATTTCAGACAGAGAGATACCAAATCTCCATTATTAATAGATAACAACTGCAGTATAGAGAGCAAGCCAGCTGGATATTCGGTGGAGGATAATTATTTAATTTATTCACAATTAATTAGTTGACAACCTGTAAAAAATAATTAACATTTTGGGACTCCTTTTACTTGTGCTACAGCAGTAAAAGATGTTTTGAAAAAGGTTGTTTATCATGCAATATAGCGATGTAACAATCCGCTTAAAATATTCTGCGTGTTTAGATTCAATGAAGTTTATTTCTGCTTATGAAGAATTGTTGATAGCATTTCTTCATCTGTTTCTTTATTTTGATATCGATTATCAGACTAAAACTGAGTTAATCAACGTTTGTTTCCTTAAGGATTTTTCCCTATATATTTTAATAACACAAACTACATGTTAAAATATTCCTCAGTTTTGGGATTGTTTGAAAAAAAAATAAAAATTTCCATTTTAATTGTTCTAATAAACCACAATTTGCAATTAACTCACTAAGTGAACCATCTCTTCTTACTAAGTTTCTATCAGTTTCACCATCTCATGCTCTTACTTTATATGATATCTATCACTCTCGCTTCCGTCTCTCTTTCTCCCCCTCCCCTCTCTCTCTCTCTCTCTGTTTATTAATAGTCAACGGTAATAAAGAAAGGAAAGAATAAAAAGATTAGAGTAGTCCAATTATATACAAAAGGGAATATCAGAACAAGTAGTAATACTATTTACCCATAGCTGTAGACAGGAGGGGGAGAGATAGCGAACAGAAAGAGACTAATTTGGAATTTTGTCTTTTTATTTTTTTATCTTTACACAACTGGCTTTGCAAACTCACATTTTCCAGATTCAAACCATTTAACCCTAGCTCAATGGATGATCCAACCGGTCACATTTTTTTTCTAGTAAGCTTTAAATTTTTTGTTTTTGTTTGTTTTATGTTATAATCAACCCCCTTTGGGCAATTTAATGGCAAAAACTTATTGTCAACAATTTATTGGTCTCCCGATTTATAAAATCGGGAGACCTATGTTTTGAGGCATTTCCGTCTGTCCCTCCGTCCGTCCGTCCGTCCGGATTTTTCTCCGCAACCATTCATTGAATTTCTCTGAAATTTTGCATGAAGTTGTAACTTTGGTCAGGTTAGAAAGTGACATTCTCCGATTAAAAAAAAAATCTGGTTAACCCCCCAGGGGGTCAAAAGGCCCCAAAATGGCAAAAAATGACATTTTTCGCCTCATAACTTTTCATTCATCCATTCAATTTTTCTGAAACTTGGCCAAAATGTGGAGGCAATTATTCCTAATAGAAAATAAGTATTGCTGACCTTGGAAAAAATCTGGTTCGCGCCCCCAGGGGGTCAAAAGCCCCCAAAATGGCAAAATATGACCCTTTTCTCCCATAACGTTTGATCCATCCATTCAATCTTTCTGAAACTTGGCCAAAATGTAGAGGCAATTGTTCTGGATATAAAATGAGCATCCTTGACCTCAGAAAAATTCTGGTTCGCGCCCCCAGGGGGTACAATGGGGGTCAAAAATGCTCCAAATTGCCCAAATTTATTGCATTTTACACTCGCCACATCGAGTCACATACAGAGGGGGACCACGCACGCGCGGCTTGTTGTATATGATTAGTTGAACACAAGTCAATATTTTACCATATATCTGGTGGGGGGGGGGGGTTGTACCTTTCCAAACAGTATTTAAACTCAGTCAATTCCATAGTCATTTGCGGTATCCATTAGTCCACTTATGTACCCCCTCTAGTTTTATAATATTATTTTACCAAAATACAATACCTATTGTATATGGCCAGCTGAGCACAAGCTTGTTTTACCCCTAGCACTTTGCTCATTATTGGCGAAAATCGAAAAAAAAATTCATATCTCAGCCAAAGAGTGGTCAAGGGCTAATTGGAAGCAGAATTTAATTATCTTAACTGATAAAGAAAATCTTTTTCAATAAACTCAAATTCCGGGGTCTAGGGCTGAATTACTTTATTTGAGCATATTGGGCAAAAGTGTAGTATCTGTTCCGATGGATACTGCACGCCTGTTCTGTGCAGTTCTAGGAGGTCCACCCTCGCAGGCTTCGCCTCCCCTCTTTGGGGAGGAGTAAGTTTATTGCTTACTGTCTGAGGCGCCCCTACCGGGGAATGCCGACGGGGCTGCCCAGGCAATTTTTAAATGGTCAGAGTGCTCACCTCTCGAGCGCTGGCTTTTAACCCCACTTGCTCGACCCGATCTTGGGTCACATCTTACTTGTGGGAGTAAGATAAAACTGGCCTTGTGCCTAACTCCGCGAGGAGTAAATAAATATCAACCATGACTCGGATAAAAAAAATTTATCATAAATGGATGGATTTCATCATTTTTTTGAGCTTCAACATTTTTTTAAAGTAATAAAATCATAATTTCCACAACTTTGGCAAGGGAATGACCTAATTTCTATGATGCTATATAACCCAAGGATTAATACTCAGCAATTCAAAGTGTTGCGAAAGTTGTATCAAGTTTGAACTTTGGAATTGAAGACCCCGTTTTATATCACTCATCTATACTCCAAATTCCTCTCCTTGTCTCAAATTTATGGATTTAAACTGCAAAAATAGCTTTATAAAAAAAACGAACACATCACTCAATAAGTCCCGGGCTTAACTAATAAAACTTTAAAGCAAAATTAAACTTTATTCATCAACATAGTCTCCTTCTCGGGTGATACACTGATTCCAATGTTTCTTTAACAATTTCATGCCTTTTTGTAGAACGATTTGTCTGTGGCCGCAAAATACATCTCAGTTTCTGATATCACTTCTTTATTGGAGCCAAATCTCTTTCCCTGGAGCATTCTTTTGAGGTCTGTAAACAGTAGTCGCTGGGATCCAGATCTTGAGAATAGGGTGGGTACAAAAGCAATCCAAAGTACAATCCATATAGTTTTGCCATCATTACGATCAACTTGTGACACAGTGCATTGTCTTGGTGAAAGATAACTTTTTTTTTTCTTCCTTTGTAGCCGTTTTTTGGTGGTTTCTTCCTTCAAATGCACCAATAATGCTATATAATATTCGCTATTGATGGTTCTTCTTTTCTCAAGGTAATCAATGAACAAAATACCTTTCGTATCCCAAAATACGGTGACCAAAACCTTGCCTACTGATGTTTACGTCTTTGGACGGCTTTCACCTGCTGCTGTCCACTTAGCTGACTACCTATTTGATTATGGAGTGAAGTGGTGGATCTATGTTTCATCCATTGTAACATATTGACGAAAAAACTTCTTTTTGTTGCGTTGAAACAACGCACTGAATTGTTGACATGTTGTGGTTTTTTGATCAACTGTGAGCAAATGCGGCACCCACTTTGAACACAGCTTTCTCGTTGACAAATATTCATGCAAAATAGTGAATATACTGCTTGCTGATATCTTTAACTCTTCTGCTATCTCACGGAAATTCAATTTACGATCAGCTAAAAGAAGTTTGTAGACTTTTTTTATGCTTTCCGGGACAACTGTCGCATTTAGCTGACCTGAGCATTCAGCATCATTTATGTCTGTACAACTGCGTTTAAAGTCAGCACACCACATTTTAACTGTTGTTTCTGACAGAGCAGAGTATTTTTTCCCATCAGAAAGTAATGCTTTATCGACACACAAAATTCAGATTTTTCATTTCTTTTGAAATTTTGCAAATTTGTAAACTAATAATCCGATTGGGCTCAAATTTCGGCACGAGTGATTTAAAGGTTAGTACTTTATGAAAGTTATATGGAATCTTTTTATTAGTGACGTCATATATATAGTGACGTCATAATATACTTTATGTTATTTTAATCCTTTGTTTCGATTCCAGTCTTTATTGATAAAGATCAATAAACATGAGAAAAAAATCTGCATCATTTAGCCATATTTGGTGATATTGAATATTAATTTGTGCCTAGTTCGTGAGGGAGAGGGGTCATACCTTTTTTCCAACAATATCAACCAGGGGTTTTTACCCTGCCAAATAAACTGGTATTGTCCGGGCCTTTGTGTCTGGATTTACACCGGTCTATTGGGGGTTGCCGGTCCTGTGCAGTTCTAGGAGGTGTACCCTCCCAGGCTTTGCCTCCCCTCTTTGGGGAGGAGTAAGTTTATTGCTTACTGTCTGAGGCGTCTCTACCGGGGAATGCCAACGGGGCTGCCCAGGCAATTTTTAAATGGCCAGAGTGCTCACCTCTCGAGCGCTGGCTTATCTATCCCACTTTCCCGATCATGTGTCACATCTTACCTTGTGGGAGGTAGATAAATAAATTAGTACATAAATGACTAATCATAAATCCGACAGCCAATTCCATAGTCCGCGACAGTAGCCGTTTGGTCAATTATTCATTTAACTTGGGTCAAATACCCATTGAGAGAATAGCTTTTTGGGTCGTATCTGCATAAAATGAGTTTAAAGAAACGTCTATTTGCTATTAGACATTGAATTGTAACCCTTGTGTTCTCGATGCAAATAAACACTTTAATAACGAAATCACCACCAATATTTTCAGGCCGAGTTATTTCATATCCACTCCCCGAATCTCTTGTCATGTTTTTATCATTTTTTGTTGCCATCTCTTGTATAAAATTCAAATAAGCTTTCTGAAGAAACCGGTTTTGAAAGGCAAAGTAAAACTTTCCATATTTCAGTCTTTTGTCCAACTGAAAACATAAAAAAAAATTGGTCAAGTTAACCATATCCTGGCCCACGTGTAAGTTATCTTAATCTAATCAAGCAAGAAAAACAGTTTCCTCTCATGTTAAAAGATTTTCATTTTTTTTTTCGAAAAAAATACAAAACAAAAAGATCAATTCTTTAGCATGAGAATCATGTCATCTCTAAATATAAAAAGCTATATAATTCTTTGTTTGATAGATAGTAAATATTTTTTTATGTAGATTAATTGAATAGTAAGCATTTTTTTCTTTCTTTTTTTTGGAGTGGGTGGGAAGGTGAGGGATTTTGTTGTCCATGTCAAAATGACTAAGTTATTTTATTTTATTAAAGCTATTCATGTGTATCATAGTCAGAAATGAGGAATCAGCTCCCCCCTCTCCCTCCCCCCTCTCCCTCCCCCCTCTCCCCCCCCCCCAAAAAAAAAGAAGCATACTCCTGACTCAGCTTTTAAAAACTTGATTCTTATTCCAAACCCCTGCAAAAATTATTGACTTCTGACATCAAACTTTAACACACTACCGCAGAAATGGGGAGCCGGCTAAAAAGAATCTGATCCTGGAGTCATTTTTTTGAAAACCAGACTTCTGAAAAAAATTGATCATTCCCAATTCCAAACTTCTTATTTTCTTATTCTCGATTCTGACATCCTACCCCAGACATGGAGAAAAGGATGAAAAGAATCCAACTCCCAACCCTGGGGTCAGCGTTTAATGACCCAACATCGACTTCTGTAGAAGTGGCCAGTAGTTTTGATAATGTAATAGAGATTTGGTAATATCACCAGAAATATAGAAAAGAGATAATAAAAAGTGTGCACGACGATGTACATTGCGGAGTAACCGCTACACAGACACGTTTAAAATCTGAAACTTGATGGCACATATATACTTGCAGCATGGAGAAGTGTGTACATAAATGTCCTAAATGTGTGAAAATCAAGAATTTTCATCAGAATGAATTACACACATGGCCTAAAAAAACAAAACAAGGGTCTAGAGTCCATATCGACCATGCAAAAGTTTGTGAGGTTGGATTATGTTTGATATTAGTTGACAAGTTTTCAGCCCGACCTGAAGTTTTTTTAGTAAAACATAGAAAAACTAGTACAGTACAACAAATATTGTGACTAATTTTTACTAGAAATGGCGTATCAAAAACATTATTGTCTGATAATGCTCCTGAGTTTTTTGCCGAAAGTCTATGTTCAGTGCTAAGGAATATTGAGTGTATGCTATATAAAACACCTCCATACTATCCACAATCAAATGGAATTGCAGAATGGATGGTGCAAACAATAAAAATGAGATTAAAAGCATTTTCTTCTCTTCTCAACAAGAGAAGATTAAAACTTTCCTATCCAGACTATTGAGTTTCAGAACAGAACCACATTAGAAAGCCCATCTGCATTAATGGGTAGATTGATTAGAGCCCCATTAACCATCTCTTTCTCAACCAATGAAAACATGTGGGACAAGAGAAATAGAGAAGCTAAGCCTGGAAGAGCGAATTTCATAATGCAAAAAGCACAGAACACATCATTGATATGCAGAAAGGGCAATGACATTGTTGCCCATGAAGAGCAATCAAATCAAATTTATTGGCAAAAATAGCCAAGCGCAACAAGCCATGTAAAGACATTTAGAAGATGTGTACATCTGTATACCGTCTGAGTATTTTGTCCAAGGCGACTTTTATCCTGGATATGATAGACATCACCACTATCTCTGGTAGGCTGTTTCACGAAGCAGAAACACGAACACAGAATGCTGCTTTTCTCATTGAGACAAAAGCGACTATAGTACATCTTTTGCTGAGTCCCGTGGCGACCACGACTTGGCGCTGGGGTGAGAAACTCATCAAAAGGTATATTTAAATTCTGGTTGATGCTGTTTTACGGCAGAATCGCGTCCTCCGCTGCTGAAGTGAGGTGTAATTATCCAAAGATCAGCGACCATGATGCATCCAGTGCTGCCTTGAACTATTTGGTTTTCTAGCAACCTGTTCCATGGTGCAGCAACCCAAATCGAAAAAGACGCCTTCCGACAATTAAGCTGAAATCGTTTCAAGTACAGCTTCTCTGAGTTTCTACAGCCGTCTCTGCGGAGATGGTGTGAAGAAGAGGTCGCGGGGCACATTGTAGTTGCCACGCATGATGTTAAATGCAAGGATGAAGTTTCCACGCAGCTGCCTACACTCCAGCGAGTTGAGTTTGAGGTTCTACAATCTTGTTCATAGGACTTTGTGTGGAGTCCACGGACCATCTGTGTCGAAAGTATCTGAAACCAGGTGCTGGATATCCCGAACGAAATAGGGTGATGAAGCTTGGATGTTATATTCTAGAGTGGGTCGCACCAGAGATATGCATAGTAGTAGGAAGATATCAGCTGTCACAATGGCAAAGAAGCGGTAGGTGAGAAAGAACATATTGCGGACCTTATTTGCCGCCTGAATGCATTGGGCAAGGAGAGTAAAGGAGGAATTGACCACAACACCCAAATCCTTGGACTACATCGTCTCATCCAAAATCAATCGGCCAGGTTTGAAAGTAAGTGGCATGTTGGGTGAAGAACCAACTGGAAGGTGGTTGCATTTGTTGACATTGAGAGACAAATCCGATCGGTTTGACCATTTCCAGACTTGATGGAGGCATCTACAGAGACCTTCAGAGTTACTTTTAGGAGCAATTATCTTAACGTCATCGGCAAAAAGAAGACCTGGGAGACGTCCTCTGGCAGATCATTGAGAAACACCAGGAACAGCAAGGGACCTAGTACTTAGCTTAGAAACATCAGACGGAGAGCCAGTGACTTGCACCCGAAAGATATGGCTCGCAAGAAAGACTTCAATCCATCTCACCATGTGTGGTTGAAGGTCATAAGCCTGGAGCTTGTAGAGCAGAAGTCTACGATTCACTGAATCAAAGGCCTTGGCAAAGTCAAGGAAGAAAATGTCTGCTGCATCACCATCATCCATGATTTTAGTGACCCACTCCCTCATAATCAGGAGATTTGTTAAGCAGGATCTTTTCAGTATGAAGTTGTGTTGGACTTGAGAGATTGATGCTGTGGTCAGAAGATGGGACATCATGGCTGACTTGAGAAGAGCCTCAAAGACTTTGCAGACGACAGAAGCGAGTGAGACTTCAGGGATGTCACCAGTTTGAAGGGATAGTAGATTAAAGAGCCGAGTGAGGGGACTAGTGATGGATGGAGAGTGCTTGGAGTATTTTTAGATGCAAACCATCTGGACGAGGGCTCTTATTTCCATTAAGTGATGGAAAAATTTGCTAAACAAATTAAAATCTAGTCAAGAATATGAAGAAACATTAAGCGAAAATAGTGGTGACCTTATAAAGGATAATATAAGTTAGCAGGAAAATGTGGCGGCAGATAATTATGGTTCTTCTGAGGAGTCGAATTATGAAGCATTAGATTCTGATTATGATAGACATGCCAGATCAAGGTCCCCATAGTGGGAAATACACATAGAGAGGGGCAGAGAATGGAGAAGAAGTTATAGATCCACACAGGGCGTGAAACCAATAAGATTCCAGGAGATATAATGTAGTTGGCTGGGCTAATACAGTAATTACATAATATACAATAATCTGACACCTCTTTAATTGTGCAGTTCACTTTGAACATGATAACATTCAGAAGTTTGAATTATGATACACTCCTCTAAATAAGATACAAATAAGAAATGAGACGACATAAATAAATTTAAACTTGTGCTCTTGTGCTAGATACTTTTCTTTAAATGTTTTACATATTTAAATAAACTTTTCAAATTAAAAGCAAGAAACTCAGCATTTAAAACAAACAGTATTTTACACTTGTTTTATGGAAATCGCTCCAGACAAGGCATGAAGCCACTTTATGTAAGGGGCTTAAAAAATACTACTTCATGGTCAAAAATTAGCCAACAATAAGTGTTAGATGGATAGATTTACAAACTTCACAAAGTTAGCTACTTGAAACGAACATTTTAAATAATAAACATTTCATTTATAAGTTTCTTGTAAACACGGGGGACAAAAACTTTCGCATTTATTCATATAAATAGATAAATATAAACATTTTAGTAATTTTGAGAAATTTATTTATCTTTTAAATAAGATCAAAGAAATGAAAAGAAAGAAATCAATTCGCCTGATGAAGTGTGTATGTGTGGGGTGGGACTCTTTTAAAAACAATAAAAAGAAAATTTGGCGTCGCTAGAAAATGGGAGGGGAGGGAGTGAGAACGACGCCGAATTTTTTAAATTGTTTTTAAAAGAGCCTTCTCCCCACACAGAGAGAGAGAGAGAGAGCAGTGAACTCTGATGCCTCAATATCATATCTTTCTAGCTAGCTAGACGTATTAGTTTCATTTAAATTATCTCCCTTGATAATTAGTGAGCATATTTTAAGAAAGGTTTCCATAATTTATCCTTTTTATTATTAAGTTACTTTAATTAATTACTGTTAATATCGAAAAAAAAAATATTGCAGATATATAGGTAAAATAACACAATAAAATTACAAATGAATAGCACCGAACATTAATTTATTATAGGCTGTTTAGAAAGTAGCTATGCAAGTTAGACAGATATATAAATGTCTATGGGTTTTTCCTCAGTAATATGTATACCATATCTCAAAGTATTGTCTTTTGTATTGATTTAAATAACAGTAAACCGTTTTGATGGTAATATAGAAGTGATAAATGGAAAAACTTTTGCATTTATTCATTTAGATATAACTGCAAATTACACTAATAATAATTTTATTTTTAACATTGCTTTTTTCAATTAAATAGCAATAAAATATTTTTATTAAAAAAAATCTTACTGTTTTTAATGTTATTTTAAAGTAAATGTTTACATAATTAAAAAAAATACTTTAAAAATGTTCACAAAAAACAGCGTACGGTTAATTTACTTCAAAGTCTGAATCTCTTAACAATTGTTTACATTCTTTTCTACTGTTTAGGTATGAGCCCCCTCTTCCAACAAAAATACATGCTAAAATAAGGAGGTTTAAGAATTAGAACAGAACAAAGATTTAAAGTTTTATTCATCATGAAATCATGGTCACTGTTTTAAAAAGTTAAATGAATCATAAAAGGTTGTATTTCAACGGTTAACTCCTTAAATAAGAGAATGATGAGTCAAAAGTTGACCAACTGCTTATTCTAAATTCAATGAGACATAGAATAATGACTAATTATCATTATCAAATGAATGTCTTCCTAAGAAAGAAAATAATACGAAATAAAAAAAAAAACGCCTAACTCTAATAACTATGGCGTGCAACTTTATCATATTTTTCTCTGGTTTGAGATATACGTTTTTTAATGTTAAAATCTTTCAAACATGTTACTCATTTACATCTCCTAATATGATTCTGCTTTGTGACCGTATCATTTAAATATTCCATTACGACATATGAAATAGAAAGAGAAAATGTGCGTTTCACATGTTTTTTCACAGTAAATTTTATTTTTGTTTTGTTTTTTCTTAATCTAAAATTCATTTTTTATCCGTGTTTAGAGGGTTGGATAACAAAAATATCTGTGTGTTTGAAAAGTAATTAACCGTATTAAAAGGTCATTTGGAATTAACTTTCGACTAAATTTAGGTAAGTGGATTTTGATTTAGTGTGCTTTTAAAGAAAAATGTTAATCATAGAGTAACAAGTAAATACTAAGAATAGATGGGATTGTCCGAGGAATATAATAAAACATAATAATAATGTTTCTTATCGAGAGATACAGCCGTTACTATATCATTTTCATTGTCGTAAACAAATACACAGTAACTGAATGGATTATTTAAATTTTAAAACTATTCAAATATGTATCAAAATTTCATTTGAATGTTGTTTAATGGCAAATTTGATTTGACACACAGTAATTTTTAATGATTAATGCTTAACCGTAAAAAATTCTGAAGACAAACACAATATTTAAATACTAACACATGCACGAAAAATATTAAGCATAAAAATTACGCATTCATATAAAAACGGGGATTATAAATAATCCGTTAAATATTGTTTAAACTTTTCTATCATCGTCGTCGAGTGTGTGATTGTCCTAAATTATACCATCACAGACTATGGAATCGGCTATGCCAAGTTCAAATCTTATCAAAACTATTGTTTAATTACACACTAATACTGAACCTACAATTTACCCCCAGCTATGAGTAAAATAGCAACTTTTATTCAACTAATTGTATATAATAAACATGGTCAAAAATTCAATGCTCAACCTGTAAATATATATTGACATTTACAGGTGTTGATCTGTGTACAGACACATATGTGTGTAAGCTGTAATTTAGACAAGAACCAGCGGCAGCAACTGTGCAATGATGTTAACATATCAGCAGTAGTTGTGTGCAATGTTAGTATGTACATTAGTGTGTGTATGTACATATATATATATATATATATATATATATATATATATATATATATATATGTATGTGTAAGCTGTAGTTTACTGCTAGAAAGTATGTATCAGCAGTAGCTGTGTATACTAAAAGTAGCAGGAGCAGTTGATGTATATTGAACTTTGATTGTTGTAATTACGCGCACATGTTTTTTTATTCTTTAATTCCAGAAATAAACTTGAAATTTCCAGATGTGTTTTATATTTTCCTTTCACTTGATTGTATTTCATTTTCCTTCCAGATCGTTCTACAATGAATTGATCAACAGGTTATTAGACCAGGAATTTTACAGGTTCTGGCCCCGATAAATTTCCACAACCAAATGTTGAATCTACCAATATAGTCCATCTACGTTTGTTAAACTGGAGATCTGCAGTCAAGCAATGTATACAAGATAGGTGTATACAAGATAGGTGTATACAAGATAGGTGTATTTGATCGACAATGTGTTTGTCCGATGATGCATATAAGATTGACGGACCGTAGCAACTGGCTCGTTTATCGATTGAAGGAGATCTACAGACGAAACACTTGAGATGGTTTGAATATGTCACCCATCGCCAACCTGGAATCAGGATAAAAAACAACACTGATACTGCATTACACCCTTTCTGGCTGAAATGATGCGATGGCCAAGTGAAATGATGCGATGGCCAGGTGAAATGATGCGATGGCCAGGTGAAATGATGCGATGGCCAGGTGAAAACATAGTTGCCCACTGTGAGATCTGACCTGGAAAAGATCTCCAGACAAAAATGATAAGATCAAACACTGGAAGAGTAAATAGCTCCACATCATCACACAGGATGCGATGAACTGCACAGGATGGAAATGTAACACTACAGTAGACCAATTCTTCGATCCCAGTCGATTATCTGGATGACAGCTCATCACATAAACAGCTGGAGTTTTGATAACACATAGCAGTAGTTCGTTCTCTCTCCTCTTTCTTTATGCTGTTATTAAGTTGTGATGTGTGTTGATTGATAACAGCGGTTGTAAATAATGTCAGCACAAAATCATTTGGGGTTTAAAAATGCTTTTGGCGTTTTCTTTTTCCTTAAGGTATACATGTATACACCCTTAATACCCTGTGTGTCTTCCCCAACCGATCCCCCGTATACATCCATAATACCACAACACATCCCCTACGGGGGAAGAGGCAGCTGTCCCAAAACCCAACCGCTCTCTCTTTCTCTTTCTCTCTCTCTTTCTCTCTCTCTCTTTCTCTCTCTCTCATGGTCTGAAAAAAAGAGAAATTTTTTCTCAGATTACCCGCTGATGTGTCTCTGGCGACTTCCTGCCTATGACGTCATATCCTGACACGTAGCCCTAACTCTAATATTTAACTTCTAATGGCAATTTTCAGTAATCTGCTTAACCTAACCTCATGGAAAATACTGTTTTTACAGCCATATCTATCTTGTTATGAAATGAGTCATTTGAAAGTGCTGGCTTAATCCGCTGAAGGTGATGGTCGTATAAGTATTATATTTTAGCTTTAAATAATTTAAAAAGAGTTTGGCATGCTATAAAATAGATAAACCAAATGGTGATTATATTGTTTTTCTCTTGATGATGGTCAGAAATTGCCAATCGAAACAATGTCAACTTTATTTGACAACAAATGTGTAATCATTTTTTATATATATCACGGGTGTGAGATTTCTGGTGTTTAGTGGAATTCTCCTTTTTTATAACCCAGAAAAAGCGGATTTTCACTTAAATTGTTTGCACCTCCCATTGATATTAGGGGTGGGACGTAATGGGTGAAAATTTCAGATTTATGCGAGTAGTATTTTTTTTTGTTCATTTATACATAAATAACACTAAACAATCAAACATTTTGAAAATTTTGCAAAATTCAGAAGGTGCAGGCCAAAAATAGCCGTTAATGCTCAACGGGACTCAAAATCCATCATTTTTCGGTGAAAAAGTGGTTTTATGCGACATTGCAGGTCCTAAAACATCCTCAAAAGCTATGAATGGATATAGATGATTAAATCTGATATAGTACTTTAATTTAGGACCATTTTCAGGCTGTGAAAGGGTTTTCATGAATGTAAAATAGCCAAAAACTATTGTCCTGCACCTTCTGAATTTTGCAAAATTTTCAAAATGTTTGATTGTTTAGTGTTATTTATGTATAAATGAACGCAAAAAAATACTACTCACATTAATCTGAAATTTTCACCCATTACGTCCCACCCCTATTGATATGAGTTCTCTGCTGTTTGGTCAAAATTCGCTTTTTGTAAATAAGAAAAAGTCGATTTCTGCCAAATTGTTAGAGTCTTACCTTTTTTTTTTTCTCACTATTTGGCTGGATTTTATTTCTCTCTTGCTCTTTCTTCTTCTTTCTCACTTTATCTTTTTTCTTCTCCTTTTCTGTTTTTTTTTTTCTTCTTCTTCTTCTCGCAACCTTGCCTTCCTTTTCCAGTTTTCTCTCAAAACGGAAAATATTAATTTTGCTGTGAAGGCTAGAGACTTTAACCGATTCATGAAGGGGGTAGAAGAGTTAGATGACTTTTTTGCATCAAGAATAATTTCCCGTCTCTACTCTCCCACGTGTGCACTCAGTGTCTTAGTTGAAAATGATTGGAGTTTTTTTTAGGAAAAAAATTGTTGTTTTTTACGCTACCCTCTCTACACACGCACGCACGCATTTATCTCAATTTCAGCTTTTTTTTTTTTGCCCGCCATTGGCTACTCACATCCTCGATATATCAAATACATCTTTTTAAATATATATTCTTTTGTTTCTCTGTAGGCGTCCAACCAATCCTGTAAGTGTGAAGATGAAATAATCTAATAAATTAGGGATATATTGCGGCCTCTTTCATATCGAGAGAACACAAAACATAAGACCCGTAACGATGAGTAAGTGAAGAAAATCAGAACAGGTAAGTTTGTCGTCATCATCATCATCATCATCATCATCATCATATTAGGTTTAATATCCATTTTACATACTGACATGCGTTGGATTGCTTTTAGAACTTGACTCTCTGGTTAGGTCTTTATTTATACCTTTTACTCTTAAGTCCATTCTTATCAATTCCTCCCATGTTTTCCTTGACCTTCTCTCTGAACTAAACCTGCCACCTGAATTGTTCGACATCTACTAATCCAAGAATTCTTATCTATTCTTACAACGTTGCCATAAAATCAAAGTATACTCTTTTGCACACATCTCCCCATACTGTCCAGATTTAATCTTCCTCTGAGGTCATCCGATCTAAGCTTGTCTTTAAGACTGACATTTCACATCCATCGTATCATTCTCATATAATTTCTCTCCATGCAACACATATCCTAAACCCTCACTGGCGAGATTTTAATTCCTTACATAATCACAATGCGTATACATGCCTGATAGACCCTTCCCTTGGTCGACAGTTGTAACGCTCTACTGGTTAGTAATGACAGAAGTTCCTTGAACTTACTTCATCCATTCCTAACTCTTGCAATCACACTAGCACCTGCTCCACCCTGTGCTCCAATGGCATAAACAAAACTTCTGGACAACCTCAATAGTGTCACCATCCAGATATACTTTCTCCACATGTGAGTTCTCATCCATCTATTAAAACAAAACATATTCGTTTTGCACACAGTAATATTTACTTATTCAAACTTCCTCGATCTAATTGAAGTCTACAAATAAGAAAGACAAACACTGTTTCTCATGCGTTGGCTATTTTTTTTTTAATAATAGAATATACACAAAAGAAAGATGAAGCCTAAAAATAATAACATTACACCTTCATATAAAAAGTTTTTCAGCAGCAGCAGTGAATATTGTTTTACGAGTCAACTCTCAATTGGACAAAATCTCCATAAATGCACACGGCGCCAGTGGAAATAAACATGTCTACTCAATTCCTTCTTATACACTAAACAACTCTTTCACTCTGAATGTTCCTTGGACCTTTTAAATGCTCAATTTTTACCTAAAATTACTTTAATTAATTACTGTTAATATAAGCAAAACTATTGCATGTATATAGGAAAAATAGAACAATAAATATTATAAATGGATAACACCAAATATTAATTTATTATAAACTGTTTAAAGAATAGTTAGGCAAATTTGGCATGTAAATAGCTTTTTTGGTCTTTCGTTTCTACTATATATAGAGTATTTCAAAAGATTGTTGTATTATTGATTTCAATAACAGTAAGCCATTTTGATGGTAATAGGTGTGATAAATGAAAAAAACATTTACATTTATTCATTATATATATATATATATATATATGTATATATCCATTTTGGTAGATTCTCTGCACAGACAGAGTTTTCCTTTGGTGTTTATTATTTTTGACAAAGGGAAGTTTCTCTTTTCCCTAAATATTCAATAAATGATTTTTAATAATCATCTGGACAACACACAAACAGCTAACACCCCACTTGCTGTTATGTAAGATTTTAAGAAAAAATAAATAGTAAGTCCCATTTCGAATTCGATTTATTATTTTTGTTCCTTCCAGCTTACATCCTACCCGAGACTTTGCATTGCCCTCAGCCTTTTTAAAAACATACTACTACTATTCCCAACAATGCTTCAAGCAAACTACCATTCTTTCTCTCTCTCTCTCTCTCTCTCTCTATATATATATATATATATATAGAGATATATATAGATATATGCAAGAGTAATATTTAGGTGCTGTTTTTCTTTGTAAGTTTAAAATTAAATTTATTTTGAATAGCTCCATATGAGAATTTTCTAAGTGAATTTATGTGGATTAAGCACCGATGAATTGGCTACTCTGGTGCCCCCTCGACGTAAATTCACTAGACTAACTCGACAATCAGCTGAATCTCATTCTTTCACTGTGGAGGTCCCCAGATGCCGGAGAGCCTTCTACTCAAATAGCTTCTTTGCTCGTGCTGTTGGCCTCTGGAACTCCCTCCCTGCCCCCTATTTCCCCGACAGTACTGACATGCAGAAATTTAAAACTAATGTAAACAGACATCTCGCTGCGCAGATCCCAATTTAGGCTGACCCCCCCCCCCCCTCAACCTTCTCCCCTTTTCTTTTGTCTCAGTAGCCCCTTACGTCTACAGTGGCGGCCTGCCTTGTTTGGGGTGAACCATGTTAAGAAAAAAAAATAAATGAATGATAAATATACTTTAATATATATAAGAGCATTTGTTCATTTGCTATAGGAAAGCAAATGCTTTATATAAGAAAATGTTAAAATAACTTCATAATAGAAACTTGCAAAACGCTAAAGAAAAGGCAAAATAAACAAATTGTCCAACTTTTTCAAGTACGCAAGTAACTTTTGCTCTCAGTTTCCCTGCTGGTCAACAAACAACATAAAATAATGAAAGGCATGAACCGGTTATGTTTTGCATATGAATTGTCGTCCAATATTTCTGCTGCACATTAAGTCAAATATTAAAAGTTTAATGTTTGATAGGTAATCAAGTGGATAAAGATATTCTCAAGTGAATTCTTCCTAGAGCTTGTGAGTTCAATCCCTGGTGGAGACACTTGTGAAAGAATTAACTAATTGTGATACGACATATCTAAACGGCATGAAAGAAATCTGTGGATTAAATTAAAGGTATAGTTTGAAATTTCTAGAATGTTATTACAGGGTGACCTTAAACAAAATGCCACTCATGGAATTGTTATTACAGGGTGACCTTAAACAAAATGCCACTCATGGAATTGTTATTACAGGGTGACCTTAAACAAAATGCCACTCATGGAATTGCTAATAAAATTTACAATCCTTTCTGCAATCCAACCATATTTGGTACAAATTAACTTCAGTCTATGCCTAACTTGTTCATCAGGTTTCATTCATGAATGCCCAACAGTCTTTTATCACCATTCAATGACAAACACATCTGAATACAACGTATAAACTTGTCAATAACTCCTCTCTTGGCATCTAATGGCCCTCTTCAGTTCAGGAATAGTCTAGGGATTATTTTGATAGTAGGGGTGGGACGTAATGGGTGAAAATTTCAGATTCATGTGAGTAGTATTTTTTTGTGTTCATTTATATATAAATAACACTAAACAATCAAACATTTTGAAAATTTTGCAAAATTCAGATGGTGCAGGCTAATTGATTTTGGCTATTTTACATTCATGAAAACCCTTTCACAGCCTGAAAATGGTCCTAAATTAAAGTACTATATCAGATTTAACCATCTATATCCATTCATAGCTTTTGAGGATGTTTTAGGACCTGCAATGTCGCATGAAACCACTTTTTCAGCGAAAAATGATGGATTTTGAGTCCCGTGGAGCCCTAACGGCTATTTTTGGCCTGCACCTTCTGAATTTTGCAAAATTTTCAAAATGTTTGATTGTTTAGTGTCATTTATGTATAAATGAACACAAAAAAATACTACTCGCATGAATCTGAAATTTTCACCCATTACGTCCCACCCCTATTTATAGGCATTATCTTTGAGATAACCCCACAGAAAAAAATCGGGATGGGGGGGGGGGGGTATGATCCTGTGAGTGTGACGTCCATTCAGGATCAAACCTCTTACTGATGAGACGATCACCAAAGTGTCGCTGTATATCATTAAACGGTGATAAAACAAAGACTGTTAAACATTCATCGCTGAAACTTGGTGGACAAGTCAGGAATAGAGTGAAGTTTATTTGTACCAAATATGATTGTATTGCGCAGAAAGGATCGTGAATTTTATTAACGATTCTATGGGTGACATTTTTTATTTGGTCGCCCTGTATACGACAAAAGGCACCTGAAAAAGGCCAAGAATACAACGGCAGAAACGTTGTGCAAATGACAATAACCACGATGAAAAACAAACGATAAATTTGCTACACGACAGTCTCGTTGTCGGACGAGATTTCTCTTGGATTCTTTGATTTTATAATGGAACATTTAGTTCTTGGAACAGTGACACGGAAAGATTATTTACCGTCAACATTGCCCAAAGAGGCATAATAAATAAATATATCTCAATTTATAACTGCTACGGAATTAAATATTTGTAGAAACTTCTAATATCCATTGAGCTGACTACTTGGGTTGGACTACATAACAAAAATATATGCATTATATATAAATAATGTATTTTACTTACCGATTTTCAATTTTGTCGATAGCTTGAACGGACTGGAAGACTGATTCTCACTACAAACTATTTTCAGTTTGTGTTTACAACAACAAATGTGGAGTGAATACAAAACCTGTGTCCATAATTTATGACTTTTTTATTTCCTTTTGTGTTCTCAACAAACGCCCGCCTCCTACAATCATTGTCAGGCAGAAATCATTGAGAACGATAAACGAGTGATCTTATTAAAATGAAGATTATGTGCCTGTCATTATATGACAATTCTCATCATCAAGAAATAACTCTGACAAACTCATTTCTTGGCACTACCCTGATTTTGTCGGTTATGGCCTTCTTCTGTTCAGGAATAATTTTGAGATTGCTTTGATAGACATTATCTTTGAGATAAACTCGCAGATAAACTTCTGAGCGGTTAAATCCAGTGAGTGTTACATCTCCTACTGATAAGACGATCACTAAAGTGTCCCTCCATATTACTGAACAGCAATAAAACAAAGACTGTTGGACATTCATGACTGAAACCTGGTGGACAAGTCAGGCATAAAGTGAAGCTTATTTGTACCAAATATGATTGGAGAACGACAAGTGATCGATCCTATTAAAATGTAGATTATGTGTCTGTCATCACCTATGTTACAATTGTCAGTTTTTTTAAATTGTTATTTTAGATGATTTTATTTGTACCTTTTTAATCATCAAGAAATAATGTCTTATATTGTTTATACTGTTCACCTTTTCACTTTACTTTCATTCGCAATTCAATTCATCGATGTGTTAAAATGGGAACATTTTCTGTTCTCATTCTACACAAAACGGGTGCAGTGTTACCAGAAAATGAAAGAGAATTTTCCAGGCACTTAGCTAATAGAATGCATACGTCGGCATCTAAAGACGACACAAAGAAGTAGGTTAAATGCATGTGCACTTATTCAAAGTTTGCCTTAACAAACGACAGCACGATATAAAATATTGAAACAAACAATTAATACATGTCTCAGAATAATTGAACGCGCATAATTCTGACACTGGCAAGGAAGTAGCGTAGAACACACAAAAGGTTTACTTACAGTCGACGCATTGAGGCTTCCTGGTAGTACCGGGTCTGGGACCCGAAAATAGGGTTGATTTCACTCAGGGAAGGGCCAGCAGAAAGAGAAGGAAAATCAGTGAGATTTCTCGAATCTTGCGAGAACTAGGACGAGGTCACGTGTTCTACGAGATCTCGAGACTTGACTTTTTTTTAAAAGGGGGCAGCTCTGAATCTTTAAAAGGGAATACCCTTGATGGGAGATAACTTTGCCATCCCTACAGATGCAACAAAATCACGATTTGCAGAATAAATCGGACTGTAGCAAGATTAAAGGCGAATGTGTGAAAATAATGTTTAAAACGGTATATCCTGCAAAGGGTTAGAGTAAGTGTAAGGTTAAAATATTGGAAAATTCCTTTAGACAAAAAAAGTCTAGAGTTAAGACTGCATATC
This sequence comes from Sepiola atlantica, assembly GCA_963556195.1. Taxonomy (NCBI): domain Eukaryota; kingdom Metazoa; phylum Mollusca; class Cephalopoda; order Sepiida; family Sepiolidae; genus Sepiola; species Sepiola atlantica. The sequence goes on from OY744531.1 coordinate 39,853,183, forward strand.
AAGCTATTGCGTCATAGATGGGAAATCGCGAGAGACACGTTACAGATAAGCTGAGAAAATCTTCTTTTCTGGGCCGCAAGAAACAGCAGTCGGTTTTAGAACAGCTGCTCCCCCCTCCCCAATAAGGGGATGGGTTGGGGATATTATGGATGTATACCATGTATTGGAAAATAAAAATAAAAACCCTGAAAGCATTGTTAAGTGTGCTGTCATTATTTACAGCCGCTACTATTAATCATATTGTCCTAATCCAGGGTGCCCCTGTTTGAGGAGCTGGATTTTCCCCACATTAAAAACCGACCTTGTGTCTAACTCTGCCCTCATGGAGAGGCAATTACAACAACAAAGAAGAAGTGACCAAATTAATTACTTCTACAAAGTAGGGGCCAAATTTATAGAGGCATTTTAAGTGGGGAGCTGTGCAGCAAAATGATTGATCATATTACATTTAAATTTCTGCATGTTGGTACAGTCGGGGAAACAGAGAGCAGGGAGGGAATTCTAAAGGCTAGCAGTTCAAGGAAAGAAGCTATTAGAGTAGAAAGCCTTCTGACATCTGAGAACCTCTATAGTGAATGGATGGGATTTAGCTGATTGTAGGGTTGGTCGAGTGTATTTACGTTGAGGAGGCACCAGAGCAGCAAGTTCATTGGAGCACGTTCCATTGAAGTACTTGTAAAACAAGCACAGGGATGCAACATTGTGGCAATGGGGCTGGAGCTTGGTAGACAGTGTGGAACCTATTATATAAGAGACTGTTTTTTGGACTCTGTCTGGTGCACCAGCCCAGATGTGACAACAATACTCCATGCATGGGCGAATGGTGGCTTTGTAGAGATTTCTAATCATTTCTTTTTATTTTAATACGTTATAAATAATTTTGTGGATAAATTTTAAAGGAAATCAAAGGTAAACAGTAATCCTGGGAAAGGTGTGGTGGCTTTGTAAGATAATGAAGAGTGGCAAAAATGAATCGTGGACGAGTCCATTGTGGGTGGGACGTCGAGAAAGAAAGAAAGCGACTTGATAACTGTTAAAAAGGAGAAGCTTCCGCAGTGCAAGCAAGACTTGAAAGGCGGCAGTTTCAGAAACGCAAAGAGTTGGAGCGCTTGGTGATCGGAGTATCGAAGTACCGGAAGAATGAGAGTTTACCAATGTTTATGGCACCGATGAAGCTTTATTGGCTATGGTACCCAAGCCTGTCTTGCTGTTAGGCTTTCGTGTTCGCTGACTAAAAATGCGACTGATAAGCAAGTTGGTACTGTGAATGAATCCCCTGACTTGTATTTCATTGTGGAACAATTGCTTCAGTTCATGCTCGGATAGACAATGCAGAGCAAATTGCTTTCCAATCGGATGTATATATGAACGAATTTCTAGCGGAAACCAAGTCTGTGACCTCAGCAAGGAAAAGACTTTCATGAGACAAAAGTATGTCAAAAGATTTTTTTTATATATGTGTGCGTAGCTGGCGTAAACCATCCGGTGATGGGAAATAAAGAAAACCAAAGTTTTCCCATATACGTTCTGTTCTTTGTCATTCTTATTGGATCTTACCGGGTACCCTGAAAGAACGGGTAATGCAACACCTTCCCTACACCTCAGTGTAGCAGCTAATGAAAAAGGGGCCGTCGGGTCACCCTCAGCTATTGTCGACCACTTTACTTTTTTTATATAGCTTATTATAATTGAGATTAATGTGTCTGTCTGTAACTAAAACTACAGCAATACATACATCACAATTAACCCCAGAGTTATTTTTCTCTCATTTAGAAAATTTTAATTTTTAAATGTTAATCATCAAGAAAAAAATCTTCACGTTGATCTAATCTATCTAATTTACTTTAAACCCCAATTCAATTTATGGACACAACAAAATCGTACAGAAAGAATAAACATTGATTTTTTAAACTGAGTCTTCATGATTTTTAATTGTTTTATTTTAATACATATCATAAATAATTTTGTGGATAAATCTTAAAGGAAATCAATAAAACAAAATGGCCGTTTGTATCAGTTGAGTTACTTCTTTTAGTTAAAAAATTAAATTCAGTAAAGAAGTAAATGAACTGATGTCTGTTTTCTATTATTTGCATACATTGAATAAAGTTACTGCTTGCTTTTGAAAAATGCAATTTATTTAGAATTAACAGTCGACCGAGTGATGCGTTATTCTGTTAGGAACAAAAATAAACAACAGTTTTAAACGCTATTGCTACTCCTATAAATTTTCTTGGCCTTTTGGCTAAGATCAAAGTGTAGTATCTGTTCCGATGGATACTGCACCCCATAGACTGGTATTGTCTTGGCCTTCGGGGCTTGATTTACGCCGGTCTATGGGTCTGTCCTGTGCAGTTCTAGGAGGTCCACCCTCCCAGGCTTCGCCTCCCCTCTTTGGGGAGGAGTAAGTTTATTGCTTACTGCCTGAGGCGCCCCTACCGGGGAATGTCGACAGGGGCTGCCCAGGCAATTTTTAAACCCCACTTTCCCGACCTGACCTTGGGTCACATCTTACTTGTGGGAGTAAGATAAAAACTGGCCTTGTGCCTAACTCCTGGAGAGGAGTAAATCAATACTATAAATTTTGAAATGTTTTAGATAAAGATTGGTAATTTGTAATATTTGGCTTATTCTGACTACTGTTCTCATCTTGGATGTTATTCTCACAACGTTTCAGCTGATGTAACCTCCAACTTTCTTCAGATGCTTCTTGTCGAACTCCGGAATCTGTACATAGGCTCCTAAAATTCATACTAGAATTGTCCACATAGAGCTGTGTCACAAGTGCTAAATAATAATCAGTTCTAAATGACAGTCTTCTAGAGGTCGAGGGTTCAATCCTCAGTAAGGGCGATGCTAAAAATATAATACAGAGTTGCTTAAAACTTCTACCCAGTCATGGTTGACGGAACTAGAGCAGTTTACCCCTCGTGGATTAATTTAAATAAAGGGTTCAGTTGGAAATTTCGTATAGGTTCCTGAGTTTAACAAGACACACCTGAAGAAGTTCTGACATCGTAATATGGGACAAAAGGGAGAAAGTAGCAACCCTAGTTGAAGTCAGTGTCCCTAATGATGCAGAATTGAACAGAGCAGAAAGGGAAAAGATTACGAAATACCAAGGTCTTATGTACGACATGAAAAGAAACTGGAATCTTAGGAAAATCTCCATCATACCAGTAATTATAGGAGCAACAGGACTAATGAAGAAGAATTTCAAGAGCTATCTGGCGAGTATACCCGGTGAACCGAGTGCAAGAGAAATACAAACAACTGCACTTAAAGGGACGGTTAGAATCTTAAAACGATCTCTAGGCTGGAGTGTCTGAAATAGCTGGTGAATGTCTGGCATCCGGTAGGATGCCCCATCTCCAGCAAAAATAGAAAGATAAGAAAAATAAAATAAAAAAAGGTTACATCGGCTAAAACATAATTAGAACAGCATCCAAGATGAGAACAGTAGTTCGAATAATCCAAATTTATTTAATCAAATTGATTAATTTTAAAATTAATATTTTGCAGATTATTTTTCTACATTCATATTTAATTTTTGTAATTGATAAATCGGTTTATAATATAAAAAAAGATATCCATTAAATTAGCACGTATATAAGGGTGTGTGTGGATAGGGTGGGAAAAGACAGAAAACGTGCCCTTTAATAAATCTTACATTTTACTTTCTAGATTTGTTTTATTAAATTTTTTAAATCTGTCTCTCTATCTCTATCTTTTTTTAATTTTTTTTTTATCATAGTTCACCCCAAACAAGGCAGGCCACCACTGTAGATGTAAGGGACTACTGAGAAAAAAAAAGGGGGGGGGGGGTTCAAGCTAAATTAGGAGCTGCGCAGCGAGATGTCTGTTTACATTCGTTTTAAATTTCTGCATGTCAGTAACGTCAGGAAAGCAGGAAGCAGGGAGGGAGTTCCAGAGTCCAGCAGCATGAGGAAAGGAGCTTTTGGAGTAGAAAGTGTATGGATGGGATTTGGCAGATTGTCGGGTTGGTCTAGTGAATCTACGTCGTGGGGGCACCAGCAAGCTCATCAGAGCACAATCCATTGAAGTACTTGTAAAACAGGCACAAGGATGCAACATTGCGGCGATGGGACAGAGGCTAGAACTTGATGGATAGTGAAGGACCTATCAAGTTAGTAACTCATTTTTGGACCTTGTCTAAGAGGGAGAGACTAGCAGATGATGCACCAGCCCAGATGTGGCAACAATACTCCATGCATCTCTCTCTCTATTTAATTTTAACGTCGCTATTCCCTTGTCCAGGGTTCAGACGTTTTGCGATATTTTGCAAACTCACTCTCCAGTCCTCATGGTTCAGTGGGTCAATTGTCTCCAAATTCTACTATGTACTGTCTTTTCTAATCACTTGCTTCCAAGTTTTCCTTGGCCGGCCAATCTTCTTGCAATTCAAGACATCCATATTTCAGCGTAACCGATTCGTCCTTAGGATAACATCTATGCTTTCAGCAAATCTTCTGACCTAATGTGGTGATTGGTTTGGTCAGATTTCACATAGACTATCCATCTAACAATGGATCTGTCATTGTGCTGCAGTCAGCCGAGACAGGACCGGGTGAGGGCCTAACATTTACTGCCATATTACATATAACACTTTAGAAATCTATCAATTAAAGCACTATCCAATATTTTTATTTGCTATTTTTAAAATATTATTGTTAAGCATCACAGTTTCAGACTATAAAAAAAATGATTGTTCAATTTTTAGCAAGTGATTCAGTTTTTTATGTAAGTTTAACATAAAATTCGCCTCCCCCCCCCCAGTCCATATTTTTCGAGGATTTCTTCAGCACCCTCTAAATATTTTGTTATTTAGTTTTCTAAAAGAATCCTTGAGATTACTATATCTATTGAAGATCAAATCATCAGATTATTAAAAATAAAAAACGATCCCCTCCTGTCTTTGTATAACGGCTATCACCTTAATTTGGTTGAGCCGGCTTCCTCCCAAGCAAGTAACGCATCTCTGAACATCGCAGCCCGCTTCTGCTGATCCTGAGGTAAGTTACACGATATGGCTAGCCAATCACGATTCCATAGTCAAAGACCAACCACTTGTGGTCTGAGAGTGCTGCCAGGTTACTTTTGATTATCGCCGCCCAGGTCTTCAACTGCCCACTAATCCATTTGCGCTAACCAGGTAGGAAGGGGAGGGAAAAGAACCTTGTGGAGAAGCACTGAGGACCTTCGTCCTAAAGTTCAATTCTTTATCACCGGCAGGGCAGTGCCAATATGATAATGTCAGAGCTACACTGTTTGGAATTTCGTTTCCTGGTAGTGCCACCCAAGGTGGATTGGCCTGGCACTCAGCGGTATTGCAGCCGCAATCCGACTAAAGGAGATCTGGTAAAAATCCAGGGGGTTACTTGTTCAACAACTTTGGGTCATTCTGTCCCTGCATCTGTGGAGAATCTATGGAAAAACAGAACAAGGTAGAACTTTGGACCCTTCCCTTAACTAAATCTCAAAGAAACTTTCCCATGATCCCCTTCTGCTTAATATTCAAATACGCATTTGCAAAAGCCGGTTAAAAACTCATGTTTTCTGTCGTAGTTATTTTAAAATAAGTGATTATAAACTCTTAACCTCATTATTTTTATTTTTGCAATTGAAAAAATTAAGTTTTTCTAAAAAGAACAATATTGCTAACTCCCCCCCCCCCCTCTCTAAAAATGTCAAATACAAATTTAGAGAGCAATCAAAGAATCCTCATGGAAAATATAAAAATCAGAAGAATCAGTTCGCGTAAAAAAAAAATGTCAAAATGTCCTCCCTCTCTTAAATAATTAAGTTTAACATTAAATGCATTCATTTATTAAGCAATTTAGCATAAATATTATATTTACTAGCAGAAATGTTTGCTAGTAAATATAATGTCTGCGTTAAATCGCTTAACAAATATTTGCTAGTAAATATAATGTTTGAGTTAAATCACTTAAATATTCGCTAGTAAATATAATGTTTGCGTTAAATCACTTAAATATTCGCTAGTAAATATAATGTTTGCGTTAAATCACTTAAATATTCGCTAGTAAATATAATGTTTGCGTTAAATCACTTAAATATTCGCTAGTAAATATAATGTTTGCATTAAATCACTTAAATATTCGCTAGTAAATATAATGTTAGCGTTAAATCGCTAAACAAATATTTACTAGTAAATATAATGTTTGCTTAAATCGCTTAAAAAATATTCGCTAATAAATATGTTTGCTTAAATCACTTAACAAATGTTCGCTAGTAAATATAATGTTTGCGTTAAATTGCTTAACAAATATTTACTAGTAAATATAATGTTTGCATTAAATCGCTTAACAAATATTTGCTTGTAAATATAATATTTGCGTTAAATCGCTTAACAAATATTTGCTTGTAAATATAATGTTTACATTAAATCGCTTAACAAATATTTGCTTGTAAATATGTTTGCGTTAAATCGGTTAACAAATATTTGCTTGTAAATATAATGTTTGCGTTAAATCGCTTAACAAATATTTGCTTGTAAATATAATGTTTGCATTAAATCGCTTAACAAATATTTGCTTGTAAATGTAATGTTTGCGTTAAATCGCTTAACAAATATTTGCTTGTAAATATAATGTTTGCGTTAAATCGCTTAACAAATATTTGCTTGTAAATATAATGTTTGCGTTAAATTGCTTGACAAATATTTGATAGTAAATATAATGTTTGTTTTAAATCGCTTAAATATTTGCTTGTAAATATAATGTTTGCGTTAAATCGCTTAACAAATATTTGCTAGTAAATATGTTTGCGTTAAATCGCTTAACAAATATTTTCTAGTAAATATGTTTGCGTTAAATTGCTTAACAAATATTTACCAGTAAATATAATGTTTGCATTAAATCGCTTAACAAATGTTTTCTAGTTATAATAAGAATCAATAAAAATGTTGATTGGTACAAAATTTCAAAATAGCTAACAATAAATAAACATTCATCAGAGGAGTAACCTTAGAATGAATGCAAAATGGCATATGTGTCATGTCGTAAAAAATCTAATCATTTATTTATTATTCAGTCGACATGGCGTGGGGGGGGGGGAGAGAATGAGAGACCGTTATTTGTTCTGACTAAGAACCCATATTAATGTCTGTTTTCGACTTCGCTCCTCACCATTAACTGACTATGATTTGATAATCCCTTTTCCCTTCTCTGATTACATAATTCCCCATCCATTTTTTGTTTGCTTCTTTTTTTTTTTACGTTCACATGTTCATCTGATTTAATCTCTAACCCTGCTGGACAGCACATCCTTGAACAATTCTAAGAATGCAACTAAATAGAAAATAACTCTTATCCAAAACTAGCTAATGTATCTACATTCAATATATTACATATGTGTGCAAAAAAAATTCTGATCTAAGAATCTTAAATGCTGACGAATATGACATTGATTGGGACTATGCTGTCCTGCAAGTTACTATAACTGAAACAAAACTTTATGAAATGCACATGTGCATGTTGCATTAAAAAACACTTTTTTTTCTTGATAGTATAAAAAGGTTACTTCCCTTTGCCTGCTGAAATGAAGGCAAAAAACCTTCTTAAATCATCTTTTTAATGCTGCCTTTGTCCTGTCTGCACGCTGAGGAAACTTGTCCTTTTTTTTTAATTAGCCTTTAGTTGAATCAGACTTATTCAGGGAGCCGTTCAGTTCAGATATGAAAGGAACTCATTTTCATAATAAGTTGGTTTTTTAATTAAGCCGCAAACACACTTAGTTTTGTAAAAACATTTCTTGCATCATAATTTAATACATATATTACTGTTTATCACTGTCTTGTATGTTTTCTTTACACTCTATTTCAGCTTATCTTTCCAACGTTTGGCAAACAACAGCCAAATCACTTCATTAGATCGTCTTTGATTCTTTTGTTTATTTTTTCTTTGCAGTCTCGACTGACCCATATCCCACTGGCGTAGCTCTGGACCCTTGACTGTTATCTTCTTCTGCCTGGGTTGCTTACCAGCTTCCCACTTTCTTTCTCTGTGTTCTCTCAGCCAGTGATTCTTCATGGACAGCAGCAGTGGTAGTGTCATCTTGTCCGCCATGACCAACCTCAGTGGCCTCTCCGCTCACATGGACACTGGGAGTATCATGAGCGATGGCCTCAGTGATGACCCCAGTTCTCCAGAAAGTGAACCTTTTGATGAAACTGACCTCCTCAACAACACAATCAATGACTCTGTTACTTCCCAACTGGCCAATGCAGGTAATTACTGTTTGCATCTTGAACCGTCCTATGTTGATCAGCGCACGTAATACTCTCATGGCACAAACTATTCATATTGACTTTTTTGTATTGCAAGAATATAAGTACTCCATAGTTTAGAAAAGGGATTATTTAAATAAGAATCTTCATAAAATAAGATTATGTTCTAAAAATAAATCTTAATATATTTTTTATTAAAAGCAAAAATCGTACATAATTTTTAAAAATGAAAATATGACTACTAAATCAAGAACTTCCTTGGCCTTTTGGCTGGTGCTTTGATTGTTGGTATTAGAGAGCCTCCAAAGATGCCCACTCCCCATATTTATTTTGCCCTTCGCCCCCTCTAAACATTGTTTCTATCTTGGAGGACACCATCCATTCCCATTTTTCATCCTGTTCTTTTTACTTTTGAAGTTCCTCTTAGTTCCCACTCCCATTTAGAGACTGTCCTGCTTAATTTCGGTTGACCCAGAAAACAGTATGTGATCTGTCACTTAGCAAAGTGTTGGAAGGGCCTTACTAACCTGCCCCATTAGCATTTTGTTTGGTTCTTTATTTTTCATTCTTTGTGGGTTTTGTAGATTGTCCCACTCCTCATCATCACTCATGTATATTTATTTTTGTAAATAAAATCTCATTGAAATCATATTGGGTGTCTTTTAAGTAGGATTAAAGCCATGGAGTGAATGTGGTATTTTGGTGATAGTGTCTAGTTTAGAGTAGGCAAAAGTTTTTGTTGTCAAAAGGACACTCGACCCCCCATCCCCCCCCCCAAAAAAAAAATGGTGCTTATGCATATCAGCCCTGACAATGAAATATTTAAAGAATGTATAAACTTTATTATGTACTTACGTGTTAGCTGTAAATAAGATTGTGCAGAAAAAATTACGCAAATTCATCCAGTAGTTATTAAATTATAAGAAAAAGAAAAAAAATGAGTTTACGTACATTTTGACATTTTTGTAAACGATGGAGACCCCAAACCCCAAAATCGTGAAAATGAGTTATCGTCCTTGACCACTGGAAAATCTAAGATACAAAATGGTGGAAATATCTACCGAGTGATAAAATCGTTAAAATCGTTATTTATTTATAATTAAATAACTACTGGATGAATTTGCGTAATTTTTTCTGCACAATCTTATTTTCAGCTAACACGTAAGTACATAACAAAGTTTATACATTCTTTAAATATTTCAATGTCAGGGTTGATATGCAGAAGCACCAAAAAAATAAAGCGTAATGCCTAAGCTAAAGAAAATTATTGTGATTTTTATTTGACTAAATAAATTGGCCTTTTGGCTGGAAGCAAAGTAGTATCTGTTCTGATAGTACACTTCATCTTTTCTGTCTTCTGTCAGTGAAGGAGAGGATATTTTCATTTTTGTTCTAATCCAGCGTGCTCCTTTTTTGGGAGTTGAATTTTGCCCACATTAAAAACCGACCTTGTGTCTAACTCTGCTATCGTGGGGAGGCAAATAAATAGGAACATAGGACTACAACATGAACAACTAGTTAAAGCTGTTTATCTAATCTGAATGATTAAATGTGAAAGTTGGGCACATTTCGATAAGTCAAAATGCTCTATTTCAAGTTAATTCAATCTTTTTCTATATACTACTTATGTATATGTGATATCAGCTGCAAGGTTAACTAATTTGCATATTGGTTTTGAAAAGGGGCATTTTATTAATTAACTATTATTTGTTATTATTTTTTAATTCGATGACTGTTTTGTTTTAATGTATCAAATAGTACTGTTGTGCAATATTGTTTTATTTCCTGAACAAATATCTAGTATTTGTGTTCAAATGTTCTTTTCTTTTGAGGGACCGACTTGATTTTCACAAGTTTCGATCTTGATATAACTTGGTAAGTAGTTATAAATAACAAAATAATCCAGAATGTAAAGGTCTTAAAATAGTCGGTTTATTCCAACGTACATATCTTGTACAAACAATAGTAACCACATGTAATCCAATAGGATTTAACAGAATACAATCGAATCCCCCCCATAACTACTGTTCATAGTCGTATTTATTGTCCAGACTAGTCTACTTATTTAATGACTGAGGGGAGTCCGGTATTCTATCACAACAGATCTATTTCTAAATTGCAAGTGAAAAGGCAAATTGATTTCTTACTTTACGGTCACATTTAAAAAATAAATAAATTTGTTTCGAAGTCATCAAAATGTTAAAAATCTATCTATATGAATAAATGAGAAAGATTTTGTTTCGTGTTTACAACAAAGTTATGAATGAAATGTTTATTACTTAAATTAATGTTTTACGTAGCAAACTTTGTGATGAATAAATATTCCTACATTTTGAAGCTTTTACCTGAATGATTGGATCTGATATGAAGTTCACCAATTGTGAAACAAAGAAGGCGGAAAAATTAGAATTCCTTTAGTTTTTGTCCGATCATAAGGCAGGTCGGACGTTGATACATGTACTGTTTTGGTTCCGTCTTAGCTCGGACACAAACCAACAGTTAGACTTTAAGGACGTAATAAAAGCTATCAGTTTATTTTTGCAATACTGAGAGGCAAGTAAATAAATAGACTGTAATAACGCATAATTGATAGATCACCAAAGTTAAGCGACGTTGAGCCTGGTCAGTACTAGATGGGTGACCATTTGGGAATTACAGGCGCTGTATGTAGAAGGACACCTAGCTATGGGCAAATAGCGTCATTAACCTGCAGTGCTTAGCGTCTATGGCAAAACCTCCTGAATTACTGTCACCAATAAGGCGTCAGAAACCAGAGAGGGCTGGTGATGGTGATGGTGATGGGGATGAATGCCTCGTCGATTGTTTGTAACATAGATTGTCAGCATTGGTGATTGGATAGTAATACAGACTTATTCATTTTTGAATCAGGTCCTGTCGGGGTAGCTGCAGCAGCGGCCATTGTGAGTGGGAGGAAAAGGAAGCGGGCACATTCATTTGAAACCAATCCATCCATACGGAGGCGACAGCAGACTCGCTTGTTGAGGTAATATCACCCTATTGTGTTCTTACCAACAGAAATATTTGCTCTAAATCTGTGTTTTTTTATTTCCCTAAATCTTCTTCTGTATGTATAAATGTTAATGTCTGCATGTGTATGTGTAGAAAGAAAGGTTAGAGAATCTACATAAAAACTAAAAGTGTATTCATGTGTAAGATTTTCCGAGGAAAACAATGAAAATGATCCCGAATCTCTAAGTACCCCCATAAGACATGGGGCAGAACCCTTTTTAAAACTTATGATATATCCTATTTTAATGAAATTTGAATCATAGGTATAAAATTCTCAAGGGAAAACAATGGAAGTGGTCCCGAATGTCTACATGTTCCAAATCTCTATGTGCCCCCCTCTAAGGGAGCTATTGGGACAGAACCTCCTTAAAACTTCAAATAGGTATATCTGATTTTAATGAAATTTAAACCATATGTATAAGACACTAATTCAGAGTCTTCAAAAATTTCAATTTCTTCCGACTATATTTGGGGCCGAAATGGGTGGAAGGGGGGGGGGTAAAAAAAAGTAATATGGTGTTTCGAGCATAGTGAAAAAGGACGTTGTGTTCCTCATTAAATTCTTGCTCGTAACTTATTCATGATAATCAATGACAACATTAAGAATATTCATAAACGTCTGAGAAACTCTTTTCATGAATTCTAATCAGAGAAGAATTTGTTGAATAAATCACTTCAATCAGTAACAAAAATAGACAAAATCGAAAGATTTCTATTAGCATGGTGAAGAAGGGGGGGGGGGTATAAGCTTAAAGTTAGCATGCGAAGAGATGTTGTTGATAAAATGGTATGAAATAAATAAATTTAAAGACTTTTAATATTCCAACACTATTTACATAACTTAATACATTTTTACTTTTTTCTTTATTTCTTTCATAACATTTTATCTTCACACATTAATCATCTAAGATGTGATATAGCATATATATTAAAAATACACAAAGAAAAACAGTCACCACATTCTAGTTTCGCTTCAAATCAAAACTTACACCATGCATTGTTATTGGGTTCCTTCCTCACCTAATAACACAGGAGATTTGACCAATTAGAGTCTCTGGCCAGCGACTAAAAAAAACTAACACCTACGTTGACAGTATTTCACAACCCTATCTACTACACAAGATCTCCCCTTAACCATTCTGGGTATAACACAAAAATGCATCCAATTTTAGAACTTTGAGGAATATGGTGTAATCTCTTATTTATAACTACTCCCAGGTCAACTCTAACACGGAGTAGTGGTAGTATCTGTCAGTGTCCCATCTTTGGGTTAAATAGAAACTATCGTCTACAGACTATTTGTTAACAAAATATATGCCTACAAAACAAATGAATCTACAAACCAAATGTATACACATGTATACACATGAGAAACCTCAAGATCCTAATGACACTCACACACCCACCCGTGTCCAACAAGTAGCTTGTATACAATGTCTGTATCTATGTGTCATCTTATGTATATAAACTGTGGACTATAGCTTTGCCCCCTCCCATGACCGACTACACTAGAATCGCGACACAACCCATATGAAAGAGAATAAGATGAACCATGGCACATGCATTTGAGGTAAGGTGGTTGGTTGGGAATAATACAAAACACCAACCTCCTTACTTCAAACGCATGTGCCATGGTTCTTCCTCTTCATATGGGTCTTGTCAGGATTCTAGTGTAGTTGGTCGCCAGAGCGCGAAGTTATAGTCCACAGTTTATAAACATAATAAGAAAGACGACACACAGATACAGACATTGTATACAAACGACTTGTTGAACACGAGTGGGTGTGTGTGTGTGTCATTAGGATCTTGTCCCTGGTGTCTCTACGTCCGAGCTAAATTATTTTTTCTCAACTTCAAATCTCAGCTAAGACTAATTCTGTCGTTCACGATTCTTTTTCATCGCCATGATCATTCTCTTTCTAACAGCCAGCGTCTCCTGAATATCTCTACTTTTATCTGGAAATCAAAAACGTCCGTTTTTTTTCTCCGCTTACTTTCACCAGAAACAAGAGACGTCCATTTCCTTTCTCATCTTCCGAATTCCCTATCTTGATCCTCAGGCTGTTACAGGCTAATTGTCATGGCATCACTTTTTATCAAATGGCCTGTCGCTTTTAATGTCTTCCTTTAATGTCTTTTTATTTTCATTCATTTTTTAGCTAATCTCTTCCATGGTTGCTGGTGGGGGTGGGGGAGGGGTCATTTTATAGTATTACACAAAAAATATGTGTTTTGTCATAAAATGACCCAATGATGGTTGACATGCCATAAAACCAAACACTCAATCAATTGACATTGTTATTTGTTAGCCTTATGTGAGAATGTAGCATAACTGCTACAAATAAGGGGTTAGGCATGGAATTCGTTTTCCTAAACTAACATAATTGGTATCTATTCATCCATTTTTTTTTTATCATAATAATAAAAAAATTTTTTATCAAAAACCCAAGTTGCACAACTTGAATAGTTAAATTTAATCTCTGTTTTTTGTTTTGTTTTTGTTTTGTTTTTGTCGCTCTCCTTCCAATGCTGATAAATCTATTTTAAATTTGTCAATTTCTTTTGCAGGTTTAACTGATTAATGAAAGAAATTTCTCAGCAGCTTAAAATGTTGCTGTTCATTTGGTTATGAACCTTTTAATATTCGGAATCGTGATTTTTCTTTTTTTTAATGTAGGAAGCTAAAAGCTACGATTGAGGAATATACCACACGTGTGGGGCAACAAGCTGTTGTGCTGTGTTGCACTCCGGGCAAATCTGCCCAGAACTACAGTTCCTTTAAAGTCTTTGGTTCTCAGCCATTGGAAGGTGTGGTAAGTATAAAAATTCACAAGTTTTTGTGAGAGAGATGGGGGGGGGGGTGATACTAAACAGGGATTCAGGGCAGAGTGTATAGATATGATATTGTGGCTTACAGAGTTTTCATGTCTAATTTCACAAGAAAAAATCATAAAAAGTTATGGTGTTTTTGGCGCTTGTCTGTTTGAATGCAAATAGAAACACGTGATTTGTTAACGTAAATATCAATGAAACTATATAGAAACTATATAGTCAAAGGAAATGAAACTAAACAGGCTTAATGTTGAACAACGTATGATTTATTTCTTAAAATTCAAATACGGAAATCAAAGATATGTGGACTCTATGAACGATTTCACAAATTGTGTTTCAGAAATTTTTGAAATGAGGTTTAATAATTTGGATTATTCAGACTACTATTCTCATCTTGGAGGTTATTTTCACAACATTTGGACCAGAATTTTGAACTGAATTTATTTATTTCTACCCAGTCATGGCTGATGAAACGAGAACAATCTACCCCCATGGATTAAAGGGTTCAATTTGAAAATTCTGTATATGTTCCCGAGTTCGACATAAATATTTCTGGGTTCGAAAAAAAAAAGCAACTGTAGGTCGGAGATTACATTGACCAAAATGTTGTGAAAATAACAACTAAGATGAAAATAGTAATCGGAATAATACAATACAATTTCGCAAATGTTCTGTATGTGCACCGCCTGAGAACGAGCACCTCTTCCAATGATATTGTTGCCTAGCGATACTTTTGCTCAGCAAAAACAGCCTTCCTGTTTGAATCTTTTGTGTCATGTCCAAAACTGCATTACCATTGACTTTTTAGAATGCCAGTTGATTATCTAGGGAAGGGAGTTGGTTGGTTAGTTGATGGTTTTGGGTTAGACTATTATTTAGTATGAATTTTTATTTATACAAACATTTTTGGCTGCACATTTGAAGACATGAGAAAACCCCTCTGTCCTCATACTAAAATCTTAGCCTGAAGAAGATCGGTTAATTTCCAGCTGGAGCTGAAAGATGTCTGCAAATATGTAGCCAAAATATTTCTATAAATAAAAATGTATACAAAATAAATAGTTGTGTGTGTATATATATATATATATATATATATATATATATATATATATATATATATATATAAACTTCTTTTGTAATATTATAGGAAAGATTCCAGCAGAGTGCTAGATTAATTGAGAATTAAAATTAAGGGCATAATATTTATTTATTTTTTGGTACAGAACAATTAGTACAACATTAGTACCGTCGGCTCTCTTTAGCTTCTGAAACAGGTAACAACATAAGCTGAAGAGAGCCGGATGGCAAAGTCCTTCTGAGCTTGAAACCGATGGTACTAATGTTGTACTAATTTTTCTGTACCAGAATATATATATATATATATATATATATATATATATATATATATGTGATTTTATGAAGGCTTACCAAAGCATTCCTTTCAGGACACCAATGATCACCATTAAAGATATTTTTTCTTACAAATATTATTTATTCAAATAAAATGTTTTTTCCTACACGTGTATCACTACCAAGCAGGTACTTGCTTGGCAGATCATCAGGGAAATTAAATGTCTGGAATACGGGTTTCAACTGCGGACAATACACAATGTGGCGTTGCAATAGTTGAGGTCACTTAAGAAGAGAAGAGGAAACAAATAAAAATGAAAGTTAAATTTAAAAAACAAGGAAGAACAACGATAAATAAAAGAAAGTCATAGAAAAAGTCTTAGAAAAGTAGCTCGTGCATTATTTCTTCCACCAAGCCAACAAGCAAATGATCGGTCCCAAATACATTAAAAAAAAAAAAAAAAAATGGAACAATGTGCGATAATACACTTTCACGTCGTCCGGCACAATGATGAATAAATCCCCCCCCCCCCAAAAAAAAAACCAAAGAACTAAATCATTCAAGATACCGTTCACAAGTTACCATTCCAACCCAATGATAGTATGGGAATTCTAAATCCAACTTCTCACAAAGAAAAATCAACATAAATGTTCGTCCGCCACATTGTGTATTGTCCGCAGTTGAAACCCGTATTCCAGACATTTAATTTCCCTGATGATCTGCCAAGCAAGTACCTGCTTGGTAGTGAAACATGTGTAGGAAAAAACATTTTATTTGAATAAATAATATTTGTAAGAAAAAATATCTTTAATGGTGATCATTGATGTCCTGAAAGGAATGCTTTGGTAAGCCTTCATAAAATCACATATAAATGCTCTGTACTCTGTAATCGATTATCATCGAGCTTGTTTTTATTGGAACAACCCCGGTCTTCACTGAATGATCTATTTTATAAGTGAAAAATCTAAATATATATATATATATATATATATATATATATATATATATATAATTATTATTATTATTATTATTGATTTTCAGTTGCGCAATTGTCGGGAGATGGTAATGCCAAATCTCGAATTAGCCCTTGCTCAACAAGCCCCTCCAGCCATTTGTGAAACTAAACAGGCTTAATGTTGAACAACGTATGATTTATTTCTTAAAATTCAAATACGGAAATCAAAGATATGTGGACTCTATGAACGATTTCACAAATTGTGTTTCAGAAATTTTTGAAATGAGGTTTAATAATTTGGATTATTCAGACTACTATTCTCATCTTGGAGGTTATTTTCACAACATTTGGACCAGAATTTTGAACTGAATTTATTTATTTCTACCCAGTCATGGCTGATGAAACGAGAACAATCTACCCCCATGGATTAAAGGGTTCAATTTGAAAATTCTGTATATGTTCCCGAGTTCGACATAAATATTTCTGGGTTCGAAAAAAAAAAGCAACTGTAGGTCGGAGATTACATTGACCAAAATGTTGTGAAAATAACAACTAAGATGAAAATAGTAATCGGAATAATACAATACAATTTCGCAAATGTTCTGTATGTGCACCGCCTGAGAACGAGCACCTCTTCCAATGATATTGTTGCCTAGCGATACTTTTGCTCAGCAAAAACAGCCTTCCTGTTTGAATCTTTTGTGTCATGTCCAAAACTGCATTACCATTGACTTTTTAGAATGCCAGTTGATTATCTAGGGAAGGGAGTTGGTTGGTTAGTTGATGGTTTTGGGTTAGACTATTATTTAGTATGAATTTTTATTTATACAAACATTTTTGGCTGCACATTTGAAGACATGAGAAAACCCCTCTGTCCTCATACTAAAATCTTAGCCTGAAGAAGATCGGTTAATTTCCAGCTGGAGCTGAAAGATGTCTGCAAATATGTAGCCAAAATATTTCTATAAATAAAAATGTATACAAAATAAATAGTTGTGTGTGTATATATATATATATATATATATATATATATATATATATATATATATATAAACTTCTTTTGTAATATTATAGGAAAGATTCCAGCAGAGTGCTAGATTAATTGAGAATTAAAATTAAGGGCATAATATTTATTTATTTTTTGGTACAGAACAATTAGTACAACATTAGTACCGTCGGCTCTCTTTAGCTTCTGAAACAGGTAACAACATAAGCTGAAGAGAGCCGGATGGCAAAGTCCTTCTGAGCTTGAAACCGATGGTACTAATGTTGTACTAATTTTTCTGTACCAGAATATATATATAT
This sequence comes from Sepiola atlantica, assembly GCA_963556195.1. Lineage (NCBI taxonomy): Eukaryota > Metazoa > Mollusca > Cephalopoda > Sepiida > Sepiolidae > Sepiola > Sepiola atlantica. The sequence goes on from OY744531.1 coordinate 39,870,925, forward strand.
ATATATATATATATATATATATATATATATATATGTGATTTTATGAAGGCTTACCAAAGCATTCCTTTCAGGACACCAATGATCACCATTAAAGATATTTTTTCTTACAAATATTATTTATTCAAATAAAATGTTTTTTCCTACACGTGTATCACTACCAAGCAGGTACTTGCTTGGCAGATCATCAGGGAAATTAAATGTCTGGAATACGGGTTTCAACTGCGGACAATACACAATGTGGCGTTGCAATAGTTGAGGTCACTTAAGAAGAGAAGAGGAAACAAATAAAAATGAAAGTTAAATTTAAAAAACAAGGAAGAACAACGATAAATAAAAGAAAGTCATAGAAAAAGTCTTAGAAAAGTAGCTCGTGCATTATTTCTTCCACCAAGCCAACAAGCAAATGATCGGTCCCAAATACATTAAAAAAAAAAAAAAAAAATGGAACAATGTGCGATAATACACTTTCACGTCGTCCGGCACAATGATGAATAAATCCCCCCCCCCCCCAAAAAAAAAACCAAAGAACTAAATCATTCAAGATACCGTTCACAAGTTACCATTCCAACCCAATGATAGTATGGGAATTCTAAATCCAACTTCTCACAAAGAAAAATCAACATAAATGTTCGTCCGCCACATTGTGTATTGTCCGCAGTTGAAACCCGTATTCCAGACATTTAATTTCCCTGATGATCTGCCAAGCAAGTACCTGCTTGGTAGTGAAACATGTGTAGGAAAAAACATTTTATTTGAATAAATAATATTTGTAAGAAAAAATATCTTTAATGGTGATCATTGATGTCCTGAAAGGAATGCTTTGGTAAGCCTTCATAAAATCACATATAAATGCTCTGTACTCTGTAATCGATTATCATCGAGCTTGTTTTTATTGGAACAACCCCGGTCTTCACTGAATGATCTATTTTATAAGTGAAAAATCTAAATATATATATATATATATATATATATATATATATATATATAATTATTATTATTATTATTATTGATTTTCAGTTGCGCAATTGTCGGGAGATGGTAATGCCAAATCTCGAATTAGCCCTTGCTCAACAAGCCCCTCCAGCTCACCCAGATGACCCCTCGCTTCACGAACTGCCACCTTTGGTCATTGATGGAATTCCAACTCCTGTAGATAAAATGACGCAAGTAAGTTTTGAGAATCTTTGATTTATTTTCCTAAATTAATAATTCAAAGTAGTTTGTCACTTCATCAATAGAAATCATCCACACGAGTTGCTTCTGCAGAAACCTCACAATTGTCGGCAACTAAAATGATTTCATCTCCAGCCCCTGCTCTTTCCCCCTCGTCTCTATCTTCTCATTCTTTCTCTCTTACCCCATCTATTATGTTACTTTTAAATGAATGAAAGCGCAAGTTCTTCAAGTACTCTCAGTGTCTAATATCCAGTTAAATGGGCAGAGTTAGACACAAGGTCGGTTTTTAATGTGGGGGAAATTCCAGCTCCTCGAAAAGAGGCACTTTGGATTGAGATACAGTCTGTGATGAAGAAACATATACAAAAACAGCTTTATAAAAATAAGTGTTTTATGTTTTGGAATTTTTGAGATGAGGATTGATAATTTGGATAATTTGGATTATTCGTATTACTGTTTGCATCTTGGATGTTATTCTCACAACTCCTCAACTGATGCAACCTCCGATTCTCCTTGTCGAACTCGTGAATCTGTACGCAATTTCAAACAGTCATATTTTTGCCCATCCATCTAATATATAAAGTTGTATTTAATATAAATATTAAATTATTGTTGTATTTAATATAAATATTAAATTATTGTTGTATTTAATATAAATATTAAATTATTGTTGTATTTAATATGAATATTAAATTATTGTTGTATTTAATATGAATATTAAATTATTGTTGTATTTAATATGAATATTAAATTATTGTTGTATTTAATATAAATATTAAATTATTGTTGTATTTAATATAAATATTAAATTATTGTTGTATTTAATATGAATATTAAATTATTGTTGTATTTAATATAAATATTAAATTATTGTTGTATTTAATATGAATATTAAATTATTGTTGTATTTAATATAAATATTAAATTATTGTTGTATTTAATATGAATATTAAATTATTGTTGTATTTAATATAAATATTAAATTATTGTTGTATTTAATATGAATATTAAATTATTGTTGTATTTAATATGAATATTAAATTATTGTTGTATTTAATATGAATATTAAATTATTGTTGTATTTAATATAAATATTAAATTATTGTTGTATTTAATATGAATATTAAATTATTGTTGTATTTAATATGAATATTAAATTATTGTTGTATTTAATATGAATATTAAATTATTGTTGTATTTAATATAAATATTAAATTATTGTTGTATTTAATATGAATATTAAATTATTGTTGTATTTAATATGAATATTAAATTATTGTTGTATTTAATATAAATATTAAATTATTGTTGTATTTAATATAAATATTAAATTATTGTTGTATTTAATATGAATATTAAATTATTGTTGTATTTAATATAAATATTAAATTATTGTTGTATTTAATATAAATATTAAATTATTGTTGTATTTAATATGAATATTACATTATTGTTGTATTTAATATAAATATTAAATTTTTGATCTAATATATAAAGTTGTATTTCCTGTTTGTTTGTTCACAAACTCCTCCTAGGGTTTTGGAGGTAGACCTTCATAAGCATACATATTCTGAAGCTAAATTGCCCAGAATACTTGCATAAGTATATTTCATTTTGATCAAATCGTGTACAATAATACTGTGAGGTCTTCCACGAGGGGTTAGGGTTAAAGACTCTGATTTTACCCAATTTTATTCCAATTAATTTCAGTTTACTTACCCCTTGTCTCACTCAGTCAATGCTGATCCGGCCCCCAAATTATAATATTGTAAAAAGTAAGAAATAAAAAAAGGTAATAAATCAAAAAGGTAATATGGTATTAGAGGCTGGGTGCAAAGGGACATAGGATTGTTCATTCAAGCCGGACAACGCCGGGTAGCCCTGTTAATACAAGATGAAGTTCTTTCCTATATCATTAGTAACTTCATTGCTAGACATCTTCAACTTAAAGTCAGGTAAAGATGATGAGGAATGCGGTTATATTATACGCTTGTATAAGCTGATTTATGAATCACGCGGATGTTGTGCTCTTACACCTGCCGTCTGTGGGTTTTTTTTTGCATACCTTCTTTCCTTATTAGACATGGCATACCCACGCATTGTTTTACTGATCTGAACATCAACTCTCTGTTTCTCATAGGTTTAATTTTGTTGACTTCTTCTGAAAACATCCGACATGAACTCAAGTCGGGTATAAAATTGTATCCAATAACACAAAAAACAGATCTAAGTAACATGCAAACAATCCACTGTCGGATACCAGCTCTCCGTTTAAAGTGAACAGAATCACTTGAACTCATTATTAAGAAAATAAACTGATCTTTTCATGTGTCGGAATTTTGATATTTTGGATTATTCTGACTACTATTGGTTGTTATTTTACGTTTTGGCCGATGTAACCTCCGACCTTCTTCAGGTGCATCTTTTTCAACTTGGGAACCTTCTTGTCGAACTCGGAACCTATACGGAATTTCGAACTGAACCTTTTATTTAATCCATGGAGGTAGATTGTTCTCATTCCGTGAAAGGGTTCAGGTCTTCAGCACATCAGAAGCCAACCATCACCGTACAATACCTGAACTTTAACTCCTACCATCCATACAATGTAAAGAAAGGAATCATCCGTTGCCTACAACATCGAGCAAAGTAGACTGAGTATAGAATTAAATACAATAATTATAAATAGTAGATCAAAACACCATTAAATATATCTATAAAACTATTTATATATATAGTAATAAGTTGGGTGCTTATGCTGTTCAGCGGCCGTATTAAAAAATTATTTTTTTATAAAAACAATATTATTAGGGGTGGGACTTAATGGGTGAAAATTTCAGATTCATGCGAGTAGTATTTTTTTGTGTTCATTTATACATAAATAACACTAAACAATCAAACATTTTGAAAATTTTGCAAAATTCAGAAGGTGCAGGCCAAAAATAGCCGTTAGGGCTCTACGGGACTCAAAATTCACCATTTTTCGGTGAAAAAGTGGTTTCATGCGACATTGCAGGTCCTAAAACATCCTCAAAAGCTATGAATGGATATAGATGGTTAAATCTGATATAGTACTTTAATTTAGGACCATTTTCAGGCTGTGAAAGGGTTTTCATGAATGTAAAATAGCCAAAAACTATTGGCCTGCACCTTCTGAATTTTGCAAAATTTTCAAAATGTTTGATTGTTTAGTGTTATTTATGTATAAATGAACACAAAAAAATACTACTCGCATGAATCTGAAATTTTCGCCCATTACGTCCCACCCCTAATATTATATACTTATTTAGCGTTATATTCTTACTCACTGTACAAAAAAGTAGAAAAAATTATCCATTAAAACTTTAATTACAAGTATTTTTCCATTCTGCGTATCATAACAGCGATTCGTTCACTAAGCCTCCATCTTCTTTCCTAAGAAGATTTCGAATTATCTACACTTGAAATCTTCTTAAGAAAGAAGATGGAGGCTTAGTGAACGAATCGCTGTTATGATACGCAGAATGGAAAAATACTTGTAATTAAAGTTCTAGTGGATAATTTTTTCTACTTTTTTGTACAGTGAGTAAGAATATAACGCTGAATAAGTATATGATATTGTTTTTATAAAAAAATAATTTTTTAATACAGCCGCTGAACAGCATAAGCACCATAAGTTGTAATATTAAATATCTAAACAAGATTACATTTTAAGCCCCCAAAATCCATATTAGAATTGTCCATATGGACTCATGGTGCAATAAGTAAAGGTGTTGATTAACAATCAGTTTGAAGTGATACTATCGTTGATGGTTCAATCCTTACGACAGGCGATAATAACTAAGAATAACATAAAAATTAACTGACGTTTCTACCTGATCATGGCTGATGGAACAAGAACAATCTACCCCCATGAATTTGTAGCAGCTTACATGAATGAACTATTCTCTGTCGATCTACTGGAGTTGTGATTCGGCATGGCGAATCATTGTAATAATCACCTCTTCAACAGGTGCACGTTTGTGTGTAACGAAATTCATGCGCGATCGCTAAAGAGCACCTCAGTTCTAACCTGTATTTCAAACTGACAAGACTTACATTTCTGCGCTCTCTACCAGCCCTGCGGTAGGTGAGTCGATGAACTCCAGGATAAGATTATTTCGTTTTGTCGATCAACCCATTGTACAACCTTTATTCTGTTCCTGTGTTTCTCCCACATAAAACTATTACCTATTACGTCTGTGCACCGTGTTGTTCAATCGTATTACGTCCCAAAGGAAAGTTACACAAACCAATGCACATATCCTTGTTTCTTTGTTTCCTCATCTACAATTGGCTTTCACAGCTAAAATTTAAATAAAGGGTTTAGTTCAAAATTCAAATTCTGTATAGTTTTCTGAGTTTGACATAAAAAATGCCAAGTTCAAAAAGATGTACCTGAAGAAGGTTGGAGATTACATTGGCCAAAACGTTGTGAAAATTACAACGAAAATAAGAATAGTAATCCGAATAATCCAAATAAACAAATAAACAATTATATATAGCCACACTGATGTGTCATGGTAAAGATGAAACATATATGTATGTGGATATTAAAAAATATTAATTATAATTATTAAAATTGAAAATAGTTCAATTCTAATTTTGTTTCTCTTCCCTTTTTTGTTCATACATGCACTGCTACCCTATCGCTTGACATTTCAATCTATTCTTTTTTGTTCATACACTCTGTGACTTTATGTTCACGTCTTGTTTGGAAGTCATGTTTTCTTTTTCGTTTGTACTTTACCAGTCTAACACAAGGCTGTTGACTCTAAGCACTCACCTCACTTCACGCATTACATAATAGTACCAATATATATAATCTGATGCCTATCCTTTACCAAAGATAGATGAAATCGTGGAAAAACTTGATCATTGATTGGACATGGGCACATGAGAAAATTAATATTTTCTTTTTGGTTTAGGAGCACAAATGAACTATAATACTTAACTTTTGCCAAGCCAAAAATTATTTTCTAGTATTTCTGCTTTCTAGTTTAAAAGTTTGAAAATTTCAAAGTTTCACAGTCGTAATTAACACTTAACCATTTTTATCCATTATTTATGGATTAAAAATGGCTGACTATTGTAATAATTCAAAATTTGAACGTAATCTTGAAGACTTTAAACTTACAAATAGAAATGAATTTCTGGCTTGAATTAAAGTTTAAAAATCTTTGGTATTTTGAAGTTTTTCTTGATTTTGATTTTATGTAAATAACATTGTGGCCCATTTTCAGATTTTTGGTGCAAAACAATTGTATTTACAAAATTCAATTGTTTTTCAAAAAGCTTAAAACAAATAAGTTTCATATAAGATTTTTTCAGCCATTATTGATAATACAGCCAAAATTACATTGAATTATTTTTATTTTATGAGTTTTTAACCTTATTTTTTGGTATGAGTATTTAAAAAAAAGAAAAAAGCGAAACATTTTGTTCATACCTATCTATATAATCATACGCTATAAAACATTTCATGTCCATACATACGTTATCACCTTGCACACATGTTTAAAAAATGAGATCGTCTGATCAGCAAGGATTGTGATTGGTAATTAATCTGCTGTCACTATGGTAAAAAATTCCGACTTTACCCATTTTAAAATGAATTGTTCCAAAATCAAATTATGCCATCCTGTTGACTAAAACTACGATTTTAAATAAATACATTTCAAATAAATTCGTTTTATTTTTTTAAAGAATATTTAACTGATGATTATTTTTACAGTAAAAAGACAAAAGATATATTGTTTTGAAAAGAATTAAATTGGTACGAGTTTAAATTAATAAATACGAGATATGTGCGTTTTATTTTTTTAAAAGAATATTTAGCTGACATTGACAATTATTTTCACAAAGAGAGAAAAGAAAGTCATTTTTCTTAATAGTATTGACCCTAACAGACATTTATTATTTCAAAAGGAATGTTATTATTGGTCCCTTGATTTATAAAATCGGGAGACTTATGTTTTGAGGCATGTCAGTCCGTCCGTGCGTCCGGATTTTTCTCCGACACCATCCGTTGAATTTCTCTGAAATTTTGCATGAAGTTGTAACTTTGGTCAGGTTAGAAAGTGACATTTTCCGATTTAAAAAAGAAAATCTGGTTAGCCCCCAAGGGGGTCAAAAGGCCCCAAAATGGCAAAAAAATGACATTTTTTGCCCCATAACTTTTCATCCATCCATTCAATTTCTCTGAAACTTGGCCAAAATGTGGAGGCAATTGTTCCTAATAGAAAATAAGTATCGCTGACCTTGGAAAAACTCTGGTTCGCACCCCCAGGGGTTCAAAAGCCCCCAAAATGGCAAAATATGACCCTTTTCTCCCATAACGTTTGATCCATCCATTCAATTTTTCTGAAACTTGGCCAAAATGTAGAGGCAATTGTTCTGGATATAAAATGAGCATCCTTGACCTCAGAAAAATTCTGGTTCGCGCCCCCAAGGGGTCAAAAGGGGGTCAAAAATGTCCCAAATTGCCCAAATTTATTGCATTTTACACTCGCTACATCGAGTCACATACAGAGGGGGACCACGCACGCGCGGCTTATTTACAGTAAATTATACAGATTGATAGTTTAGTAATAATGCTGCTCTCTTTAATATTCAATGATAAAAATGCTACTCTACCAAATGCTACTACCCCTCTTGAACGTTGTCCCTCAATGAGGGGACATGAATTCGATGAGATCATCGGAATGTAATTCCTATTTATTTTTTTATTTTATGTTGATTGTGAGGAAATATTTGAAAATATTTTAGAATCCTTTGATTATGTTTTGTTTCAGGCTCAGTTGCGGGCGTTTATACCCTTAATGTTGAAATATTCAACAGGTCGGGGTAAGCCAGGTTGGGGACGAGTTGAATGTCGACCACCTTGGTGGCCGTATGATTTGCCTTGGGCAAATGTACGCAGTGATGTCCGCTCGGAAGTAGACAAAGATCAAGTATGTATTCATTTGTTTTTGTTAGTTTTACTGCATATCAGCCCTTTTGGAGTTATTTAATTCTCAATTCGATCATTTTAACTTTTTATGCTTCAAGTTCTGTCTTTTATTTCTTTTTTTAAAGCAAAATAGCATAAATTGAAAGTCAGTTTTTGAGTAGAAATTGTTTAAGATGTCGATGTGAGCGACGATTGTGCTTTTTCAATTAAATTTTTTAACCATTTCACTTCGGCTGATGACAAATTCTGCATCATTTTTAAAAATGTCTACCCCCTACTTCCCAATAATCAAAAGAAAAGAATTTTTAAATACAAAGTCAACGGTGTGTGTGTGTGTTTTAGGTCATCAGAAATTACTCAGTTTTTTTCAATTTGCAAAAGTTAAATCCCTAATATACAAATATATGTTATGCTTCCATCTTGTCACACAAAAGTTAGTGAATAAAAATAATGGTTGACGAAAAAATTGTTTCAAGTGTTCTGTGGAAACGAAAAAGCAAATAGCAAGTCAGATAACCCCCACCATCTGAAATTAATTCCAAAAGAAATCTTCTACTTTAATTTAAAAAAGTCAACGGTTGGTGTTTTTTGTTTAGCTTATTAGAAATTATAATTAATATACAAAAAATTTCATTACTGATGTAATTCTATAATTTTATATGAATATTAGTGTGAACACTGACGAAGCATAATGGTTTTTATTTCATAATTTTTGACAGGGCGTACTTAATGTTTGTATAATTATCCAATAAAAATAATTGGAGTGAACTAAATTTTTGTAAAACGAAGATAGTATATTAATATTTATGGCTAAATCTCATGATAGCAGCAGTTTTCATTCTATCACCAAAATTAAGCAATGTTGATCCTGGTCAGTAGTTAGATGGGGAACCATTTGGGAATACAATGCTTAGTTTTCGATATGTAAGCGACTGCAAAATCATTTTTTCTTATACACTTAGAAAAACTATGAATTCATCTCTATGGATGAACTAATAGGGTAGACTAGATTCTCAATCCTTGGTAGAGCAACTAATCTTGAAGAAATAACAGCAGTCCGTCTCTTTGTTACTGGACTTAAGCAATGCCGAGTCAAGTGAAGTTGGAGATTGCGTGACCCTTGTTTCACTATAACCTCCTAATCATGCAATCACTCTTTCAGAGGGTATCCACTATCTCTAGAGAAGAAAGAAGACCAATAAAATGAATATTGAATTACAGAAACGCATAAGATTTATATCCCTTGAACTACTATGTGAGTAGCATTAATAAAGAAAATAATCAACAATCTTACAATCCCAAAGATTCTTAGAAGTTCAAATAATATCTAAAATAAAGAGAAACCACTAGTACTGGATTGAGGAAGCCATGATGTTAAAGGCAGTTACATGGATTAAATCTGCAATTAAACTATTTTTTATGAAGTTTATGAATACAAATTATTGTGAATAAAATATGACATCAAATACCACACATATCCTATATATGTATCTGTATGTATGTCAATTCCTGTCACGTGTTGTGCTCCACAAATAGTCGAGAGGTAAGAAGATTGAGGTTATTTTTGTAAACAGTTCTGACTATCGAAAAGGTGTTACCTCCCCCCATTGTAAACTTACGCTTATGGGGGGAGGGGGGTGTAAATCTTTCTTGTTTTCTTAAACTTTAAAAGACAAATAAATTGACTTCTTTTTCTGTCTTCGCCAAGTAAACACGAACAATAATTTTTTTTTCAATTCAGCAAGGGAGACAACTCGTTAAGAACATTGAAAGTTTACTCCCTTTGCTTCTTTATCTTCTTCTCACGGCTAGGGAAAATGTGACACAAGATCGGTAAGTGGGATTTGAAGCCAGCGCCCTAGAGAAAGAGCACTGGCCGAACAAAAAATTGCCTGGGCAACCCTGTTAACATCCCCCGGTAGGGGCGCCTCGGGCGATTAGCAATAAACTAACCGTTTCTCAAAGGGCGAGAAGATAAAGCCTGCGAGAAAAATGGAAGAGATATTCCCATGTTTGTTAGGAGAATGTGCTCTGTTTTGTTTGTGTTAACAAAAAGCCCAATGAAGTTAGCAGTTTCTGCAAGGCAGTGTAGTCGGCCTTCTGCTTGTTTAGTCGTGTCAGCAAAAATTGCAAGGTCATCAGCACAGTAATTTTCTCTTTGGATACCAACGTCAAGCCATTTTCTGTTAACTTGTCAATTGCCATACAGACATATGGAACAATTAGGACAAATTATGACTATCGATTAATTTTTAATCGAAAAGCTGATCCCTGACTTTATAATCAATCAAGTCATGGAGATAATTCTCTCTTTTTTAAAACTGTATTTGTATATTAGGTACAATGTTTTAATTTTTTTTATTTTATGTTAACTCTGTCTCGACCCTGACAACATCAGATACCTAATACGAAAGTCATATTTAGCTCAATAGTCGGAACATGTACCGATGTGTTCACCACACATTGCCATAGAAATGAGAGAGTAAATTAACGTCTAAATGGTAAATTCAACAGCCATATCAGCAAGCCGTCAAGAGAACTCAATTGGTGGGGCCCAGAGTATTGCATTACGCTATAAATAACGGCTTGCTGTTAACTTACTTAAAGTGCTCAATCTAGCGAGAGCTTTGAATGATTATTTGTAAATAATATTTTCAAATTAGTAGGAATGAGGGAACCTCAAGCAACATTAAATATCTCCCCCCTCCCAGATTTATTTTTGATAGGAGGAATTACGACAGGACAACAACCCCCTTCTTGAGAATAAATGTACTCATGAACAGATTTTTATTAAATTTGGAACCTGAAAGATGTTAGGGGGGGGGGTGATTCGCTATGATTGATTGATTGATTTTTGAGGGGAAACAAAGGGGGCAGAACTCACCCTTTGACAATAAATTGTATGTAGTGTTATCCACTACACCATGCCGGGAAATGTCGGCTAACCTTGCTAGTATAATATATCCCAGTTATAAGGTTGGAGCAACAGCCTGAATATATGAAGAGTGCTCAAGATAGTCTGTTTTAAAACAGAAGTGTTAAGTTCTATATGAATGATCTGAGGGGCGGATGCCAGTATCTGTCTGCCAGGATTTTTTTGTCTCCCTCTTTCCATAGAAATTTTCTCATGGATTGAAGTAAAGTCTCTGTTGGATTAAATTTAGATTTTACGAATAAAAATTAACAAATTAGTCAAGTAAAAACTATATGTTAAATTGAAATTATTTTATTAGTAAAATTGGCACAAAACATTGGTATGACATAATCTAATATGTAAATATCTTATTAAATAAATAAATATATTATTCATGGCACCGCTGGCAACTGTTATAATATCAATGAAAAATGAAACCACCACCACCACCACCTCCACCACCACCACCACCACCATCATCATCATCATCATCATCAGTATAACGTCTGTTTTACGCGTTGGATGGCGTTAAAAAACGGATGCCCTTCCTGACGTTAACCCAGTGAGGTGATGGGGACCAGTGATTTTATCAAGACACCATCTCTAGGTGATTGCCCACCAAGGCTAAAGAGCGCTTCACCTGCCCTTATTGAAGAAAAATTTATATTTCACTCCCTTTATTTGTTTGTTTTCAAAAACGGTGACGCATGCCAAACAAATGACTTACTCATTGTTGTAATTACTTTAAAGTGAACGATCCACCGTTATTTACTGTTGATTTAGCGAAACAAAATATATATGTTCTCTTTTTTTTTGTTTTGTTTTTTGTTTTTGTTTTTGTTTTCCAAACACTATTATTTTTTTTCTTTTTGTTCTTCTTGAAGATATCGTGGACACACGCTTTGCGACAGATTGTAAAGAACTGTTACAAACACCACGGACGAGAAGATCTTTTACCAGAATATGTAGAAGAGAATTTGACATCATTCAGCCTGTCTAATGCAACTACATTTACAATACCCAACAGCAACGGCCTTGCTGGCACCATGTTGCAGGCCATTAATAACCCTGATGGCAGTGTATCCATCATTCAAATCGACACAAATCCAACTAATGGGGCAGTCGTCACCTTGGCAGATGGCACCCAAGCCACTGTCTTGCATGCAGTAAGTTCTTTTTCTTTCTTCTTTAATGCTTTTCTTACATTAAAATCTCAATCTTCTAATCTATTTTAGTAACAAATTTCACGTTTCACAAAAGAAAATAAATGAACAAGATTGTAGTATCAAAGGTAAGTGATGCTCGTCTCACCCCTTTGATTAATGATGGAATGTTCTACATTCATATATACATTAAGAGTGAATATTGAATACTATTTATCGCAGTAAGCAACGAATAGTTAAATAAAACTTATCCTTAAGTTATGTTTGGCTTCCAGTTTTTATTACAATTTATTAAACTTCGTTATGGAACGTTACTTGAAATCCGATCGTCTAGACCTTGATACGGCCGACTCGGAATCTACTGACAAATGGCAGCACTGGAGAAAAATGTTCAAAGGATTACTTACAGCTCTACAGTTATCTTCAAATACGGCTTTAACAGATACTGAGAAATATACCCTTGTTTTACATCATGTCTCTACTGCTATTTATAGAAATTTATCTGAATATGAGAATTACGAAACTGCGGTGGACATTTTAGAAGCCATGTTTGTCAAGACAAAAAATACTATTTTTGCTAGACATTTACTTGCTACCCGGCGTCAACAACCAGAAGAAAACCTTGAACAGTACCTTCAGATTCTAAAGACATTAAGTCGCGAGTGTGAATTTACAGCCTTAACTGCGAACCAAGCGAGAGATGTTTTTATCAGGGACACATTTATTAATGGAATACAGTCCATGTTTCACAATATTAAAGAAAATAAATGAACGAGATGTTTAGCCATTGTGTGTTTCTTCTCCTAATTTCACTTTCAAAACTAATGTTTTGAACTTTTATTACGGAAAGGTTTTTACTCAACAATTTTAAAATGTATGTAATTTTTATACACTAGTTTAGCTTCAGTTCTAACTCTATTGTTATCAAAGCATAGGTTGTCTATTTCCATTATATAATAATAAACTAATGTTCATATGTATATTATAATCTTTCACGCACATTAAAAACAAAACGTTTTATAATGAATTGTTTCAAAATCAAATTATGTTGTCATTATTCACAGTAAAATATGGTAATTGATGTATATATTTTTTTAATATGTTTACTCTCAGATAATATAGCGTAATTATAATCCAAAGAATGAAATTGCTGACATCTCTTTACAGAGTTTTACTAAACAGTAATTACTAATGGCTGAAGTAGCTGTCCCTGAACGGATTCATATACTGACACAACTGCACGCGTTTATTAAGTGTAAAACGGCGAAACTCAAAAATACTTCAAAGGCTGTCTCTGCTTAATTTTAAACTTATGTGAAAAATTTCTGATTCTAACCTGATTTTTAAACAACTAAATATTCCTACATTTTCAGTTTTTGTTTTTATTATCCAAATTGAAATCCTGTTAAATTTGTCCCTTGCAGGTACAACATGAAGCCAACCAAGCAGTGCAGACATTGGTAGAAGCCGTGTCTGATGCTGAATTTTTATCCTCCGGTAATTTGGCATCGACTCCAATCAAAGTGGATCTTGATGCCCAACAAGCAAATCAAACAACAGCACTCACAGAACAGAATGAACAGCTTTTATTATCAGGAAATAATGGCCTTGAAGGTAAATGAACCTCCTGCATCAACACCAATTTTTGCCAATCTTCTCCAACTGGGTTTCATTTTTAATAATTACCTCCCTGTTAACAACTATATTCTTTTTTATCACGGTGTGTGAATAACAATTGTTAGTGAGGTTCTACCTCATATCATCATTATCACCATCATCATCATCGTTAGCGAGTGTCCTGAACTCCAGGGTGGGCAACACCAGGCAATGTCTCACGCCTGCTCTCCATTCGGTCCAATCCAAAAGGTTGATATCAGTCAGGTTACATGCAGCCAAATCACTTCTTGCGCACTCAAGACAAGTCTTCCCCGGAGGTCTGCCTGGGATATCCAGACGTGTTATGGAGTTGATGTAAGCGGTGGAATGCTGTACATAACCAAACCACCGCAAGGTGCGTAAGGCATCCATAATCCCACCGATACCAAGTTCGGATGAAACGTGGTTGAAGGGATCCTTTCCTCCCGTTTGAAGAAGCACATCCACTAGCAGACGTAAACAAATCAATGTGTCAATTTTGTTTTTTAAAAAATGAGAAAATTATCCAAATTATATATTTAAGGAATGCAAGTTTTCAAATTTAACATCAATTTTCAAACGATTAAAAATTGGACGGAATTTAAGTTTCAGCCAGATTAACACATATACACATTGTTTTTTGAAAACTTTTTATGTTTATTACTGTTAAAAGTGGCTCTATATAATTATTTTGGGAACATATTTTAAGTAAGGGGACAAAACCAAAAACTAAGGAGAACTCCAGAATGCTTCTGAAACGAGTGTCCAAATTAGCACTGATTCCTTTCCACTCATGTATGGAAGGGAAAAAGGATTGGGAAGTGTGATTAACATGAAGTGGGGGTATTGACCAAGATGGCACAGTGGCAAACATCCTTTGTTTGAAGGCACTCTGATCTGATTTCCTAGGGAGATTGATAAAATCATAGAGATGCATGATGCTCTATACAAAGATTAAACGCTACTTTTCTCGAGTAAAATTTCATGAGGAATCCAATGATGACATTCATTTTATTTTACATTAATATTGTGGGGTCTGCATTCATGCCAGATATTGTGGGGCCTGCGTTCATGCCAGATATCGTGGGGCCTGCGTTCATGTCAAATATCATAGGGCCTGTGTTCATGCCAGATATCGTGGGGCCTGCGTTCATGCCAAATATCATAGGGCCTGCGTTCATGCCAGATATCGTGGGGCCTGCGTTCATGCCAAATATCATGGAGCCTGCGTTCATGCCAGATATCGTGGGGCCTGCGTTCATGCCAAATATGATAGGGCCTGCGTTCATGCCAGATATCGTGGGGCCTGCGTTCATGCTAAATATTCATGAACAGAAAACAAATATTTTACTTTATTTCATTTTATTTCTAATTTGAAAAGTAAAACTTAAAACTTATAAAAATGAATAGATGAAAATAAAACTGGTTAATGTGAGGGTGAGGGCTGGGAGAAGTAGTTCATAGAGTTTATTTACCAGCAACATAGAGGATCTTTTCTTACATAAGATAAAATCAAAATTTATTATTTCATAATAAAGTTGGTATAGATCTGATTGAATAGTGCTCAGTATTAAAATTATTAGTAAAGCTGATGCTAAGTTTCCACACTTAGCTATGGCACTGGACTCTGAAGAAACGAATACCGTAAAACATTAGTACTGTCAGTATAAGCTCAAAACTTTACTATTACTATTGTTATTGTTATTAATAATATTATTATTTTTATTTATTTTTTTTTTGGGGGGGGGGGGATCGCTCCAGACAAGGCATGAAGCCACTTGATATAAAGAGCTAACAAGAACAAATATGATTATCGCAAAGACAGGAGATGCCTATTGGCCTTAGTCTTGAAAAGGCCAATGCTATAGGTAGGAGGAAAACAGTCAGCAGGAAGAGAGTTCCACAAGCCTGCAGTTCTTGGAAAGAAGCAACCAGAATAGGAAGCTGTATTACAATGAGATATCAAAACAGCGAATTGATGGACACCACTAAACCAACGAGTCAAACGAGCTGGAACAAAAGAAGCAGAAAATAGATCACATGATTCTGAAAAACACATGCCATAATAATATTTATAGAAAAGACCGAGACTAGCAACATCACGTCTGTGAGAGAGAGGGTGCAGAGAAGAAGAAAGGGTTGGGCCAATCAAATTACGGATTTATTTCTGCACCTTATCAAGAACCCTCAAATGGGACAGAAATTCACCAGCCCAAATATGGCAACGGTGCTCCATACATGGTCTGAGTGTAGATTTGTAGAGATAGAGAATAGCCTCAGGTGTAAGAAAGTGTTTGGAGCGATAGAGAGAACCGACTTTACTAGAAACAGAAAGAGCAATGGATGTAATGTATGAACTCCAAAAAAGATTTGGTGATATAGAAAGACCAAGAAGTTTCAGAGTCGATTTCTCATTATTATTTCTATTATTATTAATAGAATTATTATTCTTATTATTATTATTATTACTGATTTTATTTCTATAATTATCATTGTTATTACTACTGTTATTATAATTATTATTATTATTATTACCATTGTTACGATTATTATTATTATTACTATCTTAACTATTTGTAGAACTAATATAATTTTATGTACATGTATTTTTCGTTCTTTTTTCTTGTAAAAATGTGCAATGTTTGTGAAATAAGTAGATGTTGATGTTTTCGTTGAACTTTTATTTGTGACCGCTATTAAAAGGCGCTGGTGAAGAGACGTATTTGAATTTATGTAAAGAAATAAGAAAATAAAAACAATTCCTAAGCGTCTTGGAAACGATTGTATGCCAAACCATTGTTGAGCTTGAATTTTTGGAGCTGCAATAAATAATGTTGTAAATTTATTTATTACTATTCATTCTATATATATATAATTTCAAGAGATTCAAGTTCTATTATATTATCATGATAGATTATTATTAAACGATACATCACTTATCTTTAATTTAATATTAATATTATATATTCAACGGAAATTTACCACCCGGACAATTTGCATATCTTTTTCACGGAACTTTTCTTTTCATTCAATACGTTTTTTTAACAAAAATTACTTTAATAATTTTTAATAATAATTTTCATATTTTTCAAATATTTGAACTTTGGTTTTTTCGAAAGCCAACTTATCCATCTGTATTTCTCCTCTGATGATAAGATTTCGATCTTTGAAAAGCCTTGGCTTAAGGAAAGAATAATAAACACTAGTTTATTACTGAATACACCTTGCATTGAACAATTGAAATTTGAAATAAATTTGGACAATCGTCACATATTTATCACTCTTTTTTCTTCTATCTCTCTCTCTCTATATATATATATATATATATATATATAATATCAAATTATTTTTAATATTTTACCTACGCGCGACGTCGTTTCGAGCTTATGGCTCTCATCAGTGCAGGGAAATAACAATCTCAGATGATCACTAGATCACCCATAAGAAGTGTCCAAATTATTTATATATATTATTAAATATTTACTATTAAAATGTGGCGTTGTTATCTTGCATGCTTTTCATTTGTACATGAATGGTTTTAGATTGGAAGAGGAGAAGTAAGTGACATAAATATGATGAAAGAAATGCTGAAAGGAATAATGGAATGTTGTAAATAAGCGAGGAAGGGAGGAGGGAGGATCTATTTTGGCAACACAAAGAGCTTCATAAATATTTGCAAATTTCAAAATGTTCTCTCTTTCTCCCTCTTCTCTCTCTTCCACCTCTCTCTCTTCCTCCCCCTCTTCCTCCTCTCTCTCTCTCTCTCTCTTCCTCCCTCTCTCTCTCTCTGTTTTACCCCCTCTCTCTCTTCTACTTCTATCTCTTTCCTTTTTTCTCTTTCTCTTCTAATTAGTTGCCTTAAACAACTTCTCTTATCATTCCCCCTTTATTTACGTTACACGCCCTTCCTCTCACCATCTAAACCATTCATGTACAGATGAAAAGCATGCAAGATAACAACACCACAGTTTTAATAGTAAATATTTAATAATATATATAAATACTTTGGACACTTGTCATGGGTGATCTAGTAATCTGAGATTGTTATTTCCCTGCACTGATGAGAGCCATAAGCTCGAAATGACGTTGTGCGTAGGTAAAATATTAAAAATAATTTAATATTATTTATAAGCCCCTTCCAAGTAAAATTGAAAGTTGAGCACTGTCGAAAAGATTAAAAAATAAACATTCACATAAAAGCTTCAGTGCAATGCTCCAATCCTGTCGTTGAGTGCTATCGAATGTTTAGGTGTCTACACTTGCCGCTTTCAGTGTAAACATCACTAATTTCTCCGTTATTACGTGACGATCCCTCGTGATGAAAAGCATCAAAGTTTTAGTAGTGTGCATATATCTCTATCTTTATAAAGTGAAATATGTTTATATATTTGTACGTACAGGATTCACTCCTAAATTAATTAACCGATCATTATAAATTTTGGAACACAGCTGCTATACGTTGGGAGTCCAAATGTTGTCTATATTTAGTTTACTTTAGTTTTATGCAAAGAGTAAAAAGAGGGTTGAAGCCCTTTGTGAAAATTCAGATACCGCCAATTTTTGTGAAATTTTAACAATAGATATTAGACATCAATAGATATTCTCCAAATTTCTGTTTCTTTGGAGTATTTTAAATTTTTTTTAGGGGGGCATAATATGTGCACAATCTCCCATTTGAAAATTAAAATAATTCAGATTTCCATTGAATTTGATCCATAGTCATTAGACAAGAATTAAACAAGATTCCCTGAATTTCAATTTCTTCTTAAAACCCCTTAAGCTTAAGCATTAGATTTTAGATTTTCTAGAATTAAAATCATGTAATGAATTTTGATCAAAATTAGAATAAGGATTCTAGACATAAGGTTTAGTATCATTATATTTTGATTCTAATCTCTATAAGGGGACATAAAAGTGGTGCAAAACGGGGGGGGGATTGATTTTACCTTCCCTGGGACAGGTATTCTTCTCGTTTTCTGTGAAGATTTGATTTTGCTGATTTGGCTGAATTTCTTCTTTTTTTTTTCTTTTTTTTTCTTGTTTGTCAGGAATAATGACAATTCCTGTGTCTGTCTACCAAAGTATGCACTCCAGCATGACAGCGCTGACCGATGTTCAGGCGCAGAACATTGCCCTCCAAGTTGCCATGGCCGAACAAAACAGTGAGTCAATCAAAGAAGAGGTTCCCGATGCGACCCATGCCGTTGAAGTGATGACAGTCGAACAATTATAAAACCCAAAAGGCGGCAAGCTCAATGGATCAATCTGTGATATGATTTCCTTTTCAATATGTGGCTCGGACCGACACTTAGACCAAACATAATCAGTGGAGTAAATGGCTTGTAGCTAACCTTCTTTCTTTTTAAAAAGAAAAAGAAAAAAGGATTGAAAGGAAAAGATGGTTATTTCTTTCTTTTTACTAAATTTATATTTCGCGGGTGTCTTTTTTCAACAAGAACAATCCGCAGAGAATTAATTGCAAGTATTTATGTTAACCTTGGCGCTCTGACCATCATAGAATATTTAAAAAAGAAGAACAAATATGGAAGAAGAATCAGTCATTTTCAAGTGTAGTTAACAGTACAAAACGGGTGAAAAAGAAATGTGCAGCAAATAAATGTTACTAAGGTCAAGATAAATTACTATTCTATCTACCTTGATAAGTTTATTTGTGTTTAAACTTATTTTAAAGCGTTTTTTTGGTAAAAACAAACAAAGTGTCGAGTTAGATGAAAAAAAAAAGATGGCATCGATAAGCAATGCATGTGAACCCCAAGACTGCTGATAATCGCTTAAAAATCGAAAAGTAAACAAAATACTGGTAGAAACACATCCAATAAATGTCACCAATCATACGAAAATGTAATGTTCTAACAGTATTTTGTTTAATTTTCGATTTTTGAACGATTATCAGAGGTATACATGCATTGCTTATCGATGCCATCTTCTTTTTTCGTTCTAACTGAACACTCTGTTTGTTTTTACAAAAAGAAAATGCTTTAAAATAAGTTAAAACACAAATAAACTTATCCGTGTAGGTAGAAGAGTAACTTATCTTGACTTTGGTAACATTTATTTGTTGCACATTTGTTTTTTGTTTTTTTCACCCCTGTTTTATTCTATTAACTACACTTGAAAATGCCCGAAGAAGTTTTTTTTTTTTTTTTAAATCTAATGAGTCATCACTTATCTAGGCCAAAAGACACTCGAGGATAAGAAGGGTAAATGTTAATGCGGTCGATAGAAGAACCGAAAAAACTATGAATTGAATGAACCAAATTTGATCACTTATGAGGATGGTTTATGACAAATATTGGTTTACATTGGATTTGAAGACAACCGTGTTGTAGCCTGCAGGGAAGCAGCCCCACTACAAAATATGTTTTAAATGATGTAAACATTTCTGTAATTATTGTGAAGCCTGTGTCAGCATTAATGAATTTATTGCCATATATTTTTTTTCACATTGTAAATATTTATTAATATAAAAAAGTTTAAATTTAACTTTTAGAATCATCCAGGCATTTTATTTTTCTGCTTTTGAAAACTGTTATAACTCGAAGTAGAAATTTTCAAACAATATAAAATAGATTTGAAAAAGAAAAGAATTCAGCAATAACTCCAATTTTTATTGTATAGACAAAGGAATTCAAATGTTTAAAAAATAGTTAATACCAAATGTTGTAATAACATTTCCTAACACTAAAAATATTTTAATTGAACTTAAAACTCCAGACAATGTTTTGCAATAACTAAAATCTAAAAGTAAAAAATTTAAAAGCAATACTATACTATAATTGAGCCTTTCTTTTTGTCTGTCTGTCTGTCTGTCTGTCTGTCACTTATAAGCTCCCAAACTACTTGACAGAATTGCACCAAATTTGACATGAAACATTCTTAAGATGATGCATGTGCCACAGGGTACAAAAATAGGGTTGTACTATTTCTCACACTCACACACTTTCCAGGTTTATCGTCTACGTACATTTTGACAAGAGGTTCGACGTTGTCTGGCTGTCTTTATTCTAAGTCTCCAGTGATCACGATTGTGGGGATTGACTGTGTCCATTTGCCACTGTTTACAGTTTTGCCTGATGGTTTCTTTCCATACCTTCTTAGGGCGCCCAACTTTTTTTTTGCTGTCCAACCATAAGTCTCTGCATGTGCTGATATACCCCTTTGCTTCTTTCGACATGCCCGAACCCACGAAGACGGTTTGTCCTTATTAAGACATCAAGTTTTGGAATGGCCAATTTTTCAAGTAGAGTGTCTGACCTAATGATCTGGATCTGGTCCGGCTGTACATTGCATATCCACCTAATCATTGCCTTGCTATTTCTCTGGAGTCGAGTAAGTGAGGCAACACTCACTGCCATACAACATCACGCTTCTTACACAGCTATCATAGACCTTACCCCTGGTAATAATTGGAATGGCTCAGAATGTTAGGATTGGGAGAAGTTCTCTAAACTTTCCCCAAGTTGTCTTGACTCTGATGGTTGAACTTAGTTCGCAGCCACCTCCAACACTCAGCATATCTCCTTGGTAGCAAAAGGAGTCTACCACCTCCAGGGTGTCCTCGCCTATTTCAACTTCTGTGTAAATGCAGCCCTCAATTGGACGTGCAAGGCCTAGACATCTTTTACATCTGAAGTCTGAATCTGGTGTGAGCCTACCATGCACTCTGCTGCACTTTTTGTGTACCCATAGAGTGCAGTGGTTGCACTGTATTGCATTGCTCCTAACCCCTATTCTACATACCGTGCATGGGTATTGGCCAGAGTTCTTCAAAGACTGGAGATCTGTGTCACTAGCCATCACCTTTGTCTTTCCTGTGTTGACCCTCAGACCTTTTACTTCCATACCCTTCTTCCATATTTTCAATCTTTCTTCCAGCTCATTCATTGTCTGTTATACTATTACTACTACTATTACTACTACTATTACTACTAATGATAGTTATACTATTACTACTACTAATAATAATTAATAACTAGCAGAAATATCCTCCTTCTGAACGCTTAGTTTTGCTAGTATATATGACAAACAAACATATACTACACTGCCTCCACAAAGGAGAGGGTAATGCTTGGGAGGATGGTATCATGACCACAAAACAGATACTGCACAACCTTCCCCTGCCCCCAAAAAAGAGAAAGTAATCCCTGTGAGAATGGTATAATGACCATAGAACAGATACTATGCTAACCCCCCCGCCCCCACTGAATTGAGCATTGAAAGATAGAACATTAATCTGAAATAGTAAACTAAATTGAGCAATAGTATAGTTCAACTTCAGACAGACAGATACCAAATCTCCATTAGTAATAGATTATAATAATAATAATAATAATAATAATAAAAACACTTAGGGCATCCAAAAGTATTAGGCAGAATTATACCAAATTTGGCATGAAGAACCCGTAAGATGCTGAGTGTGTCATAAGGGGTCAAAATTAATATTCTGCTCTTACTACATTCTTAATTTTATTACATCCAAGGACTCTTTATGGCAAATTTGGTACAATTCTATCAAATAATTTTGGAGCCTATACATGTTTATAATTATTATTAGTCGTAGTAATACTACTATCACGACTAATAATAATCCTAGCATATCTGGGGTGTTTTTCAATCTCGACAGTACATCCACAGCTTCCAGAAACGTTTTTATTAATAAAGAAACGTCGACAAATAAAATCAGATTTAAAAAATCGCTTTGGGATTTTCTTTTTACATAGCATACATGAATATCCATAAAACACCCAATCCAAACCCACTTCTCTCTCTCTCTGTTGGTTCAGTCGAAAGAGACCAATCTTCCCTGCTCATTTTCCACATAAAACTTAGCGGCTTCCTCTGACAGTGAACCCATTTTAAACACTCGCCTCTTATCTTGCTACATAATTATAAACATGTATAGGCTCCAAAGCTATTTGATAGAATTGTGTCAAATTTGTCGTAAAGGACCCTTGGATGTAATAAAATTAAGAATACTAATTACAATTTTTAAATAATCCATAATAACCCTCTACCGGAACTAGACTCAAAGGCTTCTTTTAGACGGATTTTTGGATAGTATACGATAAACATAGAAAGAATTTGGTAATAAATCTTAATCATATTGACAAACATTGAAAGATTAAAATATGTCAATATCAAGATTTATAAAAAGCTACGAAAAATATGCTCCCCCTCCGGTCGCATATTTTTGCTTGGCTGGGAGGATTATATAATTGTGAAAAAACTACATACAATACGTAGTTAAAGCAAAAGAAATTGTTTGGAACTATTAAAATAATTTCTAAGGCTATTGATAATGTTTACCCATTCATTTCTTTATTTTTATTATCGCCTATGTCTGATTTCATGTTTTGAAACATGATGTAAATCATAAATCTATGACGTCACGCCAAAGCTATAATTATTTTATTAAGGTAATGTTTTAAGCTCTATTTATAAGAAAGTCCAAATAGATCAGTTGACAAAATCACAAACTGAAGGTCTCACGGTTTCGGTTTCGATTTCCGATCATGACATCTGCTTTATTTGTTGGAAATTTATTATTTACTATTAATGCAATATTCTCCATTTCTAAAAGTAGTTAAGGCCTTTGACATTTCGAAATGAGACAAATTTTGCAATGTATTTATTACGTTTTTAAAAAATGTGACTGATGGACAGAGGGCAAAATCTCTATTTATATAAGATACTGGTATGAGTTTGAAATGAAGTCAGTATTTTAAATGGGATAAAAGGAGACGCATCCAGATTTTAAAAGATTTAAGTTGTGCGACAAAATATCTTAATCTTCATCCCAGAAAAATATTATTTCTAAATAACAAGCAGGGTTGCCTGGAGTTGCCTGGGTGAAGAGATAACACAAATGTTCAAAACATTATATGTAATATGAATGATTGTTTGTAAAGTCAGAGATCAGCTTTTAGATTGAAAATCAACCAATATCACGAGTCTGTTTTATTGTTGCTAAAAATAATCCTCAGGGTACAATCATTTATAATTTAGATGGGTTGTAGGTCTGCATTGGAGTTGAAAGTGTGAAGAAAAGGAAAACGGACGAAAACACATTTTATTTGTCTTGTATAAATATAGATAGATGTATAAATATTATTTCTATATTTTGTATTTTTGTGTTATTTTGTTGTGTGTTATCAAATGAAGATGCCTATTCCTTTTTAAAAACCTTTCGGTAAATTAGTATCAGCCTCCGTAACACCAGTCAGGAAATGCAGGGTTTAGCATAATGGAGCCACAAGAAGTCCCTATTTACTTGCCTCCCCACGAGTACAGTTAGACGCAAGGTCGGTTTTTAATGTAGGGAAAATCCAGCTCCTCAAGAAGGAATACTCTGGATTGGAACAAAAATTAAAATTGCCTCGGTCTAGAAGGACTTCTCCCTCACTGACCGAGGACAGAACAGATGAAGTGTAGTATTAGAACAGATACTGCACTTTGTTCCTAGCCAAAGGGGAGTCTATAGTTGCAATCACTGCTGGTATTGCACAATGTTTGTATTCTTTTACAACAATAAGTATTTGGTGCTCAGCCTTTTTATGGTTAGATGGGGCTTCGTTCAACCGTAGTTTACCAGTGCAGTCACTCGTGGCATACTGTTTGAGCATTTGGCTTGATCTTGTGTTGTGTATTGCTAAAAGACACTTATGAAAATCTAATGATATTTTAAAAATTTTTTTGGTTGCGGCAAACAAGGGAATCGAGTTAATATAACATTTTTGGACACCCATGCATCCATAAGTACAATGCCCATTCTGGGATTTTTGCCTATGCACTCAATATAGCCAGGCCCCCTACAAGACGTGGCTTCCAACCATGTATTGTTTATTTAGCAACGGATGTATTTTACTCTTCCATGTCTTCAGGTGTCTCTGCATCCAATCACCAAATGTTTATTTCCTCTGGCCAGGTGTTATGTCCGCTGTCCCAGACTCGATATTCAGCACTTGCACCAGTAGGCCTTAATAAAGTCTTCTCATTGGCTTTTTAAAGTTAGCCTAGATTGTCTTTTCTCATTCATCAAACTTTTCATACATCATACAGGCTGCCCCCCACTCCTCCAAAAAACAAAATGCCATCCATTGAATCGTTAATAAAATTTATAATCCTTTCTTCAACCCAATCATATCTCTGACTTGTCCACCAAGTTCAGTCGTGAATGTCCAACAGTCTTTGTTTTATCGCCATTCAATCATATGGGGGACACTTTGGTGATCGTCTCATGAGTAGGACGTGTGATCTTGAATGGGCTTCACACTCAGAGGACCTTAACCCTCCTAGAATGTCATCTGTGGGGTTATCTCAAAGATAATGTCTATCAAAACAATCCCCACACTATTTCTGAACGGAAGAGGGCAATCACAGCCAAAATCAGGGTAATGCCGTGTGTCAGATGTATTGACAATTTTGCATGTCGTATCAAGATGCGCTTATCATTGAATGGCAATAAAACAAAGACTGTTGTACATTCATGACTTAAACTTGGTGAGCAAGTCAGACATAGACTAAAGTCTACTTGTGTCAAATATGGTTGGATTGCAGAAAGGATTATGAATTTTATTAACGTTTCCATGCGTGGCATTTTGTCATGGTTCACCTTATACCATACTTTCATCCGTGCAGATCACATAGCCAACCCATCAATGTATAAATATAAAATATAAATAATGTTTTATGAGATATTTATCTTCAAATTTAAAGATTATAATGTTTAGTGAGCTATTTATTTTTAAATTTAAAGATAATGGTGTATAAATAATGTTTACTCTGATGTTTAAAAATGATAAATTTATCGCCAGTTGTTAGCAAGTGAATTCAAAAAGGTTGAATTTAATGTGATGAAATTAATATATTTACGAGAATGAAACAAAATTGACATCACTTTACAAGACTTGTTTGACAAATATTTTGCTGCATTTTTTTTTTTTTTCAATTGTAAAATCAAAAAGAAAACCAACAATCATCAAGCACAATCCGAATTGGAGGAGGGGGGGGGGGTCAGCACAAAACAATTGTGAAAAAAAATTACTCCAAGGGAAAAAGAAAACACAAAATCAACCAACTTCTGTTTGGAAGGATTTACAAAAGATTGGTCACATGACCCTGCCTCTATACGAGACATGAGACTGTTTTTTGTATTTTGATTACATGTTTCATCCTGTTTTGTTTTTTTTCCAACAACATTTTTTTTCAAATGTATGAGATTTTTTCAAATTGAATGTTTCTTTGGTTTAATGTAAATGAATGATTCTGCTGACCAACAGAAAAAATACCAGCTTTCAATTTCTGTAGGAAATTAATAATCCATTGTGAAAACATGAAATTCTTTCCAACCAAATTGGATACTTGTATATAACAAAAAAAAATGGAGAAATTTCCACAATTATTGAAAGAAAAGAAATTTCTACAATTATTGAAAGAAAAGAAATTTCCACAATTATTGAAAGAAAAGAAATTGCTACAATTATTGAAAGAAAAGAAATTTCCACAATTATTGAAAGAAAAGAAATTTCTACAATTATTGAAAGACAAGAAATTGCTACAATTATTGAAAGAAAAGAAATTTCCACAATTATTGAAAGAAAAGAAATTTCCACAATTATTGAAAGAAAAGAAATTGCTACAATTATTGAAAGAAAAGAAATTTCCACAATTATTGAAAGAAAAGAAATTTCCACAATTATTGAAAGAAAAGAAATTTCTACAATTATTGAAAGAAAAGAAATTTCTACAATTATTGAAAGAAAAGAAATTTCCACAATTATTGAAAGAAAAGAAATTTCTACAATTATGAAAAGAAAAAAAAACTAAAAACCAAAATGTACATTAAAAAAAAAACTTTCTGTGTTCGTTATGTGAGCAACCTTCCTACTTAATGGCCGGATGTATTTAATCTACATCCGGGCATCAGGAAACAAATGAACAAAACCACAAAAGAAAAAAAAGAACAAAACCAGTAAAAGATATTCAATAATTTATTAATTATTATATCATTTGAGCCACAAGCTGAATCTAATTAGTTTGCACTGTTCTTTTTTTTTTTTTACTTAGCAAGGCTAAAAAGCCACTCAAGAATACGAGTTAATGGATAAATTACAAGATTTTCCACAGGCTTTCGCAAACTGTTTGCTAAAATAATGAAAGTTGTATATGTGCAGTTAAAAAATGATTCAATTTTTTTGTGAGCTAATTAAAAAAAAAACTCTTTGATCTACATTAACACAAAGTTTTCTAATTGTTGTAGTCCAGCTGCCACCTCTACCACCACCACCACGACATAATTATCCCCTCCCCCACCTTTATGGTGTGTTAGTGGTGGCGTGGGCTTTGGGTTTCGGGTGCAGTATTCAAGTTGTGTTGGGGCTTTGGCATCACTTTCACTAAAACCCTTAGGGAAAAGTATGAATCCATATATCCTACCTCGAGCTATGGGTGAAAATAAAGAGTAGACTAGACTCTCAAGTCTCGGTAGAGCGACTAGTTTAGGAGAAGTAAAAAAAAACTGATACAAAACCTGTGATCAGGTAGGTCTTTGTCATATAGCATACATTGTTCCCATGAACAGTTGTCACTTAGTAGAGAGTGTGGATCATGTTCTTCACAATACATTCTTGGAGGTCATCCAATAATTTATGACTGTAATCTTTGTGATTGATGGACTGACTTTTCTTATTTATTATTATTCATTTGGAAATATCTCTCGATAAATTTCCCAGAGTGTTTTGGTTAATATCATTAAATTGTAATATCCTGTTCTTAATCGTGATTAGAGTATCAATCTGAAGAAGAGACGGGTTATTTTTGATGGCACGTCAGTTACACTTGGGACTCAAAGTTTAAAACACGCGCTCTACATTTTTAGGACTACATTATAAAACGGAAGTCAGAATTAAAAGATCTTCTTTGACACTTTAGTACAGATCTGCTCGTTCCTCTATGGAGGTACGATCAACGTATGCTATTTATATCAAACTTTCATAAAAACAGGAGGTTATTTTGCGGCACCGCGTAGAACAAAATCATTTGAAGACGGTCAGAGAGTACAACAATGAAAACCTTATAAAAATGGCAACAATCATGATAAGGAACAAAGTCCAAAACATGCAAATAATGTGCATATTTGTATTCATCGGCAGAATATTTCGAGATATAAAGTCTTAGAGAACTAGTTTGTAAAATCTATAAATGCCATTAACAGTCTGAATGAGTTGAATCCCTTCACTGGGTAAAATGGGATCTTAATCAACTTATTATTGCTCAAAGTTATTATTAATAACATTATTATCATACATGACTTCATATGCAAATAAACACAGCCCAAGGGACACCAGTCTTACAATATGCACATAAAAGAAAATGCAAGTGACTGTGTGGATGACTAATAAATATATATATATATATATATATATATATATATATATATATATATGTATGATTATTTTTACATGTACAAAATCTGCGACACTGGCATGTCGATATTATCGATCAACAGCTGTTTTAAACTGAGATCTTATCAGGGAGAGTTAAAATCCGATCTTAACCTTAGATCATATTTGGAAAGAATGAAATGGGGAGAAAAAAAAGAAATTTAAAATTCAAATTTGGAAATTCACGTGGCTAGAATTGTGTCTTTTTAAACTCTTTCTTCCCTTCCCCATTTCTTTATCCTCTCCCCTCTCTCTATCACCCACTTTTCTCTATCCTAAATGATTTTATTTCTTATTTTATCTCATATCATTTTATTTTATTTTATCTCTATCTATCTATTATTTCTCTCTCTTTCGATTTCTTTCTCTTTCTTTTTTTTTTATTCCATTTTATATTTTATATTTTTTGAGTTTATATCATTTTTGATTTTGGTTTTTAACGGTCCCAATTCTAACCACGTGAATTTCCAAATTTGAATTTTAAATTTATTTTATTTTCTCCCCATTTCATTCTTTCCAAATATGATCTAAGATTAAAATCGGATTTTAACTCTCCCTGATGAGATCTCAGTTTATAACAGCTGTTGATCGATAACATCGACATGCCAGTGTCACATATTTTGTACATGTCTGTGTAAATAAAAAAATAATCATATATAAAAGCTCTATTTTATATTGAGCACTTTTTATAAGCCTGGTTGAAATTCTTTGGATTTTTATCCTGTGGATGTTTACCTTGCCTGGATTATTATTATTATTATTATTATTATTATTATTATTATTATTATTATTATATATATATATATATATATATATATATATATATATATATATATATATATATATATACGGATAATGAAGTGATGCAATAGAAAAAGTTTGCATAGTTTACAAGTTTATTAACTCATCAAGTGTTCAAGCAAGGAATACAAATATTGACTGTAAACTATGCAAATTTTATCTATTTCATAACTTTATTATCCGTATATCTATCTACTGTATCTCGATAGGATCTAATATAATTTTTGATTTTTATATTATCCATTTATATATATATATATATATATATATATATATATATTAGTCATTCACAGACAGCTATTTCGTCTTTTCAAAACTTATGAATGAATGTGACTATATGCAGCAAATACACCAACCCCGAGATTCAGACTCCAAATATCAGTCGTGACAGTCCAATACTCTAACCTCTGAGCTACAAGTGGAAAGAATGTATATCACTTTTAAATGAATTTTGTATCCATTTGTTCAAGTCCTTTCACAATATTGAAAACCTAGTGGATTCAAGTCTTTTTACACAAGAATCTTGCTCATTCAACCATGTGGACTATATATATATATATATATATATATATATATATATATATATATATATATATATATATAAATAGGTTAATATTTTCAAAACATTTTCAATAGATTTTCAAATATTCAAACAAGATTCTGATAGTAAATTTTCCAATTGTTTTTTTAGAAAGATATATTTCTAAACACTATAGATCCTTATCATAATTTTTCTGAGGGAAGATGTTTACTCTAGAACTATGATAAAATTGAACGTTTTGACGATGGGATTTCTTTATTTAAAATTGTACAAAAATGTAATCTGATACTAAATAAAGTTGGATTTTCTCAGAAACGTATGTACAGGAAAAGGACTTGTTGGAATATTTGTTTTTGGAATCTGGTTTGAATATTTGAAAATCTATTGAGAATGTTTTGAATATATTAAATATTAACTTATTCATATATCAAGCTCTAATCAATATAACCTATTAATTATTGAGCTTATATTTCCTGTGGTATTGAAACAACTTATATGAGTGAAAAAAAATGTTTAATTTATATAATCATCTGCAAGGGTGGGGGGGGGGGGAATAATCAATATTATCTCGCCTAGGTCCATCAGGACCCTCCGATATCAGTCTTAATTATTAAAGATAATAATAGTGTCTATTTATTTATTTCATGCCTTGTGCATGTATTGTATATGCCTGCCTAAGCCTAACTCTGGCACAGAACATTAATGAACTGGTTCAATATACGGTTAGTGAATGTTTGTTAATCTTTGGGACATGTTGGTATATGAACCTGGGGAGGGGGGAGGGCATATTGGTATATGAACCGGAACCTATAAATGCAAGCCAGAAAGTACCTGAGTTTTTTTTTTTGTTTCCAACTTTGAACATAACACAACTATTTTACAATAGGATTTTTATTTTTAAATATGGAGTCCAGGTTGTTGAAGCCTGCCGAGCATGTTAAAAAAAACCCATTGATTTGAAAATATCTTTGCTTAAATACCACCGAATGGGTTTTTTTTTGGGGGGGGGGGGGCTCTCATTCAGTTTAGTTAAAATGGTTAAATTTGAAGATCCTGTGTTCAATTATGATTAAAATATCAATCAGAAGAACGCAAAAGTTGAGGTTTTATTTTTGGTGACAGATTAGTTGCACTTGGTATTCAAAGTTGATCCAAAAAAAGAAAGAAAGAAAAATGAAACGGAAAAGTTGAGGCCAGGGCAAAAGCAATCAACTGAATCGGGTACTTTTAAAACCTTACATACCCTCGGGGTAAACGTGTGTACTACTTCTTATAATGAATCTGTCATTGTGCATGGACATCCCAGTTATAATATTTATAACTCTTTATTCATTTATGCCATCATGCAAGTTGTCACTCTCTAAACGAGAGGTTATTTGTAACATTGGCTGTATGGTCTTTATGGTTCTTGCTAAAAGCTGGAATACAAGTGTACTGCTTTTTCTTTCCAAGCACTGGCTTAGTGATTTGATTAAAACTCATTGATACAACACGTAACAAGTGTTTGTGATTCTCTTCTTATTGTTTTTGAATCATTGTAAAATATAGAACTCAAAGAAACTATGGTTATATTGAAGATTTTAAATTTAAAATGGCTGCCAAAGTTTTGTGATTAGTTTTGTCTCACTTTGCAAATAGTGACAGGGCAAAATAATATGCTGTATTATTGTACTCTGCTTGATTTTTTGCAGATTTTTTGCAGTTTTTTTTTTTCAAATATTGTGTATTAATATCTTTTATTTTGCAAATATTAATTTGCTTTCTGATTTTTGCAGATTTTTTGCAGTTTTTTTTCAAATATTGTGTATTAATATCTTTTATTTTGCAAATATTAATTTGCTTTCTGATTTTTGCAGATTTTTTGCAGATTTTTTGCAGATTTTTTTTTTTTTCAAATATTGTGTATTAATATCTTTTATTTTGCAAATATTAATTTGTTTTCTGATTTTTGCAGATTATTCCACCGTGCAAATTATCCATGTGCACTCCTTTGTCATGCTTTCTTTGATGGGAAGGTGGGGTAATAATTTTACTTTTGTCTTTATGCCCACATAGTAACTAATCATGCATTTTATTTCTGAAGAAGTCGTTGTACCAGCGTTACAACTTTGTTTTCTAAACATACAAACTTCGATAATATTAGCACCATTAGATGGTTGGCACGGCATGGCTTAATCACAAATCATTGTATCCAGACAGACTGACGTATCAGCCCATATTTTTTATTAATTAATATTTGCAAAATAATAATAATAATAATAATAATAATAAAAAATAATTTGTAATATATTTTAATTCCATTTTCAATAAATACTGTCTGATTTTATTAGTTGTTACCATAATAATCAGAAAATAAATGCTTATTTGCAAAATAAAAAAAGAAATTTGTAAAAATCAAACTGGGCAAAACAATATAGTGTATTATTTTGACCCATCATCGTTTGTAAAGTGAGACAGAACTAATCACAAAAATTTGGCAGCCACTCTAAAGCTAAAAACTTCAATAAAACCGCAAATGTAAGTATTTATCTATAACTGAGTACTCATACCATTTCTTGAACAGAATTTAAGCAAAGAAAAAAAAAACAAATATAAAAGGTCAAAGAGCTGCATGTGCTTCACAGACCTTTGACATTGACAACCTTGGCCAGGAACAAGGTGTAGTATCTGTTCCGATGGATATTACACCCCATAAACTTGTATTGTCTTGGCCTTCGGGGCTTGATTTATGCCGCTCTATGGGTCTGTCCTGTGCAGTTCTAGGAGGTCCACCCTCCCAGGCTTTGCCTCCCCTCTTTGGGGAGGAGTAAGTTTATAGCTTACTGCCTGAGGCGTCCTACCGGGGAATGCCGACGGGGCTGCCCAGGCATTTTTTGTAAGCCAGAGTGCTCACCTTCTCGGGCGCTGGCTTTTCAAATCCCACTTTCCCGACCTTGTGTCACATCTTACGTTGTAGGAGGAAGATTAATAAATTGACAGCCTTTGTTCATCTGTAGACTAGATTTCACAGTGTAACTACAGATTGGAGCTCTAATTATACATTTAAATAAATTTTGATCATCATCATTATCATCCATTGTATCACCTTCTTTCCCTTCGTTTGGGATCAGTCTGCAATCTTAGTCTCCAAAATTGCCGGTCTCGAAGATTGATTCTAAGATCCTTGTTTATGGTTAGCATCCAAGTTTTTTTGAGTCATCTAACTTTCTTCCACCTTCCACCTCAAGATCTCTGCATTTTTTTAATCCAAGAGTTACTTCTCTCAACATAGCCAAACTGATCGTCAGTAGTTCATCTCGCTTGCTCTCGGCCTGCCAAGCCAGCCGGACATTCGAAGAAAACTATGGACTGTAATACAATTATATATAAGGAATCAGGATTTCTCGATATTGAACCAAACAATGTCCAAGTGACGAATAAGGGATTTACTATTTTAGATACAATATTGTTAACATTATTAGAAATCTCAACGAAATATCTAAATTCCTTATCCCTCTAATAATGGCTAAATCTTTTGTAATTTAATTTCTTTATTTAAATAAATATATTTCACATGTCAAATTTGTATGTACGTCCACTATTATGTAAAAGAACTTATATTCATGTGCCCCTAATTATTAGCAAAATGTTCGGTTTTTAAAAATAGTTCATCAAACTTTGTTATCTTGCCAACAGCGTATAAGAGTTTGATGGGTAAAAAATGTTAAAATAGCTAATAAAGGTGGATTCTGTTTCTGAATTTTTGAGATGAGGATTGATCATTTGGATTATTCGGACTACTGTTCTCATCTTGAGTGTTATTCTCACAAATTTTTGGCCGATGTAACCTCCGATCTTCTTCAAGTGTATATTGTCGAACTCTGGAATTTGTACAGAATTTAACACGTGGGTAGCATTCTCTCATTCCGTTAGCCATGACCGGGTAAAAGTCTTAAGTAATTTGCAATTGTATTCTTAGTATCGCCCGCACTGAAGATTGAACCTTTAACCTCCAGAAGAGAACTGAATTTTACTTAGTACTTTATCCGTTACGCCATGAGTCCTTGCGGACAATTCTAGTATGAATTTTGGGAACCTTAAACCTATTCTTGTTTTAGATTACTATATATATATATATATATATATATATAAATATATTAATAGTGACCTTATCTATTATTTATAATTAATGGTTGCCATATTGTATTAAATTCTATACTAGGTCATCGTCTGCCTAACATATGCGCTACTTCTTTGAGTCATCTTTCTCTCCACCGTTCTTCTCCGTCTATAATTCTTACTTCATCCCATAAGGGTAGATGGTTTCCCTTTTCCCTCTATATGTGGTCAGCCACATCGCTGAAGAAGGTCAGAGGTTACATCGGCAGAAATGTTGTCACAATAATACTCAAGATGAGAACAGTAGTCCAAATAATGAATTAGAACAAATACATTAAAGACATTGCCAAGGCTGCCGCAAAGAAGGTTGGCTCCCTCTACCGTGCTAGTAAAATCCTCACACCTGACATTATCCTGTATCTCTACAAAGCCACCATCCGCCCATGCATGGAGTATTGTTATCACATCTGGGCTGGTGCATCATCTACTAGTCTCTCCCTCCTTGACAAGGTCTAAAAAAGAGTCACCAACCTAATAGGTCCCTCACTGTCAACCAAGCTCCAGTCCCTGTCCCATCGCCGCAATGTAGCATCCTTATGTTTGTCTTACAAATACTTCAATGGATTATGCTCCGATGAATTGGCTACTCTGGTGCCCCTCGACATAAATTCACTAGACTAACTTGACAATCAACTAAATCTTATTCATTCACTGTGAAGGTCCCCAGATGCCGGAGAGCCTTCTACTCAAATAGCTTCTTTCCTCGTGCTGCTGGCCTCTGGAACTCCCTCCCTGCACCCTGTTTCCCCGACAGTACTGACATGCAGAAATTTAAAACTAATGTAAACAGACATCTCGCTGCGTAAATCCGAATTTAGGTTGACCCCCCCCCCCCCCAACTTTCTCCCTTTTTCTTTTTTCTCAGTAACCGCTTACGTCTACAGTGGTGGCCTGCCTTGTTTGGGGTGAACTATGTTATAAAAAAAAATACTAAGGTGGATTCATTTTTAATAAATTGTTTCCTAAGATCTTTCAGCTGATATTCACCAGAGAAGTATAAAATCTGTTTGTCTAAGCAAAAATAAAGAAAAAAAATTGCGAGATGGGCTATTCTTTAAGTTTTGTTGCATTATTGAAATGAGAAAGCTCCCCTTCTTTTGTGCCACAAATATTTGAATAATTAAGTCCAAAAATTTAATATATGAAGTAAATTCAGCTTCTTTATCATTTCTTTGTCATTGGTAATATTTTACTTACAAAATCGATATTTGATTCTGGTTTGTTACTTTTTATGGATTGTTGCAGCATGTTGTTAAGAAAATATAAAATACAGTTTTGTTGCAGCGTGTTGTTAAGAAAATATAAGATACAGTTTTGTTGCAGAATGTTGTTAAGAAAATATAAAATACAGTTTTGTTGCAGCATGTTGTTAAGAAAATATAAGATACAGTTTTGTTGCAGCGTGTTGTTAAGAAAATATAAAATACAGTTTTGTTGCTGCATGTTGTTAAGAAAATATAAGATACAGTTTTGTTGCAGCATGTTGTTAAGAAAATATAAGATACAGTTTTGTTGCAGCATGTTGTTAAGAAAATATAAAATACAGTTTTGTTGCAGCATGTTGTTAAGAAAATATAAAATACAGTTTTGTTGCAGAATGTTGTTAAGAAAATAACAAATACAGTTTTGTTGCAGCATGTTGTTAAGAAAATATAAGATACAGTTTTGTTGCAGCGTGTTGTTAAGAAAATATAAAATACAGTTTTGTTGCTGCATGTTGTTAAGAATATATATAATACAGTTTTGTTGCAGCATGTTGGTAAGAAAATATAAAATACAGTTTTGTTGCAGCGTGTTGTTAAGAAAATATAAGATACAGTTTTGTTGCAGCATGTTGTTAAGAAAATATAAGATACAGTTTTGTTGCAGCATGTTGTTAAGAAAATATAAAATACAGTTTTGTTGCAGCATGTTGTTAAGAAAATATAAAATACAGTTTTGTTGCAGAATGTTGGTAAGAAAATATAAAATACAGTTTTGTTGCAGCATGTTGTTAAGAAAATATAAGATACAGTTTTGTTGCAGAATGTTGTTAAGAAAATATAAGATACAGTTTTGTTGCAGCATGTTGTTAAGAAAATATAAGATACAGTTTTGTTGCAGCGTGTTGTTAAGAATATATATAATACAGTTTTGTTGCAGCATGTTGTTAAGAAAATATAAAATACAGTTTTGTTGCAGCATGTTGTTAAGAAAATATAAAATACAGTTTTGTTGCAGAATGTTGTTAAGAAAATATAAAATACAGTTTTGTTGCTGCATGTTGTTAAGAATATATATAATACAGTTTTGTTGCAGCATGTTGTTAAGAAAATATAAGATACAGTTTTGTTGCAGCATGTTGTTAAGAAAATATAAGATACAGTTTTGTTGCAGCGTGTTGTTAAGAATATATATAATACAGTTTTGTTGCAGCATGTTGTTAAGAAAATATAAAATACAGTTTTGTTGCAGCATGTTGTTAAGAAAATATAAAATACAGTTTTGTTGCAGCGTGTTGTTAAGAATATATATAATACAGTTTTGTTGCAGCATGTTGTTTAGAAAATATAAAATACAGTTTTGTTGCAGCGTGTTGTTAAGAATATATATAATACAGTTTTTTTGCAGCATGTAGTTAAGAAAATATAAAATACAGTTTTGTTGCAGCATGTTGTTAAGAAAATATAAAATACAGTTTTGTTGCAGCATGTTGTTAAGAAAATATAAGATACTGTTTTGTTGCAGCGTGTTGTTTAGAAAATATAAAATACAGTTTTGTTGCAGCATGTTGTTAAGAAAATATAAAATACAGTTTTGTTGCAGCATGTTGGTAAGAAAATATAAAATACAGTTTTGTTGCAGCATGTTGTTAAGAAAATATAAAATACTGTTTTTTTGCAGCGTGTTGTTAAGAAAATATAAAATACAGTTTTGTTGCAGCATGTTGTTAAGAAAATATAAAATACAGTTTTGTTGCAGCATGTTGGTAAGAAAATATAAAATACAGTTTTGTTGCAGGATGTTGTTAAGAAAATATAAAATACAGTTTTGTTGCAGGATGTTGGTAAGAAAATATAAAATACAGTTTTGTTGCAGGATGTTGTTAAGAAAATATAAAATACAGTTTTGTTGCAGCATGTTGGTAAGAAAATATAAAATACAGTTTTGTTGCAGGATGTTGGTAAGAAAATATAAAATACAGTTTTGTTGCAGGATGTTGGTAAGAAAATATAAAATACAGTTTTGTTGCAGCATGTTGGTAAGAAAATATAAAATACAGTTTTGTTGCAGCATGTTGTTAAGAAAATATAAAATACAGTTTTGTTGCAGCATGTTGGTAAGAAAATATAAAATACAGTTTTGTTGCAGCATGTTGTTAAGAAAATATAAAATACTGTTTTGTTGCAGCGTGTTGTTAAGAAAATATAAAATACAGTTTTGTTGCAGCATGTTGTTAAGAAAATATAAAATACAGTTTTGTTGCAGCATGTAGGTAAGAAAATATAAGATACAGTTTTGTTGCAGCATGTTGGTAAGAAAATATAAGATACAGTTTTGTTGCAGCATGTTGTTAAGAAAATATAAGATACAGTTTTGTCGCAGCGTGTTGTTAAGAATATATATAATACAGTTTTGTTGCAGCATGTTGTTAAGAAAATATAAAATACAGTTTTGTTGCAGCGTGTTGTTAAGAAAATATAAAATACAGTTTTGTTGCAGCGTGTTAAGAAAATATAAAATACAGTTTTGTTGCAGCATGTTGGTAAGAAATTATAAGATACAGTTTTGTTGCAGCATGTTGTTTAGAAAATATAAAATACAGTTTTGTTGCAGCATGTAGGTAAGAAAATATAAGATACAGTTTTGTTGCGGCATGTTGTTAAGAAAATATAAGATACAGTTTTGTTGCAGCATGTTGTTAAGAATAAAAATGTAATTCAATTTAATTCTTTCCAGAAAATACTT
The DNA here is from genome assembly GCA_963556195.1 of Sepiola atlantica. Taxonomy (NCBI): domain Eukaryota; kingdom Metazoa; phylum Mollusca; class Cephalopoda; order Sepiida; family Sepiolidae; genus Sepiola; species Sepiola atlantica. Next base: position 39,908,690 of record OY744531.1, read on the forward strand.
TGTCGTAGATGGAACTGTTTTAAAATTGATGCCATCTAAATAAAAGGGGGATGTAACTCTATATTCGTCTATACAGAGTTAATTTCCTTTGCAATCAAAGGAAATTAATAATAATATTTTTGTAAAAAAAAATGGGATAGTTTTTAAAAAGTAAAACAAATTGTAAGTAAAAACACTACTGGGCAACGCCGGGGCGGGACAGCTAGTAAAAGTCTGAGGTTCATTTTAGTAAATGTGTCTCAAAAGAAGATTTTCTTTCATCAGGAGAGTAATGTTTAAGCGGAATTGAACCTGACAATAAAATTATACATTCGGCTTTGTTGGTATAAGCACATGCAATGCTCGAATGGTGCCGTCAAGATAGCTCAAGGTTTGGAAATCGTCGGTAGACGGGGAAGAGGCCGACCTAAGTTGCTTTGGAAGGAACTACGGTGCTTCTGCATATCAACCCTGACATTGAAATATTTAAAGAATGTATAAACTTTATTATGTACTTACGTGTTAGCTGAAAATAAGATTGTGCAGAAAAAATTACGCAAATTCATCCAGTATTTATTAAATTATAAGAAAAAGAAAAAAAATGAGTTTACGTACATTTTGACATTTTTGTAAACAATGGAGACCCCAAACCCCGAAATCGTGAAAATGAGTTATCGTCCTTGACCACTGGAAAATCTAAGATACAAAATGGTGGAAATATTTACTGAATGATAAAATCGTTTTTTATTTATAATTAAATAAATACTGGATGAATATGCATAATTTTTGGTGTACAGTCTTTTTTTCATCTACCGCGTAAGTACATAACAAAGTTTATACATTTCTTTAGCTATTTTATTTTTAAGAGCGGTCTAACATGTCAGGGTTTATATGCAGAAGCACCGGAACTGCTGCAGAGAGATCACATATTTGCAGTTGATCCTCATGATAGTTACGTTTGCTATGAACGCAGCTAGCCATCTACCTGGACGGGGGCCCACCAGTGTGCATGATGCCCTTCAACCTGTCTGCATGTTAATAAAAAAAACATGATGATGATGATGATTCAATGAATTCCTCAATCACACAGGAATTCCTTCTCCTCACACAAAACGAGAAGCCATCGTAAAACAATTTCACTTGCTGGAAAGTTGATTTCATTGAGCATCATTATGATGAAAAACTTGTCCTTCCCATCTTCCTCTCTTTAGCGTTGTTTCCGTAAAAAATCACCCAGCCGAATTCAAATTACGTAGAATTTTTTTAAAACATTCTGTATTATTTTAAAATTACACTGATTACATTCACTTTTTGTGAAGGGCCAGAGAGCCATTCATAAAAGGCGCCATTTGCTTCAACCTTTTTCACGCCGTCAAGAATTGCAGAATCTGCTGTCAATCCTGACACCGCAGCTCAGTTCGTTGAAACCAGAAAAAAAAATACAATTCCCTAATGCATCTTTCATTTTCTAGCCTATTTCAGTCGAAACGTCAAGGGTCTTAGGTCCCGATACTTCACAATTCATACGATACATAGGACAGGTGATAGCCACTTGTAGGAACGAGCTCCGAGAAAGTGCTTAGATATTCCAGCACATCTACCTAGTTATCATTCGAGGCAATGCCATGTCCGTATGACGTCATCTTGCAACATCTACGTCTTGATGAAGAAAACAAAAAGCAGAGTAGAAAGTGGACCTTGGGTTTACTTTCGTCAGCCTCCTAACTCTCGCTTCTTTTATTTTGTCCTTTAGTCGTCACATTCCATGAGCGATGTTTCTGGCAAAAAGAGAAGAGTTATTGTTTTCTGGGTCAGAATCTATCCATATGACACTTATAGTTTTTGACCTTGAAGTAGTATTTATTTTTTAGTTCCTTACATCAAGTGGCTTCATGTCTTGTCTGGAGCGATTTCCATTAAAAAAAAAAAAAAAAAAGATTTGCCCTCGTGTGCAGGTAAGGAAATACACTTTTATTTCTTTAAATAAATATATTCAATATTATCGAAAAAGAAAAAATTTATTTAAAAAAATGGTAAAATTTTTTGAATAAAAATATATTTTTTAAAAATTAATAGAATGAAACAATGAAAAGCAAACATTTTGTAAATAGAATTTGTTTAATTACGATAAAAAAAAAAATTATCAAAGAATAAAAATCATTACAGAAAAAGTATTTTTAAAATATGATACCGTTTTCCTGTAAATTCATGGAAAAACTTTTTATACGCATAAAAAACGAGTAAGCAATCCTTATGGAAACAACAAAAAAAATGCATAAAACAAATTCGGTTGATTTTGAAAATAAATATTGTTAGATGAAATATTTTATTTTACTCCGCATTTTCATTGAGATTTTTTTGCTCATTTTTAATGAAATCAAAATTAACCATTGTGGGGGGCAGGATTCTTCGATCCCCACAGATTGTCCATTGTTTTCTTCATCTCTCTAAAATAGTTGGTGACGTCATGTTGTAAAGATAATTGTAGCAGTCGTAGAGATGTTGTTGCTTTCTTCTTTCTTCTCTTCGGGGACTGATTCTACATGTGGGGAGGTACCGCTCAGAGCACTCTCCTGCCTTGACAGAGTACAAAATCGACTTTGAAATCTAGTGAGGGATGTCCGCTCTCTTCACTGCAGTCTCTTTCTCATAGAAGAGAAGTTGCTAGTCTTTCTCTACTCTGTCGTTATTTTCATGGTAGGTGTTCCACTGAGCTCCAAGCTTTGATTCTCCCCTGTAAACTCCTCACACCTGACATCATCCTGTATCTATATAAAGCCACCATCCGCCCATGCATAGAGTATTATTGCCACATCTGGGCTGGTGCATCATCTACTAGTCTCTCCCTCCTTGACAAGGTCCAAAAAAGAGTCACCAACCTAATAGGTCCTTCACTGTCAACCACGCTCCAGTCCCTGTCCCATCGCCGCAATGTAACATCCTTATGTTTGTCTTACAAATACTTCAATGGATTATGCTCCGATGAATTGGCTACTCTGGTGCCCCCTCAGCGTAAATTCACTAGACTAACTCGACAATCAACTAAATCTCATTCATTCACTGTGGAGGTCCCCAGATGCCGGAGAGCCTTCTACTCAAATAGCTTCTTTCCTCGTGCTGCTGGCCACTGGAACTCCCTCCCTGCACTCTGTTTCCCCGACAGTACTGACATGCAGAAATTTAAAACTAATGTAAACAGACATCTCGCTGCACAGATCCCAATTTAGGCTGACCGCCCCCCAACCTTCTCCCCTTTTCTTTTTTCTCAGTAGCCCCTTACGTCTACAGTGGCAGCCTGCCTTGTTTGGGGTGAACCATGTTAAAAAAACCAACTAAAAAACATTCAAAGCAAGAACTCGTCTACCTATAACCACTGTAAAAAAATTTCCTTTCTTCCTCTGTGTACTTGGAACTAAACGGAACTTCCTTGAGCAGAGTTTCTTTCCAAGATCTGTCCGTCTGTGGACGCAACACGACAGGGTTGCATCCCAACTGACTTCAGCATGGTCGTTTTCACGTCCAATATTAACAAATTCTGGTTAAGCCTGCCTATTAAGTAATCAAATTCAGCCCAGATCCAACCAGGGTCTCCAATCCTCAAGGTGTTTTATTTACTCCTCCCCAGGAGTTAGGCACAAGGCCAGTTTTATCTTACTCCCACAAGTAAGATGTGATCCAAGATCGGGTCGAGAAAGTGGGGTTTGAAAAGCCAGCGCTCGAGAGGTGAGCACTCTGGCCATTTAAAAATTGCCTGGGCAGCCCCGTCGGCATTCCTCGGTAGGGGCGCCTCAGACAGTAAGCAATAAACTTACTCCTCCCCAAAGAGGAGAGGCAAAGCCTGGGAGGGTGGACCTCCTAGAACTGCACAGGACAGGCGTGCAGTATCCATCGGAACAGATACTACACTTTGATCTTAGCCAAAAGGCCAACACAAACCATTAACCTTTGTCCTCGAATGGTCTTTGGGCCTTGATGAACGGTGACTCGTTAGTAAAAAATGTATAAATAATGGTAACAATTAAAAAAAACAATAATACATAACTCTGTCGATTGCTCTGAGACCCGATCTACCTTTTGCAGGAATTTGCAGAAAATATATTAAAAAGAACTGCCCCCCCCCCCCCCCCCCCCCCCATCCTCGGATGGAAGAAGTCTCAAAAATATGTCTGATCACTTCGGCAACTAATTTTCCAGAAGCAAATATTTATGAAACTCTCTTTTGATCTCTCTCTCTCTCTCTCTCTCTCTCTCTCTCTCTCTCTCTCTCTCTCTCTCTCTCTCTCAATTACATCATTCCGTTTCTCTCACCACTTTTTTTCATTACTTTTTACATATGTTATTCGCTCTTCCTCCCATCATCTAAAACATTAATTTTTCTTTTATGGAAATCGCTCCAGACAAAGCTTGAAGCCACTTGATGTAAGAAGCTAAAAAGAACGAAAGATGATTAACGCAAAGACAGGAGATGCCTATTGACCTAAGTCTTGAAAAGACCAAGGCTATAGGTAGGAGGAAAACAGCCATCAGGAAGAGAGTTCTACAAGCCTGCAGTTCTTGGGAAGAAGCTACTAGAATAGAAAGATGTATTATAATGAGGTATCTAAACAGCGAATTGATGAAGACCACTAGGCTAACAAGTCGAACAAGCTGGAACAAAGGAAGCAGGGAATAAATCAGACAATTTTGAAGAACACGTGCCATAATATATTTTTTTATGGAAATCGCTCCAGACAAGGCATGAAGCAACTTGATGTAAGGAGTTAACAAGAACAAATATTGTTATCGCAAAGACAGGAGATGCCTATTGGCCTTAGTCTTGAAATAAAAAAAACAAGGTTATAGATAGGAGGAAAACAGTCAGCAGGAAGAGAGTTCCGCAACTTTTATAAATCTATCAGAGAGAAAGGATTTGATGGTTGAAAGTACATTTCCAGATATTCCATAGCTAGCAAATTTGGTAAGTAAACCTTTATGCCAAACCACGTCAAAAGCCTTTGATATGTCAAGAGCTATTGCTCTAGAACCGATATCTAATAACTATGGATCACATTTAAAGCAAATATTTGAAATATTTGAATGTCCAAATGGGAGGTTGTGATCATCATCATCATCATCATCCTTCTCCTCATCCGGTTTTGGTATTTAAGGTGCTCCGAGTGTCCCGGACTGTGAGGTTGGCAACATCACACTCCTCCTCCTCTCCATGCGGTCCGCATATCATGCCCTCTAAAACCCTTTAAAATGAAGAAGCTGAAATTTGGATAACATTTATTAATCGATGTTTATACCTTGTTGAAATTTAACAACAATCGGGGGTATCTGAATTTTCACGAACGATTTCCTTTGCATGAAACTAAATTAGCCTAGCAGCTGAATTCTAAAATTCATAATAATCGGTTAATTAGTTTAGGAGTGAATCCTGTACATACAAATATATAAAAACATATACACATCATGGCTAATTTTATATAAATAGTGATTAATGTAAAACAAAGAACTGTGCTTTTCTTATCAAACTAATTATTTAGAAAAGACAGATTAGAGTTATCTGCCCTTTGGCCACTTACAAAACTGGACAAAAACCGATGTATTTTATTTTCAAGAAAATAAAAATATTTCGGTTGGGAATTTGTCTAAAACAGCGTAAAAAATAAATAAATTCACAATTACTGATGTGTACATGATTAAAAACAAAAACTTAGCGTTTTTAAAAACCGAGAGGGTTCAGTTAACTATGATACAGTCATCATAAACTAGACACTTATTTTGGTTATATTGAAAATCTTAGCTTTAAAATGGATGTCAAAATTTTGCGATTAGTTTTATCTCCGGTGTCGGGAGAAAATAATACGCCGTTGCCGTGTTTACATTTCTTTTTCTTTTTCTTTATTCAAATAATTTGTTTTCTGAATTTTGCGGAAACAAATGAAATCAAACCCCTAAAAATGAAACTGAAATATATTATAAATTTTCTTCTTTTTTTTTTCCATTTTTATTTTGCAAAAATTAACAAATATAAAAATCAAACTCTTTATTACAACTAAAATTGAAATGCAAAACAAATTAAACATAATAATAATGACGTATCCAATATAAAATGAAGAAAATAAAGAAAATGTGTAGTATATTTCAATTCCCTTTTTAATAAACACTGTTTATTATTTGTTACTGCAAAAATCAGAAAATAAATTATTTAAAAAAAAAAAAAAAAAGCAGACAGGGCAAAATAATACGGCATATTATTTTGCTCTGCCAGTGTGGACAAAACTAATCGCTAAAATTTGATATCTATTTTAAAGCTAAAACCTTCAATATAAACCTGATTTTTTTAGTTCAAAACAATTTTAAACTTTGATTTATTTAAAAGTTTGATGTTTTTTACATTTTTTAACAACATGCACATCGTAAATCGCTGTACTCCGGTCATGCCTTCAAAGTTATTTTACCAAACGCTTACTCTGTCCTCTTCAAATTTGGTGAACTTCAATTTATTATCATAGATGAAAAAGTAGACTCGATAGTAATAATTGAAAAGTCAAAGCTGCTTCTTTGACTTTTCAATTATTACTATCGGGTCTACTTTTTCATAAATTGAAGTTCACCCAAGGTTTTACTTCATTTCACTGTGACAGATCTCACAGAAAAGGCGGTGGAGTTATGGTGTACGCAAGATCCTTGCGTAAGATGCTAAGAGTATTCCCGAATCTATAAACCCACCCCTTAGGGGTCCATTGGGAATATTTCATATATTTCATTGAGAATATTTTCAGTTATTTTTCATTATATTTTATAGTAATTTGAAATTGCTGAATCATATTGTAATTTAATTACGTAATACCTCAAGTTCATAAAAAATTCATGGTTTTTAATGAAATTTATTTGTTAGAGGATAGCTTAGGAAGAACGATAACTCACGTTTAAAAACACACTTTAGGTTTTTAAAACAAGGTTAGAGAATATACATAACATATAAAAGTGTATTCTATGTAAAATTCACAGAGTAAGATGATGAGAGTATTCCCGAATCTATAAACTCACCCCTTAGGGGTTTACGGGACATATTTCATCGGGGGGGGGGATTTTCAGTTATTTTTCATTATATTTTATAGTAATTTTAAATTGCTGAGTCACATTGTAATTTAATTACGTAATACTTTGAGATAACTTTTAATTTTATTGAACGTTTCTTAGCGTCAATTCTATTTACATGAAGGGGGTAAGAAACTATTGAAGGTCCGCCACTAGCCGCCACTGCCAGCCACTCTGTACGTGCACAAATACATGTACATGTACATTTTATAATATCTTATATAAAAACAGTATTTTATTTAACGTTTCTTAGCGCCAGGGACGCGCCTCTAAATTTTTAGTTTTTTGGTATTGTTTTTTAAATAAGCGACAAACGCTAATCAAATTATTGCTACTATTTTACGAAAGAAAATTATAGGAAATTACAACATGGCCGCCAGCGATTAAGTTATTGCATTCAAGTTCGATTTTAAAGTCTTTTTTTTTTTGCAAATATTTTCAAAGACAACAATGGCAGAGAACTGGAAACGATACACATGATAGCACCACTAATGCGACCGATCACCATCATTCAGACCATGGTTGAGAAGCCGCTTTTGTTTTTTGATGTGAATAAGGGGCAAGGTTCAGATAGACTACACCCAGCAATTTGCTGTTGTGTCCAAACTATCTGAACCTCTAGCAACCTTTTTCAACCCATCACGGACTACTGGAGTTGTTTCTACTGATTGGCAGGTGGCTACAATCTGCCCTATCTTAAAAAATGTTACAAAGAAGACCTAATGAATTACAGACCAGTGAGCCTCACTTCTATCGTCTCCAAATCCATGAAAGTTCAATTCAAATGAGCAATCATGGCTCATCTTACGTCTATTACTGCAATTTGTCCATCTCAACATGGTTTCATTTCGAAACGTCTGTGTCTTACAAATTTACTTGTAATGGAAGAATAGGTTACGGGTATAATGCATGATGGAGATACTGCTGACATTGTCTTTCTGGACTTTGCCAAGGCATTTGATTCTGTCAATCACTGCTTACTTCTATATAAATTCAACACCTATGGCCTCCATGAATCGGTTAATAGGAGCGAGATTGATAATCTCAAGTCTAGCCTTCAACGTGCATTGAAATTAACTTATACCTCAATGTCAATAAATGCTGCCATATTGCAGTGGGTTCTCCTTCTGACACGGCTCTTACTTCCGGTAGTGACACAGCTCTGCTCAAGGAGGTGAATGAGACAAAAGACCTTGGCCTTCTGTCAGACTCGTCCTTCAAGCCATCTAAGCATTGCATTCAGACTGCAAACAAAGCAAGGAACACCCTATTTCTCATTCAATACTCCTTCTGCAGACTCACTCCGTAAATATTTCTCCCACTTTATGTCTCCCTCATCAGTCCAGGCCTCTGCTCCATATCTAATACGTGATATCCAGAGAGTTCAAAGACTGGCTACTCAAATGGTGCAAGGAGTCAGGGATCTGTCTTATGAAAGCCGACTCAAGAAACTTAACCTTTTCTCCCTTGAGCACCGACGTTTACACTGTGATCTTATTTTGTCTTACACTCTCCTCAATGGCCATTACGATCTCCCTCATGACTTATTATTTACTCCTGCGACAGAAAGAGGTCTACATGGGCATAACCAGAAACTGTTTCACCACCGATCTCAATTGAACCGGAGAAGGGTCGCTTACTCAATCAGGATCTCTGGAGCTTGGAATAAACTCCCAGAAGATATGTGGTGAATGAATCGAACAAACGCCAAAAGTGAATGGCTTGAATAGTCACCTTCTTTTTTTCTCCGTTTTTTTTTTTCGACATGCTTTCCTCTTCACTTCTAAAAACAAGTGAGTTTTCGCAGGAACATGTAAACTCAATATATTTTCAACCAATGAATATCGTTTTGAACCCAAAATCTAGTAAGCCTATGTCAAATTAATAACTCTTATAAAAACTGACCTGGTCAACAAAATCAGAATTTCCACAGATCAAACCCTATGGAACCCTAAGAACGTATCCCCTCCCCACCCACCGTGCATTTGGCCGGGGGGGGTGGGGTAACAAAGGAAACACTTGAAAACTCACATACAAGCTCCATTCTTTTGCGCACATCTACACACGCACTAACAAAACAAGGTAAACCTACGCATACTTACACAGTGCATATGCATATTACTCACACACGCATATTCACACTAACAAATATATATATAGAAATACACATCCTTAACCCTTGTGTCTTATTCACTGAAAATTTTCCTACTAAAAACACGAGTTGTAAAAACTTTACTAAATAAACATGTCTTCATTAAAACTGACTTTTATATTCATGTAAACTTATATAAATGTTTTGCTAATTAATCATATTTTTTTGGTTAATCATATTTTTCTTGATTTTTCATTCACAAAACTTAGTTCATGTTAAGTTAGCACTTGCTAGCTGGTGACCCTAATATTCTCTCAAACTTTACTTAATATTCATTTAATATGCATGCACGCCTGTATATACCTATCCCCACTTCATTTCCTTCACCATTTACAAGCCACATTTTATGATTTGTATTAATTGTCGATGTGGTTCTTGGTAAAATCTGAAAGACACCAATAATAAGGCATAATAATTAGGTTATATTATTGCGGCATTATTTGGTCATTAAATTATTAATTAAACCAAAATGTTATAAAACTAGAACTAATTTGGTTAAGATAATGTTGTTTCAATGGAAGCCATTTTAAAGCTGAAAAGTTCAAGATAACCGATGTTTATTTGCCGTAAGCTATTTATTCATTTACATTTTTTCAAAGAGACGATAACGAAATGATCTTATAATGCGAATGCAGAATAGACATCTAAAGACTTTCAGTACTTACAGAAATTCCCGAGTCGTAACGTACACAGCTACTCGAACGCTCGACGAACAAAAGAAACCTTTTTTTCTTTGAAAAAATTTATTGTGTATTTTTTTTTTTTTGATTAGCCAGATGAGAGCAATGTTTTAATTTTTTTTCACAGTTTTTGTTTTGTGGGTAAAGAAGACTGCAAATAGGGGATGGAGGTTGTTAAATTAAAATAAAAATTATTATTATTCTTTCGGTCTTTTTTTTGGGGTGGGGGGGGGGGGGGTGGGGGGGAGGTCTGCACCATTTTCCTGCATGTATAAAATGCAGTCGTTTGCATAGTTCCTAGTGTACTACTTTCCCCACACAGTCATGTCTGTTGCCACCTGGTAGATTAGAGTTATGAGTAATGGTAGGGTTCCAGTGCTTTTTGTGTGTGTGTCTGAGAAATGGAAGTGAGAGACCGATAAATTAGAATTAGCCATATTTACAAAATTGTACGGATGTGGTTCCTTGAATTATTATAAAAATGTTAGTAAAACTGTTTTTCCTTAAACATGAATGTTCAATGAAAGAATAATGGAAGAAGGAAACATTATTTAAAGAACACCAAATATTTATATACATACAAAATTACAAGAGATTTTATCTGAGTAATTGTTCATTTAAAATGTTCAGTTCAGTTACAAAAGTAATAAAATTTATGAGTTCATGCCTGTGATTTATGAGTGTGTGTATGCGTGCGACAGTGTAGGCATTTATGTGATACTTTGCAGTTAGAAGTCGTAAGTGTATGAATGTGTGTGTCGTCTTTATCAGGGTGTGTAAGTGTATGAATATGTGTGTGTGCGCGTGAGTTGAGAATTATGACAGTGTAGGCATTTGTGTGTGTGTGTCGGTTTTTGTCAGCATGGAGCGTAAACATGTGTGTGAGTTGAAAATGGATAGTAATCTCCCAAGCCAAAGAGGGCGAGGGAAGTGGAAACGTTGTCCTCTTGTAAACTATGCGCTGACCCTTTTTTCAACTGTAGTCTCGGCGGAAACCTTGTCTTAAATGAAGTTTAAATCGGCTCCAGAAAGCACTTTTTTAGTTTGGGGGCGAAAAAAGGATTTTAATTGCTGAGGTGTAGCATATCATGTGACAGCCATTTTTGTTTTTTGGGTAAATATGGCGCTGGGAACCGGTTTTGAAAGAAAGATCTAATTTGACACAAAAAAATAGCACGGTAAAGATGGCACAGGTTAAAATGGCACAAGTGGATAAATAGGAATAAATGGCACAAGTGATAAATATAGCTGAAAATCTCATGATAAGTTTATCAAAATCTTGGATACAATATATAAAGGGAAAACATTAAGAAGTCTGCCTAATAAAAGAAATATGTATCCACATTTAAAAATAACTACCCCCCCCCCCCCCCCAAATGAGATTCAACTTTTTTAGGCCATTACGTATGAACACCCTGAAAAACCTGGAGGAAGTAAACCCAATTATTTTAGAATTTAGATGAGGTGTCAGTTTCGCATATAAATTTAACTTAAAATGATCATCCATTTTCGAGCCAGTGTCTAACCAAATAGCGTTTTAAGGGTATATAACCATAATATTTTTTATTAAAGGAAATAAATATTGGGTGTTTGGTGATGAGGAATAAAAAAAAATAACCCTCCCTTAATGTTACCACTAACCCTAAATCTGGGTGGCAACACCCCCCCTAAAAAAAAACAACAAAAAAAAACAAAAACAAAACAACAACCCTCCCTTAACCCTATCACTAAACTTAAGTCCGGGTGGCAACAAAATTCCCCTCCCCCCAAAAATCAAAAGATGGTTACATCTAAGATTTAAAATAGCAACAAAAAGGAAACTTTAATGTTTTGGGTTCAATATTGGGTGCGGGGGGCTTATCCCCTATTTAAAATTATAGGGGAGGGAACCTAGTCCCACCTTTTAACTTAGAAAAATCGATGTTATTTGCCTGAAAACAACAGAGTAAATACTTATTTTAAAATAGGAGGCGGACTTACTCCCTATTTACAACTATATTTGCTTGAAAACAGGATAAATTCAAAAATACTTATTCTAAAATATTGGTGACGGGCTAAGCCCTTATTTAAGACTACACAGGAGGGAGCCTAGATCCCCAAAACTTAGAGAAATCGATTTTATTAGCTTGAAAACAAAAGACTAAATACTTATATTGTTTGGACTATTCGGACGACTGTTCTCATCTTGGATGTTATCTTACAACGTTTCGGCCGATGTAACCTGCAACCCATTTTGTCGAACTCGGGAATCTTTATGTCAACCTTTTTTCCTATTTATTCACTTGCCTACCCATCAACACCTGTTCTGATACTACAGAAACACATAAGTAGCTAAGAGAGAGATGGGTAATTTGTTCAGTTAATTATAAATTACAACTAATTAGAATGATTAAATCAGAATTTCTTTCAAACATAAATCAATCGCAGAACTAAAGTATATTTCAGCATGTATTTTGTGTGATTAAAGTATATAAGAAAAAGAAGCCCCAGGGAAACAAACGTTGGTTAACTCAGGTTTATAATGGCTAGGGCTAGTAGTCGTAGCCTCACTATAAGTATAAGCACGGTAGACGGTAGTCATACGAGGAAAAACTCAACGCTTCTTTTAACATTAACCAAATCTTTATTGGGTATCCTATACCGTTGGGGTATAGCTTAGAAAAAGGTAGGACTGGTGTCCGGTGGAAGGAAACAAAGTTCTTTTACTGCCCGGGGAGCGGTGCTCGGAAATCCAGTGGATGAGGGGGAAGGAGAGAGGTAAAGAAGAGTTCCTTCTAGGTTGACGGCCAGGGTCTCTCTAACGATCCGTTCCACCGTTCAACTTGGGTGTAAATAGTCCGCAAGGGACTAGCTAGAATCAATACGCCCTGTGAGCCGATTGGTTAATTTAAGACCAACTTGCCTACAGTGGACGCATAAGAAATAGGTCCTATTTCAGACTGCTACAGGTTTAGTATAATCATAGATTAAAATCTCTGAAAATATATTTGAATGTGAAACAATCGATTTTGCTTTTCTCGTCACCGATTCGATAAATTTAATGGAAAAATAAAGTTATTTAACGTTTTGATTTTTTTTATAGACATACTTGACTTGACTTCTGTGCATACTCCACAGAGCTTCGCCACATACTTGAAAACACAATTCATCCACTTATCACGATCTTGGTCAGCCTGTTTCTTTGGTGGTCATACTCTTGATCTTCTTCAAAGTAAATGTTTTTGATATGATTTCTTTACATAGCTGGAGTCTGGTGGCCGGGAAACATGTCTAAACCACATTAATCTCTTTTTTCTGAATAACGCATAGAATTAATAGAATGCATCATCATCATCATCATCATCATCATCATCATCATCATCATCATCATCATCATCAGTTTAACATCCGTTTGACGGCTTTAAGAAATTGACTTCCAAAGTAACCTATCTCTAGCCAGGTCTTTATTCATCCCTCTTTCCTTCAGGTCCATTTTTATCACTTTCATCCAATGTTTTCCTTGGCCTTCTTCTGTGAACTGAACCTGCTACCTCAACTGTTCTACATCTATGGCCGGGGTGGAAGTCTTTAATGGCGGGAGATTCAAAAGAGAACAATGGATTTTGGATTTTAACCACAGTCGCGAAGGATGGCGGACAAATAGTTTTGCGATAATGAATCCCCCAACCATAGGTAGTGTGATAGATGCCATTTATAACTGCATGTTATCACACCGTTAGGTTTCCACCATCGGACCACGTGGAGATTAAATAAAACAGTTTAAGACAACAAAGAGAAAGGAAGAAAATATTATTTAAACTTACCTTAAAGAAAGCGAAGGAATGATGAAGCTATACACATATACGAATAGGCCTTTTATAATGGTTAATAAAAAGGAAAGGAATAACATTTTTTATTAACAAAACAATTTATTTATTTAATATTTAAAAGAGAGTGTAAATTCATAATTGGGGCGTATAATGCGATGCGTGTTGAAATGTCTTTTTGTGTGTAGAATGCAATGGGTGTTGAAGACATAAGAGTTCGTTGGGATTGAAAGATTACCAGATTGTAGAATGTTCATCAAATTGAAAGATAGATAGATTTCTTGAATCAAAAAGGGTTACCTTTCTCTTCCTCCCCCACACAGCTCGTTCGAGCTGGTTGGGGGGGGGGGGTCGCCGAGAGTTCTTTGTGCGTTCTTCTCAGAACGCTGAGGGAAAAAGAGGATGAGGAAGGGAACACGTGTTCTTTTATCGACTTCAAATCTCGCGTGGTCAAGCTGGCCGAAATCCTTCGGCCAACGTGATTCTGCGAGATTTCACGAGTTTCTCCCTTCAGAGGCGAAGAAGGGTTAACAAAGAAAGAAAGAAAGAGAGAAAGAGAGAGTACCTCATTGTGGTGTTCACCACACATCTACTAACCCAAGAACTCTCATTTATTCTTTCAACATGGTCATACACTCGAAGTTGCCTGTTCTGCACACATCTCCCTATACTGTCCAGATTGAATCTTCCCCTGAGGTCATCAAAACTAAACCTGTCTTTAAGACTCGCATTACACATCAATCATATCATTATCATATCATTTCTCTTCATGCAACGCATGTCCTCAATCCTTACTGGCCAGGTTACACTTCCATACGTCATCACACTGCGTACACATGCCTGATAGACTCTTCCCTTGGTTGACAGTGGTAACGCTCTGCTGGTTAGTAATGGCAAAAGTTCCCTAGACTTACTCTATCCGCACCTAATTCTAGCAATCACACTAGCACCTGCACCACCCTGTGCTCCAATCTCCATAATTTAAAAATGATTTGATTGAAAGAAAATTCTTAATTTAAAAAATACAAAAACGTTTACATGTGGCAATTTTCGTTACTGCTGTAACAATTTTCGTTTTACATGTAACAATTTTCGTTACTGCTGTAACACTTTTCGTTTACATGTAACAATTTTCGTTACTGCTGTAACAATTTTCGTTTACATGTAACAATTTTCGTTACTGCTGTAACAATTTTCGTTTACATGTAACAATTTTCGTTACTGCTGTAACAATTTTCGTTTACATGTAACAATTTTCGTTACTGCTGTAAGAAAAAACATTTTTTAAAATAAAGGACAAAGAAGACATCTACTAATTCAATAAACTTTATTTATTATTTATTTTTTAATTCAGTGAGAAAATACAGTTCATAAAGTTATGGCAAATTTGAGCTTTAATGGCCTCTAAAAGTGTGACTCTCCCTTTAAATTTTTTTTTTTTTAACATAGTTCACCCCAAACAAGGCAGGCCGCCACTGTAGACGTAAGGGGCTACTGAGAAAAAAGAAAAGGGGAGAAGGTAGGGGGGGGTCAACCTAAATTGGGCTCTGCGCAGCGAGATGTCTGTTTACATTAGTTTTAAATTTCTGCATGTCTGTACTGTCGGGGAAACAGGGGGCAGGGAGGGAGTTCCAGAGGCCAGCAGCACGAGGAAAGAAGCTATTTGTTTAAAGCTAAATGTTTAATGGTCTCAAACAAAATGTCTGACCGACAACATAGAAAAAAGGGAGAGATTTTTAATTTAGTTTTCGTATTGCCATCAAAAAAGCATACGTTTTTTATGACTCAAAATTGGAATTTTTATACTGAAATTGGATCAGGAACATAAAGAAATATTAGAGAGTGGTTAAATCAACATATAGTGAGAAGATAGATAGCTAAAAGAGAGATTTCTGACTTGTTCAGTTAATTATAAATTACGACTAATTAAAACAATTAAAAGATAATTTTTTTCAAACATAACTTAATCACAGAACTAAGGCATATTTCAGCATGTATTTTGTGTGATTAAAGTATATAGGAAAAATCCTTAGGGAAACAAACGTTAACTAACTCATGTTTAATATAATTAAAATATAGATTAAAATCTCTGAAAATATATTAAAATTTGAAACAAAATGGCCGACCGACATCATAAAACATAAGATTTAAAAAAATTTCTCGTATTGCCACTCGGACTTAGGTTTGGTGGTAGGATTAAAAAGGGTATATGTTTTTTTTTCTTGCTTAAGATTGCCATTTTATACTAAAGTTTGATCAGGAAGATTAACAGATTGTTCAGGAACCTGGTGGTCTAGAACCTGATTTTTAAATTGATTCAAACATGAATAAAATTTAATTTCAACTTAAAAGTCATAAAAAACTAACTCTATGTCCAGGTGGAAATTTGAAAACTAAATAAAAATTAAATAAATTTTTAAAAGTAGAAAAAAAATATGCACGACATGAGTGTAATAAGACCGTTAAAAGTCAATATATAGTCTACGAGAACGTTAATTTAGCCTAAAATTATTCCTTTGGTGCAAGTTAACATTATTATTTGACCTTCTAGTGCCATGAAAATTTGCCACCAAGGCAACCTTATATGCAAAATTAATGAAAATCAAAGAACAGTGACTTTTCTTGTCAAACAATTTAGGAAAGACAGATTAGAGTTATCTCCCCTTTGGCCACTTACAAGATTGAACATAGTAAAGGTTACTTTCGACGTTTTAAATTATTTTCATAAAAATCAAATTATTTCAGTTAAGAATTAGATTAAAATAACTCTAAAAAAATTAACATATTTCTCATGAGTATTTTGTTAAAAGAAAAAAAAAAACGTAAATAAAATCAGCATTTTTAAAAACCGAGAGGTTTCAATCTAGGCCATACGTGGTTCAGTCCGCTATTATATAGTTCCTATTTACTTGCCTCCCCACGGGGGCAGCGTTAAACACAAGGTCGGTTTTTAATGTGGGGTAAAATCCAGTTCCCCAAAAAGGAGCACTCTGGATTAGGACAAAAAGCAAAATTGCCTCAGTCTAGAAGGATTTCTCCCTCACTGATCAAGGACAGAAAATATGAAATGAAGTATCAGAACAGATACTACACTTTGCTCCTAGCCAAAAGGTCAATACAGTCACCATAAAATTGACACTTATTTTACAGCTCATAAAATTAAAACAGTTTTGTCCGTGCATTCTTTTGCACGCTTGACCGTTCCAGTGCAACTGTTAATTTTGTGTGTATAGGATTGACGCATATCCCAGTCCTATTAATTGACCAACAGCCACGCCCCAAAAACAATTTAGAAAAAAAGAAATTGCACTTTCGGACAAACGCTATCAGTTCCCAGAAAGCAAAAATAGCGGTCATGTGACTCTGCTATCACTTACGTCCAAACACCAAAATCACATTGCGCGCCTGAAATCACTTTTTGCGCCAAAAGTAAAAATCATCTTTTTGGAGTTGCTGGCTAAGTATTAAAGGATTCAAATATTCAACATTCAAACAGTTGGGCTAAAAAACAGGATTAGCTGATAACATTATTATGGGCTTGGGAGAGTAAATGTTACCAACTCACTCACACACTATCACGCATACGCACACTGACTAATGCAGCACACACACAATCCTACTAAGGTGACTCACACACTCTGTTGTATGCATACGTACACTGACAAAAGACGGCACACACAATGCCTAATTCTCTCACACTGTTACATGCATATACACACTGACAGGAAAAAAATGTATACACACATTCACTTCTAACACTCGTAACTTTTCTCACGCTGAACTTTCCACAATATCAGGACTCAACTTTTAAAACAAACAATAACTTTCAGCTAATTGTTAATTTGTACAGATAAAAATACATTGTGTTTGTTAATCGTGTTTTATCTATTTCATACAACATATCTTAATGCACGCTTGAACTTGAGTTGAGCATGATTCTGAAGAAGGGAAGTGTTCCCGAAATATTAAAAATATTATATCATACAGAGTTTCCACCAGACTATCTTGATAAAGGTATTACATAACATTGTAACATTTTTCCACAAATATACATATATCTGTCTATCTACAGATAGACAGATATATGTGTATTTGTGGAAAAAAATAAAAATAAATAATAATAATAAATAAATATATATATGTATGTTTATGTATACATTGTATTAAGGGTGAAACTATTTAAATTGTTCCACCATTATATGTCTTATTTGCTCCAATTTGTGTCTATCCGTCACACCTCTGCATTGTATTGCCTTCTAAGTATCACATTTCTATATACTAATAAACAATGCTTCAAGCAAATTACATAAACCTCTTATATTTTAATCTGTTTTCTATCCATTTTCCAACATTTATAACATCTTAATTGTCAGCATGGCACTTAGCACATTTTATAAGATGCAACAATTGTCTACATCCTATCCAAGCTAAGTTCATGCTGCTACATTGGGCCGGGGGGGGGAGGTGCTTCTGCAGTATAGCTACCGGGGCGCTTCTACAGTATAGGATCCAGCACCGAGGGTTCTTCTATAGAATAGAACCCAGCACCGGGGGGGGGGGGGGCTTCTTCAATATAGGACCCAGAGGCTTCGGCATTGTCCGGGAGAAAAGTGCTAAATGTCCTAGATAGAGCTACTGTAGTGTTTCTCTTCAGACTATTGTGCAGATGAAAACGAGGGGGGGGGGATCGGTAAGAGTGATTTTAGTAGTGCTGTGGGGCCGTCTTGATTTTCTAAATACTCGGCGTTGTCCGGGAGAAAAGTGCTCAATATCCTATTTTGCTTGCGAAGAGGAGGAGGGAGAGCCCCACGCAACGCCGGGTACCCCTGCTAGTCATAAAGAAAGAAAAAAAAAACACTGAAAAAGTTATACGAAAATGGAGAATCAAATTATGGTTTGCTAAGGCACGAAGTATAAATGCTTGCTTCCAATCTAGTGAACCTCTTCAGCCAATCTTAGTAGTCTTATAATATAGGCTTGCTTGAAAAAGAGAATTTCTAAAATGATTCTATTAACGATTCTTATTAGCTCTACGATATACATATATATATATATATATATATATATATATATATTTATTTAAGTAATTTTGTTGGAAAAAGATTTTAAAGATACTTGAGTTTGGAGCCTGCTACATTTGTGACAGGAAAACGAATATTGAAATAATGGGAGAGTTATATAGACTATATTAAATTATAGTAGGGGGGGTCACACAACATACAGTGAGGGAGGGTGAGAGTAATAGACAGAAACTTAAGTCAGAGATGCAAACTATGACTAATTCTCTCTCTCCTCAAATCTTTCTTGGCGTTTATACATCAGATCCATTGCTCTTTCTGCTTCTCGTAAAGTCGGTTCTATCTATCACTCCATACACTTTCTTACACCTGAGGCTATTCTCAAATCTATTATCAGACCATGTATGGAGTTTTGTTGTCCTATTTGGGCTGGTGAACCTCTGTCCCATTTGAGGGTTCTTGATAAGGTGCAGAAACGTATCTGTAATTTGATTGGTCCCCACCCTTTCTTCTTCTCTACACCTTCTCTCTCACAGACATGATGTTGCTAGTCTCAGTCTTTTCTATAAATACTATTATGGCATGTGTTCTTCAGAATTATGTGATATATTCCCTGCTTCTCGTCTAGTTGTCTCCATCAATTCGCTGTTTTGATATCTCATTGCAATACAGCTTCCTATTCCAGTAGATTCTTTCCAAGAACTGCAGACTTGTGGAACTCTCTTCCTGATAACTGTTTTCCTCCTACCTATAGTCTTGGTCTTTTCAAGACTAAGGCCAATAGGCATCTTCTGTCTTTGCGATAATCATATTTGTTCTTGTTAGATACTTACATCAAGTGGATGCATGCCTTGTCTTGAGCGATTTCCATTAAAAAAAATTAGAACAATCAAAATGGATGTTTTTTTCAATCATAACTCTATCCGAATACAAAGGAATATTTGAACATGTATTTTGTGTGATTAAAATATATAACAAAAAAAATCCTTAGAGAAACAAACGTTGATTAACTCAGCTTTAGTATAATAATAGATATAAATAATTTTTCATGTAATTTGTGCTAAAAAGTATGAATTCTGGTCATGACTCCTGGGGTGACTGTTTCTGATTGGTTGAAGTGCGCTATCAGCAACCAATCGAGATTGAGTATTTGGATAGAATAGACCAATCCGTACAAAGTATTTCCATTAATAAACATCGAATATTTTGCTGAGATCCTTTCTCTGCTGCTTGTTGTTGCTACTACTGCATGAAGAGGGGTTCCATACATTTAAACATGTTTTATATTCGCAGTTGTTCGAGCTGGACTAAGTAATTTTTAAAATAAATTGTAACGAAAAACATTATTTTATTGCCAATAACATGGTACAACAATAAAAAATGAAAATTGGCTAGTGAGAAGCAAAGTTTGATTTGGGTCTGACTTTTAATATCTGACAATATAACTATATATAGAAATATATCGTTCACTTATCAGTTTGAAATATTAAAATAATAGAAAACTAGAAACCTTTACAAGAAAAGATTAAAAAAAAAAGAAAATTTTTGTTACTTTAATTTGAACTTTTTCAGAGATGATCAGAATTGGGTCATGTTCTTTTCTTTCTTCTGATTTGTTGATGTTAATTCAAGTCATGTGTTTGTGAACGCGATGCATGTGGCATGCTGGGACATGAAGAAATATGTCGTTCACTTAGAAGCATTGATAAGTTTGGAAGCATTGAAATAATTGAAGTCTTTACAATGTAAGATAAAAAAAAAAATTTCTTACTTTAATCTTGTCTCTGAAGAATGGTATAATTTTAATCTGAAAAGGTTTCTAATTTTCAATGATTTTAATATAACTTTTATGTTAAATTAGGGCCTTCTGTGACTTCAAATTTGGCATCTTCCCAAATAAATGCTAATAGTGCATGGTTTATAATGTATGCTGTTAATTCAAATACACAATTTTGCTTATGAAACAACTGAAATCAATAATGTAGTCACGTAATATCAACAGATCACATAATCATTGAAATAAAAAATGCAAACAGAAAAATTAAACAAACAGCATACTTAATAAAAATCGAAACAACAAGGAAAGGAAGCTGCATACACTACTACTACTACTTCTGCTGCTACTACTACTACTACTACTATAATAATAATAATAATAATAATAATAATAATTAACAATGTTGATTATGATGTTAGTAAGCTGTTTTCTGGTGGGTGCCAATATGGAGGTCGCTTCATAAAGTGAATGTAAAATTAATATTACTACTAATAATTAATACTGTTGATTATAAATAAAAATAAATCCCAGAAAACGTCGGGTAGGTACTGCTAGTATATATATATTTAAATGAATAAATGTGAAAGGTTTTTTTTTTCATTTATCACTCTTATATTACCATCAAAACGACTCAATCTTATTTAAATCAATATTACAACAGTCTTTTGAAATACTGTATATGTAGTAACGAGTAAAGATTCAAACGCAGCTATCTGTTTTCTTAATTTTTATAATTATTTTTGTAAACAGATTTATCATAGATTAATATTTGGTGTTATTCATTTGTAATTGTATTATTCTATTTTCCCTATATATATATATATATATAAATAGTCGTGTCAATATTAACGGTAATTTATTAAATTGCCAAAACATTTCCTAAAATATTATGTTCATTTATTGTAAAGGGAGGTAATTTAAATGAAAACTATTAGTTTTTATAATTACAGTAGATTTATATTAACTATATGTAACACAAGTTATACATATAAAAAAGAATACGTAGAACTAGATCAGTAGCCACCAGATGGTAAGTAGTTTTTTGTTCATATATATAAAATTGAATGAAAATTTAAAGATAAATATTGTATCTATCGTAATAATGGAAAGAGCAATAAATCTAGAAAATGAATGATGAAAATAAAACTTGGAAAAATTTAAAAAAATTATTAATTCATCAAAAGTTTAAAACAAGGAATTATTTCATGATCCTTAATCCATGGATTTTTAAAGAGAAATTCTTTTCGTCAGAGGATAAAAAAGCAGTAATGTATGCATTACTGGTAAATATAACTTTGAAAATTTACATATATAGAACAAAAACTATTTTGTGTGGCGAAAAGTATCCTAATTAAGGTAAACAACCGCAATACAAATAATGTTACAATAGAATGTGGAAATACTCAAATGTTCAAAGGTAATCCATAAAGTCCGGGTATTCCAAGCAGTAGCAATCAGAGAAATCCGTGTAGTCCGAATGCGTAGATATCGGCGGAAAATGAAAAAAAAATTTCTCTGAAAATCTGATGAAAAGAATTTCTCTTTGAAAATCCATGGGTTAAGGATCATTAAATTATTTCTTGTTTTGAACTTTTGATGGATTAATAAAATTTTTAATTTTTCAAACTTTAATTTTCATCATTCATTTTATATATATATATATATATATATTTATATATATATATATATATATTTATATATATATATATATATATATATATATATATATATATACATATATATATATATATATAATATGAAACTAAAAGTATACTTTTAGTAGATAGAAACTATAGTGGAATGGTTTAAGCTCAATATACGAGATAGAGCAATTATAAAGATAGATGAAAGAAGACTTATCGATGTATGTAATTCCTCTGATGATAGGATTTTAATCTTTGGAAAGCCTTGACTTAAGGAAAGAATAATAAACATGCTTTTACCGAGTACACCTTGCATTGAACAATCGAAGTTGAAATAAATTTGTCATTAGCACATGTTTATCCCTCTTCTTTCATCTAACCAAAATACATAACATTTCTGTGAGATAAATTTTTTACGGTCCGTTTCATTTGTCTTGTACCAAACAACATTTTTATGTCAATATCGTCTCTGCAACACTATGGAGTATTAATGGGTTCCCCCACGTGTGAGTTTTTGCTCTCTTTTTATTTGTTTTTTGTTTGTTTTCACCCAAAAATGAACTATTGTATAGTGTGGGTTTTTTCAAGACACTTTAATCTAATAATTTTTTACTCTTTGTGATTTTTTTCTGATGATTTTGTAGTGTTGCAGAGACAATATTGATATAAAAATGTTGTTTGACACAAGACAAATGAAACGGACCGTAAAAAATATATCCTACAGAAATATTATGTTTTTTGGAAATGTGAAAAAATAAAAATCATAAAATAAAACCATGGTTATTGGAATATAATATGAACTGACTTATATTTGCTCTGTTATCAATAATTGACAATCATTGAGCTGAATCTTTTAAGGAGACTACAAAGTAAAAGGAACTGATAGTATATGCGAATACATATATTGTCATTAATAATTATATATATATACATATATATATATATATATATATATATATATATATATATATATATATATATATATATATATATATAGTCTAAAGAAGCTTTGAGTCATTAAAAAAAATATGAACATGTAAAATGCAGTTTAAATCCCGAGACAAACTAACTAAATCCAAGATATTGCAGACTTAACATTCGTTGGAAAATTAATAAATGAAAATATATAAGTAAAAAAAAACAAAAAAAACAAAACAGGGGGGGGGGGTATATTATCTAAGGTTGAAACAAAAACAGGAGACCTTAAGCGTCTAATATTAACACGGGGATCATCAGCTGTATACCATGTAACTGTTTCGGAGATTTAAAAACAGGACAGTTATAATATTCATGGCTCTCCAATGGTACTGATTACACGACCATTTCCCCAATAATCAAGTATCGAAATAATTCAGCTTAAAATATCACTAATATATACATAAATAAATAATAATAATGATAAAATAATAATAATAATAATGATAATAATAATAATAATATATTACCCTTAAGACTACCGTATGATATAGTAATTTGCATATCAAATAACATTAATTAAAACAATAATAAAAACATATATAAAAATAAAAATAATAATACTATCTAAACACTACATCCAAGAACCATTCTGCAATATGGTAGCTAGCAATAAAATTATATAGGAATTAAAGTTGCATTAAGAAATAAATAAAAATAAAGCTTAATTCGATTTATATTGCTATTTTGAAATTAACTAATTGCGGCTGAGTTTTTTTATTTATTTATTTATTTTTTATTTGTAGATAGAAAACGTGTCTCGTTCCAAAATGCGTCCATTATCGGAGTTCTCGTTTGTGATTTCCATCGTCATATTTGATCGCCATCCAACTGAGAGGCGTCACAGCAGGCGGTTGATAGTTTATGTCTTTGTCGACATTATTAAGACTCTGGGCATCGCCTGGTTGTGCTTTTGCAATTTTGACGGCCGACCCTAGAAAAGAAACAAAAAATCATTATCCTAATTACGCTTATATATAAACAGCCTTAGTAAACACAGATTGACGTGACGTCATACAACTAGGGCGAAATAAATCTTTTCGTCCTGATTAGCTAGTAAAATGGGAGGTGACGGTGGTTAAGTGGATATCGACACGGACTGAAGTTCGAATCCAGTCGGTTCCACAGTACCACTGTCACTTAGGGATGTTGGTAACCTTCTCGTGGCCCTTCCCGTAAGTACCCGATGTCTTTCGAGAAAGATTTCTAACTAGAAAAAACATCGGGGAAACTAATGCCAACCCCAGAATCATCTGATTCACACGAAAGAAGAAGCTAGTAAAATAAAGAAGAGAGTTCAACAAGAAAACAAAAATAAGTTTAAATTGAAACATTTTTTAGCGTTTTATATAATATTTTATATAATATTTTATTAATATTTTATATAATATTTTATTAATATTTTATTTTATATGATATTTTATATAATATTTTATATAATATTTTATATAATATTTTATTAATATTTTATATAATATTTTATTAATATTTTATTTTATATAATATTTTATATAATATTTTATATAATATTTTATTAATATTTTATATAATATTTTATATAATATTTTATGTAATATTTTATTAATATTTTATTTTATATAATATTTTATATAATATTTTATATAATATTTTATTAATATTTTATTTTATATAATATTTTATATAATATTTTATATAATATTTTATTAATATTTTATTTTATATAATATTTTATATAATATTTTATATGATACTTTATATATTTTATTTTATATAATATTTTATATAATTTTTTATTTTATATAATATTTTATATAATATTCTATATAATATTCTATATAATATTTTATTTTATATAATATTTTATTTAACATTTTATATAATATTTTATATAATATTTTATTTTATATAATATTTTATATAATTTTTTATTTTATATAATATTTTATATAATATTTTATATAATATTCTATATAATATACTATATAATATTTTATTTTATATAATATTTTATATAACATTTTATATATTTTTGATAATATTTTATTTTATATAATATTTTATATATTTTATTAATAAAAACTTCAAGTTTCCAATTTTCATTGTTACTTCACAAATAACATTTACTCAACCAACTTTAAAACACATTTTAAGTTTATGTTTTCTTTACATAAGCTAGCAGGTATATATATATATATATATATACATAGGGTGTAACACCATTAAGTGGTGAAAGCAGAGAGGGAGAACCCCTTCCTGTAGCAATTGTCTGACGTGGCAAACAGGGAGAGAGAGAGAGAGAGAGAGAGAGAGAGAGAGAGAGAGAGAGAGAGAGAGAGAGAGAGAGAGATAGCATGAATATTTATTAGCTTCGCTCGCTCTCTCTTTGTTATAATGTAGCAAGTCGGAAGTTTTAATCATTTGAAAATTTTGCGTCACTTTACTGTCTCTTTAAAATAAACCACTTTCACGCGCTCTATAAAGCCGTTTTTTTCGTAATCTCTTTTTCGACCTATTCTATCTGTTTTGTCTGTCTTTCGTTCATTATTATTATTATTATTATTATTATTATTATTATTATTATTATTATTATTATTATTATTATTATTATTTGTACTCACTAAGAGTTCTCACACAAGTTATCGTCAGTGATTGCTCACCGACAACAACAACCAGTGGCGTTCCCTAGAGTCTGAGGGGCAGCAAGCCTCCTCAGAGTTCAAGTACTCTCCACCTCTTTGCGATCACCACTGCAAATGACCTTGCGGTATTGCAACAGCCGCCTACCATTGATTTTTCGCTGGCAACGACCATTGGTCTTCCCTGGAATTTGGATGGCAATAAGCCTCCCCAACGTCCCAGCACTCTCCACACTCTTCCAGTGGAGGTCTTGTTAGTACTGTCCTACCTCGGTCTTCTCATCCTCCTTGACCCTCTACGACTATTTTGTATTGGGTTGAATTGTCAAACGTTGCTTTTACAATATTAATTTATTAACTCAATTCAACAACCGATCACCGACTGGTTAGTTATTATACGCTTCTAGAACCATCGTCTTGCTCTAATGTATTATTTTTCCAAACTCAAAAAAAGAGCTCGTATTTGTCTTATTTGCCGCCATAATTCAAATTCCATTATTAATGTCGTATTCCTTACCCTGTTGAATATCCGGGCCAGGTGAACCGAAAATGTCACCAGGCAGGAATGAACGTAATTGACACAGACACGCACTTGGCCGAAAGGAAAACCATGGTCGATTGTCAGAAATACAATAATTGTTGATTGATTCAAAATCACCTGCAAATGTTTTGCTATCCAAAAATGTTAGCTGCAGATAGAAATACTCCGTCACTAGATATACACCATAGGGGCGTGTCTACATGGACAGTGAAGACAAACTCCCAGAACGGGCGTTTACAGGTGGATGTGTGGGTGTCACAAATTATTATATAAACAAAACAGAAATTGAGATCGATAGTCGACTGGCGATCGGGCCCTAGAAAACTACTCCGTCAATTCCTGTACATCCGCCACCCTTCACACTCACCCCACCCTTTCACCGCCACCGACAATAAAGATGCGTTATTATGTTTTTTATATATCAATGTTTGTTGTAATTCTCTTAAGCACAGCAGAAATGCAAGAGTAAAATTTAACCCAGTTAGTGTAACGGTTATGTATTATCGCCATCAGGACTGCACACACCGTCCAACATACACCTTCTATTCATAAGCCATATATACTAAGTGTGCAGTCCAACGGAAAACCTGGTTCAAATCCCGTTGAATCTGTTAGTACGTTTATGCACTAGTACGATTTGAAAATGTTGTAGCGATCTATCCTATTCTGTCACTGTATGGACTCTTCGTGACTCTATTCATAGAGTCGTTATGAAGTGATAAGAGAAGCGAAGTGAGGAAGCATCTTCTGCCTACCCATTACTTCAGTACTTTTCTGTTAAAATAATTTCTTTTGTTCGTGTTCAAGGCCACAACAGAACATGCACTGAAACTCCGTTCATATGACAAAAGATGGACCTTGATTGGACCCGAAATCACGCTTTCACTTGCGGTACCAACGAGAAAAATACACTAACAGAAAAAAATATTTTGTGACCAATCAGAAAAACATTCGTTATTTATCAGCAGCCTATTTGAAACCTGGTAACATGTATATATGCAGCACCAATTCGATTCAACAGACGAACCCGACTGAGCTGGCATAAGAGGGAAACTGTAATAGCAAGGAACTTAACCGACTGTCTCAACCAATTCAACGAAGACGTTTCTCACCGAGATCGATAAGCCATC
This sequence comes from Sepiola atlantica, assembly GCA_963556195.1. Lineage (NCBI taxonomy): Eukaryota > Metazoa > Mollusca > Cephalopoda > Sepiida > Sepiolidae > Sepiola > Sepiola atlantica. The sequence continues at coordinate 39,936,098 of OY744531.1, forward strand.
AGCAGCAGCCAGCATACAGATGCTCGTACGCGGACTGAGGACATGGGTGTGCCAGGTTCGAATCCAGTTTGTTCCATAGAAACACTTTCATCAAAACCCACACTCCTGGAAAGGAGGTAAATAAAATACAGATGCTCTTCAACCGAATGTTATCAGCAGAAAGCTTCCCTTAAAGTTCAACTCTTCCTCATCGTGGTAAGAGCGATGGCCACGTGGTATTGTCAGAGTTATTCTGCCAAGAACTCCGGTTCCTGGCAGAGCCACCCATGGCGGACAGGTTTGGAACACATCGCTGTTAAAGCCTTAAGCCGTCTATATGACAAATCCACGATGAGTTAGTATCCTCTGGTCGTCTCTGCCCCCACCCCACCCCGCATATGCCAAGCAAAGACGTTTCAGGCGCGGAATCGCAAATCAATTGAGTGAAAGTTGCAGCATTGCTTCTGCGTGTTTTTCTTTTTGTGTGTTTAGGCCAAACCTTCCCCGACTTCGCATGCTCTCGGTGTCAGGAGTAAAACCCCGCAATCCCTCAGGTTACCGAATAGTTGCGAACAATGAGACTATACAATCCTGAGGCACGATCTTTGAGGGCTCTATGCGGAAGTTCAACTTTTTGTTTTTACAAACGAGTCACCGCCTATCAAGGTCGACAGGCCTCTTAAAGATAAGGGTTATTAAATCTGACAGGTAGACGGTAAAACACCGAGTAGATTAGTAACGATGGATGTAACTGGTCAGAAATTGATTATTTAAGATGACGGCTCAACAAGAATTTGTTTACGTTCGACTTGAAAATTGCAATGTTATAGTCAGCCGGGAAACAGTCCTGTGGTATTGTGTTCCACAGACGGGCAGCCTAGGAAAGAAACTATGCTCATGGAAGTTCCGCTTAGTTTTAGGTACAGAATTTACTGAAAGTGGTTGTAGCTAGACGAGTTCTTGTGAATATTTTACAGGCTTGCTTAAGAAACAAACAAATGAGCAGCACCCAACCCAGGGATATTTTTCAACAATGGCAGAGACTGACCAACTACTGTATGCGATGACAAACTAGATGATTGTTATTTCGCAACGACTAAATATGTAATTCTTCTGCAAAACCACATACCTGTTCTTTGCAAAATTGATAAATGAGAAAGCCTTTGCAGATAACTACGGTACGTACCGTGTATATGTTGCATTACCTGTTCTTTCAGGGTACCCGTTAAGGTCCAACATTACCTGTTCTTTCAGGGTACCCGTTAAGGTCCAACAAGAATGACAAAGAACAGAACGTATATGAAAAACTTTGGTTTTCTTTATTTGCCATTACCGGATGGTTTACGCCGGCTACGCACACATATTAAACAATCTTTTGACATATTTTTGTCTCATGAAAGTCTTTTTCTTGCTGAGGTCACATACTTGGTTTACGCTAGAAACTCGTTCGTATATACATTCGATTGGAAAGCAATTTGCTCTGCATTGTCTATCCGAGCGTGAACTGAAGCAATTGTTCTACAAGTGCTTTGGTGAAGTACAAGTTAGGGGATTCCTTTATTCCGCATTTTTAGTCAGCGGACACAAAACTCGCATTCTTCCGGTACATCGATAGTCCGATCACCAAGCGTTTCGGCTCTTCGCGTTTTTGAAACCGTCGTTGTTCAAGTTCCTTTTGCACTGCCGAACCTTTTCCTGTTTAACAGTTATCAAGTCGCCTTTATTTCTTTCTCGACGTCCCACCCACAATGGACTCATCCACGATTCATTTTTGCCACTCTTCATTATCTTACATATACATTTAATTGAGGTAAATAAAATTGACACTTTAATATTTACCAAATCGTTGCTTCACTGTTCTGTGTTTCCTTTCACTCTTTCTCTTGTACTCTATACACAGGTATCTCTCAGAATATCCTCTAGCTATACAATAAGAATATCTCTTCAGTGAATAATGTGTGACATATCCCTTCAATGGGAAACATTGACCTTTCGTAGACCCGCAGTGACGATGTTCCCTTTTGTCTTTTTACCAGATAGTGTATAAAGATTGAATGCGAATATGTGAAGATCGTATTAAAACGGTATTTTACACATAAGGTAGAATAGGCAGCAAAGTGGATAATTCCAGCAAAGGTTAAATATTAGAAATAAAGCGACGCATGTCTCTCTCCGATCCCGACTCCGACTCCGATTCCGACTCCACAACTCTGCTAATAAGACAAGAAACTCCAAATTGAATCACAGCTTCAATTAATGACGTACTGCGCTTAACCCGTGAATGTAATGAATAAAAGATCTTACCTGCATTGTCTGATTTTGTTATCGGGCTGACACTCTGGCCACGGGACCCCAAACAACAAGCACTCGACTCTCCTCCAGTGCAACAGCGGCCACAAAGGTTGTATCCGCAACAGCGGGCACAAGGGTAGTATCCGCAGCAACGGACGTTTCTGATTCGGGCTAGACGCCAAGGTAGATAACCGGGTCTGTAGAGACACCAGTAAGCCACCAGGCAACCGGCCAATACTCCTAAAGCCACCCACAATGGCGTCAATGACACGGGATCTGCGGCTGGTGGAGGCTCTGCAACAAAGAAACTGAAACTGAACCATCTGTTTTTTTTTTGTATCTGTCATTTCCCCTCCCCTCCCCTGTCATTCGCCTTTAACAACATATATGCTTTTTTGTGCTCTTCCCTATTTCTCTTTCTAACTACAGATATTAGAGCAAGGGAGATTACTCTTTTTGCATATTCAGCTCTATTCAAATAAAAATTACAATTAACGAAAACTCTGACGTTTTTTTAATAATCGATTTTAATGCGAAGAACACAAAATGCGAATGTATTTAGGCTGTTTACAAATAAAAAAAAATATGGCGAAACAAATATCAGTACAGCTTCTTTTATCTTCTTTTTATCTAGGAATTATTAATCCGACGATTACACTCTTATAAATTATAAAATAAAGCCCGCGTTAGTCTGAATAATCCCGGGAAAAGCCAGATTGGGACAGCTAGTATATATATATATATATATATATATATATATATATATATATATATATATATATATATATATATATATATATATATATATATATATATATTCCTGCACTGAAAATTGCGTAAGTATGAAACATCGATGTGTGTAGGTAATAAATAATTAATATTTATATATATATATATATATTTGAAAAGACAAAAAAGAACAACAATAAATATCTCTCGTTTGATTAGTATTTCTCTTTGTGTTTAATTGATTTTCTTTTCTGTCTTTTCATACATCCTTTGTCCACGGCATTTCATTTTATGATATATTGTGTATTTTATTCTCGTATATATTGTACCACACTTTATAATTTAAAAAATAACCCGTTCTTTCAATGGTATAGTTATCAATAACTCTTTCAACGAACATTTTTTTTAACAAATTTAGTCACATATATAATAACACGTTCAAGATAAAGGACTGTATATACCAAGCCACTAAACTTTGCTACAATAAAATCGGTAACAATAGAAACGACAGAAAATCTAGGAAGAGAAATATTATTTGGTTTTCATCCATTTGCAACTAATGGGAAACAAAATAGAATTGGAAACATTTTCACAAGCATTTCCCAACCAATCACCACTTCAAAAATATTTGATAGAAATACACTAAAAATCAGTTAATCGTGTGCATCCAAACTTGGAAAACTACAAAAAACACAATAATAAGTAAGCATACTTGTAATAATTTAATTACATCACACCAACGAACATGTATTTATTGAAATACGGATTATTGCATATTAGATAAAAAGTGCAAGATAACATAGTTTACGTATTGAAAAGAAAAAGCAACCTTATAAAATGAAAACCTACATCGTAGTACTCACATTTCCTTAAAATCACTTGCGTTCCTTCACACACAATAGACTTAGATGCTGCATCTTTTCATCGAAGTACTTCTAGAAACTAAAATTCCCAAACCTGACGTCAGTTGTCAAATTGAATATTTGGAAAAAAAATAATGTTTACAGGTTTTTAAATGATCCATGGCTTCTCCATCTAAATGAAAATCTACCGATTTTCATATTTCATGACAAAGCCAGTCTTTTAAATAATCGATCCGAACGACGGATCGTTTGTAGACAGAGATTTAAGTCTTCATTTGAAAATATATATTAGTAATGTATTAAGGATTTTTGTAAAGAAATGAGTATATATATATATATATATATATATATATATATATATATATATATATATATATATATATATATATAGCCGCACTGATGAGCTGTGAAACAGCGAAACAGTCTGTATGTGGATGACATATATATATATATATATATATATATATATATATATATATATATATATATATATATATATATAGGGTGGGCAAAAATAAGGGTCCTATTTTTAAAAATTCATAACTTTTTTATTTATTGATTTAAAAAAATTTTTTTTTTAGAATAAGTAAAGGACCCCTTCCGAAGCAAGCATGAGCCGTATTAGCCCTAAGGAACGTACCCTCATTTAGAAAACATTATTTTTGCTTAAAAAACTCAAAACAGTGTAAAAAACAATACTTTAGTTTTTGTAAGTTTTAAAAAGTGTTTTTCGGCTAAAATTTGTTTTGTTTATTTCAAAAAATCTCGGAAGGGTCAGTCTACACACACATAAAGTTTGGTGAGTTTAACTTTTATTTTGTGGAAGTTATTCAAATTCAAGTTATTCAAATTTAAAGATAGGACCCTTATTTTGGCCCACCCTGTATATATATATACATATATATATATATATATATATATATATATATATATATATATATATATATATATATATATATATATATATAGCCGCACTGATGAGCTGTGAAACAGCGAAATAGTCTGTATGTGGATGACATATATATATATATATATATATATAACAGTAAAATTTAAATAAACGAATATAAAATTGATCGAAAGAAAATATAATTCAACTGAAAAACACCAAGTAATCAAATCGTAGGAATATTTTACGTCTATATGCAATTTAGGTCTGAATTCAGGAGTAATTTAGGTGTATATATATATATACGAACATTTACGAACACAATCCCACAAACGCGCTAGTCATACACAGGAACACTTTTATCCACAATTTTGATTTTACAAACTGCATCCTCATCGGGACTTAATTCTCTCTCCCACGCCGAAAGTGCATCGAAAGTGCTCTAATTCAGTTCTCATTAGCATCTAACGTAAACCTTCAACTTAACCAAACATCTGGCAAAAATTGCACTCGAACAATCCAACATACCTCCCTACGACATAACAAACTCCGATCCCGGTTAAAGTACCATATATTTTTTGCCTGCATTGTATCCATGTTTCCATTTGGTTCTGTTTCCTTTTTTAGTCCCTCCTATTCCCAATTTTAACGTCTTTGTGAGACGCGCTGTATAATTTTTTAAATAGGTACGCACGTGCCAAAAACATCTCGTTGTGCGTCTTCTACTTTTTTTCTATATGTTTTGCCGTTAATTCAATAAATTTAAAATCTTTACTTTTTCTGAAGATGTTCGTTGATCCGAACGAAACCGGTAAATCTCTCGTTTTTGATGATTTATTCCTGTGTATAATTTGTTTTCTCTCTTGTCTTTTTCATATATATATATATATATGTTTTAATTTGGGTGAACTTTGCGATCTCACTACTCTATGCCTTATAATACACATCACTTTAAATAAACCTCCTGCCACATTTTCGTTTAGTTTATTATTTTACTATTTTATTACTCTTCTATGAGCAGAATATCTGAGACGACATTCAGGTGGGAAAACTCATACACACACACCAGATTCTCGTTTAGAATTCTTCTTGGTAACTCCGCCATCTTTAATGCTCATGTTATCAGCCCCATCCCCTATCTTAACACATTTACGAACATCTGTGTTATCGCGCCACATTTTAAAATCTATATTTTATATTCTACAACTATACCCTATTGTCACTTCTGCTTTTTCATGAATAAATGTTCGCAGTGAATATACTTAGGTTACTACATTTTCCATTGCTTACGATGAATTAACTTCGTAGAGTAGGGTTCGTGATCAGCCTAATAAACGATGGAATCAGTTAAGCCGATTTAAAATTTTATTCCATCTTTTGCAGTTATTTAAGATAGCTAATACTATTGGGAAAGGCAAGACGATGCAATGAATATGACAGAGTTTCTTTCCAAGCACTCTCCATCTACGGAACACGTTACCACGGGAGGTACTGCTTCACCACAGACTACAACATGATCGTTTTCAAGTTCAATGTCAATAAAAACCTGTAGAGCCATCCTCCTATGTAATCAAATTCTGCCGGTCGCACCTATCGTCCTTAATCCTCTCATAATATTGTTCATCATCCAACCGACTATCCATTTTTTGAGCAGAGATTCACGGTGGTACAGTGACTGGAACATTGAGTTTACTTTCAGAAGCCTTGTAACTCTCGCTTTCCTTATTTTGTCCTTTAGTCCTCACATTCCATGGACGATGTTTCTGACAAAGGGGGAAGAATTGCTGTTTCCTGGATCGACTATTGTTTTGATTGGGTTGTACGTGGAGATTTTCAACCTTCTTATATTGTTCATCATCGTTAAACTGTCCTTGAGTGGCATCTGGCCTTGGTAAGTGGTGACTCATTAGCATTAAAAAAGATTCACCAACTTTGGGTGAAGTGTTTGGCATGAAATGACTCAAAAAGATTGATATGCCGTAAAAACAGACACACCAAACCAGAAAGAAGACATGATATTTTGTCATGATGGATTTAGATAAATATTGGTATTTCTGTAGTTAACGGAACGTGCTATTTTTAGATTGGATTTTCAAGTTAAATTCAATTTTTACGGTATCTTTTGTTTATTAAATTGTTAGATGAAAGTACAGAATAGTTAAGAAAGCTCCCCTTTCTCCATGTTAAGAATTGGTTTCTAAATAATAACGTTATTATTTCAGCACGGTCCGTAAACTGCAGAAGTACCTAAATATTAAACTACCAGTATTTATTTATTTGTTTATGTGTATATTTTTGTATGTCTCTGTGCAAGTATGTGTGCGTGTATTCATCTATCTATCCACATGCATACTTCATAGAGCTTCGCCACATGCTTAAGAACAAAATTCCGCCGAGGCTCGATTGTTTTGCTGGGTCATCACATGTGCGATTTAGGAAACTATACTGAAACACTTGCTAAAGGCATCTCCAGAACTGGATAATGGTTCGGCTTGCAAAACGCATATACTGTACACTTTAACGGCTCTCCGTTCACTGAAGCAGTGCACCTTCCACTTGCCAAGAATGGTCTTCCGCGAAACTGCTATGTTCTCTCTGTAATAGCATCTACTTGTCGACGATCATCAGAGTAAGAACATGAATACTTCATAGAGCTTCGCCACATGCTTAAGAACAACTACCTGTAAAGAATATATTTACTCCTCTAGATCCGCCGTGTTCTATCTAGGCCAATGTATATTAACAAGCTAACCTTGTGAATGATGTGGCTTTTCACCACGCACAGACAGTCATTCACTATGCAGAGACTATATTTTGTACATCACATAATGCTGAGGTGCGCGGAGACTAGTCAGGAATGGCACGAATAAGCGATCTCCGAAAGTTACTACTTTTCTATAAAGCCTGTGTGTTTATATTACATCCGAAAGGGAGTTTCGGAGTTTTGATAAAACGTTCACCTACTGATCATAGAAACTGCCCTAATTTGAAATTTGGAAATTGGGTTTCTCCACATTTAAAAGCCTTGCGCCAGACCCTATTGCTCTCTAAGAGAGACACGCAGGGCCGACAACACTCTGCACTTCGGGTGTCAGCTACGTCAGAGAGACGACAAGTTGTTTGGGAAAACATCGCCAGTGTCAGGTTGACTGCTGTTAGATTAAAGGTTAAATCAATGTTAGCTGACACCGCCATGGCAAAAGAACAGCTTAAACCATAACAAAATACTTGTGAACTAAAAATGCCTTTTTCTCTTTAGCTCCCCTTCTTTCTCGTGTCTCTTCCCTTCTTTTTCTTTCTCTCTTTTTCTCGAACACTCTCTCCCCCTCGCTCTTTCCCTCTCTCTTGTTTATCATTAGCAGTTTAATTAACGACTTCGTACGCAACGGGTCGTACACGCTATCAGCTCAGCGACTTTCGAGTTTTAATTATGTTTCTTTGGAAGCTGAAATGTAATAAAATATATATATTTTTTTTATATAAGATATGCTTGTCTGTTTCCCCATTACAAGCCTTCATTTCCAGCGATGGTCCCAGCCAGATAATTAATTTTTAGGAGAGAATTAATGAAGCCAGAATTAATTTTTAGGAGTGACTTAATGAAGCCAGAATTAATAACGCCGCCGTAATTCCCGTCAAATATCCAACGGGGTAAAAACTCTTTCATTAAAGGAATGTGCCTATCGTTTGCTACTCGGGGAGCTGGGTACGACGCCAGGACGTTAGCAGCCGTTCTAAAGACGTCCTCACGGCGCAGACACATTATGCTACATTTCCGGGCAAATGGTAGGATCACATGTTTGGCCATTAAATAACCTCTCCAAAGGGTTGATATGCCGTAAAACAGCCAAACCAAACTAACGCTGTAAAATTTCAGTTTCGTTTTTGTTGTTGTTATTCTCATGGACGGCGGCACCGGGGGGGGGGGGGGGCAGGGGGCGCTCAAGCCCTCTCATTTTTTTACTTGCCCCCCCCCCCCACTTTACGGTCATCAATAATTAAGTTGATATGCATGTGCTAACCCCCCCCCCCCATTTTTTAGGAGAAGGCCCCCCCCCCTTTTATAACTGTCCCGCCGGCCCTGATTCTTGATCACCAGTCTTTTACTCTAACTCTTTTACTCCAAATTATCAAAGCACAACGCAAAACAAAAAAACTAAAGAAAATGACAAATATACCCGATGGCTCTATTGTAGTGACGTCATTGCAGCTGGCTGAACTCGTACTCTCAATCGACTGATTGCGGCTTACCCTTGACTGTGGGTGTTACCAGACGATAACGTTTTAATGAGTCATCGACACATGTTTGGTTCTCGGGAAGAACTGTGGGTCACTGAAAGGACCGACTATTTCAGAATTAGTAGAAGAAAGGGCGGGGGTCTCCGTGCGAACCCCCCTGTTTCCACTTTCGGCCCCGTAAGCATACCTCTTATCCTTCTACCCCGCAGCCTCGGGTGGAAATTGATCCAAAACATTCGGTATCTTTTTTTTCTCCGGAAATAGTTTTGGTTGAGAGATATGGAAGGAAAGAATGAAGTCAATTCAAGATAATATATATATATATATATATATATATATATATATATATATATATATATATATATATATATATATATATGTGTGTGTGTGTGTGTGTGTGTGTGCGTATAAAAAAGCAATGTGAAAAATATATTTTTATATATTTTCACAATTTATTTTCCATACTTTGACGTTAGGAATATCAATTTTCCCCTATATAGAAAAAAGTTTTTTTTTCCCAAGAAAGGGGAATAAAATTTTCGGCCGTAATCCTTCGGCCTTCGTCAGTGTACAGTGTATATATATATATATATATATATATATATATATATATATATATATATATATATATATATATATATAATTTTTCATTTCCCATATATATATATATAATATATATATAATTTCATGTATACACATATACTATTATAAGGTGGTATAATATATTGTGTATAAATTTTCAGTATTTACTTAACAGTGCTCAATACATGAGTAGAGCTTAGTAGTAAAGTATGAAAATAAATTTATGGTAATTAAGCTACACAAACTTTTTCAAATATTTGTATTTATGTGTTATTTCTTCAAATCATTTATCCCGAGGAAATGTTGAAATAAAGATGAAACGTTGATGAATACATAAATAATATTTTTGGTTTTCCTTTTTTCCATTACGTTGGGATATATATATATGTGTTTGTGTGTGTAATGTTGTGTGTATGTGTGTAAGAGAAATACTATATGTCTCTTAGTGAGGGTGTGTGTATATTCGTGTGTGTGTGCGTGTGTTGCTCTTATCTATCGGGCGGTGGTCGTTTGGTGTAGATGCTTCCTTTCAATCGACCGTGGCTTTTTATTTATTTTGGGGGGAACTGCGCTTTTGCGTGAATATGTTGCGTGTGAGAACGAACTCACTTTACCCGATAACAAAAGAATTCTTCACGATTAGCGGGCAAACTTTATCAAGGCGGAAGCGAGAACGAACACGACGGAGGGGCTGGAGGGAGGCTAAGAAGGCAGAAAACAAGAAAAACAACCAGAAGGATATTTTTTCTTTCTTTCTGACACTATCAGCAAATCTCTGTTTTTCATTTGAGATGACCGACGTCACAAGCAACGTTTCTATCACCAACACCAGAGTAGCTTTGCTTTCCTTGCCGTCACATCTGATATATATATATATATATATATATATATATATATATATATATATATATATATATATATATATATATATATATATATATCGCAAGCATGAAGGGAAGACGAATTCTATCGTCCATGATTAAAAGTTAATCAAGAGAAAAAAAAATGCCAGCCGACCGGTTTCGCCCTCTCTTAACTAAGGCTGTATCGAGGGATTTAAGAAAAACGAGGGATTTAAAAAAAAAACTCTCGATACAGCCTTTGTTAAGAGAGGGCGAAACCGGTCGGCTGGCATTTTTTTCTCTTGATTAATTTTTAATCATGAACGATAGAATTCGTCTTCCCTTCATGCTTGCGATAATAAAATTTTGTACTCCCCCAAAAATCATGATATATATATATATATATATATATATATATATATATATATATATATATATATATATATATATTTGGATTTTTCACTTGGAAAAAAGATTGTTCTGTGAAGACCGGGATTATTCCATTAAAGACAAGCTCGATGATACTCGATTACAGGGTACAGAGCATTTATATGTGACCACCACATTGTGTATTGCCGGTTTTTGTAACTATTATTCAAGGTACTTAATTTTCCCTGATGATCTGCCAAGCAAGTACCTGCTTCGTAGTGAAACACGTGTAGGTAAAAAAAAACTCTTTAATTTGAAAAATGATGAATAAATAATTTTTGAATTTAAAAAGTCTTTTGTGGTGTTGTTTGCGCTCCTGAACGGAATGCTTTGGTAAGCTTTCAAAAAATCACACACACACACACACACACACACACACACACACACACACACACATACATATATATATATATATATATATATATATATATATATATATATATATATATATATATATATATAAGGTTCGTATTATATTCCAATAACCATGTTTTTATTTTATTATTTTTATTTAAAATTTTTCACATTTCCAAAACACATAACATTTCTGTGAGATATATTTTTACGGTCTGTTTCATTTGTCTTGTGCTAAAAAACATTTTTATGTCAATATCGTCTCTGCAACATTACAAAATCATCAGAAAAATTCACAAAGAATAAAAAGTTCTTGGATTAAAGTGTCTTGAAAAAACTTATACTATACAGTGGTTCATTTTTGGGTGAAACCAAACAAAAAAAAAACTAAGAAAAGAACAAACTCACACGTGGGAGAACCCACTAATACGCCATTTTGAATTTATATATATATATATATATATATATATATATATATATATATATAGGTAAACATTGTTCAAAGTAACAAAATTCTACTGCTTAATTATAATTTTTTTATTTTTTAAATTTGTCTAACGATCTTTTTAGTGTTAAAATCAAAAAAGAAAATGTATGTTCCATATGTATCACGAACGTCTCCGATTCTTCGTCAAGAGCAAACGAATGCAAAAAGCGGAAGAAAAGAAGAGAATTTCTAAAGATAGCCAAGAAACGCGCAATTGTTCCAGGAAAGACGTTAACAATTTGAATTCTGCGACGCCAGAATTATCGCCACAGGATAAAATTGTATTTTAAGCATTTAAAAATGTTGTTACCCGTTTCATGTAATGCTATTAATTGTAGGTTTCTGGATTTTAATAAAGATATATTCGAATATTTTTTTAAAAATGTATTAGTTTTGTGTTATTAATTAAAATGTGTCTTAAATAAGAGGGGGAGCAGTTATGTTTTCATAGATGTTGGTAAATTGACTAAGAGTTTACAAGATGCATGCTGATGCAGCGGGATAGGGTAGTAGTAGTAAAACCAATGTAGCTATTAGCTTTATTATTGTTATGGTGTTACATAATGGATGTATACATGTGAACGATTACACCACCTAGTATGAATTTGGTATCGAGGTGGACAAGTGCAAAATCTTGACACAAAAATCTGGGAAGCAAGTTCGCTCTCGGCCTAAAAATAAACATACCTGAACTCTGACCTCTCCCTGATCTCTGATCTAACAGGTGCGTGGTAAAAGGCTCGTAGTCCCCATTTGAGGCAATTACGTCACAATCGTGGGAATGAGAAAAGAAATAAGTTTTTTAATCAGTCCGTGTTTCGGGAGCGTGGTGCACGGCTGCAAAATCAAAATGTAATTCAGAAAAAGGAAAATTGTAATTTAATTCCTAAAAGAGTGATAGCGAGTTGATAGCTCCTTCCTTCCTATCCTCGTAATGAAGTAAATCTAAGTTAGGGGGAACAATTTGGCCTCTCTCTCTCTCCAAGTTAATTAAGGCATGAGCTTCATAATTATGACGAGAAAATATCTCTCAAATAAAGACGAGTTAAAATTTTATGCCTGGCTCGCCCTTTTCCTCTCTGCATGGGAAGTTTTAATTACAGACCCTAGACGATCACGATGACGGCGATGGTGGCTACGAGTTGCGGCCCACTGCGACGATGGCGACGACAACGGGCGTCAGTATACAAAAAGAGAATAATGTACAAAAAGAGAATGAAGTGACGATCTATTTAAAATAGAACTGATTTTGAGAACGACAACGTTACAATGGCAGTTATATTTTCCCAAAGAGCATTTAAATGTATAAATGACATTGGGGATTTCTAATGTTTTATGGGTTGGGGAGGATTTTTCTTTTTCTAAAAGAGTTTGGATCTTAAATTTCTTATAGTTAATAATGAATCAAATTTTATTATTGTCCTCAATTGGAGATATGTTATCTGTGTGCAATATTATGGGTTTTAGATAAAATCCGGGTTGTCCTCGCAGAAACATTCGCTATCACCTTTTGGTATATATATATATATATATATATATATATATATATATATATATATATATATATATATATATATATATACATATATATACATATATATATACAATTATATATATACATATATATATATACATATATATATATATATACATACATATATATATACACATATATACATATATATATACATATATATATACATATGTATTTCTTCATTATTATCAGCTCGAATGAGAATATCATCGACATAACACACGTTAACAGGGTTTTAAAATATGTTATTAAATATTTTGTTTTACTAGGTTTGCCATATTTGTTCTTATAGAAATCGCTCCAGACAAAGCATGAAGCCATTTGATGTAAAGAGCTAAAACATGCTATTTTAATGTAAAAAAACACATCCAACAATAAGTGCTAGATGGATAGCTTCCGACCAAGAAAACAGCGATTCTTTCCCCTTTGTCAGAAACATAGCACATGGAATGCGAGAACTAAAGGACAAAATAAGGGAAACGAGAGTTACGAGGCTGCCGAAATTAACCCCAAGGTCCACTTCATAATCTTCTAGAGAATTCACTAAAAAACGGCCCGAGAATCGACCCCATTGGAACTCCGTCATTTTGAATGTAAATGTTTCCCTTGAATTGATAAAAAAGGGTACCACATTGGTGCAAATGAATAGTACCTTTTTAAATATTTTTTTTGATTGATTTTAAGTGGAGGGAGATACGAGTTATTGTATAGAGATGATTATATCAATTGTTGCTTTTTACAGGTGCATCAAGAGAAGCAATGATTTTACAGGTGCATCAAGAGAAGCAATGATTTTACAGGTGCATCAAGAGAAGCAATGATTTTACAGGTGCATCAAGAGAAGCAATGATTTTACAGGTGCATCAAGAGAAGCAATGATTTTACAGGTGCATCAAGAGAAGCAATGATTTTACAGGTGCATCAAGAGAAGCAATGATTTTACAGGTGCATCAAGAGAAGCAATGATTTTACAGGTGCATCAAGAGAAGCAATGATTTTACAGGTGCATCAAGAGAAGCAATGATTTTACAGGTGCATCAAGTGAAGCAATGATTTTACAGGTGCATCAAGAGAAGCAATGATTTTACAGGTGCATCAAGAGAAGCAATGATTTTACAGGTGCATCAAGAGAAGCAATGATTTTACAGGTGCATCAAGAGAAGCAATGATTTTACAGGTGCATCAAGAGAAGCAATGATTTTACAGGTGCATCAAGAGAAGCAATGATTTTACAGGTGCATCAAGAGAAGCAATGATTTTACAGGTGCATCAAGAGAAGCAATGATTTTACAGGTGCATCAAGAGAAGCAATGATTTTACAGGTGCATCAAGAGAAGCAATGATTTTACAGGTGCATCAAGAGAAGCAATGATTTTACAGGTGCATCAAGAGAAGCAATGATTTTACAGGTGCATCAAGAGAAGCAATGATTTTACAGGTGCATCAAGAGAAGCAATGATTTTACAGGTGCATCAAGTGAAGCAATGATTTTACAGGTGCATCAAGAGAAGCAATGATTTTACAGGTGCATCAAGAGAAGCAATGATTTTACAGGTGCATCAAGAGAAGCAATGATTTTACAGGTGCATCAAGAGAAGCAATGATTTTACAGGTGCATCAAGAGAAGCAATGATTTTACAGGTGCATCAAGAGAAGCAATGATTTTACAGGTGCATCAAGAGAAGCAATGATTTTACAGGTGCATCAAGAGAAGCAATGATTTTACAGGTGCATCAAGAGAAGCAATGATTTTACAGGTGCATCAAGAGAAGCAATGATTTTACAGGTGCATCAAGAGAAGCAATGATTTTACAGGTGCATCAAGAGAAGCAATGATTTTACAGGTGCATCAAGAGAAGCAATGATTTTACAGGTGCATCAAGAGAAGCAATGATTTTACAGGTGCATCAAGTGAAGCAATGATTTTACAGGTGCATCAAGAGAAGCAATGATTTTACAGGTGCATCAAGAGAAGCAATGATTTTACAGGTGCATCAAGAGAAGCAATGATTTTACAGGTGCATCAAGAGAAGCAATGATTTTACAGGTGCATCAAGAGAAGCAATGATTTTACAGGTGCATCAAGAGAAGCAATGATTTTACAGGTGCATCAAGAGAAGCAATGATTTTACAGGTGCATCAAGAGAAGCAATGATTTTACAGGTGCATCAAGAGAAGCAATGATTTTACAGGTGCATCAAGAGAAGCAATGATTTTACAGGTGCATCAAGAGAAGCAATGATTTTACAGGTGCATCAAGAGAAGCAATGATTTTACAGGTGCATCAAGAGAAGCAATGATTTTACAGGTGCATCAAGAGAAGCAATGATTTTACAGGTGCATCAAGAGAAGCAATGATTTTACAGGTGCATCAAGTGAAGCAATGATTTTACAGGTGCATCAAGAGAAGCAATGATTTTACAGGTGCATCAAGAGAAGCAATGATTTTACAGGTGCATCAAGAGAAGCAATGATTTTACAGGTGCATCAAGAGAAGCAATGATTTTACAGGTGCATCAAGAGAAGCAATGATTTTACAGGTGCATCAAGAGAAGCAATGATTTTACAGGTGCATCAAGAGAAGCAATGATTTTACAGGTGCATCAAGAGAAGCAATGATTTTACAGGTGCATCAAGAGAAGCAATGATTTTACAGGTGCATCAAGAGAAGCAATGATTTTACAGGTGCATCAAGAGAAGCAATGATTTTACAGGTGCATCAAGAGAAGCAATGATTTTACAGGTGCATCAAGAGAAGCAATGATTTTACAGGTGCATCAAGAGAAGCAATGATTTTACAGGTGCATCAAGTGAAGCAATGATTTTACAGGTGCATCAAGAGAAGCAATGATTTTACAGGTGCATCAAGAGAAGCAATGATTTTACAGGTGCATCAAGAGAAGCAATGATTTTACAGGTGCATCAAGAGAAGCAATGATTTTACAGGTGCATCAAGAGAAGCAATGATTTTACAGGTGCATCAAGAGAAGCAATGATTTTACAGGTGCATCAAGAGAAGCAATGATTTTACAGGTGCATCAAGAGAAGCAATGATTTTACAGGTGCATCAAGAGAAGCAATGATTTTACAGGTGCATCAAGAGAAGCAATGATTTTACAGGTGCATCAAGAGAAGCAATGATTTTACAGGTGCATCAAGAGAAGCAATGATTTTACAGGTGCATCAAGAGAAGCAATGATTTTACAGGTGCATCAAGAGAAGCAATGATTTTACAGGTGCATCAAGTGAAGCAATGATTTTACAGGTGCATCAAGAGAAGCAATGATTTTACAGGTGCATCAAGAGAAGCAATGATTTTACAGGTGCATCAAGAGAAGCAATGATTTTACAGGTGCATCAAGAGAAGCAATGATTTTACAGGTGCATCAAGAGAAGCAATGATTTTACAGGTGCATCAAGAGAAGCAATGATTTTACAGGTGCATCAAGAGAAGCAATGATTTTACAGGTGCATCAAGAGAAGCAATGATTTTACAGGTGCATCAAGAGAAGCAATGATTTTACAGGTGCATCAAGAGAAGCAATGATTTTACAGGTGCATCAAGAGAAGCAATGATTTTACAGGTGCATCAAGAGAAGCAATGATTTTACAGGTGCATCAAGAGAAGCAATGATTTTACAGGTGCATCAAGAGAAGCAATGATTTTACAGGTGCATCAAGAGAAGCAATGATTTTACAGGTGCATCAAGTGAAGCAATGATTTTACAGGTGCATCAAGAGAAGCAATGATTTTACAGGTGCATCAAGAGAAGCAATGATTTTACAGGTGCATCAAGAGAAGCAATGATTTTACAGGTGCATCAAGAGAAGCAATGATTTTACAGGTGCATCAAGAGAAGCAATGATTTTACAGGTGCATCAAGAGAAGCAATGATTTTACAGGTGCATCAAGAGAAGCAATGATTTTACAGGTGCATCAAGAGAAGCAATGATTTTACAGGTGCATCAAGAGAAGCAATGATTTTACAGGTGCATCAAGAGAAGCAATGATTTTACAGGTGCATCAAGAGAAGCAATGATTTTACAGGTGCATCAAGAGAAGCAATGATTTTACAGGTGCATCAAGAGAAGCAATGATTTTACAGGTGCATCAAGAGAAGCAATGATTTTACAGGTGCATCAAGAGAAGCAATGATTGTCCGCTGTTTGGTTTGTAGGGTTTGTAATAGTTCTTGTGTGGAATTAACACCATATTTACTAGAACGATGCGAGACCGTTATTCACGTGCGTGTTTCTTGGCTATCTTTAGAAATTCTCTTCTTTTCTTCAGCTTTTTTGTTCATTTGCTTTTGTCACCCGAAGATGATTCGTCGAAGAATTGGAAACGTTCGTGATACATATGGAACATACATTGATGTTTTTGATTTTAACACAAAAAGATCATTTGAAAAATTGAAAAAATAAAAATAGGTATAATTCAATTGAGAATTCTGTTATTTTTAACAATGTTTACTTGAATGAAAAGTGCTCCCTAAATACACAGAAACACACAATATATATATATATATATATATATATATATATATATATATATATATATATATATATATATAAATATTTCAAGTTCAAATATATTTACATAATGAACACAAACCAATATTTTTTTAAAAAGTGCTCAATACAAAGTAAAGCTTTTATAAAATTAAATAAACAATGTAATGTTAATTTAATATATATATATATATATATATATATATATATATATAGTCATCCACATAAGACTCTGTCGCTGTATCACAGCTCATCAGTGCGGCTAGACCACTTAGTGCTAACCCCTGCGCTATCATACGACACTGACTGAATGTAAGAAATATCTCAATGTAAACATTGCAAGTGCCGTGGGCTCGAATTAGTTTATATATATATATATATATATATATATATATATATATATATATATATATATATATATATATATATTGTGGCAAAATAAATAGAGTACTCCATCTTCAAACGTGTTTTACGAAAGCAGTCAGTGTGGAACATTCCAGACACATTTTAGCCCAACTATGTGTGCGGTGCACATGGCAGAGCCTGTCTGTCAAGGGCTTACCTACTGAGCAACATGAGATCCCATGGCAGCAATTAACTACACGAATGTCAAACAGGAGGAGAAAATGGCTACGCACAAACGGAAGCCAGTGGTCTCGTATGTCATATCTGCAGCAAGACTTGTAAAAATAAATCTCGACTGCTTAGCCATCTGAGTGCACACAACCGGACATTGCAATCTTGTCGGGATGGTTCCCGTCTGTAAAGTATTGGCAATTACAGTATATATATATATATATATATATATATATATATATATATATATATATATATATATATATTGATAGTTGATGAGTAACGACTTTTAAAATCGACTCAAAATTTCGGATTTCTACATATACAGTGCTTGATGCCTTCTCAGACGGAACTGTAGAATAATTGAATAAAGTACGTGCTTTTTATCAGTAATAACCACTTGTTTCACTTTCACGCCGAGTGCGATTCGTCACATTAATTTAATACGTTTTGTGAACTTGGTTTATTTCCTGTTCTACATAACGGTTTCGCTTGAGTTATCCAATTTTGCAACCAAAAATGTTCTATTTTTCTGTTCTTAAATATTAAAAGTTATTTTCTTTCCTTTTATTTAATATTAATTTTACATTTGTATTTTTAATCAGTTAATACTTTCTCCGTGTGATCAATTTTTGTTTGTGGGCAGATAACTGTGTTGTTTCCCTTGTATTGTTCAATTTATATTTTACAAATTAAAGTGGGCAACTTTTGGTATTATATATTTTTTAAATTTGTTTATGTGTCCATGATCGTCACTTTTTATTTTCCGATTAGCATACATGTTTTTTTAGTAGAAGCGAATAAGTATAACAAAGCCTACTGTCACTCTACTCTCTCAGAAGACGTTGGCCCCTGGTTCTTTTTCAAACTTGCCTCAATCTTTCCTTCCTGAAAAAAAAGAAAGCGTAGCAGGAAGAGAAATGAAAAGTATCCCTTTTCACTCTCTTCTCGCGTTATTAGAGAGAATGAACCACATACTCAGAAGACGATGATAGAGAGGGAGGGATAGAATCTTTTACTTCCGGAATATTTCAATGTGAACTCTGAATTAGTTTAAACAGTATTTATATAATTACTTAAATAATAGATGTGCTTATTCTTGGAATTTATATACTTTTTTTCAGCTTTTTTTTACTGAAAAAAAAAAATGCTGTGTACGTATTGTACATTCCAAATTCTCTTTTTCAAATTACCCCATTCTATACGATTGTTCGATTTGTAGTTTGAAAATTACATTACAATTTAAGGAAGTGTCACTGAACAGGTATCTAGAGAATTGTAATATGTTGACGGAGAATCCCGAGTCATTGTCGGAAATGACCACAGCATTTTTCGATTTCAGTTCGATTTTATAGATTTAAAATTCGGGTACTGATATAGATCTTCACCCTGCTTTCGTGACGTTCGACTCGGAATCGTTCGGCTGTCCTACGCAAACGCCCGAGTGTTTACGAGCCGTCGTCGTCCGCAAATGAAAACATGGAACAGTGTAAAAAAATATGTCGTGAAAACAGTAATTTTGGTACGTTTTTTTTTGTTTCTTCAAAAAAATTCATTGTAAATAAAAATACAGTATTCATTTTATAACAGTAACCTCGCTTTTTTCCCTGTTGTTACTTCCAAAAAAATTCATGAAAATATGTTTAATTTTCTGTGTTGTTTCTTTAAAAAATTCCTAAACCTAACCCTAACCCTAACCTAAACCTAACCCTAAACTCTAACACTAACCCTAATCCTAAACCCTAACCCTAACCCATAACCGTAACCCTAATAAAAAAACAAAACAAAAAAAAAACAAAAAAAACAAGCAAAACATTATTATCATAGGACGCAGCACCGTATCAAAATTGTCGTCTGGTACAAATCGGCTCGTCAACTCTCGGCCGTTCGCGTAGAACAGCCGAACGTTTCCGAGTCGAACGTCACGAAAGCAGAGTCAGGATCGATATCAGCACCAAAATTCGATATTTGATCGACGGTTTATTGTTATTCGATATTGAAATTAAAAACAAAAATAGAAGAATACGATGGCGGTTACATCAAGCGAGCAGATTGAAATCGAAAATGAGGCCATTCTAATTGGGAGAAAAGCGATTTGTTACCCAGTTCGTATTTATTTCTTGCACATATCTAAAAAAATATTTTTTACTGTTTACACATGCGCGCACGCACACATTCATTCTTTCCTTATCTTCGTTATATCTTTCTTTTTAGATAGTAATCGATCATCAACTTCGCTCTCTTTCTCTGTGTATGATTCTTTTACTCTTTCTTTCTATCGAGTGTTCATTTCAGTCTAATGATACTAGAATAATACTACTGCTTAGGTCATATTTGGTTTCTATCCAAATATTACCTAAAGAAAGGATCAGATTTTCATTCTGCCTGACGAGATCTCAGTTTCTAACAGCTGTTGATAGATAACATCGACATGTCTGTATAAATAAACACAATCATATATATATAAAAGCTCTATTTGATATTAAGCACTCTTTATAAGCCCGGTTAAAATTCTTTTGGATTTTTATCCTGTGGATGTTTACTTTACCTGGATTACTATATATATATATATATATATATATATATATATATATATATATATATATATATAGAGAGAGAGAGAGAGAGAGAGAGAGAGAGAGAGAGTGAGAGGAGGGAAGAGAGAGAGAGTGAGAGAGAGGGAGAGAAGAGAGAGAGGGGGGAGAGAGGAAGGGAAGAGAGAGAGGGTGAGGAAAGAGAGGGAAGGAAGAGGGAGAGAGTGAGAGAGAGTGAGAGGAAGGGAACAGAAAGAGAGAGGGAGGGAAGAGAGATAGAAAACGTGGGGGGGGGAAAGAGAGAAAGAAAGAAAGAAAGAGAGAGAGAGAGATCGCGCTTTATTTAACATCTCCTCCTGTAATTTTTGGATAGACATAAACATTATTTATTTCCACTCTGTTTTTATTTTAAATTTTCATCGTTAACCAGCTCTAACTATCCGAGGTGGCCAGGGAGTCTTTTTACATTCATGTGTGTTTCGCTTCTTGTTTTTGCAATAACTATGCAGTTTTTTTGTTTTTTTTACAATATTTTCGTTTAAAATGGGTATCGGCATTAATAATAAAAAACAACAACTTATTTTTCCTTAAACCATGTTTTTGTAAAAAAACAACATTCAGAACAATGACTTGATTCAAGTTTTATCATACACATGAAACATCCTAATTTACATAACTACAAAAATAGATTTGCAAAAGACTTCCGGGAAGGTTTATACTGACTTCAATAATGTTTACAAAAATCATTTACATAAACTATACGGCACTGAAGCTTTTATTATTTATAAAGTCAAGAGTTAAACATTACAGTAACAGAGTCGAACATAATTTTGCAAAGACGTCCGATTGTTTTTAAATAATAACACTATTTTAGCATGATACTCTCTGGAAGTGTCGGGTCGGGTCAGCTAGTATATATAGTCATCCACAGACAGATTGTGTCGATGTATTACATCTCTTCAGTGTGGTTAGACAGACAGGCACTTCGAGCTGGAATCAAAACTTGGCTCATTTTTAGGTGATAGTCGGTGATTTTAACAATTCGACCGTCAAACGCTTACTATGTTTCATCAAGTCCTTAGCTTTCAGTTTTTCTAATTCTCTTATTTGGCAGGATTTGAATAAAAGTTTCTGATCGAAATTCCGTATAAGGTTCCCAAATTCAAAAAGATACACCCGAAGAAGGTCAAGGATTACGTCGGTCGAAACTTTGTGAATATAACAACCGAGATGAGAAAAAATAATGCAACCTGTTAATGCTCGTGTAAAAATTTCCGAAGCCGAAGAAGAAGAAGAAGAAGAAGAAGTAGTAGTAGTAGTAGTAATAGTAGTGGTAGTCGTAGTAGCAGTAATTTCATTTACCCAGATATATACGTAGTTTTGCTAAACACTTACTGTGGCAATGATATTCATCGCTGTAGTCGTCCCGGCTCGTTGGAGAGGCGCAGTTCTGCAAGGTATCGCACACTAGAGACTTGTTCAAACATCTACGACTTTCAGAACACATAAAGCTCTGTGAATCAAGTGTATTACAGTCTGGTAAAAGAAAGAAGACAGCGCAACATTTACGATATTCGTCCAGAAAATACAAAAGAGAAATAAGGATATAATAAAATAATAACCAAATGAATGAAAAAACAAAAAAACTAAAAATTAAAGTTTATAAAAAAAAGAGAAAGAAAAAATCGGTTTCGATTTTTCTTTTCTTTTAAAATAAAATTAATATCGCATCCTTAACATGCTTCGAAGGTATTTATTTTACCTCAATCCTCATTATTAAATTTCATTTGGATGCTTCAAAAAAGTATGAACTTTTTAAATTTATAACTAACTCGCGTGCATGCGTGATTTCATACAGAAAGTGGGAAAAAAACATCTCATACGCCGGTTTACACCAGCAGAAGCCGGCAATCCAATATGATCGGATCTACTAACACACTGAAGAGGCCAATTCTATTTGGCGAAATTATTTGTATCATTATAAACTAAAAATGAAAGTTTATAAAAAAAAGGAAACAATCGGTTTCGATTTTTCTTTTCTTTTAAAATAAAATTAATATCGCATCCTTAACATGCTTCGAGGGTATTTATTTTACCTCAATCCTCATCATTAAATTTCATTTGGATGCTTAAAAAAAGTATGAACTTTTGAAATCTAAAAATAAAATATATAATCAATAAAGAAATCAAAGTGGGTCAACACATTTTTAGTTTAAATATCTATTCCAAAGTGTGTTTCCACTGCGGACCTGACTATCTAACTTTAGAGCTGCAATTGTGGCAGTACGATACACAATTTTAGTTAAACGGAGTTATAACACCTGAGGAGGGGAATATATCCCCGAAATATTGCGATATACGAGCTCCATACTTGCGCATTCAGTGAGTGAAGTGACACTAAAAGCAAGTAAGATTTACAAAAAAAAAAAATCTTTTTTCAATCTTCCGTTTATCTACTCGGCATATTTCCGCATTGTTAACATCCTTTGATAAATTGTCGCTATATATAATGATTCTGTGGGCCCTACTCGGCCATCAACATCAAACGAATATCTTTTGTAAAAATGTCAACTGTTGATTGGATTAGAATCTTACAGCAATCTTATTTTCAGCCAATCGAAAGTGCAGGAAATATACACTTGTACACTTTTTAAAAATAGACTTTGGAACATTCGCGCCATGGGCTGGGAGCTACCCAATTGATACTTAAGCCAATCCCAAGAAATATTTAAGACTGTCAGTCCGAAATCTTCCACTGCGCCAATTTCTTTCGCCTCAATGCCGATAACAAATCTAGACTGTCCAGCTACTGCTAATCTCGCCTCCCGCTTATACCGAGGCGATCTTTCTTTTCAGGTCCAGCACGAGACTGTTTCTTACTAGTGACTATATATTCAGCTATTTTTCAAAATCCGCTGTCTGTCGTCATCAGAATTTAATTCATTTTGTATGAATCGACTTTGTCAGGTTTTCTTATATTGTCGTTCCCTCTTCAATTTAAGTTAGATAATCGGCGTTAAGTTTTCTTGCTTATGTTGTTAAATACCCAATTTTTTTTTAACGAAGTTCACCCCAAACAAGGCAGGCCGCCACTGTAGACGTAAAGGGCTACTGAGAAGAAAGTAAAGGGGAGAAGGATGGGAGGTGTCAACCTAAACTGGAATCTGCGTAGCGAGATGTCTGTTTACATTAATTTTAAATTTAAGCATGTCAGTACTGTCGGGGAAACAGGAGGCAGGAAGGGAGTTCCAGAGGCCAGCAGCACGAGGAAAGAAGCTATTTGAGTAGAAGGATCTCCGGCATCTGGGGACCTCCACAGTGAATGGATGGGATTTAGTTGATTGTCGAGTTGATCTAGTGAATTTACGTCGAGGGGGCACCAGAGTAGCCAATTCATCGGAGCATAATCCATTGAAGTATTTGTAAAACAAGCAATTTGTCGGTGACAGTGAAAAAAAAAAACAGCAGTACTTTACACAAATAAAAATACTTATTTATTCGTTGTGTTTCTACTAATATAAAAGTTTTAAAAAATTCGTTTTGCGAAAGTTATTTTAACCGTGTCGATCCATGGCCACCGAGAGTTGACAAGGCCAAGCAACTAACTTCCTGCCCCCCTCTGACGTCACTGCATTCCGTGTCAAAACAAGGACGGTCGTAATAACAATAAGAAGGCATTTCGACTTCTCTATTCACTAAATAATCCATCAAAATTCAGGAAATCAACCAATTTTTATGAAATTTTCAGTATTTATTAATTAATGATCACGGAATATAATAAATCCATTACTTTATTATAAAGCTTGGTGCAAATGTATTATTTCTTGTAAACAAAAAACACCTTTACTAAAGTTATTCAAAATATCAAAACATGTTGACCATACGATATTGTAAATATTTAAAACAAAGCATTAGAAAACTTTAAAAATTGCATGTAAAAAAAGAAAAGAAAAGAACACGATTCGATTCATCTTGAAACTGATCTTTATTCAATATAAAGTTAAAGAAAATAATAATTCACGATCAAATACCGCAAAAAACTGAATTATGAATTACTATTATTTAAATTTCTAACCCAATCAACCGTAAGTAATTCAGACTTTAAAATTTGTTTAAAAATTATACAAAAAAAAGTTCAATGTTAACTGTTTGTTTAATAATGGAATCAAAATTCAGGAAATCAACCAATTTAAAAATAATTTCGCGCTTTTTAAAATTTCATTTCATAATTCACAAAGTTAAAATGCCTACTGTATATGTTTGGATTTCCAAAAGAGAAATAATTACTGCAAATATGGATACACGTAATAATGTTTACACCGACTAAATATAGTGTAGTAAGTTTGAATTTTTTTTAATTATATAAAAAATCAAGTCTGAATTACTTATTCATTATTTGATAAAAAAGTAGTGTTCCATTTTTTTTAATTACTTTTTTTCGATGTCTTAAGTGTAGTATAGTTTATCTTTTCTCCACCTTCTCTCTGTACTTTTGTAGATTAAATAAATGAAATAATAAC
This sequence comes from Sepiola atlantica, assembly GCA_963556195.1. NCBI lineage: Eukaryota > Metazoa > Mollusca > Cephalopoda > Sepiida > Sepiolidae > Sepiola > Sepiola atlantica. The sequence goes on from OY744531.1 coordinate 39,961,459, forward strand.
ATCATATTTAATCAGAATTTTTACAAAAAATATTAATTAAACAATGCTTTATTCAATGATAATATCGTTAATTCTTCGAGTTATACTGATTTTATTAACAAGAGTGTAGGGGCATTTTCCGTGATATATACGAAATTGTTTAAAAAAAAAAAATATTTTAAACATATACAGATCTTATTTTCATTAAAAAAAAATTATGGATTTTTTTATATATATATAAAAAAAATACGTTTAGTAAATGTGTATTTTGTTTTAAAAAAATAATACATTTTCACTAAGATTTAAAAAAATGTTTCACTATATCTCCTGTGCTTGTTTATTAATAAATATTGAAAATTTCATTAAAATTGGTTGATTTCCTGAATTTTGGTGAATTTTTAAGTGAAGGGAGGGTCAAAATGTTTTTACATTTTGGGGATCGGCCTTTGATTTTGCACGTACCTATCTCTTAATAGCAAGATAGGAGTTGGTGATTCCATTATTAAACAAACAGGTAACATTGAACTTTTTTTTTTTGTATAATTTTTAAACAAATTTCAAAGTCTGAATTACTTACGGTTGATTGGGTTAAAAGTTTAAATAATGGTAATTCATAATTCAGTTTTTGCAGTATTTGATCGTGAATTATTATTTTCTTTAAATTTATATTGAATAAAGATCAGTTTCAGGATAAGTCGAATCGTGTTCCTTTCTTTTCTTTTTTTACATGCAATTTTTAAAGTTTTCTAATGCTTTGTTTTAAATATTTACAATATCGTATGGTCAACATGTTTTGATATTTGGGATAACTTTAGTAAAGGTGTTTTTTGTTTACAAGAAATAATACATTTGCACCAAGCTTTATAATAAAGTAATGGATTTATTATATTCCGTGATCATTAATTAATAAATACTGAAAATTTCATCAAAATTGGTTGATTTCCTGAATTTTGATGGATTATTTAGTGAATTGAGAAGTCGAAATGCCTTCTTATTGTCATTACGACCGTTCTTGTTTTAACACGCAATGCAGTGACGTCATTTTCTAGCTAACCGGCCTGTAGTAACTCTCGGTGGCCACGGTCGATCCCAGGTTATAAGAACACGTTTATTTTCCGCAGAAAGTTTTAGCTTTCAAATAAAAGCTTTGATACAACTCTATTTTTTTAATCGCCTATATCTAATAATATAATAGCACAGTTTGTCGTACCTGGTGTGGTATTCTCCCTAGGTGAGCATCCGACTTCCACCGAAAAGAAAAACTTTCTAGGGAATATCAAATCAACCTCATGTATATTCCGGTCAAGGGAGATAACACACAGCGCCTAATATTTCCAAATAGTTACCCATCTGATACTGACCAGGCTCAACGTCGCTTAACTTTGGTAATAACTGTGATACAGATATTCCGCTTCATGAACACACGCACACATGGTAGCTTTTATGTTTCATAAAACATATAATCGTACGCGATATTTCGGACAGTTTACTGTTAAAAGCTTAACACGCATGCCTATTTGTACATACAAATAATTCAATATATTTATTACTCTAAAAATCTTCAAACCAGCATACATTTCAAATACTCTATCTATATAATAAAGTAAGGCGAGTCTCTTTCTCGAATCTTCGTGATTCATAGTATTCCTCCTACAAAATACATTTTTGATTTTGATTAGCCAGTTATTGTTTTTTGTGGATCATTGGTCTTTGTTCTCAACAAAAAATGTATTTCGTTTTATTTTCTTTTAAAATAGATTTTATTCGCCTAGGAACATTTTTCAAATGGACGCCATCTTAACTAGAGAGCAATTTCTTCTTAAGACCCATTAAGCTTAAACCTTATAGTTGAAACATTGTGTAGAATAAAAATCATGTAATGGATTTTGATTAAAATTAGAATACGGATTTTCAACGTAGGGTTTTTGATTATTATATCTTGATTTTTATCTTTGTAAACGGACATAAAATTAGTGCAAAACGTTTTTTTTTCGAGGAATTTATTTTACCTTCTCTGGGACGAGTATTCTTCTACTATTTTAATATTTTAATAAATTACGCACAAAAATTAAAGCAAAATAATTATTAAACGAAAGCTTGTTAAAATAATTAATATTTGCATCATCGAATTAAATTTCAACAAAAAAGCTTTTAATAGTAAATATTTGACACTTAAGAAAGCAACAAAATGCTGTATTCTATTTTTTTTCCTTACAAATTTTGATGCCAAAATTAATTACATTATTATATTAATTTAATTATAATGAACTACATAAATTATATTATAATATTAATTGAATGTTTACAGTTGTTTCGTTTTCGAACCAAAATTTGTAGAGGGAACATTTGTTACAATTATTGGAAGAATACTTCAATACAGCTGATGCTTGAAAAGATGCTGATGTTTAGTTTTATAAAGATTTTTTCTGAGAAAAGGGGAAGAATTACTGTTTTTTTGTCAGACTTATCCATTTTACACTTATAGTTGGCTTGTTATTAATGGTGAAAAAATGCCATGGGAGGCGATCATTGGCCCCTTATTATTCATGATTTTTTTATACAATTGTGTCCGAGATGGGTATATGTGCTGAAGACACTACGATCTATTCTCGACATGCTGGAAGGCGAATGCACATATTTAAAAAGAAAATGGCTGAATTCTTACGAAATGACCTCCAGTCTGTAGTTGAATGGGAACATAAATTGATGTTAACATTCGAGTCTGTAGTTGGATGGGAACATAAATTGATGTTAACATTCCAGTTTGTAGTTGAATGGGAACATAAATTGATGTTAACATCCCAGTTTGTAGTTGAATGGGAACATAAATTGATGTTAACATTCCAGTCTGTAGTTGGATGGGAACATAAATTGATGTTAACATTCCAGTTTGTAGTTGAATGGGAACATAAATTGATGTTAACATCCCAGTTTGTAGTTGAATGGGAACATAAATTGATGTTAACATTCCAGTCTGTAGTTGGATGGGAACATAAATTGATGTTAACATTCCAGTTTGTAGTTGAATGGGAACATAAATTGATGTTAACATCCCAGTTTGTAGTTGAATGGGAACATAAATTGATGTTAACATTCCAGTCTGTAGTTGGATGGGAACATAAATTGATGTTAACATTCCAGTCTGTAGTTGAATGGGAACATAAATTGATGTTAACATTCCAGTCTGTAGTTGAATGGGAACATAAAGTGATGGTAACATTTGAGTCTGTAGTTGAATGGGAACATAAGTTGATGTTAACATTCCAGTTTGTAGTTGAATGGGAACATAAATTGATGTTAACATTCCAGTCTGTAGTTGAATTGGAACATAAATTGATGTTAACATTCCAGTCTGTAGTTGAATGGGAACATAAATTGATGTTAACATTCCAGTTGGTAGTTGGATGGGAACATAAACTGATGTTAACATTCCAGTCTGTAGTTGAATGGGATATAAATTGATGTTAACATTCCAGTCTGTAGTTGAATGGGAACATAAATTGATGTTAACATTCCAGTCTGTAGTTGAATGGGAACATAAATTGATGTTACCATTCCAGTCTGTAGTTGAATTGGAACATAAATTGATGTTAACCTTCCAGTTGGTAGTTTGATGGGAACGTAAATTGATGTTAACATTCCAGTCTGTAGTTGAATGGGAACATAAACTGATGTTAACATTTAATGCTACTAAAGAAAAATCTCATTTTCTTAAACACTTATTAGAAACATTGGTGTTGTTATAGATGACGCGCCTGATTTCCGTGACTTCGCGTCGACAACGATCGGGCAGGTCTTGGAAGCGCCCGAGAGTTGCCGAGACAGAAACGCCAAGCGTAAATGGAAGACTTGCAGGCGATAATATAAGATACGTTTTCAGCGGATAAAAATGGGAATCATCAGCATAGAACAGACACTCGCCACATTGAATTTAGAATTTAAATGTAAATAAGTTAAAAAAACTAAATGTTAATAAGTTAAAAAATTACGTGCAAATAAGTTATGACATTTACATATGAGTTGAAAAAATTAAATGTAAAAAAGTTTTTAAAATTTAAATGTAAATATAAGTTAAGAAATGTTCTGCATGTTAAAAAATTTAAATGTAAGTTAAAATAATTAAATGTAAATAAGTTAAAAAATCAAATGTAAATAAGTTTGAAATAAAATGTAAATAAGTTAAAAACTTAATTGCTAAATGTTAAAAAATTAAAACATAAAACATTAATGTTAATAAGTTAAAAAATTAAATATAAATAACTTTAAAAATTCAAATGTAAATAAGTTTAAAATCTTAAATATAAATAAGTAAAAAATAATGTAAATTAGTTTAAAAATTGAAATGTAAATAAGTCAACAATTTTAAATGTAATAAAGTTAAAAAATAAATGTACATTAGTTTTAAAATGTAAATAAGTTTTAAAATAGAATGTAAATAAGTATGAAAATTAAATGTAAATAAGTTAAAAGATTTAAATGTTAATTAGATTTTAATTTTATACGTAAATAAGTAAAAACATTTAATGTAAATAAGTTTAAGTGTAAATAAGTAAAAAATTAAAGGTAAATAAGTTAAATGTTAATGTAAATAAGTTAAAAAAATTATATGTAAATAAGTTAAAATAATTTGAATGTAAATAAGTTAAACAATTTAAATGTAAATAAAGTTAAACATTTTACTGTAAATAAGTTTTCAAATTTGATAAAAATTAGTTATTAAATTTCATGTAAATAAGTTTTAAAATTTTAAATGTAAAAAAGTTAAAAATTTAACGTATATCAGTTAAAAAAATTAAATGTAAATAAGTTTAAAATTTACAATGTAAAAAATTTAAAAGAATTTATATAAATTAGTTTGAAATTTTAAATTTAAATGAGTTAAAATTTTTAAATGTATATAAGTTAGAAATGAATGTAAATTTGTCTAAAAATTGAAGTGTAAAAAGTTTTAAAATAATTTTTTAAAATTTAATGTAAATTAGTTAAAAATTTAAATGTAAATGTAAAATTTCTATGTGAATAAGTTCAAAAATTTAATTTAAATTAGGTTAAAATTTTTAATGCAAATAATGTTTTAAATTTGAATGTAAATAATTTTAGAAAATTTAAATTCAAATAAGCTTAAAAATAGAAATGTAAATAAGTTTAAGAATTAAATATAAATTAGTTAATAAATGAATGAGTTTTAAAATTTAATGTGAAAAAGATTACAAACTTAAGGTGAAATAAGTTAAATTTTTAAATGTAAAATGTTAAACAATTTTATGTGAATAAGTTATGAAATTTAAATGTAAAGAAGTTAAAAAATTACAATGTAAATAAGCTTTAATATTCAAATGTATATCAGTTTTAAAATAGTATGCAAATAACAAAATACATTAAATGTATATAAGCTTTAATATTCAAATGTATATCAATTTTAAAATAGTATGCAAATAACAAAATACATTAAATGTAAATAAGCTTTAATATTCAAATGTATATTAGTTTTAAAATAGTATGCCAATAACAAAATACATTAAATCTATATTAGCTTTAATATTCAAATGTATATCAGTTTAAAAATAGTTTGCAAATAACAAAAAAATTAAATGTATATAAGCTTTAATATTCAAATGTATATCAGTTTAAAAATAGTTTGCAAATAACAAAACAATTAAATGTATATAAGCTTTAATATTCAAATGTATATCAGTTTAAAAATAGTTTGCAAATAACAAAAAAATTAAATGTATATAAGCTTTAATATTCAAATGTATATCAGTTTTAAAATAGTATGCAAATAACAAAATACATTAAATTATATAAAGTTCAATATTAAAATGTATATCAATTTTAAAATAGTATGCAAATTACAAAATACATTAAATGTATATAAGGTTCAATATTAAAATGTATCTCAGTTTTAAAATTGTATGCAAATAACAAAATACATTAAATGTAAATAAGCTTTAATATTCAAATGTATATCAATTTTAAAATAGTATGCAAATAACAAAATACATTAAATGTAAATAATCTTTAATATTCAAATATATATGAATTTTAAAATAGTATGCAAATAACAAAATACATTAAATGTATATAAGCTTTAATATTCAAATGTATATAAGTTTTAACATAGTATGCAAAAAACAAAATACATTAAATGTATATAAGCTTTAATATTCAAATGTATTTCAATTTTAAAATAGTATGCAAATAACAAAATACATTAAATGTAAATAAGTAAAAAACTTCAAATGAAAATACGCTTAACAATTTAAATATGAATAAGTTAAATAATTAAAAAGTAAATAAGTAAAAAAATGTAAATCTTTATGAGTTTAATAATTTAAATGTAATTCAGTTTATATACATATAAACTTTAAATTAAAAAATAAGTTAGTTCAAACAATTACCATATGAATAAGTTTAACATCTCAAATTCTAAATAAGTTTCAAAATTTAATGTAAATAAGTTTCAAAATTTCAATGTAAATAAGTTTAAAATTTTAAATGTAAATAAAGTAAATAGATTAATGTAAATTAGTTAAATATTTAAATGTAAATAAGTTAACATTTCAAAATGTAAATAAATCAAAAAAATAATGTAAATTTGTTCAAAATTTTTTAATGTAAATAATGTTTTAAGTTTAATTTAAATAAGTAAAAGAATTAAATGTAAATGACTAAAAGATGTAAACATAAGTAAATTAAAATGTCAATAAGTTTAAAAGTAAATTTAAATATGTTTAAAAATTTAAATAAGTTTAAAAATTTAAATATATAATTGTTTTAATGTTTATAAGTTTTTAAATTAAAATGTAAATTAGTTGATAAATTTAATGCAAATATCTAAAAAATTAAAATGCAAATAAGTATTAACAGTTAATATAAATATATTAAAAAGATTTTATGTAAATAAGTTTATTTTTTTAATGTAAATAAGGTTAAAAAATTGAACGTTCATAAGTTTTTAAATTTAAATGTAAATAAGTTAAAAAAGTAAATTTAAATAAGTTTTAAAATTTAATGTAAATAAGTTTAAATATTCAAATGTAAATAAGTTAAAAAATTGAACGGAAATAAGTAAAAAAATATATGTAAATAAGTTTTAAAATTTAAATATATATAAGTTAACACCTTTAATGTAAATAAGTTTATAAAAATAATGTTAAGCAGGTAAATAATTTTAATGTAAATACGTTAAAAAATGTAAATGTCTATTAGTTTTAAAATTTATAGTAAATAAGTAAAAAAATTAAATGTAAATAAGTTTTAAAAATTACATGTAAATAAGTTTCAAAATTTAACTGTAAATAACTTTAAAACGCTATCGACGACTATATTGGCACCCTCATCAAGCAGGCATTTGCTTTCCGGTGCCGTGGCTATGCGGACACGCTGCAGCCTCAGTAAAAGAGACCCTGTCGGTTTTGGCTCCATAGAAGTAAGGCAGCATCCTCTGTCCGTGTTTTTGCTTCGTGGAACACCCTGCCAGAGAATGACTACCATATCCATGTTTAAAGTGACCCTGGACAAACATTCAGACTATATGGGGATGTAAATAGCTTCAACCTGTCTCTTTACATGGCTTGTTGCACTATGATATTTTTTCGGCAAATAAATTTAATTTAGTTTGATTTAAAAACAAGAGCTCTCAATGAGAGGTAAAGGCTATCCATAATACTGGGCAGTAACAAAGCGGACCGTAGGTTAACTTTCGGTCGCCTCACAGTTCGCGCTTCCCTATTTTTGTCCATGAACGATGTTTCTGACAAAGGGGGAAAATTGCTGTTGGGGCTAGTCTGTGTACTGCATGTAGAGGTTTTCAATCCTCTTATAATACTTATCACAATTCAACTGTAAATCTATCCATCTCATTAATACTTATCCTCAAGTTGTATTTTAGCCGCGATAAGCGGTGATTCATTAGTAAAAAAGTAAAAGAATACATTTTCCATACTAACAAACGAATGTGGTAAAGTCGAGAATCATGTCTTCGTAAAGTGGAATCCCTGTGGTTGCATTGACATTATAGTCTGTCGTCATCCAATCTGGGCTGCCGGTTGTGTTTGCGATGTCTGTAGTTGGTAGAAATGTTGTCGGCGTTTCAGGAGTAGAAAAGTTGATAAACATTCTCACAGTAACGGGATCTTTAGGAAATTCTAAAATTTGTTCCGACAAAGGAGTGCTGCTTAGATTCTTACACAGTTTGATCGAATTATGTTTCTGTATGGTAACCTGAACAACAAAAAAGAAAGACATTGAATAAAAAAAAAAAAATTAAAGAAAAAAAAAAAAAAAATAATAATAATAATGATGATGATGATGATGATGATGATGATGATGATGATGATGATGATAACTCAGACACCTTCACCAGAGGACTAGAAAATTAATGACCATGCACAGCGCACTACATCCAAAAGAAGATACGAACAAACTCTACATGAAAAGAAACGAAGGGGGAAGAGAACTGGTAAGTATAGAAGATAGTGTGGAAGACACAAAAAGAGCTGAAAAAAATACATAACTCAGAACACGGAAAGGCTAATCACCGCAGCAAGAGATACCGTTCCAACGAGCAACTCGGGAAGCACCGAAACCAGAAACAAAACGACAAGAAAAGAAAAGTGGGAAGAAAAACAACTACATGAACGCTTCAGAAGACTAACAAGAGAAGTAACCAACGAAAATAGCTGGGCATGGTTAAAAAAAGACACTTGAACAGAGAAACGGAACTGATGGCTGCACAGAACAATGCGATTAGGACAAACTGCATTAAAGCTAAAATAGATAAAACCCAGGAAAACAGTAAATGCAGATTGTGTGGACAAAGAGACGAAACAGTAAATCATATAATAAGTGAATGTAGCAAACTAGGCAAAAAAGAATACAAGAACAGACATGACTGCGTGGGGAAAGCAGTACACCGGGAACTGTGCAAGCAATTGAATTTCGAATATGCAGGCAAATGGTATAAACATAAACCAGAAGCAGTACTGGAAAACGAAAAACACAAAATCATCTGGGATATGGGTATACTCATACAATGAAGGAGACCGGATGTTATAATAATCAGCAAGAAGGAAAAATCTTGCAAAATCGTAGACTTCGCCGTTCCAGCATTCTACAGAGTGAAAATCAAAGAGACGGAAAACCGAAGCAAATACACGGACCAGCCAGAGAACTGAAAGGAATATGGAACATGAAGAAAGTCAGTATAATACCAATAATCGTAGGAGCACTAGGAACAATCCCAAAACACCTAGAAAAAAGACTGGGAGAAATTGGAATCAAAGAGATCAATGAAAATATACAAAGGACGGCAATGATAGAAACAGCTGAAATCTTAAGAAAAATCCCCGAATGCGGAAACATACCCGCATAAGCTACGAATGGTCACATGGAATCTACAACAGGAAGAAAACAAAACACTAGAAAAAACACCACATCAGAAACTAAGGAACAGAAAATGCAAAAAACATCACTTCATGAGTCTCCCCTAAATTATACCGGCCTCAGCTGACACCACGCAAAAAGGAACCAATGAACAGAAATAGCAAGAAACACCATAAGCTCTCCCTCCGCTCTCCCCCCTTACCCCCGAATAAAAAATAGTGCCAGCCTAGGCTGACACCACACAAAATATTTGCATATGGTCAAGGAAGATGAGAAGACCGGGGAGGGACAGCAAAAACCAGACCCCCACTGGAAGTGAAGAGAGTGCTGGAACCTTGGGGAGGCTTATTGCCACCCCAATCCCAGAGAAGACCAATGGTCCTTACCAGCGAGAATCCAATGGTAAACGTCTGTTGCGATACTGCAAGGTTATTTGCGGTGGCTATCGAAAAGAAGTGGAGAATACTAGAAATCTGGGGAGACTTGTTGTCACTCAGACTCCAGGGAATACCACCGGTTTTTGTCGGTGAGCAATCACTGATGCTGACCTGTGTGAGAACTCCTAGTGAGTACAAATAATAATGATAATAATAATAATAATAATACATAATCCCTCAAGCATGAATAATAATAATAATAATAATAATAATAATAATAATAATAATAATAATAATAATAATAATAATAATAATAATAATGATGATAATTTCTTTTTCACCGTTTTAAATGTATCTGGCATTTCTACTAATCGCAATGCTACCAAACGAGCTAGTATTAACCCTGTTAAATTTTGGCTTCTCTGTTTTTTTGTTTTTTCTCTTTTCTTTATGTATTTGTATTTTCTTTCTTTATTTTTTTAAATTCTATTCACCCTGCCCCCTTCTTCCCTTGTTACTCTAAGCCATACAAGATAAGTTGGAACTCAATCTATAAATAGCAAGCACACTGTAATTCTCGGTGCCCCCCCAACCAATTCCCCAAAAGCTCCCTCTTCCATTTCCTAAGAAGTACTTGATTTGTCCGCGTTGGAAGGGTCATTTGCAAAAGTAGCCTATCAAAAAAATAATCCCACCGACTTGATTGAAAAACCCCTCGAATGATCAGTTAAGTTTTTTCTTTTTCACCGTTTTAAATGTATCTGGCATTTATACTAATCGCAATGCTACCAAACGAGCTAGTATTAACCCTGTTAAATTTTGGCTTCTCGGTTTTTTGTTTTTTTTCTCTTTTCTTTAAGTATTTTTATTTTCTTTATTTAATTTTTTTAATTCTATTAACCCTGCCTCCTTCTTCCCTTGTTACTCTAAGCCATACAAGATAAGTTGGAACTCAATCTATAAATAGCAAGCCAAATGTAATACTCGGTGCCCCCCCCCTACCAATGCCCCAAAAGCTCCCTCTTTCATTTCCTAAGAAGTACTTGATTTGTCCGCGTTGGAAGGGTCATTTGCAAAAGTAGCCTATAAAAAAAAAATCCCAACGACTTGATTGAAAACCTCCTCGAATGATCAGTTAAGTTTTTTCTTTTTCACCGTTTTAAATTATCTGGCATTTCTACTAATCGCAATGCTACCAGACGAGCTAGTATTAACCCTGTTGGTTTTTATATGTCCTAGTGTCTTCCTATCGAGCTCCCAATGAATACATTTTTGAACTCTCATGCAGGCCTGAAATTTAGCCTTATTTCTATTATTCATGCTTACTCGGTAGAGGGAAACCTATCTTCAACTCTCTGTCCCCTTTTCGTGTACAATGAACTTATACTATGTTCTTATATATATATATATATATATATATATATATATATATATATATATATATATATATTATTTTATTTATTTATTTTATTTTTTATTTTATTTTTTATTTTTTTAAATTTTTTATCTTTTTTATTTTGTGTGGTAGTGCACAATATCACTCATTAAAATGAATTAGACAATCACTATCCCTGTGACAGGACCACAGGCAGAATAAGTCTGGGCCTGGTGTGGCCACACACACCAAAAATATGAATAATGCACAATAATATCAATACAAGCCGTGGGACTCAGGAGAAAGACCTGAGTGTCATGATGGGCAGGTGCTCCCTCGTTAGCCAACATGGGGGACCCGGTCCGCATCCTGCGAATGTTGGCCCTTCTCATTTCAGAAACAAGACAATGGACAAGAACCAGGTAAGTAACCTCTCTGATTCCAGGTATGACAAGGACACAGACCAAAGACAGGAAAACCAGAGCGAAAACAGCAAACTGAAAAGATATAGAAAGAAATGGACCACGAAAGAGAACAGACTGGTGATGGAGTGCTATTATAAAAGCCGCTACCCTACAGAAAGAGGCTACCGAAAACGAATGAAACATCTCTGGGACATTGCTAGTGACTACCATACAGCGGAACAAAGGATAGCAGATCAAGCAAGACAGATCCTCAAGCGAGGATGGTTCTCGGAGATGGAACTGACGGAAATCAGACAGAAGGTGAATGGCGAAACGGAGCAAGAAACACCACCGAAGGAGAAACCACAGGAAGAGGACGAGCAAAACATACACACTGAAACTGAAGAGATTGAAGACTACGGAATCACAGAACCAGGTGAGATAAAAGACTGCGGAACCACAGAACCTGCTGAGATAGAACTCAACGAAAAAGAAGCAACTGAAGTGGAGAACATTAGACGATACATGTTAGAAAACAAAACAAAACTCCCATCTCTCAGGAATGAAGCAGCGAAGAAGTTACAAGCAGAAACAGAAAGAGTAAACAGACTCCTCACACACATCCCAACAGAAACTATTACAGACCTAAACAACCTGATATATGCAGGGGAAAAATCGGTAAGTATGAAACTAAGAAGCGAAGAGAATGGACAAAAGAGAGGACCGACTAAACCTGGATGGGAAATCAGACTGGAAGCCCAGATCACCAAACTTCGGAAAGAAGCTAAAACCGTGAACAGAAGGAAGGAGGACATGAAACGATTAAGAAGAAAAAAATCAGAAACGCAAGGAAAGACTAAATGAGAAACATGAAGAAATAAAACAAAGGATAGCAGCAATAGAAGGAAGACTGAGACGATACAGGTACAAATCAGAACAGAGCAAACAGAACAGGACCTTTGAAAACAATGAAAGCCAGTTTTACAAAAACGTACATGGAGAAAAAACAACAGAGCAACCGAACCAAACAGAAACAAAACAATTCTGGAGCAAGATATGGGAGGAAACAAAAAAGCACAACAAGAATGCCCAATGGTTGAAAAACATGAAAAATGAACTGCAGGAAATCGAAGAAGGAACCGAAACAGAAATCAACAAAGAAACGATCACGAAAACCCTAAGAAAAATGGCAAACTGGAGAGCCCAAGGCCACTATGGAATACATGCATACTGGTTTAAAAAATTCACGACCCTGCATGAAAGACTAGCGCAGAAACTGAGTGGATGTATCCGCAAAACAGACGTACCAGAATGGATGACGGAAGGAAGAAAAACACTAATACAAAAAGACCCCAAAAAGGGAACGACCCCCAGCAACTACAGACCGATAACATGTCTACCAATAATGTGGAAAATTCTCACAGCACAACTGAGAGAACAAATCTACCAATCCCTGGACAAACGTGGACTGCTCCCCGAGGAACAAAAAGGATGCCGGAAAGGACAACGAGGGGCACATGATCTACTATACATTGATCAAAAGACCCTGAAGGAGGTGAAGAGCAGACAAAAGAACATAACCATGGCATGGATTGACTACAAGAAAGCCTATGACAGAATCCCCCACACATGGATAATTGAATGCTTAAAAATATACAAGATACCAGACAGGATTATTAATCTCATCCAGAAAGCAATGGAAACATGGAGACTAAAACTGACAACCGGAGGACAATACCTGTCTGAGATAAAAACACAGAGAGGCATTTTTCAAGGAGACTCTCTATCACCACTATTGTTTATAATTACCATGATGCCACTCAACTACATACTCAGAAAGTGTGATGCCGGATACAGGTTCACGAATACAGAACAAAGAATAAACCACCTGATGTACATAGATGACTATATACTGTTTGCAAAAAACAAAAAAGAACTGGAAAAGCTGATAAATACAACCAGGATATTCAGCCAGGATATCCAAATGGAGTTTGGAATAGAAAAATGTGCACTGCTAGAGATCAAAAGAGGAAAACTGGAGACGACAGAAGGTATAGAACTCCCCAACCAAGAGGAGATGAGGGCACTAGGAGAACAAGATAGTTATAAATACCTGGGAGTTCTGGAAGCAGACACAATCAAATATACAGAAATGAAAGAGAAGATTGGAAAAGAATATCTACGAAAAACAAGGAAACTCTTAGAAACTAAACTATATAGCAGAAACCTAGTAAAAGGGATAAACACATGGGATGTATTACTAATAAGATACTCTGGACCATTCATAGGCTGGACCAAAGAAGAACTCAGGCACCTTGACCAGAGGACTAGATAACTAATGACTATGCACAATGCATTGCACCCAAAAGACGATACGGACAGACTCTACATGAAAAGAAATGAAGGAGATAGAGGACTGGTAAGTATAGAAGACTGTGTGGAAGACAACAAAAAAGAGCTGGAGAAATATGTAACCCAGAACGCGAAAAGACTGATCACCACAGCAAGAGACACCAGCCCAACAAACAACTCCGGAAGCACTGAAACCAGAAACAAAAAGACAAGAAAGGAAAAGTGGGAAGAAAAACAACTACATGGACGCTTTATAAGACTCACAAGCGATGAAGCCAATGAAAACAGCTGGGCATGGCTAAGAAAAGGGCACTTGAACAGAGAAACGGAATCTCTGCTGACGGCCGCACAGAACAATGCGATTAGGACAAACTTTATTAAAGCAAAGATAGATAAAACCCAGGAAAACAGCAAATGCCGATTGTGTGGACAAAGAGACGAAACGATAAACCATATAATAAGTGAATGCAGCAAGCTAGCCCAAAAGGAATACAATAACAGACATGACAGCGTGGGGAAAGAAGTACACCGGGAAATGTGCAAACAACTGAATTTCGAATATGCAAAAAAACGGTACAAACACAAACCAGAAACTGTATTAGAAAACGAAAAACACAAAATCATATGGGATATGAATGTTCAAACAGACAAACCCATAACAGCAAGGAGACCGGATATGATAATAATCAACAAGAAAGAAAAATCCTGCAAAATCATAGACTTCGCCGTTCTAGCGGACCACAGAGTGAAGATCAAAGAGACGGAAAAAGAAGCAAATATACCGAACTTGCCAGAGAATTGAAAGGAATATGGAACATGAAGAAAGTCAGTATAACACTAATAATCATAGGAGCACTAGATACAGTCCCCCAAAACATGGAGAAAAGACTAGGAGAAATAGGAATCAAAGGGATAACTGAGACCATACAAAGGACAGTAATGATCAAAACAGCTACAATCATGAGAAATGTCCTCGAATGCGGAAACCAACCCACATAAGCAACGAATGGAGAACAAACACATGGAAGCACAAGACAACAGAACCGGGGAAAATACAACCGCACGGGAGAGGCGCAAGCATAGGCTGACACCACGAAAATTATGGACAGAGGGTCGAGGAGGGAAAGCACAAACCAGACCTTCACTGGAAGAGCGCGGACAGCTCTGGACCTTGGGGAGGCTTGTTGCCACTCGGGCCCCAGAAGGTACCAATGGCCCTTATCACTGGGAAATCGGTGGTGGGTGGCTGTTGAGATACCGCAAGGTCATCAGCGGTGATGAACGAAAAGAGGTGGAGCATACTGGAAGTCTGAGGAGACTTGTTGTCACTCAGACTCCAGGGAATACCACAGGTTGTTGGCAGTGGGCGATCACTGACGATGACCAGTGTGATAACTCCTAGTGAGTAAATAATAATAATAATAATAATAATAATAATAATAATAATAATCGGACAAACATGTATAAGTCATACATGATAATCGTCAACAAGAAGGAAAACATGCCAAATAGTTGATTTCGCTGTCCTAGCAGATCATGGTGTAAAGTTGAAGGAGATAGAAAACCCCAGCAAATATTACGTTATAAGGTAAGACAAACAAGAAAAATGAGGATAACTGTTTAAAATACAATAGTGATGATTTAAAAATAACTTTAGAATTAAGGAATTTACACCAAATAGAGATATGATGTTTAAGTAATTTACTGATCGAAAACAAAGAATTAGGTTAGAGCGAATTTAAAACAAAATCCATCGCCAGGCTCGACACATATTTACGGAATGTAACCAATGTCGGTATCGGAATGTATATACAAGGGAATGAATACATACACAGCCAGAGAGAGACAGTCCGAAAGGGGGTTCGGTTTTTTAATTATAGGTCAAGACAACCAAGCACGCAACACACACATACGCTTTTTGGGCAAACCGACTACAGCACGTACGCCCTCCTCTCTACACACACATTAGCAGGCGCATGTCGTTGATCACTATCACAATGGTGGCCGAAAAGTAAAGTAAAAGAAAAATGTATAATTGTTAAATTGTGCTTCGCCCTAATCTCCCACATATCGTTGTACCGTAGAGGCTCAAGGATGGTGGGAAGACCGAGGAGGCAGAGTACTATCCATATTTCGCGGGAAGGGCACGGAGGTTACTGTAATCCTTAGGGGGGCCACTCAAATCCCTGAGAAAATCAACGACTGCTGCTAGAATCTAAAGTGTTTTGCAACGGTTATCGAAAGAAGCAGAAGTTACTGGAAATCCGAGGAGACTTGCTGTCATGTAGATTCCAGGGAACACTAACTCTTGTTGCCAGTTAGCGATTCACTTGTAATGACTCGTGTGATAATTCTTAGTGAGTCAGAAATAATAATTATTATTATGTCTAAGACAACTCATAAAAAGAAATGGATAACAAAGAGAAATAGACTATTACAAAAGCACCCCCCCCCCCAAACGGTCTGGTGAATCGTATGAAGAACCTATGGAACATCAGATGACTTTCCCGCAACGAAACAGAAGATTTGGGACGAAGCAAGACATTAAGAGATGATGCTTCCAGAAGAACACCAATAAATACTCCAAGGGAAAACTCAAAAGTAGAAGCCGGATACAATACAACCATTAAAATAGTAGATATTACTGGCTACAAGATTACAGAATTCCTTAAAGAAGAAAATTAACGCATCAAGGAAATAATAAACGAGGATAAAAAAAACTAAAGGAACGAAGACTAGAATAAAGTAAAATAAAATAAACAGAAGGGATTGGACAGACTTCTCGCGCGTATATCAACAGACAATATTACAGACCTTAACAACTTATTTTAATGTGGCACAAAATCTCTAATTTCGAGATTAAGCATAAAAACAAAACCCAACCAGAAGATCAACAATGAGCTAATGGGAAACTAGGCTAAACTCTCACATCGAAAACCCTAAACAGAGAAGCTAAAACTGTGAATGAGGCTAAAACGATCAGAAAATTATAGAAAAGAAAAGAATACAACTGAAAAAGAAGAAAGGTTGCCCAAGAAAAATGAAGAACTAGAACGTTAGATGCGAGCAAAGGAAAAAAAACTGATATGAATATAAGAAGTTCATAAAAGACGAGCACAAAACCTTAGCAAATGTATACGTGAAACAATGCTGGAACGGACAACTAATAAGGGAATTAGATTTATCCAAAAAGTAGCAAGAAGAAAACTATCCCAAAAAACTATAGACTGATAATCTGCATGCCATGGCAACCATTGAAAAATTTAAGAGCACAACATAACGAAGAGATCTACTATTCCATTTATAGCTGTGGATTTCGTTAAAAGAAACAGAACTGATGTGGGAAAGCGACAAGAAAGACACATTATCTGCTATACATCGACCAGAAGTTACTAAAGGAAGTAAATCACAGAAAAAGGAACATAGTCATGGCATGGATCGACTACAAGGACGAATACGACACAATCCCCAAAACATGTATAACTTAATGTTTAAAGAAGTTAAAAATAACAAACAATATTGTTAATTTTGTGGATAAAACAATAGAAAAATGGAAGCTGGAACAGACAGAGAAGAACACTACATGACAGAGATAAATACAAAGAGATATTTTCCAGGGAGATTCCCTATCTCCACTGTGTTTGTCATAGCAATGATGGCATCAACCGACATAATAAGGAAATGCAATGCAGGATACAAATTAATAGTACAAAGGGGGAAATAAATTACTTCATATCTATGGATGACGGGAGACTACTGGTAAACACAAAAAGGAGCTAGAAACACTCATAAGCTATATAATTTTAGTCAGGAAATGCAAATCGAAATAGAAAATGTGCACTACTAGAGATAAAGAAGAGGGAAAACTAAACAACAGAATGCATAGGATGACCAAATCTGGTGAACACATTAACTATAAATAACTGGATATTTAAAGAATCAGACCCAAACAAATCAACAGAGATGAAAAAGATGACTAAACGAGAATGCATGAAAAAAGAAGAAAGCTTTTTTAAACACTTAATAAAAGGGATACGCACTTGGGCAATATCCCTGGTAAGACACTCTAGATCCTTCATATACTTGAAAAAAAAATGAACCCAAGAACATGGGTCAAAGAACCGGGAAACTTATAACTATGCACAATGCACTGCATCCGACGATACTGAGCGATTCTATGTAAAAAAAGAACGGAACGGGAAGAGGGCTGGTGAGTATTGAAGTATAGACGATGGAATTAAAGGACTAGAGGAATACATAATACAAATTACAGAGAGGCTGATTACTGCCGCTGAGAGCAATGCGAGGATGAACAATACGAAGAGCAGTGTAACAGGGTACAAAAAGTAGAGGAAATTGGGAAGAGAAGAAAGTACAATCTCTATAAAACCACCATTCGCCAGGACATGAAGTATTGTTGATACATCTGGACTGGTGAACCAACCTCTAGCCTCTTCATCTTGGACAGGGTGCAAAATAGAATTTCAAATTTAGTAGGTCCCGAAGTGTCTAGCAAGCTCCAGCCCCTGTCGTATTGCCAGTGTGTTACATCTCTGTGCTTGTTTTACAAGTTCTTCCACGGAATGTACTTCGACGAACTTACTATACTTGTACCCACTCAACGAAAATACACCCGATCCACCCGACTAGCAACACAAATCCTACCCCTTTCACTGCAAAGATCCCTAGATGGCAGAAGATTTTCTATACTAATAGCTCGGACTGCCCCCCTTTGGAATTTACTCCCTGCGCCCTGTTTCTCCGACTGTGCCAACATGCAGAACTCTAAATGTAATGTGAACAAACATCTTGTTGCCTAACTCTCGACCCAGGTTGCCCCATATAAATCTGGACCCTATCACAGTAGCCTCTTATGTTTTGGGCGAACAATAGTAGAAAAAAGTATAAGACGGATGAAAGAAATAGCAAACGAGAAAATATGGATATGGCTACCGAAAGAGCACCTGAAAAGAGAAACGAAATAGCTATTGACAGTCACACAAAACAACGCGATTAGAACAATTTAAATAAAAGCAAAGATAGACAAGATTCAACAAACAGCAAATGTAGACTAGCTGGACAAAGAGACGAAACGGTAAATCACATCATAAGTGAATGCAACAAGGTAGCATAAAAGGAATATAAAACAGACATAACTAGGTTGGGAGAGTAATCGACTAAGAATTGTGCAAACTACTGCATTTTGAACATACAGAAAAATGATACATGCATAAAACCTAGGCTATTATTGAAAAGAGAAAGGCATAACATCATTTGAGACATTGAAATACAATCGGACATACAAGGCATACAAACAAACAAGGCTAGACATAATAACCAAGAACGAAAAAAATTACTATATTTCAGTAGATCACAGGGTGAAGACCAAGGAGACAGAAAAACTAAGCAAATACACAGACCTTTTCAGACAGCTGAAGGGAATGCTGAACAATGAAAAATACTGTAATTGCAGTAATTGTGGAAGCACTAATAAACAATCGCTGTTTGCTGTAAGGTAAAGAATTAACCGTGAACCGTTTAACACGATTCGTAAGAAATATGTTGTAATGTTAGAAAAAGTTAAAGATTATTACAACAAGGCGCACCCGTAATATTAGCAAGCGGTGAAGTTATGTATTAGTAAATAAAATACCTCAGTGTTGCGGACGTAGTATATGTTAATGAGATGGTACATACTCCGCCACCCTTCTATTAATAAGATGAAAAAAAACCCCTAAAATATTAATTCAGACCAAATAATAAAATCAATTATAGGGATAAAAAAAAGATCAGTTTATTGAAAAAAAAAAAAAGAACAATGAAACATTTTTTTATCATGTAGCTTTTGTTTATGAAGCTATTCCGGCCAATGAAATAGGGGAAATATCTCACTTTACTCCATATATTAGATACAACATTTCAAATTTAACACCTATAGCGATTTTCAAAATAGTGGAAGTTTGACGAAAGGTGGGGCCAGATTGACGTACGCAGTAATGTTTTCTGTTTGTTTCTTCTTTCATATTTTGTTACTGTAAAAAGCGATTCTATATGAATTTTTCTGACAATATTTAAGTGGTCAACAACTAAAAACAGCTGGCCCCAGAACGCTGCTGAACTCATCACGTGCACCCCGTATACTTGGGCGCATCTCAGTCGGAGGGATGACGTATCGGCTCTGCAGAAAACAAGACAAAACTCATTAATAATCTAACAATTCGACATGGCAAGTGTCCAGGACGGATGGAAATACACATAGGTTATTTGAGCCATCCGTAACTGTACGTGTGATTTTTCATAAATACTTGCTTGGAGAGAAAGATATATCCATAAGCGTGAAACTAAGTTTATCTGTGTGAAAGATAAGTGTCCGATGGCGAAGTTGACACGAAACTGATTGAGGGAGACACGAATAATTGATAAAAGTCGAGTACAAAACAGAGAAATTCGCGTTAACAATGGCGTCAAAACTGTTCATTCAGAAATTATTTCAAGAAAGAAAAAGACGACAACCGAGAGTCTTACGATGCGTCCATTCAATCTGCGCGGTTTGTGATGAAAATCTGATTCCAAACTTAAACGTGACAGACCAACGAAAATTTTATGTAAAACTTAAGCTTGGCAGACTAAGGCAAATCCTATTTAAACTTTAATCGTGATAAACGGACGAAAATTTTATTTTAAAATTAAGCGTAACAGGTCGACGAAAATCTTATTTTAATCTTAAGCTTGACAGACCAACGGAATTCCTATTTAAAACTTTAGCTTGACAGATCAACGAAATTCCTATTTAAAACTTTAGCTTGACAGACCAACGAAATTCCTATTCAAAACTTTAGCTTGACAGACCAACGAAATTCCTATTTAAAACTTTAGCTTGACAGACCAACGAAATTCCTATTCAAAACTTTAGCTTGACAGACAAACGAAATTCTTATTTAAAACTTTAGCTTGACAGACCAACGAAATTCCTATTTAAAACTTTAGCTTGACAGACCAACGAAATTCCTATTCAAAACTTTAGCTTGACAGACCAATGAAATTCCTATTTAAAACGTTAGCTTGACAGACCAACGAAATTCCTATTTAAAACTTTAGCTTGACAGACAAACGAAATTCCTATTTAAAACTTTAGCTTGACAGACCAACGAAATTCCTATTCAAAACTTTAGCTTGACAGACCAACGAAATTCCTATTTAAAACTTTAGCTTGACAGACCAACGAAATTCCTATTTAAAACTTTAGCTTGACAGACCAACTGAATTCCTATTTAAAACTTTAGCTTGACTGACCAACGGAATTCTTATTTAAAACTTTAGCTTGACAGATCAACGAAATTCCTATTTAAAACTTTAGCTTGACAGACCAACGAAATTCCTATTCAAAACTTTAGCTTGACAGACCAACGAAATTCCTATTTAAAACTTTAGCTTGACAGACCAACGAAATTCCTATTCAAAACTTTAGCTTGACAGACAAACGAAATTCTTATTTAAAACTTTAGCTTGACAGACCAACGAAATTCCTATTTAAAACTTTAGCTTGACAGACCAACGAAATTCCTATTCAAAACTTTAGCTTGACAGACCAATGAAATTCCTATTTAAAACGTTAGCTTGACAGACCAACGAAATTCCTATTTAAAACTTTAGCTTGACAGACAAACGAAATTCCTATTTAAAACTTTAGCTTGACAGACCAACGAAATTCCTATTCAAAACTTTAGCTTGACAGACCAACGAAATTCCTATTTAAAACTTTAGCTTGACAGACCAACGAAATTCCTATTTAAAACTTTAGCTTGACAGACCAACTGAATTCCTATTTAAAACTTTAGCTTGACTGACCAACGGAATTCTTATTTAAAACTTTAGCTTGACAGACCAATGAAATGCCTATTTAAAACTTTAGCTTGACAGACCAACGAAATTCCTATTTAAAACTTTAGCTTGATAGAACGACGAAAATTCTACTTTAAAATTAAGCGTGACAAACAGACCGACGGAGATAATGTCTTATTTTAAATTCTTATACACATCTATATAATAAAATAAAGTCGATTTTCCCCTATTGCATCAGACATTATAGCTCTGTAAACACAAGCGATATATAGATATCCACTATGATGACGCTTTCTGCCAAGAATTAATGCGTGTTTTTAAAAAATATGTTTCCGTTTTGTTCGCTTTTAGTAATTTCTACATTTTTTCCGGCTTGTCTGTTGCTCCTATAATAGTCATACTTACAGAGAACCGGGATAATTTCCAATCGCATGCTAAGATCTACTTCCATTGTCACCACCTTATTTTCACCGTCATTATTTCGTTTTTCCGGTTCTTGATTTTATCTTTTACCTAGTATACTTTTACTAACTAAATACGGGGCGCTCTCTTCAACCTACACTTTCTGTTTTAGGGTGTTTTGATTGGCTGATTCTCGAGACTTTCTTTTACATTCTAGATTAATCGAATAGCCGATTACAAGAATTATATGGTCATCCATCACCGGCCACTTTAATTATTCTCTTTTTTTACTGTTTTTTTCTCTCAACTTTTGATGCATTTTCTTATTGCATTTCACATTTTATTTCTCATAAGCTTTATTTGACAACAATACCATTCTTTTCCAGGTTCTACCGGGTACATTCACTTATTTATGCTTTTTTACCAGTCGTTAGTATTTGCTAAATAATCTGCATTAATACAATTTTATCCATAAATTTCATAAAAAAATAGTACTACCGACATTATTTTTTAAAGGAAATACACTATCCAGTTGTAACCTATTTGCGTTAAAACAATTAATTTTTAATATAAGTTTTACATTCTCGTAAATATCGATTCTGAGCAAAGTAGCCCTCTTTATTTGCGTTACTAATTGACAAAAAATGGCTACTTTGCTCAGAATAAGTATTTACACGGACTTAAAAGGCTTATAACTTCTAATAAATATTTCGGTAATAATAATGATGGCCCAGAGTATTTTTTTATGGAAATCGCTCCAGACAAGGCATGAATCTACTTGACGCAAGGAGCTAAAAAAATATTGCTGGCCTCTGGAACTCCCTCCCTGCCCCCTGTTTCCACGACAGTACTGACATGCAGAGGTTTAAAACTAATGTAAACAGACATCTCGCTGCGCAGATCTCAATTTAGGTTGACCCCCCCCCCAACCTTCTCCCCCCTTTTTTTTTATCAGTAGCCACTTACGTCTGCAGTAGCGGCCTGCCTTGTTTGGGGTGAACTATGTTTTTTAAAAAAAACTACTTCAAGGTCAAAAACTAGCCAACGATAAGTGTTATATGGATAGATTCTGACCCAGAAAACAGCAGCCCCCCCGCCTTGTCAGAAAACATCGCTCATGGAATGTGAGGACTAAAGGACAAAATAAGGGAAGCGAGAGTTACGAGGCTGCTGAAAGTAAACCCAAGGTCCACTTTCTACTTTTCTAGGTGGTCATATAAGATGTTACCTCTAGACCCTGTATAAAAAAAACAATAATAATATCAATAATAATGACATCATTGTGTTCAAAACTCCTCAAAAGCGTGTGTGTATGTGTTTGGAGGAGATATATCAGGTGTAGTTTTGGCAAATTTCAGGAAGTGTGAACATGCGATTCCAATGTCCACAAATATCTGTTGATTTGTCCTGTAAATCAATCATATTTCTCAATCCTTTCATAGTACTGTTTCATCATCCAATTAAAAATCTCACTAACCCTTATCCTCGAGTAGCTTCTGGCCTGGGTAAGTGGAGATATATCAGGTGTAGTTTTGGCAAATTTCAGGAAGTGTGAACATGCGATTCCAATGTCCACAAATATCTGTTGATTTGTCCTGTAAATCAATCATATTTCTCAATCCTTTCATAGTACTGTTTCATCATCCAATTAAAAATCTCACTAACCCTTATCCTCGAGTAGCTTCTGGCCTGGGTAAGTGGAGATATATCAGGTGTAGTTTTGGCAAATTTCAGGAAGTGTGAACATGCGATTCCAATGTCCACAAATATCTGTTGATTTGTCCTGTAAATCAATCATATTTCTCAATCCTTTCATAGTACTGTTTCATCATCCAATTAAAAATCTCACTAACCCTTATCCTCGAGTAGCTTCTGGCCTGGGTAAGTGGAGATATATCAGGTGTAGTTTTGGCAAATTTCAGGAAGTGTGAACATGCGATTCCAATGTCCACAAATATCTGT
This sequence comes from Sepiola atlantica, assembly GCA_963556195.1. Lineage (NCBI taxonomy): Eukaryota > Metazoa > Mollusca > Cephalopoda > Sepiida > Sepiolidae > Sepiola > Sepiola atlantica. The sequence goes on from OY744531.1 coordinate 39,985,539, forward strand.
TGATTTGTCCTGTAAATCAATCATATTTCTCAATCCTTTCATAGTACTGTTTCATCATCCAATTAAAAATCTCACTAACCCTTATCCTCGAGTAGCTTCTGGCCTGGGTAAGTGGAGATATATCAGGTGTAGTTTTGCCAAATTTCAGGAAGCGTGAACATGCGATTCCAATGTCCACAAATATCTGTTGATTTGTCCTGTAAATCAATCATATTTCTCAATCCTTTCATAGTACTGTTTCATCATCCAATTAAAAATCTCACTAACCCTTATCCTCGAGTAGCTTCTGGCCTGGGTAAGTGGAGATATATCAGGTGTAGTTTTGGCAAATTTCAGGAAGCGTGAACATGCGATTCCAATGTCCACAAATATCTGTTGATTTGTCCTGTAAATCAATCATATTTCTCAATCCTTTCATAGTACTGTTTCATCATCCAATTAAAAATCTCACTAACCCTTATCCTCGAGTGACTTTTGGCCTTGGTAAGTGGTGTAGTTTTGACAAATCTCAAGAAAGCGTGAGGATGCGAGTCCAATCTCTACAAATATCGAGTGGCTTTTGGCCTTGGTAAGTGGTGAACAATTAGTATATAATAAAAAGAAAAATGACTGACAAAATTATTTTCCTTTCATATTTTTTTGTGTTTATTGTTGTCTTAGAAGAAAAGCAGAAAGCCTATTTAAGCTGTTATTTCTACTTCAGTTGATGATTTGAGTATTATTATTATTTGTACTCACTAGGAGTTCTCACACAAATCCTCGTCAGTGATTGCTCACCGACAACAACCAGTGGTATTTCCTGGAGTCTGAGTGACATAAAGCCCTCCCCCCCCCCAGATTTCCAGTATTATTCAACTCTTTTCGATAACGATGCGGTATCGCAACAGCCGCTTACCATTGATTTCTCGCTGATAAGGACAATATGTCTTCTCTGGGATTTGGGTGGCAATAAGCCTCCTCAAGGTCCCTGCAGTCTCTGCACTTCCAGTGGAGGTCTGGCTTGTGCTGTCCCTCCTCGGTCTTCTCATCCTCCTTGACCCTATGCAAACATTTTGTGTGGTGTCAGCCTAGGCTGGTACACTTGTTTTTTTTGGGGGGGGGCTGATTATTTTTTATTTATTTATTGGGTGGGTGGGGTGGGGGTGAGCTTATGGTGTTTCTTGCTATTTCTGTTCATTGATCCATTTTTGTGTTGTGTCAGTTGAGGCCGTTGTAATTTATTGGAGGAGGGGAAGCTTATTAAGTGATGTTTCTTGCATTTTCTGTTCGTTTATGGTGTGTTGTTTCATTAGTTTTTGTGTTCTTCCTGTGTTAGATTTTGTATGATCCTTCGTAGCTTATGCGGGTTAGTTTCCGCATTCAATAATTTTTCTTAAGATTGTTGCTGTTTTGATCATTGCTGCCATTTGTATAGTTCCAATGATACTTTTGATCCCAATTTCTCCCGGTCTTTTTTCCAGGTTTTTGGGGATTGTTCCTAGTGCTCCTACGATTATTGGTATTATACTGACTTTCTTCATGTTCCATATTCCTTTCAGTTCTCTGGCTAGTTCCGTGTATTTGCTTCGGTTTTCCGTCTCTTTGATTTTCACTCTGTAGAATGCTGGAACGGCGAAGTCTACGATTTTGCAAGATTTTTCTTTCTTGTTGATTATTATAACATCCGGTCTCCTTGCTTGTATGAGTATATCCATATCCCAGATGATTTTGTGTTTTTCGTTTTCCAGTACTGTGTCTGGCTTATGTTTGTACCATTTGTCTGCGTATTCGAAATTCAATTGTTTGCACAGTTCCCGATGTACTGCTTTCCCCACACAGTCATGTCTGTTCTTATACTCGTTTTGAGCTAGTTTGCTACATTCACTTATTATATGATTTATTGTTTCGTCTCTTTGTCCACAGAGTCTGCATTTACTGTTTTCTTGAGTTTTATCTATTTTAGCTTTAATGTAGTTTGTCCTAATTGCATTGTTCTGTGCAGCCATCAGTAAGGATTCCGTTTCTCTGTTCAAGTGCCCTTTTCTTAGCCATGCCCAGCTATTTTCGTTGTTTTTTTCACTTGTCAGTCTTCTGAAGTGTCCGTGTAGTTTTTTTTCTTCCCACTTTTCTTTTCTTGCAGTTTTGTTTCTGGTTTCGGTGCTTCCCGAGTTGTTCGTTGGAACGGCGTCTCTTGCTGCAGTGATAAGGATTTCCCTGTGTTCTGAGTCATGTATTTTTCCAGATCTTTTTTGAGTCTTCCACACAATCTTCTATATTTACCAGTCCTCTTCCCCCTTCGTTTCTTTTCACGTAGAGTCTGTCCGTATCATCTTTTGGTGTAGTGCATTGTGCATGGTCATTAATTTTCTGGTCCTCTGGTCCAGGTGCCTTGGTTCCTCTTTGGTCCAGCCTATGAATGGTCCAGAGTATATTATTAGTGCTACTGCCCAGGTGCTTATTCCTTTTACTAGATTCCTGCTATATAATTTCGTTTCTAGGAGTTTTCTTGTTCTTCGTAAATATTCTTTTCCAATCTTCTCTTTCATTTCCGTAGATTTGATGGCGTCTGCCTCCAGTACTCCAAGATATGTGTAGCTATCTTGTTCACCCAGCGCCCTTATTTCCTCTTGGGTGGGGAGTTCTATGTTTTCTGTTGTCTCCAGTTTTCCTTTTTTTATTTCTAGTAGTGCACACTTTTCCATTCCGAATTCCATTTGGATGTCCTGACTGAAGATTCTGGTAATATTTATCAGCTTTTCCAGTTCCTTTTTGCTTTTTGCAAATAGTTTTAGGTCATCCATGTACATCAGGTGGTTTACTCTTAGTTCTGTGTCTGTAAACTTGTATCCGGCATCACATTTTCTGAGTATGTAGTTAAGTGGCATCATAGCTATTATAAACAGTAGTGGTGATAGGGAGTCTCCTTGGAAGATGCCTCTCTGTATCTTTATCTCAGTCAGCTGTTGTACTCCGGCTGTCAGTTCCAGTTTCCATGTTTCCATTGCTTTCTTAATAAGATTCATCATCCTTTCGAGTATTTTGTATATTTTCAAACATTCAATTATCCATGCTTGAGGGATTCTGTCGTAAGCTTTTTTGTAGTCAATCCATGCCATGGATATGTTCGTTTTCCTGTTTTTTACCTCCTTAAGGATCTTTTGATCGATGTATAGGAGGTCATGCGTCCCTCTTTTTCCTTTACGGCATCCTTTTTGTTCTTCGGGGAGTAGTCCACGTTTGTTTAGGGACTGGTAGATTTGTTCTTTCAATTGTGCCGTCAGGATTTTCCACATTGTTGGTAAACAGGTAATTAGTCTGTAGTTGCTTGGAGTCGTTCCTTTTTTGGCATCTTTTTGTATAAGCGTTGTCCTTCCTTTGGTCATCCACACTGGTATGTCTGTTCTGTGGATACATCCTCTCAGTTTCTGCGCCAGTCTTTCATGTAGGGTCGTGAATTTTTTAAACCAATATGCATGTATTCCATCATGACCTGGTGTTTTCCAGTTTGCCATTTTCCTTAAGGTGTCCTTAATGGTTTCTTTAGTAATCTCTGTTTCCGTTCCTTCTTCTATTTCCTGTAGTTCATTTCTCATGTTTTTTTAACCACTTGGCATTTTTGTTGTGTGTTTTAGGATGTTCCCATATCTTGTTCCAGAAGTGTTTTGTCTCTGTCGGGTCAGGTTGTTCTGATGTTATTCGTTCTCCGTTTACGTTTTTGTAAAACTGGCTTTCATTGTTTTCAAAGGTCCTGTTCTGTTTTTGCTGTTCTGATTTGTATCTATATCGTCTCAGTCTTCCCTCTATTGCTGCTATCTTTTGTTTTAATTCTTCATGTTTCTTATTCAGTCTTTCCTTGTGAACCGAATTTCTGCTCTTCCATTCTTTCGTATTTACTTTCATCCTGTTTACGGTGTGAGCTTCTTTTTGGAGTTTGGTTATCTGGGTTTCCAGTCTGATTTCCCATCCAGGTTTTGTCGGTCCTTTCTTTTGGCCAGGCTTTTCTTTTTTAAGTTTCATACTTACTGATTTCGCCCCAGCATATATCAAGTTGTTTAGGTCTGTGATGGTGTCTGTTGGAATGTACGCGAGTACCTTGTTTACTGTCTCAATTTCAATTTTCAACTTCTTCCAATCTTCGTTCCTTAGGGATGGGAGATTTGTTTTGTTCTCAGACATGTATCGTTTGATGTTTTCCACTTCTCTTGCTTCTTCCTCGGTGAGTTCTACTTCGGTGAGTTCTGTGATTTCGTGGACTCCGGCCTCTTCCGTTGATGGGTTTATGTTTTGTCTGTCATCCTCTTGAGGGGTTTCGTCAGGCGGTGTTTCTTGCTCTGTTCCGCTCTTCTGTTTGATTTCCGTCAGTTCCATCTCCGAGAACCATCCTCTCTTGAGGATCTGTTTTGCTTGGTCTGCTATTCTTTGTTCCGTTGTATAGTAGCCAGTAGCAGTGTTCCAAAGGTGTTTCAATCGTTTCCGGTAGCCTCTTTCTGTGGGGTAGCGACTTTTGTAGTAGCATTCCATCACTAGTCTGTTCTCCTTTGTGGTCCATTTCTTTCTGTATTTTTTAGGTTTTTTTTAATTTCTGCTTTTTTTGTGTTTGGTCTGTGTCCTTGTCATACCTGGAATTGGAGAGGTTACTTACCTGGCTTTTGTCCGTAGTTTTGTTCCTGAAATCAAAGGAGCCAACATTTACAGGATGCGGACCGGGTCCCCCATGTTGGCCATCAAGGGAGCACCTGCCAATCATGACACTCAGATCTTTTATCTGAGTCCCACGGGTTTCATTGTTATTGTTGTACATTACTCATATGTTGGTGTATGTGACTACACCAGGCCCAGGTTTAGTTTGCCTGTACTCCTGTCACAGGGATAGCGTTTATCTCCTTTCAATGAGGTGGAATGTGCACTATCACACACAAAAAAATTATATACACGTACATATACATATACATATACATATGTATACACACACATATATGTATATGTTACTTAACTACATAGTATAAGTTTTATAGGCTAATTTTTGACAGCCAGGGGATAGACAATAGATTCCCCTCCCGTTTTTATCTGATAAATTTACACCGGATTATAAAACATATATAAGCCTTTATATTTTGGATTATAATTTAAATTTTTAAAAAAAGTTCCATAAGTAACAATGATTTCTTTTCTGTCATATTTTTGGGCATATAAATCAATAATATCTGACCGGTTTTAAATATTAAAAGCAATGAGTTCCCTCTTACCTTTTTGTTTTCTTGGGTTTTAACAGGAGAAAAAATGTAGTAAACATCTCGCATTTCTTCCTTCTAATGGGGACTTCAAGAACCCGGACGAGGGGGGTGTTCAACACGTGTGTGAATACGAATATTATTATTATTATTATTATTATTATTATTATTATTATTATTATTATTAGTATTAGTAGTAGTAGTAGTAGTAGTAGTAGTAGTAGTAATATCTACAACTATTTCTTTTTTCCCCAAAAAAGTTTTGCCGGATGTTCATACATAATCAACCCCCAAAAGTAGCATCGCTTTTAGGTGGAGGGGGAGTTATTTAGCTGAACGTTCTCATTTACAATAATAGCGAGACTTTTTTTTATCTGACGTTTAGTCTGTCACACTTAGGCTTTATTCTAAATACCTTAATATTGCAAATATTACACGGTCAAGCGATTTTTTTCGCCTGTTACGGTCCTGTTTTAAATAAGATTTACATCGTTAAACGCGCAAATTGAATCGACGTACTGTTACATTTTCAATATCACCCTCCCCTCTCTCTCTCTCTTTCTCTCTCTTGACATGGCCGTCAGCGATTAAATCATTTCCTTACAATTACATTTTATACATTTTTTTATGTTATAAATTAGTTTCCATTAAGGAAATACGTATTTATAATGTACATTAAACATAAAGCCTACATCCGAAACACACACAGCCCCAAAGTTTTTTTTTTTACTTTTCTGGTTTCTGCTTTACATTAACATCGTGGGGTCTGTGTTCGCTCCGGACAAGTATAAGCAGTAAATAATTCAATAGTTGGGGCATCAAATTTCTTGAGTTAATCTGCTACCCCGGGCAACGTCAAGACACGGGTCAGCTAGTTTAAAATAAGATGCATTTATTCAATCCGAGCGTTTCGCCACGAAAATCGTATTTCAAATTGAAGCGTGACAAAACGACCAACCGAGACATAAACGACGTATCTAAAACGAAAGAAAGAAAACTCGATGTATTTAATAGACTTCATCTTCTGTCAGCTATCCATGCATGTCGATACATAAGATCAACCTCTTTATTTGATTTCTATAGTCGGAATATCACTTTACCGTTTATCTCACAGCCTTTGTTCTTTTGATCAATGACCTTACCGCATGAGTTATCTCCCTTCCCGATTCCTACTCTTCAGTCAGATTAGTCTTTCCTTTGATAGCTGATTATTATTTAACGTTATTTATTTCCTTTTTCTTTTATTCTGATAGGATATACCGGTCCGTAATGCCCCACCGATTACTTTTCTCTCTCTCTCTCTCTCTCTCCCTCACACACACACACACACACACACACACACACACACACACACACACACACACACACACACACACACCAGTAATAGATGATAATAGAATGTACTTTATTTAAATAAGATACTGCAGTTTTACAGTATCAAATTTTATATAGGATTTTTGTCGGCCTACCATATCAGATTGGAAATAAAGTAATGTCGTATTTTTTACTTCATCACTTTGCAGCCTCCTAAGTTGTACACAGTTCTAGATTTTTTTGGTGAATTGGTGTCTTAATATCTTGCTTTGCCTTTCAGATATAGTAATTAGTTGGAAAATATTAAGTTAATATGAATTAAAAAAAGGAAAGTCAGCTGCAGAAGCTACAAGGAATATCGGAACTGTCTATGGGATAAATGTTCTGAATGATCGAAAATGTCAACAGTGGTTTGCAAAATTTTCTTCTGGAGACTTTAACATGTCAGATTGGCGACGTTCGGGAAGGCCAAAATCAATTGATAAAGGCGCCATTAAAGACGCTGTAGAGATCAATCCAAAGTTAACCAGTAGAGAATTAGCTCAACACTTCAATACAACAAATACCACAATTATTTCATGCCTTCACGAGTTAGGAAAAGTTTAAAAACTTGGATTCTGGGTTCCCCACGATTTGACCGACGCTCAACGAAATCAAAGATTGACTGTTTGCACATCTTTGCTCCTGAACCAATTTTGCAAAGAATTGTGGCTGGAGATGAAAAATGGGTTCTTTACAAGAATACCCAACGCAAAAGACAATTGTTAGGCCGAAATCAAAGTCCACAACCTATTCCAAAACAAGGACTACACACAAAGAAGATTATGCTCTCTTTATGGTTGGACATGAGAGGACTGATTAATTATGAGTTACTAGAGCCTAATCAAACAATCACAGCAGTAAAATATTGTTTGCAGCTGGATGATCTAAGAATTGCTCTATAAAAAAAACGACAAGCATTACTCAATAGGAAGGGTGTAGTACTTCATCATGATCACGCGAAACCTCACACAGTAAAACTCACTCAGGAAAAGGTCATGAGTTTCAATTGGGAAGTTTTGCCTCATCCGCCTTATTCACCTGACATTGCTTCATTCGACTATCATCTTTTCCGGTCGTTGCAGCATCACTTAAACAATAAAATTTATAAAAATGACGACCAACTCAAAAATGACCTAAATTTGTTTTTCTCTCAAAGAATCAGAGAAATTTTTGAAGAAGGCATCAAAAAGCTAGTTGATCGTTTGACAGCAGTCATAGAAAATGAGGGAAATTATTGTAAAGATTAAAAATGCTCTAATGTGAATGTTTCAGATGAAATAAATGTGTTGAACAAAAACGACATTACTTTATTTCCAACTGATACTTAAGCTGAAAGTGTAAAAGACAGGCTGGATCCCAGTAATTTTTTTTTTTTAATTCACGTAATTCCTCCTCGAAGTCATTTCTGCAACCGGTGAGAAGGTGGAAAATATGCCACAACCAAATGTTGTAATAGAATTCGTTACGTTTAAGTTTGAAATAGGATTTTTGTCGGTATGTCAATGTTATCTTTCAAATAAAATTTCATCAGTCTGTCACACTTACGTTTGAAATAGCATTTTCATTTGTCTGCCGCGCTAACGTTTGAAATAGCATTTTCATTTGTCTGTCACACTTACGTTTGAAATAGCATTTTCATTTGTCTGTCACACTTACGTTTGAAATAGCATTTTCATTTGTCTGTCACACTTACGTTTGAAATAGCATTTTCATTTGTCTGTCACACTTACGTTTGAAATAGCATTTTCATTTGTCTGTCACACTTACGTTTGAAATAGCATTTTCATTTGTCTGCCGCGCTTACGTTTGAAATAGCATTTTCATTTGTCTGTCACACTTACGTTTGAAATAGCATTTTCATTTGTCTGTGACACTTACGTTTGAAATAGCATTTTCATTTGTCTGCCGCGCTTACGTTTGAAATAGCATTTTCATTTGTCTGTCACACTTACGTTTGAAATAGCATTTTCATTTGTCTGTGACACTTACGTTTGAAATAGCATTTTCATTTGTCTGCCGTGCTTACGTTTGAAATAGCATTTTCATTTGTCTGTCACACTTACGTTTGAAATAGCATTTTCATTTGTCTGTCACACTTACGTTTGAAATAGCATTTTCATTTGTCTGTCACACTTACGTTTGAAATAGCATTTTTATTTGTCTGTCACACTTACGTTTGAAATAGCATTTTCATTTGTCTGTCACACTTACGTTTGAAATAGCATTTTCATTTGTCTGCCGCGCTTACGTTTGAAATAGCATTTTCATTTGTCTGTCACACTTACGTTTGAAATAGCATTTTCATTTGTCTGTGACACTTACGTTTGAAATAGCATTTTCATTTGTCTGCCGCGCTTACGTTTGAAATAGCATTTTCATTTGTCTGTCACACTTACGTTTGAAATAGCATTTTCATTTGTCTGTGACACTTACGTTTGAAATAGCATTTTCATTTGTCTGCCGTGCTTACGTTTGAAATAGCATTTTCATTTGTCTGTCACACTTACGTTTGAAATAGCATTTTCATTTGTCTGTCACACTTACGTTTGAAATAGCATTTTCATTTGTCTGTCCCACTTACGTTTGAAATAGCATTTTCATTTGTCTGTCACACTTACGTTTGAAATAGCATTTTCATTTGTCTGTCACACTTACGTTTGAAATAGCATTTTCATTTGTCTGTCACACTTACGTTTGAAATAGCATTTTCATTTGTCTGTCACACTTACGTTTGAAATAGCATTTTCATTTGTCTGCCGCGCTTACGTTTGAAATAGCATTTTCATTTGTCTGTCACACTTACGTTTGAAATAGCATTTTCATTTGTCTGTGACACTTACGTTTGAAATAGCATTTTCATTTGTCTGTCATACTTACGTTTGAAATAGCATTTTCATTTGTCTGTCACACTTACGTTTGAAATAGCATTTTCATTTGTCTGCCGCGCTTACGTTTGAAATAGCATTTTCATTTGTCTGTCACACTTACGTTTGAAATAGCATTTTCATTTGTCTGCCGCGCTTACGTTTGAAATAGCATTTTCATTTGTCTGTCACACTTACGTTTGAAATAGCATTTTCATTTGTCTGTCACACTTACGTTTGAAATAGCATTTTCATTTGTCTGTCACACTTACGTTTGAAATAGCATTTTCATTTGTCTGTCACACTTACGTTTGAAATAGCATTTTCATTTGTCTGTCACACTTACGTTTGAAATAGCATTTTCATTTGTTTGCCGTGCTTACGTTTGTGTAAGGTTGAAAATTGATGAGGTCACCGTTTGGATCCTGACGACAACGGGGCTGAAAACATGACCCACAAATAACAAAGTGCGCATAAAACTTTAACTAACTATCTTTGAAAGTGTCGTCAAAATATTGAGGGGAAATCAGGATTTGAAGAGAAGCAACCTTTCCCAATTGGCAACAGACACAAATCACAGAGAAACCGTTTTACCCGGAACTTAAACAAACATACGCCGTAAATCACTTTATCTTTAACTTTTGTCTTAATAGCATTAAGTCCAGAAGAATAATAATCCTCAAATGGTAAAGTATTACTCTTTTTATTTAAGTTAAAAACGACTCATTCCAATAACACGAATGTTTTCATATCACTCATCATGCAAAACGAATTATTTGCATAACGCGGCATGTCTTTCCCTCTCTGTCCAGGATGTTTAAAATAAAGACAATACAAGAGTCGTAGTCGCCTCGACCTGCGTTGTTGTCCGTTATCATTGGGACAGTGTTCGAATCAGCTCGATTTCCCCAATTAATGGCGCAAAACACTCACGTTCATTAACAGTTAGAAAGAGCATTTTCATTGAATAGACGTAAGAAACTATTTGTTCTTGTTTTCTCTCTTTCTTGTACATTCTCTAACTTGTCGATATGCAATGGCGGCTTCTGACTTTAGATTTCGGCGGCGAAATTTCTTGAAATTCAGAAAAGACATAGATACTTAACTTTTAAAAATCTTTTTTTATTTACCAAACTGTTTAAATCCCCACGTAAAACTACATAACATTCAAATAAAAGATGAAAATATTTCTTTCTTTTAATTTTATCTTTTAATGAAAAATATTATTTGCAAATTAAAACAAATACTAACGCCTCAAAAAGTTTAAGTATTTAATTTTTTTCAAGTTAGTAAAAATTAAAAACAAGCTTAAAACTGGTTAAATGTTATTTTACTGTAAATTAATATCAGCTTTATTTGAAAATATTTATTAAACACTAGAAATGGCGATTTTAATAATAAATGTTATTATTATCTGTGTCCCGTTGGGTCAGTATTTGTTATATTCATTATCAACTATATTAGCGGGACCCGTGGAAATTCCACAGTTGTATCCTTCATCTGTTGTATCCTTCATATGTTGTATATTGCTGCCGCAAAATAATCACAAGATGACAGAACACATATCACATTGCACTACACCCCCTGATGGGTTAAATCCCGGAAGATGCTGCCCGCTCCCGTAGGAGGTGGTAATGCTCGGTAGTATGGTTTGATGAGGACAGAACATATACTATACGACCGTTCCTGAGGTAATATTTGAACGTTCTGCACAACAGCGACAGCAACTGATTTTTTTTCAGGCGATCCCCTCTTTTAAAAAAGGGTGGCTGGGTAATAACGTACGTACGAACATGAAATTACCTTAGCGTATCATATTATATAGATAATTTATTAAATTTGGCATTGATTGATAGTCATGATTTTACAAGATTTGCAAAATCAGAGGATTTCAAAAAATCAGAATACATTGTGATGTTATAATAAAGCCTATCTTTCTTCTCGTCTCTCTTTTCCCATTCTTTCTCTTCCTCTCTCTTTCATTTCTTTTCCTTGTTTCTCCTTTCCCTATCTTTTAAAAAGTATTTACATCATTCCATTTCTCTTACCACTTCTTTCATCATTCACCTTTTGTTTACGTAATTCGTTCTTCCTCTCACCGTCTAAAAACGGTGAAGTGTGCACGCCGACAAGCAGGCGAAATAACATAATTCCCAGAGTTTTAGTATTATATCGATAAATAAAGAAAACTTATTGAAATAGTAGGTGGCAAAGACGTTCTCTTAATCATACACTAAAAATGTCTGATAACAAACAGCTAAGAAATTGTACAAAGAGACGAGTGCTGACATCGAAAATGAATCATAATTATTGTTTAAAACGTATTGCAATACGGAAGTACTCTTCAACTAATAATCAACCTGGCCGGACACCTCCCCCCTCTCTCTCTTTCTCTCTTGCTCTTATTTTCTTCTCCATTCTCTCTCATCATTTCTTTATGGATGGAATTATTTAGCACTGTGTCAGTTCCAGTACTAGAACCTTCTTATCACTCGCTAAAATATAGTGTCCCTGTCTCTGTCTCTCTTCCTCTCCCTCCTTCTCTCTCCGTATCTCCTCCTTTCTCTCTCATCGTTGCATACGGAATTGCTAAAATCAGTGCGTATAACTTATTGAAGTACGAGGCCTGTCTAAAACGTATCCGACATTAGGGCAGAAAAAAATATTTCAAATACGTGACGGATTGGGACCCTAATCCCCTAAAAAAAGTAGGCCCTTGTGCTTGCACGCACTTAGCCCACCGATCCATCCACTGCCGGAAACACTTCTTAAACTCTTCTTTTGGAATGTTGTTCATCTCCGCCTTCGCGTTCCGTATTATCACTTTTTCGCACCCTCTCAACAGTTTGGAGTCTGCTAGAACGCTGGTCACTCTCCGCTGATGTTACACATCGCATCTTCACCAAACACCTGCTGAATCTAACGCGACGCCGGAGATGAACACCATTCCAAAAGAAGACTTCCAGAGATGTTTTCGGCAATCGGTGGATCGGTGGGCTAAGTGTGTGCAAGCCTACTTTTAAGGGGATTAGGGTCCCAACCCCGTCACGTATTTGAACTATTTTTCTGGCCTAATGTCGGATACTTTTTAGACATGCATCGTATACCTTTACTGTCTCTGCCTGTCTGTCTTTTTTACTCCCCCGTCTCTCCCCCCCCCCATATATATATATATATATATATATATATATATATATATATATATATATATATATATATATATATATATATATATAATCCAGGTAAAACATCCACAGGGTAATACGCCAAAAGAATTTCAACCGGGTTTATAAAAAGTGCTCAATATCAAATAAAGCTTTTATATATGATTATTTTTATTTACACAAACATGTACAAAATCTGCGATACTGGCATGTCGATGTTATCAATCGACAGCTATTATAAACTGAGATCTCATCAGGCAGAGTTAGAATCCGATCTTAACCTTAGATCATATTTGGAAAGAACCGGATTCTAACTCTGCCTGATGAGATCTCAGTTTATAATAGCTGTCAATCGATAACATCGACATGCCAGTGTCGCAGATTTTATACATGTCTGTGTAAATAAAAATAATCATATATATATATATATATATATATATATATATATATATATATATATATATATAGGCATTTTAGCCTGACGATTCCCTACGGGGATGAAACGCAGAAGCCTCGCCTCTGTGTAGCTTAATTACCATAAATATATTTTCATAACTTACTACCTATCTCTACTCATGTAGTGAGCACTGTTGAAGTAAATACTGAAAATCGATACATAAAAGATTATATCACTTATAACATTTTATGTGGATACATTAAATAATATATATATATATATATATATATATATATATATGTGTGTGTGTGTGTGTGTGTATGTATGTGTGTTATGTATGTGTGTTATGTCTGTGTGTTCCGTATAGAAGTAAATGTTAGAGAACTTTCATAAAATCTAAAAGTATATTCTTATGTAAAATTTACCGTGAAAGACGATGGAAGTGTTCCCAAATCTCTAAGTGCACCCGTAAGGCGGCTATGATGGCATAAGACTTCAAACATATCCTATTTTTATGAAATTTAAATCTTATGTATAACATTTTCTTGGTAAGACAATGGTAGTGGCCCCTAATGCCTAAGTGGCCGAATAACCTAAGGGAGCTCAGGGGGGGGACCTCTTTTAAAACTTCAAATATCACCCATTTTGATGAAATTTATATCTTATGTATAAAATTCTCCGGGGTGGACAATTGAAGTTGTCCCGAATCTCTATGTACCTCCACTTCTAAGTAACGATCGTGACAGAACCCACTTAAAACTTTAAATACGTACATTCAATTTTTCTATAAGTATTATTTTAAAAATCGACTTTACAAATGGCTGAATTGTGTAATTGGTATAGTATCAGACTGAAAACAGCGAGTGTGCGGTTTCGATTCTACCCACTGATTAAATAAAAAGATGATATGAAATCAAAAAATATATTTTCCCTTTTTTAATATATGTAAAATGTATTAGTACGCAAATCCTTCCTGTCTGGTTGCCTCTTTCTCTCTCTTTCTCTCTTTTTATAGCTCCCTATATACCTATACCTATCTCTCTTATTATGATTAAAAATTAAAAATTAAAATTATTATTATTTTTTAATTATATTTATCATTTTAATCATTATAAGTATTAATATTGTTATATTTTTAATTTTTTATCACGGAGCCGATATTATCAAACTTGAGTAAATGTTTAAATAATGTACTTCCTAATTATGTGCTGCACTCGGCCTGAATAAATTAATAAAATAAATAAATTAATAATAATAAGACGAAATAAAAAAAGTAAACCTTAGAATTAAAAGATAGAACAAAATCTAAGACAAATAAAAAACGAAAAAAAAAAACAAGATTAGAGCCTAATGTATTAACATCCAACCACCAATTGAATCCAGACAAGAAAGCGTCAACCGGATATCGACGCGTCTTCGACAGCCACCAAAAAATTAAGACATTAGGTGTGTGTTTTTTGACTTCCTTTTCCCTTCCCCTTTTTTCTTTTGAATTTTCTCCATCCCCTCTCTCTCCTACGCACTTCCCTCTCCCCTTCCTTTTCTCTATCCTCAATGAATTTATAATTTATATTTTCATATTCTGTTTTATATTTCATTATACTCCATTTCATTTTATTTTATTTTATATGTTATTCTCAACTGTCTCAAATCTAACCACATGACTTTCCAAATTTTAGATTTTATTTTCTCCATTTCATTCTTCCCAAATATGATCTGAGGTAAAGATCGGACTCTAACTCTGCTTGCTGAGATCTCAGTTCATAACATAACAGCTGTTGATCGATTACATCGACATGCCAGTGTCGTAGATTTTGTATATGTCTGTATTAATAAAAAATAATTATATATATATGTGTGTGTGTGTGTGTGTACCTTTTCTTTTACTTTCTTTTTCTCTCTCACTGTTGCTTTTTAAACGAAATAACATTGTATCAGCTCCCCCCCTCTCTCTCTCTCCCCCTCTCCCTCTCTCTCTCTCTCGTTCATTCATTCTCTTACGCCATAACTATCCATAAACTGTCTGGTATTGGTTTTATGGTCCCAAATAAGCGTATTACTGATTATTGTATAGCATATAACATACAAGTATTGCTATATAATATAATATAATATATAGGCATCAATGAATTCTCTTTGATCGAGCAATACATCTTGACGATAAGTACTAAGTGATGTCCGGTTTGCTTGCTTCGGGCGTTTCAATTGGAAATACAAACCGCCACCTAGCCACCTCGAAAGCGACACTCTATACAACTAAAAGATAAGTTACTATGTGTCACCTTTGGACTGTTATGTCCAAGATTAAGGGAACTGAAGCTGTGGGAGACTAGGGATTGTGGTGGGTGATTCTAAATAGAAGGAGCTGTGGTTGTTTTGATAATTGCAAGATTGAGACTATTGGTTTTATTTTGAATATGCCGACTCAGCAATGTACTAAAAGCAATTGCAGAATTACGTCACTGATCAAGAAAGGATCATGGACAACATAACGATCGAAGTGAACGGAAGTTCTGCCTTTTGCTCCCCGCAAGTTGGGGTTGGGGAGTTTACTGTAACTATAAAACCAAGTGTGAAAAAAGGAATGTCGCCAATTGTAAGCTATATAAAAAATGCCTTTCTTTATTTCGGTTTCTTGATTTATGCTACAACAGCTTTTCGATTTCAAGACGATTAAAGAAAACGTGATTATAAAATAAAATAAAATTTAGTGGCAAAAATAGAAAAGTGCAACTAGCCACGCTACACTATGGACGAGCTGCCACTACCGATGTGTCTACTTACTTCAAAGAAGGCTCTGTCGCAGTCGGGCATCGTATGTTGGGAATGTGTGAACTGTAACTTCCGCCATATCAGGCCGACTATTGGTCGGTGAAAGGTCAACATGATTCGGCAGTCAATGAAATCTACACCACTACGATCCGTCCAGTAATTCAGTTGTATGCCTGTAGTCACATGGAAGGAATAGGTTCTCTGGACGCCGTCAAAGCACATTTGATGCAGGCGTACTGAAAGAAAAAAAACTCAATAGTTAGCGAACAAAGCTTTTATAAAAATTCAACGAAGATAAGTCACCACTTTTTAAAGTTAAACAAACCACCTGTAGCTATACCCGCTTTATTCCCTATTTTTATGACGCTCTGATTTCCTCAATTTTTCACACATAGGTGTGAAAATAACATTTGATCACAAACCCTCAGCACATAAACATATATATCATTCTACTTTTGGACTTTCTCATCCCCTTCTCTTTTCTCTTTATCTTTTCTACTTTCCTTTTTGTCTTCTTTTCTTTTCGCCTTTTATAATTCTAGTCATCTGTTGCCAAACCTTTTTGTGCCAAATCGCTGGTCAGGGGATCAGCAAATTGTGAAATGGTTCAATTCGGCGTTGTATCTGTTGACGATGGTAACGATGCTTGTAATAAATAGAAAGAATGTAGAAATCATATCTTCATTCCCAGTCCCGAAAGAGACCAGTTACGGTTGAAATAATTATTGTCTGGTATGTGTTACGTTGTTTGTCATTCTTAAATATTTGCTCTGTGCACCAAATACATTGAGCTCTCGAAATCGGTAATATGACGTTTGATATATATATATCTATAGATCCATGTAATTGAATCTTTTCATTCGGATTGACTCTGTAACTAAAAACTTCAACTCAATATCATATCTGCTCTCTATATTTGCGTACCCATCACGATTATTCACGGAAAGGATAATACCTCCTACAGTGTTCCTCTTCCACCTTAATACTGATTGTCCACCTAAGAAATATCTCTCATACAAAAACATCTCTCCTCACGTCACATGACTTATCGGAACAACTATAGGAGTCGCTTAATCTTTATAAAAGTTTCTATATTAAAAACGACCCTTCAACATGAGGTTTTCTTTGACAACTCAAATCCCGTCTTCTGCAGGTGTGACATCCCAAAGTATTTCACACAAAACTCGCTTGTCAGTCGCCGTATGACACTGATAATGGTGTCATATTCTTCTGCTTTACTGCTGTCATTTACCTGTAACTTACATTAAAAATTCCCATATGTAAAAATTTCGTTTTTATTTATTAATTTATTTCATTTATTATTTGGTGGTGGGAACAATTTTACGCTAAAAAAATATTAATAATTACATTTTTAAACTACTGTAATTCCCTCTGGAGTCATTTCCGCAACAGGTGACAATGGGCGGGAAATATGCCACAAACAAATGTTGTAGTAGAATTCGAAGTAAAACGTCGTAGTAAGCTGCTATTTTCATTCATCAATGTTTACTACAAACAATGCCGCCATTGAAAATGACTTTTGCCCCATTGTTTTTAGTGGTTCGTCCAAACAAGTCCACATTTGTTTCTTTTCCTTCTCTCGTCTACAGAATCACGACCGTCATCAACAATATGATATTACTACGCAATCAAAATCTAACATTTGCAGTTTCAACTAATTTTACAAACCTATCAGAGAGTAAGAATTTGATGGTTGTGAAGACATTGCCAGATATTCCATAACTAGCAAGTTTTTTAAGACCCCCTTTGTGCCAGACCCTATCGAAGGCCTTTGGTATATCGAAATCTATTACCCAAGTTAAAAAATTCCCCTATCAAGAGATCCACTGAAACTATGCGATATTACAGTCAGCAAACCAGCGGTTGATCTTTCGAGACAAAATTTGTATAGCTGTCCACTAAGTAGAATAGGTTTGACAACTTCTTGATTCATCACAGATTAAACAACTTATTCATGAAACATAGATTAAACAACTTATTCATGAAACATAGATTAAACAACTTATTCATGAAACATAGATTAAACAACTTATTCATGAAACATAGATTAAACAACTTATTCATGAAACATAGATTAAACAACTTATTCATGAAACATAGATTAAACAACTTATTCATGAAACATAGATTAAACAACTTATTCATGAAACATAGATTAAACAACTTATTCATGAAACATAGATTAAACAACTTATTCATGAAACATAGATTAAACAACTTATTCATGAAACATAGATTAAACAACTTATTCATGAAACATAGATTAAACAACTTATTCATGAAACATAGATTAAACAACTTATTCATGAAACATAGGCGGCTGATCGGTCTGTACTGAGATGCAAAAGACTTATCAAACCAACAAAACTTTTTTAAGAATATAGAAAGCGTTTCCACTTTAAGCGATGATTGAATAATTTTGTAGGGATAGGAGTAAGTTCCGGTGACAGATTCTTAAGCACAATGACTGGAATGTTGTCATGACAATTTATTTTAATTTTATCAAAGTCCCTTATAAGTTTGGTAAATATAGATATATTAAATATAGATATAAATATAGATATAAATATAGATATATATTAAATATAGATATAAATATAGATATATATTAAATATAGATATAAATTAAATATAGATATATTAAATATAGATATATTAAATATAGATATATTAAATATAGATATATATAGATATAAATATAGATATATATTAAATATAGATATATTACTTCGAGTATAATGGAAAATTCCGGAAATAAGTGGCCCTGATCGCAATGAGTGGAATTTGTAGCAAAGTTAGTTGCAAAAACGTTGGCTTTGTCAGATGCTGAGAAAATCACACCAAATCCATTAATTATGGAATTTAAGAATAGAAGTCTTGCATCTCTTCAGATGTTGGTTATTCTTCAAAAACTCATGAGAAACAAGACTCTGCTCAGCAACTCTGCATTTACCAAATTGCGCATAAGACATTTTCGCGTTTTCCATAACCCATTTGCAGCGGTTGCGAGAAGTTTAAAAGGCGGATTTGGTTTCAGGGTACATTTTCCGTTGATAACAATTAAAATAGTGCTTTCTGTGAGCAATGGCAGCAGCACACGTAAGAGTGAACCATGGCCGACTGTTTGGTCTCTGTTGGAAATTTGAGAGTGTATAACACTCTTAATACCAGCGATTAATCAATCGGATATATTGGATGCGATACAGGACAAAAAGAAACGATCATTGAAATTGAAAACAATAGTAAAGAATAGTTAATTGATGGGATATCATTTTGCAACGCCATATGCAAATTAGTAGAAACAATATGCAAATTAGTAGAAACAATATGCATGAGATATCAGTTAACAATAAATATTAGATTTCCGTTAAGAAATATTCCACAAATTTAAGTTTCCTTGGAGTATTTTGAAGGTGCATATTTTAGGGGTCATTATATGTGCACAACCGCTCATTGGAAAATACAAATATTTTAGATTTGCATTTAATTTTTATTTATAGTCATTAAACACTAATTAATCAAGGTTCCCTGAATTTCAATCTATTTTTAAGAGCCCTTAAGCTTAAGCCTTAATTTTTAAACATTTTCTAGAATCAATATCATGTAATATATTTCGATCAAAATTTGAATAAGGATTCTAGATACAAGATTTAGTATCATTATATCTTCTTTAATCAAATCTTCGGACGGAGACATAAAAGTGATGCAAAACTGTTCTGTTTGGGGAACTAATTTAACCCGTCCTAGGATTGGTATTCTTTCTAGTATATATATATATATATATATATATATATATATATATATATATATATATATATATATATATATGCACACTATGATTCAGGAGATCATATCATTCATGAAATAATAATCACTTTATAACAATATATAAAAACAATCGCAAAAAAAATAAATCCGCGCATTTAGCCTAATGATTACCCGTGAGAATTAAAAATGGATAGCTTTGTGTAGTTTAATTGCCATAGATAAATATGTATACAAACACACACACACATTATATATATACTTCACAAGTAGCAAGATGGTAATGATGGTGATATCTATCAGTATTACTATTATTATTATTATTAGTATTATTATTATTATTATTATTATTATTATTATTATTATTATTTTTTAATACTATTATTATTATTATTATTATTATTATTATTGTTATTATCATTAATATTCTTACAAACTTGTTATTTCTATTTCTATTTTTATTCTAATTTTATTTATATTTATCTTTATTTTTATTAAGGCTTTTATATAAGGCTGTTATCACTGCGACTATCGTAGATATGATTGGCAGGCGTTACCATTGTCATAATCGGTTTTGTTAATGATAAAACTGGTAACACCAGAAAACTTCTCTTATAAAATGATTCCACTAGTATTGATCTCGGTATAATATAATCACAATTTAAAAAAAATATAATCACAACAAAATTCACTACAAATAATAAACAAAACATTAAAATAAAATAAATAAAATGCAAAAGTAGCAATTAATACCCTAAATTAAAATTATCAAACATTTTTATCCACATGATAATTACTTATTAGAATTAAAATAAAATAAGAATGACGGTTGTAATCATAATTTTATTCTCATTTTAAATTTAACTCAGTCTGGCCGTCGCTCCATCTCCCTCCTCCCACCCCGGCCGAGATTGAGATCATCACAGCACAGACACGTGAAAAACCTCCCACGTAATAATTTGAAACACGACTTGTTGGGGTCCTCCCCCCTCCCCCCTCCCCTCTCATGTCCCATGTCGCCGTTATAGACAAAGCCCCAACTCTGTCCCCCTCCCCCTCCAATGTATTTTCAATTTTCAATCTCCCGTTAAAGTGAAGTTAAAATTTTATGCCATTTGAATTCCTTTCGCCGGCCCGATGAGTTGGTCGCTATTCGCACCAATGAAACAAAACTTGTTTTGTCGCAACTAATGGAATAAAATCAAAATATATATATATATATATATATATATATATATATATATATATATATATATATATACACATTTATTTTAAAGAAAAAAACTTTCTTCAATTCTACAAACTGTTACTTTTACTATTAACTATCTACACCATAACGTCCCTTTCGTCTTCAAAAATCACTTCGCAATACTGCTAAATTTTACTCCCCAACCTTTTATTTCTTAATCCCCAACCTTTTTTGGTTTTTTTTATTCTTCAATTTTTCAAAGTGAAATGGAACTAGATAATATTTAATTGTTATAAATACCATATTACCAGATTTATTCTCTTATGAGAACAGTTTTATCTTTGAAAAACCATGGTTTAAGAATTAATGTAACTCCTTGCATCTGAACTTTCGATGTAATAAAAGTTGTATTAATTTATGTAACTTTATGTAATTTTGTACAATTTTTTATCTTCATCTTTCTTTCTTTAAAATTGATTGCTCTACTCAACGTATTGAGCTTTATTTTATCGAGATAGATCACTCTACGATATTTCGCCTATCGTTAATTCTATTATCATTAGTATATATATATATATGTATATATATATATATGTATATATATGTGTATATATATAAATATATATATATATACATTATATATATATACATTATATATATAAACATTATATATATATATGTTTTAAATTTATTTTATACATACATAAAAGTAACCAATGGACACTTGTTTCTAGCTCACAGCCGTCATCAGCGTTGCTAACATAGACAAGGATCGAACCATTCGATATTGATGTCTATAGTCCAGCGTTTTACCATCGGACCAAGACGCCCTATCTGAAAATATGTACGATTTTTTTATCATCTAAAAATTTAATGTATTTTTATGTGATCTTTTTTATAAGTGACAAAAAAACAACAAACGC
>OY744531.1:40012199-40017199 GCA_963556195.1 Sepiola atlantica
TTTTGATCGACTGTGAGCAAACGTGACACCCACTTTGAACACAGCTTTCTCATTGACAAATGTTCAAACAAAATAGCGAATACACTATCTTCTGATATATTCAACTCGTCTGCTATATCGCATAAATTCTATTTACGATCGGCCAAAATGAGTGTTTATGTTTTCCGGGACAAGTGCCGAATTAGGGTGACCTTAGCATTTAGCATCATTTGTGTCTGTACGACTGGGTTTAAAGTAATCATACCACTACTTAACCGTTGTTTCCGACGGAACAGAATTCAAATAACACTTATCAAGCCATTACTTTGATGAGACAGTATGCCTCTTTATCAGAAAGCAACGCTTTATCAACACACGAAATTCAGATTTTTATATTGTTTTGAAAATTTGCAAAAAAAATAGCTTCGCTTAAATAACTGTAATTTGTAAACTAATAATTCGATTGGGCTCAAATTTCCACACGTAGTATTTGAAGGCTAGTACTTAATATACATCATAATGATTAGTTCGGTTAGTTAAGAATACGACAGCACAAGGTAAGTACATTGCTCTTCTTCACTCTGAGCACAATCAACCCTTCACAAATTTGGCAATATCGATATCAACGATATAACCAGAAGAAGGTCTAACCATGATGATGATGATGATGATTCGCTAACAACAACATTGGCCAATAATCCACACAGAATGCTTCAGGAACCTGCTCAAAATTTCAGTATTTCGACACCAACCATAATTTGTCAGCCCAAAACAATAAGTAAGCAAAAGAAACTAGAAAAATGCGTGTTTTAAAGGAGCTCATAAACTGTGCCATCTGGAATTCGTCATCAGATAAGCGACGCCGCCTATAAAATAGAAACACGCTCATCACGACCGCCATTATTTTGGTCTATTCTCGAAACCAGACTCGACGGAATTCTTTTCTTTATTTCTGTTATTATTTGCTCGACTGAGCTCCAATCTTTAGTTCCTCCTCATAAGACATTCACAGCAAGAACCCGTTTTCTACCATAACGGAAAAAATACTTTTCTTTCGCCCACCATGTTCCTAGCGTCAGAAGAAATTACCATGGACAAAGCTTCTTTGCAACACATTACAGCGGAACCACTTCCCTTCAGACTACAACGTAGTCGTCTTCAAATCCAATGTTCTTCCTCATAAGACATTCACAGCAAGAACTCGTTTTCTACAACAACGAAAGTAAAACTTCCATTTCTTCATCGTGTGCCTAGCGCTAGGCAACATCTCCACAAACAGAGTTTCTTTGCAAGAACTTCTCGTCTGTTGAACACATTACCACAGGACTGCTTTCCTGCATATTACAACATAGTCGTCTTAAAATCCAATACCAACAGATTCTTGTTATGGACCGTTTCTACATATATTCAAAATTTGGTTCAAACCATCAATCAATTTCAATCCTTTCATAAGGTTCTTCATCTTTCAACTGAAAAAACATTTCATCTCATTAACCCTTATACTCGAGTGGCTTTTGGCTTTTATAAGTTGTGATCCATTGTTTAAAAAAAAACTCACTTATTTCGCTTATTTCTTCCACGATTTCTTACTTTTCTTTCTTCCCTCATTTTCTTTGTCATACTCAAATTTTCTTTTGTTTTAAATACTATTGTCATATTTGGGAATCTCTGTCCCATTTGAGGGTTCATGATAAGGTGCAGAAACGTATCTGTAATTTGATTGGCCCCACCCTTTCTTCTTTTCTACACCCTCTCTCTCACAGACGTGATGTTGCTAGTCTCAGTCTTTTCTATAACTACTATTAGGGCCTGTGTTCTTCAGAATTATGTGATCTATTCTCCGCTTCTTTGGTTCCAGCTCATTTTACTCGTTTGTCTAGTGGTCTCCATCAATTCGCTGTTTTGATACCTCATTGTAATACAACTTCCTATTCCAGTAGCTTCTTTCCAAGAACTGCAAGCTTGTAGAACTCTCTTCCTGCTGACTGTTTTCCTCCTGCCTATAGCCACCCTCTGTCTTTGCGATAATCATATTTCGTTCTTGTTAACTCCTTACATCAAGTGGTTTCATGCCCTGTCTGGAGCGATTTCCATGAAAAACAAAAAATGATTTTTTTTCTTACTTATTTTCTTTCTATGTTAGTTTACTCGTTTTCCCGTCCTTTTCAACTTTTTTGACTCGATCAATTTCGTTTCGTTTATTTGGGATTTTTGGATTACCTTTGCTACAGTGTTACATGATTTTCAATATCTAGAAAAACAAGACCGTAACGAGGAATTTTTTGAAACTTTCCCTTTTTTAACCTTCGCATATGTTTACGACGAATTTATCTGGAGATACCATGTGTGCCAAAATACTTTTCGATAAGAACCTTTTTTGAGAGGTCGAAATTAAAATTGAAGCAGATCATAACATTTCTGTATTTTTGGTTTCACGGAAATGTCAGTTAGGGCTAAGTTAGGGTTAGAGTTTGGTTAGGATCTTTTTTTTAGCGAAAGAAGGCATGACCCGTACAAGCTATGCCGAGTAAAGTGGGCGGGAAAAAGCTGCATCCGTTCGTCAGTTTCTTTCGTATGGGAAAACTAGTGCGCTCGGGGTTCATTTGGAAATCGTTTCTGGCGGTGCTCGAACGTAGAGGGCAAAAGCATGGCCAGAGCGCATACCTTATAAAAATAAGACCATAAGGAATGTTTTGAAAAATACTTTATTGGAATGTTTTGAAAAATATTTTTTTTGGGGGGGGGGGATGTGTAATGCAGCTATATCACTGCAAATGTGATCGAAAGAGTTCTTGTCTTTATTATTTTGTCGCCATAAATATTCACTAACATAAGTCTAGCATATGGCATTTAATTTCTACCGATCAAATGTAAAGTTCAACAGTGACACGGTTGAGGTCATTTGTAGTTGATGAAATAAATGGATTTGGGCAAGTTTTCTATAATATGCGTGTTAAAGGTGTATGATTTTGAAAATGTAAATGTATCGGTGTCTACGAGTATCTTGGCGTCTATTGAATTAAATAGGAAGTCGATTCGATCAAGAAATTGTAGCCGCCATGTTGAATGATTAAATGTTGCAAGAACTGTGTTCGTTGATTTCATTCGCTTAATCCCGTAAATAGAAATAACGTAATCTGATATTCGCGGAAAATCATCAAAGTGAACGGGAGCGGTCATTAAGTCTTTGCGTATTGCTTTATATTATGTAGTAAATTAATACCAGGCAACTAATAAATAAGAACGGAGTCTTTTGTGAAAATTAAACTGTGTTTGTTAGTTCCCTGTGTCGATGAGTGGAGTGACAGTACAGAATTGTTAGGGAGAAAAGTTTTTGCTACCACCCATATGGAGTTGGTTTGGCGAAGAGTCGTAGATGGTGGGCCAAATGTAATATTTAGTGTTTGTTGGTGAAAAATAATGAAAATTTACTATAACACGTTCGAGTAAATAAGCGTAATGAATTGGTGAGTTTAGTAGCCTGTGATGGTTATTTTCCTATTAAGCAAATATGTACAGGGGAAAAAATCCATATACATATAAAACATATACATATAAAAAAAGAAAGGGAGAAGAAAATATTTTGTATAAAAACTCCTAATTCTGTTATTGTCTGCCGCTGTCTTCAAAAAAGGAAAGCAAATAAATTGTGATTCACAGCTAAACTAAAGAAATGCCAAAATCAGTTTAATTCAAGTTTCACGTGTTTTTGCTTCGGGTGTCGATTTTTTGGAGAAGAAAATGAAAGTCCGTAAATATACCTATAGAATAGGGACGTTTAACAAAAACTCACTCATTTCGCTTGGTTTTCGCCAAATTTTAGATAAAATTGATGTTGGTCTTATATTGTAATAATGACAAGATAAGACCAACAATCAATTAATAGATAAGCTAATTAGATAAAATTAAACACATGCATATCAACTTAATTATTGATGGCCGTAAAGTGGGGGAGGGGGAAGGCAAAAAGTGAGGGGGGGGGCTTGAGCCTCCCTGCCCCCCGGTGTCGTCGTCCATGTTCTTTCAAGCTTTCTTTCCCATTGTTTTCTTTTTCTTTTTTCGCACTTCTCGCATCCCGCCCCAACTCTTGCCTTTTCTTTCTTTCTCTTTAACTTTCATCTATTTCTTCTCGGTTATATGCTCTTTGTATCCCAGTCTTCCATTCGTTTCAGTATTGCCTCTCCTTTCCTTTTCGCCTGGTTATTTAAATGTACATTAACAAAAAAAAAAAAATAACGGGAAAATCATAATCACAAAATAATCGGATTTTAAATCATCCGAAGCCTTCGGATATTTGTTTCTTCTTTTTTTTTTAAATTTTTTTATACATTTCTTTTTCGTTTTTTTTTTTCTCCTTGATGTGACACTCTGAATAAAAGAAAAAGTAACCATTGAACAATTCCTTCCACTTCAACAGATGATAAACACTCGGCGGAAATCTGAAGAGCAGAACGCAGCTTAGAAAAGTCTTCGACGTGGTGAAAAGCCACATATTATTTGACGAGTAAAAAATGGGAAATAAAATACATAAATAGATGACAAATTTCATAACTTAGAAGAGATACAGTCCATAATGTAGCTAGGTGGGGAGGTCCGCCCAAGATGTGACTTTGGGCGGTAGAGCCCTTTAGAGGGGCGATACTTTTAGAAGGCACTTTAGAGAGGCAGTATAGGAGGGCACCCTTTTTCTTCCCGTGGATTTTTCATAGACAAACTGAGTTGGTGTGATGCTTGACGGTTTTCTATTTGTTTTTAATAAATGACGTCTATCACATGTAATGCATCCCCCTCCTTCAGTTTGTGTCATGGATTAACGCGGGTCTTGTAATGTACTATTATACGAAACGAGAAGAATACTCGTCTCAAGGATGTAAATAAAGATACAATGCTACTAAACCTTATGTCTAGAACCCTCCTTCTAATTTTGATAAAATCCATTTTGATTCAAGAAAATGGCTAAAAATGTAAAGTTTAATGCAAATCGTGGGCCACGCGTGCAAGACTTGATTCGATCACGTGTT
>OY744531.1:40022199-40024699 GCA_963556195.1 Sepiola atlantica
TATATACACACATACATATACATACATATATATATATACATACATATACATATATATATACACACATACATATACATACATATATATATATACACACATACATATACATACATATATATATATACACACATACATATACATACATATATATATATATACACACATACATATACATATATATACACATACATATACATATATATACACATACATATACATATATATACACATACATATATATACACATACATATACATAAATATATATACATACATATACATATATATACATACATATACATACATATATATATACATATACATATATATATATACATACATATACATACATATATATACACACATATACATACATATATATACACATACATATATATATATGTACACATACATACATATATATGTACACATACATATACATACATATATATGTACACATACATATACATACATATATATGTACACATACATATACATACAGATGTACACAAACATATACATACATATATATGTACACATACATATACATACATATGTACACATACATATACATACATATGTACACATACATATACATACATACATATGTACACATACATATATATACATACATATGTACACATACATATACATACATACATATGTACACATACATATACATACATACATATGTACACATACATATACATACATACATATGTACACATACATATACATACATACATATGTACACATACATATACATACATACATATACATACATATGTATACATACATATATATACATACATACATATATATATATACATACATATATATATACATACATATATATATACATACATATATATACATACATACATATATATACATTCATATATATATACATACATACATATATATCTAAATATATATACATACATATATATACACATTAAGGATACTAGAAAGGGACCATGGAGGCTCGTGCTATGGTATACATAATTCAAAAGATCCCGAAGGAGGTAAAACAGATCAAAGAACATAGTCCTTGCATTGATCGACTACAGGACAGCCTACGATAAAATCTTTTAAGTATGGATAATTGAATGCTTATATGACAAGATTATCAATTTCATCAAGAAAGCAATATGAACATGAAGACTGGAACTGACAGCTAGAAAACAACACCTGACCAACATAAGAATACAGAGAGGCGTCTTCCAAGGAGACTCTCTATCACCACTACTGTTTATTATAGCGATATAATATATAATAATGTCTGATGCCGGATACAAGTTTACTGACACAGGAGAAAGAATAAACAACCTCAGGTATATGGACGACCTGAAGCTATTTGCAAAAAACAAAAATGAACTTAGAACAGCTGATCAACACGACCAGAATCTCAGCCAGGAAATTCAAATGGAATTCGGAACGGAAAAGTGTGCACTGCTAGAGATGAAAAGACGGAACTGGAGACAGCGAAGGGCATGGAACTGCCCAACCAAGAGTAGATGAGGGCACTTGGCGAATATGATGTCTGTAAATATTTCGGAATTCTGGAAGCAGAGACCCTCAAATCAACAGAAATGAAAGAGAAGATTGGGAAATAATACCTGATAACAAGAAACTTTTTATAGACTAATAAATTATATAGAAGATATCTAGTAAGAGGAATCAATGCAATATATCTCTAGTAAAGTATTCTGGTCTATTCATAGGTTGGACAAAAGAAGAACTTAGACGTTTTAACCAGAAGACTAGGAATCTAATGACCGTGTATAATGCACTACCCTAAAAGGCTGATATTTACCGACTCTACGTGAAAAGGAAAGGAGGAGGAAGAGGACTCGTAAGTATAGAAAACCACGTGGATGACAAAAAGGAATTTGAAAAATGCATAACTCATAACAGAGACAAGCTTATCACTGCAGCAAGACAGTAACCATCGAAACGACAAACGTAAAAGAGGAGAAAAATGAGGAGAGAAACAGCTATATGGACGATACTTTAGAATGACAAGAAAAGACAATCACGAAAACACCTGGATATGGATACAAAATAAATCACCTAGACAGAGAAACGGGATCACTACTGACAGCTGCAAAAAACAATTCAATTAGAACTAATTCTACGAAAGCTAAAATAGACAAAACGCAGCAAAACAGTAAATGCAGACTCTGTGGACAAAGAAACGAAACAGTAAGTCACATAATAAATGAATGCAGCAAACTAGCCCCAAAATAATACAAGAACAGACACGACTCTCTGAGGAAGGCAGTACACTTGGAGTGATGCAAAAGGCTGCAGTTTGAAGATGCAGACTAATGGTACAGGACAAAACGGAGACAGTACTGGAAAACGAAAATCGTCAAATATTCTGGGACATGGATGTACAAACGGATAAACTCATTAAAGCAAGGAGATCGGAAATCATAATAGTCAACTAGAAGGAAAAAACTGCCAAATCGTAGATTTTGAAGTCCCAGCAGTTCACA
>OY744531.1:40032199-40097199 GCA_963556195.1 Sepiola atlantica
ACAGACGATCTCATTTTTTTAAAATCTGCGTGAAAGGTAATAACGTACGTACGAACACGAAATGCTTTAGCGGATTAGTTTTTCACTAGCGAGACTCGTGGAAATTCCACGGTTGTATCTTTAATCTGTTGTATATTTCTACCATGCTTACAAATATTTCCATTCTATGAAAGTCCGGCGCGAACCCAGACCCCACGATATTATTATTATTTCACGTGGGTTCAAACTGAAACATGATTATCTAAGTACTCTGATTAATGTAATTTGAGAATATATCTGGTTATGGGGTTTATCTTCAACATCCTTATAGGAGTCTGTGACATTTCCATTCTATGGGCGTTCAGCGCGAACGCAGACCCCACGATATTATTGTATCATCTTTGGACAGAACAGGTATTGCACTTTGATTATAGCCTGAAGGCCAAAAAATATATTTTAGTTCGAGTTTCACGTTCGACACAACAGCTATATGAGATGAAATTTAGATAATATCTTCTATTATTGCATCTTCGGCGATCGGGTGATCTCATCTTAAAAAAGAAGGTGGAGGGTGATAATGTACGCACGGCCATGAAATTCCCGTAGCGTATTATTATACAGATTTTTTTTGCATTACCATCCTTTTTTTTTCTTCTTTAATTCTTCCTTACCTTTATTTCTTATCTCTTTTCCTTTCAACGAGCAGGACAATCTGGCGTTGCCCGTGTATGCTATAACAAATATATCACATCAAATACACAGTATCTCCATTATAATAAGACTTTCACGTGCCCACACACGCATACGCACACACACACGCCGACGCACACACACATAATTTCCTTTTATTCTCAACCCTTTTTGTTTTGGTTTTTCTTCATCTTTCCCGCGCAATCCTTTCTCTATCAGCCTCATCCGTTGCTCCTCTACCGTTCGGCTTTTCTATACATTTGTTTTTCGCTTATAACTAAAATTTCCCTTATTTATTTGACCGTAAACAACCTTCTCATATAGGATTTTGCTTCGCATTCTCTTTAGTAGCTTATTGGTACGTGCTTCCATGAAAAAAATAGTTTCGTTCGAATTAACCGATTTTATATTTTATCCGCTCAGCCGTTTTTACTTTGATTAGTAATTTCAGGAGTAGGAGTGAATATCCCCCTTCTACACACCCAGTAATATCTCCTCATCCTTCGACCCAAAACATCGTAAAAACAATTCGGTATAAGTTGAATTAGGGCCACGTTTTCGTATAACACCGTGCGTTAGATAGTGCTTGAATGCCTGATAAAATCAATTAACAAAATGACTTTGTCTGATTATAAATGATACAAAAAACTCAAACATTCAAATAGTCATAGCAAAACGAACTCCAACTTGAATTTTTTTAATTAAAAAAATATTTAAGAATATAACGAAGTATAAGCAACACTTCATATTTAGCGTTGATTACAGAGATACACACAATCTCTATTATAATAAGATACTGGCTCGCTGAATGGATAGCGTCGCGGCATACGGAATTGGATATGCTGAATTCAAATCTTATCAGAACTAGGTAATATTGCAACATGTATTCAATGAATCGTATACAAGGAATTGTTTCCAATGGGTATTATATTTCGGCAATAAATAATTCGACATAAAGAGTTGGTGTTACATAAAGCGGGATAACAGAATCGAAATGCCTCGTCATCCCTCCCCTCTCTTTTGACCTTTTCACGTTGTCTATATCACTTTTTCGTCTTTATTATTTCTACTCGTGTGCACACTCCATCGAAGAATGACGGACAAAAACATGCTTCACTAGCGTTCCCACTCGCTATTTATAGAGATACATTACTTAAAT
Source organism: Sepiola atlantica (assembly GCA_963556195.1). NCBI lineage: Eukaryota > Metazoa > Mollusca > Cephalopoda > Sepiida > Sepiolidae > Sepiola > Sepiola atlantica. The sequence continues at coordinate 40,034,028 of OY744531.1, forward strand.
ATCCATATAAAATCATAGAATTATGTCAGTGATTTAATTTTTCATACGTAAATTATTATTATCATTTCTGATGACCTAAAGAAAAGAGACTTTTTAATATAGAGTGAGGTATTTATTTCCGAATTTATTTTGGGGCGGCGGGATAAGTCTGAGATGGTTGTCTGATTTGCTATTTACTTTCTCACTCCCCTCACCACTTAAAATCGTTTCGTCCGGCAAGAAAAAAGGCAAGTTTTTTACTCGCTAACTTTTGTGTGATGAGATGGCAGTACATTATATATATATATATATATATATATATATATATATATATATATATATATATATATATATATAATCCAGGTAAAACATCAACAGGGTAGTAATCCAAAGAATTTCAACCGGGTCTTTTCACTTTATTTTATTTTATATTTTATATATTATATTAATATTTTTTTTACATATTATTTATTATTTTTTTAATTTTAATTTTATTTTTTTTGTTGATTCTTAACGGGCCCAACCACGTGACTTTCCAAATTAAAATTAAAATTTTTTTTTTCTTTTTTCTCCATTTCATTCTTTCCAAATATGATCTAAGGTTAAGATCGGATTCTAACTCTGCCTGATGATATCTCAGTTTATAATAGCTGTTGATCGATAACATCGACATGCCAGTGTCGCAGATTTTGTACATGTCTGTGTAAATAAAAATAATCTATCATTATATATATATATATATATATATATATATATATATATATATATATATTGTTCTTTATTATAGAGTGGAGGATTGTTCTTCCTTATTTTCTGTCTTTATGTTTTGTTTTTTTTGCAATGGACAGATTCTCGATTCTCGTCTCACCTTCTCTTCTCCATCAACCCTATCTTTACCTTAATCCTTTTTCGCTACTTCGTTTCAACCTCGATTTATAAATTTCACAGATGGGAAGTACTTGGAAAGAAACTTTGTTCAAGGAAGTTCCATTTAGTGTTAGGTACACAAAAGAAGAAAGGAAAATCCGTTACAGTGATTATAGCTAAACAAGTTTTTATTATGAATGTTTTAGAGCTCAGTCGAGCCTTTACCACGGAAATAAGGATAGAGTAGGAAAAGACTAGTAACATCTCTCCTGTGAGAAAGGAGCTGTAGGGACAAGAAAAGGTCATCCCCAATAAGATTGCGATGTCGATATTGTACTCTCTCAATTCAAGAAAGAGTGCTCTGAGTGGCACCTCCCATAATGTGGCAACAGTACTCCAGTAAGTATCTGACTTTTATACAGGTAGAGAATGACATGAGGAGTGAGATAATTTCTGGAGCGGTAGATCGATTCAACCATTTTTCTAGTAACCTTAACAACAGATTTGATTTAAGCCTTCCAGGTCAGACCTAAACGTATCACACTGACCGACGGACAAATCCCTTTATAGAGATGCTTAGACGCATCTTTAAAGTAAGATGCGTCTATTTAATTTACGCTTTAGTGATAATATGCTATTTCGAACTGAAGTGTGACCGAGATCCCGAACGACAACGCCTCTTTCATACAGATGTGAGGAAGCATCCAAAAACAGTTGAAAGCAAACAGAGAAGAGTCTGCGATTAAAAAAAAAATGATTATCGCCGAACGGAGCAGAATATGGAAGCCCATCCATCCGCTGCCAGAATACTCTGGTGTGTGTGGAGGCGAGGGGCGAGCAGACGAATGTTTCTTATAGGCAAATGAATATCGTCTGCTGACAGATTTCAACCGGATCTTCTAACTGTCGAGAATGTTCATTTTTTTTCGCTTTGATTTTATTTGCGCTTTTATCTTTATTATCATTGGCTGTTCGTTTTTTTTCTTCTCATCCGCCATTTTGTTCTCGTCCGCCATCTATAAATATACCGGAAGTCGTAATCAGATCTAAATAAAAAATGTGGCGGCCTTTTTTGATTTTTTTAAAACGTCGAGAAAATTTGGTGAGGAGAGACTGTTACCGTTGATGGTTCGGTTACATATCACTTTAATATGCCTTTAATCAGGTTAACTAAGTATGACTGACATGGTTCAACCTTAGATTCTTCTGTCGCCCCACATACAGGAAGTGGATCTGATTGGTTAGTTTCACCACGGAAGAATTTTAAAATTAAAAAGGATTTTATTTTCAGTAGTCAGTTGCTGACGAAATATTAGTGATGTAATGTTATAGTCACTTACCGGTGCGTATGTTAACCATTCGGCATTCCCTTGTGAGGTCGTCTCAGGCAGCTATAAAATAACTCATTCCTAAATCGAGAAGGCAAGGCCTGTGAGGGTTGACCGCCTAGAGCTGAACAGAACAAATATCACAATGTTGTATTTTCCCTTACCGATGTGTGTATAAACCTTTATAAACCAGTTTCGTCGTCGTCGTCAGTAACCCAGGTTCTTTCTTGTCTGTTGATACAATCACTCGGACGCCGATGTTTAGTTTTTAATAAAGGTTTATTATAAAGAAAAGAACGGCCAAAGAAAACATCAGAGAGACGGGCTACTATCGTACGCGTGGGAGAGAGACAGGCAGATAGATAGACCGATAGCTCTTTTCGCCATTGGGGACGGCGCACTGGAACGACTCCATTGCTTGGAGTATTACTGGACAAGAGACACAATATATGCACCCGAAAGTCACGTGATTTTGTCGACTTCAGTTCTGGAGTCACCTCTGACTCTTCAGGTGTCGCTCAACCGTTTCCATTCAAACAACGGCCCTCATTATGAAACAGAAATCCATCTAATTAAGATCCTGATAGATAAGGCGTTTAGACCTCTATGGGGATAATCCACCCAGAAAAAAACTCATAGTCAAGAAAAATGGATCCATCCATATAATTATATAAAATAGAATATAGTTAAAGTTTGAGTCATCTTCGTTCTTTTTTCTCCAGTTAACCGTCTTTATATCCATAGTGCTTATATCAGCTGTTGTTGACAACTTTCTGGCAATGTTGTATCGAAGACCTAGTTAATTGAATGCGAGAACGAATTTATCCTTGTAATTCTCGACTTTCCAAGTCCCCCGTGTATGCCGTATGAGAGTGTTTTGCTAATCTAAGATATATAGTAAAGTAAGTATTTTTATTGTCTTTTTGTCATCGATAGTTTTCTTCCTACAAACTTAATAGTTGATTATGGGTTGTTAGTTTGTCTTGTGGATCGTTGCAACATCTTTTATAAAGAAATAAAATGCAATTCGATTTACTTTCTTCCAAAAAATACCTTGTCCGTGTAAAGATTATCTTAATTGGTCCCCATCTTAAAAAGGGAGGTAATTATGTATTTATCCATACAAAGTCATTCCTCTTTAATTAGAACAACAAGATAATATTTTAGAAAAAAGGCATAGTTTAAAAGAAAAGCGAAACCAATTTTAAGTAAATACGCTACTTCATATATATTTATGAGAAAAGTTTGAATTACCTACTATACACAATCCTCGAGTGTCTTCGCGCTCTCTCTGTACAGGGGTTTGTCAGGACAACCGTACATGAGGATACTTCCCCCCTACAAGTAAACCCTGACCAACTATTACAAAATAACATAGTATTTAAATCCCAAATGAGATCCCCTCGACACGGCTATACACTGGCTCATACGAGGAATGATGCACCTTCTCAAAGTGATGTTACCTAAAGTTATAGCACTTAGTTGGATACTCCACCAGACTAGATGAATTCTCATCCTGAATCCGGTAAGACCAAGAGACCATAAGAAAGATATACTATAACATAGTTTACTTGTCAATTGGGGAGAGGGAAATTAATGTTCTTAACTTCTTTATTAACTCAACGTTTGACAGGTAAAGGAGAACTTCAATGGAATATTCAAATATCTATGTATCTCATATAGAGATCAAGTGTTAGCCCCGGGAAGGGTCCCTTGATTTCTGAGAACTTCGCCTGAAGAATTTCTTTTAAAGCTATATATATATATATATATATATATATTTATATATATATATATATAAGTAAATTTCGCGTACAACAAAATCGTAGGATAAATTTCAGAGGAAACATTTTTTTAATCAATGAAACGGGCCGGTGGAAAAAAGAGGAAAATTGCTAAATTTCTTTCCTTAAGGCCTTATCGTCTGATTCTCTAAAAGGAAACGTCAGAATGATAAATTAAAAACTAAGAAAATCTAATGAGATATGAGGGGAAAAATTTGTTTCAGTTGGAGAAAACGATTGAGAGAGAAAATATATATATATAAATATATATTACTTATATATATGTGTGTGTGTGTGTGTGTGTGTGTGTGTGTGTGTGTGTGTGTAGTCGCGGGTTCGAATTTTGCCAAAAGCCACGCTGAAGATCGGTAGACCGTGAAACACATGTGTACGTGGATTTCTTTTATCAATAAATAAATAAAGAATATATAAATTTCGTCGTCTCTACGACTCATCAGTGTGACTAGGCTTGTGCCTGTAACTGTACTTGGTACAGTATTCACCTTGTGCGGGTTGAACCGGTTTCCTCCGAACGATGGAGTTTCATGGGGGTATCAAATTCACAGTTGCATGTATATCCCGTTTAGGAAAGATGACGACGTTAGGTTTTCTGCAGTTCGTGCAAGGAGGTGTCGACGTACTCCAACATACAGCGGCTGGCATTCCCAAATGGTCACCCATCTGGTACTGACCAGGCTAAGTGTTGCTTAACGTTGGTGATCTGACGAGAACCGATGTTTCAACGTGATTATGCCGTATATCCGTATATGCGCGACGAGTGAGATTTGAAACCGGGACCTCAGTGAATACGGCGGGCATTTTATCAACTGGTCCAAGAACCTCCTTATAATGCGATAATAATAATTAAGTTATTTATTCATTTATAGTTTTTATTTGCGATACTCTTGATTGAAAAGTATTCAATTATTTTACGATAAAGTTTTGTCTCAATGCAAAGTGGAAATCATTATGCCCTTTACCAGAATGCTCCTATATATAAAATATAGTTATCCACAGACACATGTTACGTCGTCTCTACGACTCATCAGTGCAACTAGACCTAGTGAAGTTAAAAACCTGGACCCCAGCGGCTGCATCTGGCGCTCTATCAACTAAGCCAATATATTTATAGTAAGAGAAATTGTATCGCGTTTCCGCGACGATATAGGTTTTTATTAATATCGAGTCTCTTCATCAGCACAGGCTATAGATACCAACTTAATCTGAGGAACCGCTTGTGAATTTGATACTCCCATGAAACTTCATCGTTCGGAGGAAGCCGGTTAAACCCGACAAGGTGAATACTGTACCAAGTACAGGTACAAGCTTAGCCACACTGATGACTCGTAGAGACGACGAAATTTATATATTATTTATTTATTTATTTATCGATGAAAAAAATCCACGTACACATGTGTGTCACGGTCCACCGATCTTCAGCGTGGCTTTTGGCAAAATTCGAAGCATGCGACCACATTGCCTGTAGTCTAGCGGTTTACCTCATATGCAATGAGTCGCCCGTATCATCGGACGTATTTATTCATTCATATATTTATTTATTTATTTATTTATATATATGAAAGAAATACACGTGGGTTTCACTGTCTACCGATCTTCAACGTGGCTTTTGGCAAGATTCAAACCCGCGACCCCACACGCACACACACACACACATATATATATATATATATATATATATATATATATATATATATATATATATATATAGCTTAAAAAATATTCAGACGAAGTTCTCAGAAATCAACGGGCCCCCTTCTTGGGGCTAACACTTGATCTTCATATGAGATAGATAGATATACGAATAGTCCATTAAAGTTCTCCTTTACCTGTCAAACGTTGAGTTAATAAAGAAGTTAAGAACATTACTGGTCAATATCGGAGAGTAAATTAAACTATGTTATAGTATATCTTTCTCATCATCTCTTGATCTTACCGGATTCCAGGACAAGAATTTATCTAGTCTGGTGGAGTATCCAGTTAAGTGCTATTACTTGAGGTAACATTACTCGGGAGAAGGTGCACCATTCCTTGTATGAGCCAGTGTATAGCCATGGCGAGGGGATCTTATTTGGGCTTTGAATACTATGTTATTTTGTAATATTTGGTCAGGGGTTACTTGTAGGGGGAAGTATCCTCGTGTACGGTTGTCCTGACAAACCCTTTTACAGAGAGACCGAAGACACTCGGGGATTGTGTCTAGTAGGTAATTCAAACTTTTCTCCTAAATATATATAGGTGTGTGTATGTGTGTGTGCAGATAAATAAATAAAACATTTATTATAAAAATATTTAATTGCTTCCTTCAAAGGTAAAACACTATGCAATGAAAATATGAAAAGCTTCTGAATTAAAACAATATTGTGTTGTTCGCCCCCCCCCCCACCAATAAGTATGAACACTGTATAGTATTTGGAATAGGTATACGTCCGTTCCATTTCGTCGAGGGGACAAGGACGTTGGACGGAAGTCAAAGAAAGCGTTCAATCCTGTGACTGGTGTTATAGCCTTATCTAGCCACACTGATGAGTCTTGCCAAGACGAAACATATATGTAGATGTATGTATTCATGTAATTGTTTTTATAGGTTATGGTGGCGTTTTGTTTGTTGCTTTTCTATTTTTCACTTTCTAAGTGATAAAAAGTAATGCAGAAGATTGCATTTTTCGTCGCTCCTAACTTTATAAGACGAATTTTTCGTTGATATATATTGTTATTTATTTTATACATACGTAAAAGTTATCCATGGACACGTGTTCCTGGCTCTCAACACCTATCATCATGGATAACTTGGACAAGGATCGAACCTTCGATATCATTGTCTATAGTCTGGAGTTTTAGGATTACTTTTATGTGCGTATACAACTGATAAAAATATATATATCAACGAAAAATACGTCCTATAAAGTTAAGAGCGACTAAAAATTCTATCTTCTGCATTACGCTACCATCACATATAAAAAAAACAATTACATAAATACATTAAATATTTCCGGGCAAGGCGTCATGGTCCGGAGGTAAAACTTCAAACTATAGACATTGATATTGACGGTTCGAGCCTTGTCAAAGTTAAACATGCTTACGACGGCTGATAGCCAGAAACCCGTGTCCATGGATTACTTTTACGTACGCATAAATTAATAAATATATATATATTTATATATTGTAGTATATTTCATTTATATGAGTCTTGATAAGAAGATGCATTGTATATGTGAAAGATATGGTAAATTTAATTAGCACACTCACACTCATGTATGACCGTATATATTCATGAACTTCGGTGACATGCCTGGTGCCCGATAAGCAATGACACCAACTCGCTAATGTCTACTAAAAAGGGTTGAAAAGGTTGAAAAGGGGTGAAAGAAGATATTGCTCGTGTCGGTGATTCGGCCACGGTGTCGGTTTACCCAGATGAGTTAGTTTTTATCGAGAAAGTCAGAAAGGATCAAATAAAAATCAGGTAGATCTGATTGATGATCGAGATAAAAGCAAGAGAGACCAAAAAGGAAAAGACAAAAAAAAAAAAAAGGAATGTACCCAAAACAGTCGGCCATCCGAACCATCACTCAGCCACAAAGGAAAAGAAAAACCAAATACATGACTCGTGGTTACCCACCAGTGTAACTCCTACACCTATTTACGAAGCGTAAAAAAAGTAACCCCGAAAAGCAATTTGCCCATGACTGTACGTCTAATCAATCTCTTCCATTAACTCAAATATTCTATGAAAACCCGACTTAAGCCCTGACCCATTGACAATACCTTCTTTCTCGATTTGGAATGTCTGTTGTCTGTGAGTTATGTTTGTACGTCCGCTCACGACTTTCAATAATTATCAAATTAAATAGTAGAAATCTTCACCCTCTCTTTCTATACCCCTCTCTCTCTCTCTCTCTCTCTCTCTCTCTCTCTCTGTCTGTTATATATTTCTTGTAGAGAGAGATAGTAATTGATCACACACTCTTTTTCTCTGTGTGATTATTTTACTTTTTCTTTCTCCCGAATGTTCATTTCATGTTAATTTCTAATCATACTAGAATGATAATACTGCTTACAACGAGGGAGGGAGGGAGGGAGGGAGGGGGAGATAGAGAGATAGAGAGAGAGAGAGAAAGAGAGAGAGGAAGACAGAGAGAGAGAGAGAGAGAGAGAGAGAGAGAGAGAGAGGGGGGGTGAGGAAGAAAGAGAGAAAGAAAGAGAGAGGGAGAGAGGAAGACAGACAGACAGAGAGAGAAAGAGAGTGGGTGAGGAAGAAAGAGAGAAAGAAAGAGAGAGGGAGAGAGGAAGACAGACAGAGAGAGAGAGAAAGAGAGTGGGTGAGGAAGAAAGATAGAAAGAGAGAGGGAGAGAGGGGATCACGTTTTACTTACGTCTTTCAATAATTATAAAATAAATAATGAAATCTCTCTCTCTCTCTCTGATTACTGTCCTCAATGTAATTACTGTTTAGCCCAATCCGTGAACAACACAGTCCCTATTCACGTACCTCCCCACGAGGGCAAAGTTAGATTCGTTTTTTATGTGGGGAAAATCCAACTCCCCAGATGGAGAACTCTGGATCGGAACAAACACACTTGTACAGCGCGGTCGACACTTCTTCACGAATAAGGAAGTCTGAGGCGATAGGCAATAAACCTATCCATCAACTTCAAAAGAAGGAGGTAATACCCGAGAGGATGGCTTCTTGCGATCGAACATACTATTGGTTAAATCATTTATTTACAAAAAAGACAAACAAATTGTACAAATAAGGCACAAGGTCAATAAAAGTGGGTGTTGTTGGCCATGTTCTGTCTATCCTACTACTCTTCACTAGACGCATTTCAACCCGTTCGCCCAAACACTATTCCTTCATTATTCTATAATTTATGCATCACTTTCACTTCAGCAGTCACGATATTTAGCAATAGAGTTGCTGTTTTTTTGTTTTTAAATTTCGGATTACTGTAAAAACCCATGCAATATGTGTATATATTTTAGCAAACATAAAACTACACTTGGGGAAGGAGGTATATAGATTTTAGTTTTACCGGTAGTTTAAAATCAATAAATATTTATCATTTTATCATTAGTACCAGCAATGAAAAATTAAATTTTAAACAAAAACAAACAAACAAAAAAAAAAAAAACAATTAAAAGAATCGGTTTTGACATCGGAAATTAGGCACAAATTTGTCCGATTCCGATACCAATTTCGATGCCCCAAAAGTTCCGATTTTTCGGATTTCCGATTCCGATTAATCGTGCCAACACTAATAGGTAAAGGATGCATCAAAAGTCAGATACTTTCTGGAGTGTTAGAATGATCCAACCATTTTACCAGCGGCCCTAGCAACCGATTATATGTAAGTATTTTGGGTGAATTAAGACTTGCTTCTAGAGAATCAGTCTTTAATATGTTGGTTTCCTTTTTTGGTTGTAAACCTAAGGAATGTTTATAGACGTGTCATTAACTCGCTTAATGACAGATGGAAAGAGACTATAGAGAAGGATAGGAACGACATTAACCATTAAATCAATCTGATAGAAAATTAGTACAAAAACGCGCTGAGACTAAAAAACAGGAAAACCGTTCGTTACAACTTGATATTACAAAGTGAAATTGTAAAAAAAAAAAGACGTATAACTTTAAAATCTATCAACAGAACCAAAATAAAATACTGTTTTGCACCATGCACATTCATATGTCCTGGTGCGGAATGCACCCTGGGCGGATTCAGCTGGCTTCTTCTGAAGGAGGAAGTTTCTAGGGAATCTCAAATTCGCAAGTGGTCCCTAATCACACGTGTATCCTGCTCAGACGAGATGATTTTAACGACGTTAGTTTTTCTTGTTTTTTTTTGCAAGAGGTTGTTGCCCTCTTTTAACATCCAGCGCCCGGTTTTCCCAAATGGTCAACCATCTGATACTGACTGGAATCATATGCGCACAATATGACTAAAAAGTATAATTAAAAATAAATTGAAATCAAAATAGATAAATAATTAAATAGGAATGGATACATGAAAAATAAATGATGGAGAGTAGAATGTTGGATCCAAGGTTTACGTTGCTTTCCCCTAATTTGATCTGTAGTCTTCACATTCCATGTGCGATGTTTCTGACAAAGGCGACAGAATTTCTGTTTTCTGGACCGGTTGTTGTTTTGAGTGGGTGGTATGTGGATATTTTCAATATTCTCATTGTATTTATGCTGCTTAGAAGAATTAGGTCTCCAAATAATGGACGAGGACGACATCGCAGACATATTGTTCTTAGATTACTTTTCCAAAGCGTTTGACTCAGTTAACCACCGGCTACTCCTTCAAAAGCTCTATTCTTACAAGTGCCATCCCTCCGTGGTAAAGTGGATTGAGTCGTTCTTTCACCATCGTACCTGTCGTGTTTAAATGAATAGTTGTCTTTCCACGCGGGCGAGTGCGTGCAGTGGAGTGGAGTGCCTCAAGGATCTGTCTTCGGTCTGGTTCTATTTCTCCTGTATGATAATGATTTCCGAGATTAATTGACTGAAAAAGGTACTATTCCTAGCAGACGATATGAAACTGGTATTATCTAGACGTGACTATGATCAACTTCAGGATAATCGGAACAAAGTCTGGTCCTGGTTTTCAAGCTGGGATTCACCACTGAACTCTGCAAAATTCAGTCATCTTCCTATCGGCTCTCCACCGACTACCCCCCCTTGAATATCGGTTTACTACCTCAACCAATTAATATCGTTGCTAATGGACAACTGCTTCAAACCAACGCGCCATTGTATCAAGATGACAAACAAAGCCAGACGGATTTTCTACCCGATCTGGAGATCCTTTCTCAACCTAACAGCAGACACTCTCCGTCCCTTATACATCAATCTGGTACAGACATTCAACCAGGATGGTGACAGGACTTCCCACGCTTACCTACAAAGAGCGGCTACAAAAACTAAATCTATTCTCACTTGAGCAGCGGAGGATGCGAGGAGGCTTGATTCTGGAATACAACATCATCAACAGGAATATAAATCTACCTTTAGAACACAAAGTCGTGGTCTCCGCGATAGGCCGCAAAAGATGCATAGAAGAAAGACAGTATTCCCTGTGCGTGTTTCTGCTTCGTGGAACAACCTGCCAGAGGAGGTTGTGACGATGACTACCATATCCACGTTTAAAGCCGCCTTGGACAAACATTCCGACTGTACGTGGATGTGAATAGCTTTCATCTGTCTCTTTACATGGCTTGTTGCACTTTACTACATTTTGCCAAATAAATTTGATTTCGTTGGTTTGATCATCATTCGACTGTCAATTTATCCATCTCATGAACCTTTATCCTCGAGTGAATTTTGGTTTAGATAAGTGGTGACTCATTAGTAAAAATTACATGAAAGGAAAACATTATAATACAATACATCGCCGCAATGTTGCCTCTCTGTGCTTGTTTTACGAGTACTTCCACAGAATATGCTCCGACAACTTACTGCACTGGTACCCTCAACGTAAATATCGCAGATCAATCCGACTAGCAGCAAAATAATATATCTTCACTGTAGAGTTCCTAAGATTCCGAGAAACTCCATATTCAAAAAGCTACTCCCCACTTAGGATGTCTACAATAAATATGGCCCATAAGCACAGTATCCCATTATTTCAAGACTTTCTCAAGATGATTGATTTAAAGGAATTGTACTTGTATGTTATTTCTTCGAATCAATAATCTTGAGAAAGTCTTGAAATAAATACGAAACGTTAATGAATATATAATTTTGTTTTTCCTATTTAAGGATAAGATATAATAAAACATAAGAGGTCTCCATGACAGTCGTAATTATTTACGAAAGAGTCTACGTTAAAAGTCCCTAAACACAATAAAAGTAAAGATGAATTGCCAGGGGAAACACTTTATAGGAGAATGCATAGGGCGATGTAAAGAAAATACGACTTACTTTGATATCATTTGGGAACTATTTTGATAACGAATGCTGTAATCAATAAAAAAAAATGCCATGAAATAAATATTACTAGTATAGTATTAGTATATAATATATATATATATATATATATATATATATATATATATATATATATATATATATTATTTTCATTCCTCGCAACTGACTTCACCAGGTCCGGACGTCGGTCCCCACTGTTTTCCAGTAGTAGCTACTATTTCCTCCCTTCAAATCACCATGTCAACCCTATATGTCCACGTACTTGCATGACATTTTTCTTTATATTATCATTCTGAAGAAGTCTTACAAATAAAGACGAAACGTCGACGAACACATAAACACTTCCTTTTTGGTTTTTTCTTTTTTCATGTCCCATTACGTCGGATTACCTTCATCTTTCTTTTCCCATATATATATATATATATATATATATATATATATATATATATATATATATAAGAGAGAGAGAGAGAGAGGGGAGGGAGAGAGAGAGGGCTATTAAGTAGCATCATGACTTGTCTGTGTGACTAGACGTGGCAAATGTCTTCACGCTGAGATTTGAAACCCGATCGTCAGATCACTTCCAACAGTGATAACCAGTCCGAACAAAAGTAAGAGTAATTATGGCGCTTATGTCGTTTTTTGTTCAACACTCGTGCTACCTGTTACCTCGAAAACACTCTATAAAAAATTATATAAAGATTATTTTAGAAGGTCTGAGGTTAAATCGGCCGAAACATGAGAACAGTAGTTTGAATAATCCCCAAAATCTAAATTAAATATTTATGTTGTATTAAGTAATTTATTAATAAAAAAAAATGAGGAACAGACTGGCTTTAGTTTATATCATCGATAGCTAATTTAAATCATGTTTTTTTTTTGGGGGGGGGGATAACAGAGATTTTCTTTTCAAACATGAAGACACCAAACCTCCATTCAAAGAATTTGTTTTAAACCAATCTAATAAACGACTGTAAGAAGATACTCTGCTGGCAACTCTGATCTCAGCCGGAACAACGAGTGACGCCCAAATCCGAGCAACCATAAAATAACGTTAATTTGTATTTTATTTGTTCCTAAAAGAAACTCCAGGAATGTTCTCGTCTGTTAGGAAATGTATTTTGCTTATGAATGTGACTGAAATTTTATTGTTTTTTGCAACATTTTTTTTATTATTTAAGTTGAAGCAAGAGTTTCAAGCACCGAGTTGGGCCTTCATGCGCAACTCGCGGGGATAAGAAACATATTCGTAAGATGAAGACATATTATCTGCGTTTTGAGTGATAAATATTATATTTCAAATTTAAGAGTGACAGACCAACGAAAATATTTAAAATTTATGCGTAGCAGACCAAGGAAAATACGATTTCAAACTTAAGAGCGACATACCAACTAGCATGCTATTTTAAACTGAAGCGTAACAGACCTAGGAACTGTTGTTATATATATATATATATATATATATATATATATATATATATATAACAAGCATGAACAGAAAGGAATAGTATTGAAAGATCGAGAACTAGTAAGGGAGACGTGCTATAATACAAGAGATTTTTATTAGACTGCTTGAAGGTTCATTTCTTCCTCGAGTGAATCGAAATCCATAGTAGAATAAATGTCACGGCCTTTTGAAGCGATACAAGTTAAAAACATTGAGGTTTTTACTCTGTCTGTCTTTATGTCGCTTTCCGTTTATACCAAAAAGAGATTGAATTCTTTTTTCCATGCTGCAGCTAAATTTTCTTGATTAAAATCCAAGTATTTAGGATATGGTAAATTTTCCATTCCGTTTTTTCCAAAGTGCGATTTGAACTTCTTTTTTCTTTTATGATAGGTTCTTTTAGTCTTCTGACACCATGCTGTTGTTATATATATATATATAAAAAGCATGAATGGAAAGGAATAGTATTTAAAGATCGAGAATTAGAGAGGGAGATGTAAAGACGTGCTATAAGACAAGTGATTTTTATTAGACTGAAGTAAACTTCACTCTAATAAAAATCTCAGTTCCAACTGTCTCTGTAACAATGGAAATAACTGGGCGACGCTAATTGCCCCGCGCATGCACCACATGATGATGATGTTACAGATATCAACATCTTCCTTTTTTTTTAATATTTTCTTTTTTTTTTAATTCTATTATATTTCTCTGTACCTATAGGGAAGGATTACTCGTCGTTCACTTTGTGATTTTGTCACCTTGGAGCGTTGAATTTTGTAGTGCTGTTTTTGTCTTTTATGCGTGTTTTCTAAATATGGAATTATATTTTCGTAATCTACTTCTTCGTTTATGCACTTAATTCTAACGGTATCGTGTGGTTTTAATTCTGGGAGTTCTTTTGTAGTTTTAGATTTTTTCTGCTCGTGTGGTCTGAGAACAATTTTGTCGTGTTGTATGTTTGGAAGATTTGTTCTCAATGTTCTATTCATCATTTGATTTGCAGAGGATGGAGAACCATTCTGTAATTTTGTCGTGCGTAATGCTAAGAGGGCTAATTGATGTTCTTCGCCACTTTTAAATGATTTTTAAACGTCTTTTTTATTGTCTGAATATTCATCTCAACCATACCGTTTGCTTGATGATAATGTGGACTTGTTTTCGTGTGATGAAAATGCCACTTTTTTGGAAATTCTTTAAATTCAGCCGAATTGAATTCTGGACCGTTGTCACTGACAACTGTTTGTGGAATGCCGAAATTGGGCAAAAGTTTCTTTTTTTTATTACAGTTTTTGACTGGCAATATTTTATTTCGTGTAAATCAAAAACTCTTGTTGTGTAGTCAATGATTGTGACATACGTATTTCCATATAGGTGAAATATGTCTGTACCTACTTTGGTCCATGGTATGGTAGGTATTTCATGATTTATTAGTGGTTCAGTTGGTTGTTGATTTTTGTAATCGATGCAGTATGAGCACGTGTTAATCTTGTCTTTGATTTGAGCGTTAATTCCGGGCCAGTATATACATTCCTTGGCTCGCTCTGTGCATTTTTCGATACCCATATGTCCGGTGTGTATTTCCTGTAGAGCTTCTCTACGTAATGACTTGGGTACAATGATTCTTGAACCTTTTAGAACGAGACCATTGACGATTGATATCTCATCACGAACAGAGGCGAATGGTGTAATGTTTGTTGGTATTTTATCCTTTCAGGGCCATTCTGTCCTAGTATATGTGATGAGTGTTTGAAGTGACGGGTCATCTGCAGTGGCTTCTTTATACTCGTTTAATTTAGTGTCGGTTATGAGGTAAAAATTTTATTACTGCATTTATGTGCGATTTCATATCCTCGTCTGATACTTCTGGAGTCCTTTGTTCGAGGTATGCACGAGATAGAGTATCTGCAACAATTGATTTTTTACCAGGTATGTAATTCAGATCAAAATCGTATCTTTGTAATGCTAGTAGAAATCTTTGGATCCTGGGGGGGGGGGCAGCATTTATTGATTGATTTTTTAATATTTGTTTCAACGGTTTATGGTCGTTTTCGATTGTGAAATGAGTTCCATATATGAACTGATGAAATTTTTTGCATGCAAAAACTATACTGAGAGCTTCGTTCTCTATCGGACAGTAGTTTTATTCCCCTTACGTTGTTGCACGAGATGCAAACGGAACAGGCAACCATCTTTCGTTGTGTTTCTGCTCGAATATGGCTCATGCCCATGCTTACTAGCATCTGTAGTTATTTTTACTGGTAGATCAGGATCATAGAATTGTAGTACTGTTTTTCTGGTAATCATTTCTTTTATCTTTTTTATTGCTTCGATTTGTGGTTTGTCGAATGGCCATAACGTATTATTCTGCAGAAGCTGTCGTAATGGTGCTGTAACTTCGGAGTAGTTTGGTAAGAATTTACAAATGTAATTTGTCATGCTTAGGAATCTTTGTAGCCCTTTTTTGCCTGTAGGTAGTGGCATGTGAATGATCGCTTCCACTTTGGTTGGATCTTGTTTTATCCCTTCGCGAGTTAATAGATGCCCAATGTAAGTTATCTGTGATGCATTGAAGATACACTTTGATTTATTTAATTTTAATCCATGTTTTTGGATTCGTTCGAAAACATGTTGTAGTTTATTTGTGTGTTCTTCTAAAGTGCTGAATAATATCATCCTGTAAATTTCTTAGTCCTTCTATTATTTTTGCGATTTCCATAAGGTAATCGAATGAACCGATATCTTCCAAAAGGTGTGTTAAATGTTAGTGGGTGGGAGCTTTCCTCGTCAACTGGAAGTTGTCAGTATCCATTAGATGCATCGAGTTTCGAAAAATATTTTGGATTATGTATCTGTGCAAAGATATCCTCCGCTGTAGGGAGCTTGAGGTGTTGCCTTTTTATGGCTTTGTTTAGATTTTTAGGGTCTAAACAGAGTCGGAGTTTTCCGTTCACTTTTTCAGCGATGACTAGTGAATTCACCCAGTCTGTCGGTTAATTAACGGGTTTTATGATACCCAATTCTGTCAAATTTTTAAATTCCTCTTTGAGTTTTTCCTTTATAGAAAAAAAATACCGATCTTGGTGGATGAATTACAGGAGTTATATGTGGACTCACTGTTAATATAATGGGTAATTGGCAACGTGCCGATTTCTCCGAAGCAGTCTTCGTGTTTTTCCGTTATGTCGTTTGCATCCGACGAATTTATTTTTTAAATTCTGTGAATTAGGTTTAGATCTTGAGCTGTCTTTGCATCTATAACAGCGTCCGATTTAGTTTTAGCAACAATGAATTTTACTTGCTTCGTCACTCCCTCCTGTTTAACACTTGCTGTGCATTTCCCTAGCATTTTTATCGCTGTGTTGTTGTATGCTGACAATCGAATCGCTGCTTTTTGTATTTGGGGTTTTGGTCTAATATTTTTATATACTCGGAATGGCAATACTGTCACGTCAGCTCCAGTATCAATTTTGAATATTATATTCGAGTTATTTACTTTTAATTCGACTGTCCAAATGTCTTTCGGAGTCTCGAACTTTTCAATTTTGTGCACGCGCGATTAATTTGAAGTGGTCATTTTGAGTTCGTGTGCGTTGTCGTCTGATTCATCGTCGGAATATGTATCCATTTTATACACAAATTTTCTTGATTTGCACATTTTTGCATAGTGTCCTTTTTTCTTGCATTTTCACATATCTTGTGAAATGCTGGCCGCTTATTTTTCTGATGATTGTAACCACAATAGTGACAGTTGGTGACGTAGTGTTGAGTTGGCGCTTTAAATTTCGCGGTCTTTCTATCACTTCCGCCTTGCTCATTTTGTCGTCTCGATTGCATATGGCTTTTTGTATAATTTTTTGCGCCATTTCTGTGGTGGTGACGATGTACCGCTGAGATTTTGTTATCTCTTGTTTCGGATGTGGCATTCAGCATCCTTGATTTGGCGTCTTGGTTGTTCTGCGCTCTGACCTGACTGAATTGTTTTTGTAGGTCTAAATTAGGTTCTATCAATAATCTTTCACGTAATCTCATGTCTCTGATTCCACATATTAGAATATCTCTGGTGAGACTGTCTGTGAGATCGCCGAATTCGCACTGCTGTACCTTTTGCCGCAATTCTACCACGTACTCGTCGAATTTTTAATGATCCGCTAGAAAATATAACTTTCCTGAGACACAAATTCTTCACGTGAAGAATTTGTGTCTCAGGAAAGTTATATTTTCTAGGTTCACAAAATGCATCGAATTTTTCGACTACTGCTTGAAGGTTCATTTCTTCCTCGAGTGAATCGAAATCCATAGTAGAATGAATGTCACGGCCTTTTGAGGCGATACAAGTTAAAAACATTGAGATTTTTACTGTGTCTGGCTTTATGTTGCTTTCCGTTTATATCAAAAAGAGGTTGAATTCTTTTTTTCCATTTTGTTCCATGCTGCAGCTAAGTTTTCTTGATTAAAATCCAGGTATTTAGGATGTGGTAAATTTTCCATTTCGTTTTTTCCAAAGTGTGATTTCAACTTCTATTTACTTTTCTTATTTTAGAATAGGTTCTTTTAGTCTTCTGATACCATGTTGTTTATATATATATATATATATATATATATATATATATATATATATATATATATATAACAAGCATGAACGGAAAGGAATAGTATTGAAAGATCGAGAACGAGAGAGGGAGATGTAAAGACGTGCTATAAGACAAGAGGTTTTTATTAGACTGAAGTTTACACCAACAGAAGAGTTCCAACTGTCTCTGTAACAAGGAAAATAACTGGACGACACTAATTGTCACGTGCATGTACCACATGATGATGATGATGATGATGATGATATCTGTATCATCATCATCATCATCATCATCATCAGGAACACGTCTTGAAACTTACGTGTGACAGACCAACGGGATACTGTTTCGAACTTAAGCATATTAGATCTAAGTAAATACTATTTCAAACTTAAATACAACAGATCAACGAAAATACTATTTCAAACATAAGCGTGACAGATGAAGGAAAGTGTTTTTGTTACAGACAGACTGAAGAACATTCCATTTCAAATTTCAGTGACAGACCAACCGACCGACGGTAGATGCCTCTTGTATAGAAACTCAAACGCATCTAAAATAGGAGCCATCCATTGAATTTTCGCGTTCAGTGATGAAAATGATTAAAGAGCTAGCGACGGAGAAAGAGACTGAGAAGAAAGAAAAAAGCGTCTCCTGGAAATGCGAGGACAGATTAACAACACTCTACAGTTGCACATACACCCGATCTCACATTAAACAGGTTTACTAACCTTCGACGCGACCGACACAGGGGCACCACTCTCGAGCGAAGAAGGACATCAAAATCACTAACAAGCAAGCCGAACGCCATAAAACACATTCGAGAATGAATGCGATCTGACAATTAGACAACATGTAGAGATAAGAAATCAGATACGGGAACCTCGATAACGGCAAAATTGGAAAAGGAATCGACGGAGCGGAGGAAACCTTGATTTTTATGACCTGCCTTTTTCTCGCTCTTCATTATATATATATATATATATATATATATATAATGATAATAATCCAGGTAAAACATCCACAGGGTAGTAATCCAAAGAATGTCAACCGGGTTTATAAAATGTGCTCAATATCAAATAGAGCTTTTATATGATTATTTTTATTGTACAAAATCTGCGACACTGGCATGTCGATGTTATCGATCAACAGCTATTATAAACTGAGATCTCATCAGGAAGAGTTAGAATCCGATCTTAACCTTAGATCATATTTGGAAAGAATGAAATGGAGAAAAAAGAAAAGAAATTTAAAATTTTGAAATTTTGAAAGTGACGTGGTTGGGACCGTTAAGAATCAAAATCTCAAACTCAAAAAAATGAAAATATTAATATAAAAGATAATATATAAAATATAAAATAGAATAAAATAAAGTGAAAAGAGAGAGATATAACATCGACATTCCAGTGTCACAGATTTTGTACATGCCTGTGTAAATAAAAATATTCATTATATATATATATAAAATGCAAACATTGTTAAACATTAAAAAAAATCATGGCTTGATTATCCCTTTTTTATTTTTTATTTTAAAGACACAAGTCAATATTTATCACTGCCAATAATGTACAAATAAATAATTACAAACTTCCCCAAATAATTAATAATTACAAACCGTGCTATCTATACGGAACAGTTAAGATACATAAATCTAATTCTCCTCTCTGACCCATCGCATCACAAATGACTACTCCTATATATTCATTAAAAAAAATTCGAATGAACTTATCAGCCCGTATCTACCTAATAAATATAGTTTTAAGTCTAGACAAACACTATTGCAAATCCTAAAAACCATACAACTAGATTTTTTTTCCATCTGACTTTTGCTCATAATGTCATTTATTATTCCTTTGATTAAAAGAATCACATAAAAATGCATATGAAGAAAGAACAGTTGTTTATTTTAAAAATATATTTTTATCTTTTCACTTGTTCCTTACTTCACTTTACTCATTCTTCATTTTTATTAAACTCTTATTCACGCCATTTTTTCTTTCTTTTTAACTCCGGAATTTACATTTTAAAAATTAACTTCCTGTTTAATGATTCTTTATTTTAAATTAAAAACAAACTATTATTTAAATTTATTTTTCTTTCTTCTTTTTTTTAATCAAAATTGATAGATAGTATTAAATTGCTATATTGAATTTATAAAATTGTCTTTTAAATTAAAATTCTTAACTGATAACTATAATGAAATCAAATAATAATGATAATAATGATTTTTATTAATTTCAATCGAAATTTAAAGATAGTATTATCTGCAATATAAATCTTATTTAACTTTCGGGTTTATTAAGTTCCCTTTTTTATCTTAGTATTCTATTTTTATTGTTTAGATAATAATTAGTATCATAATTACCATTATTATTACCATTATTATTCATAAATTCTTTTTTATGTTTTTTGTTTTTAGTTCAATATAATTCTATTAATTAACTTATTGTTCGATGATACTTTTGATATAATTTAAAATTGATTATTTTTCTTCTTAAAATAATAATGATAATAATAATAATAATCTATTAATAATTGAGATTATGTATCTGTCTGTCTGTAGCCAAAACAATACTATTTAACACAATTGTACTTATTATAAAATAGTATAGTATATACTATTTCAAACTAATGTATT
Organism: Sepiola atlantica; assembly: GCA_963556195.1. Taxonomy (NCBI): domain Eukaryota; kingdom Metazoa; phylum Mollusca; class Cephalopoda; order Sepiida; family Sepiolidae; genus Sepiola; species Sepiola atlantica. Next base: position 40,054,593 of record OY744531.1, read on the forward strand.
ATCTTTAAATGCTCAATTCAGAGGCACAGTGTAGTGTAGTATCTGCTCTGTTTTCATGATATCATTCTCCCAGGAATTACGTCCTTCTTTTTTAGAGGTGTAGAGGTAGTGTAGTATCTGTTCTGTTGTCATGATACCATCCTCCCAGGCATTACGTCCTCCTTTTTGAGGTGTAGAGGTAGTGTAGTATCTGTTCTGTTGTCATGATACCATCCTCCCAGGCATTACCTCCTGCTTTTTTGAGAGGTGTGAGGGTAGTGTAGTATCTGTTCTGTTGTCATGATACCATCCTCCCAGGCATTACCTCCTACTTTTTGAGAGGTGTGGAGGTAGTGTAGTATATGTTCTGTTGTCATGTTACCATCCTCACAAGCATTACCTCCTGCTTTTTTAGAGGTGTGGAGGTAGTGTATTATCTGTTATGCTTCCATGATACTATCCTCCCAGGTATTATCTCATCCTTTTTTGAGAGGTGTTGAGGTAGTGTAGTGTCTGTTCTGTTGTCATTATACCAACCTCCCACGTAACCTTACATACGGACCCCTTCCTCTGCCCGGTGAGCCATGCCACGCCCATGGACGTGTCAGTGCGAGCGTTTTAGAGGTAGATGAGCTTTTAAAAGCTTTCCCGATTGGGATCGTCGATCGACATAGATAAGCGCGAAATATTTGCGATCCAAATGGGACAAGAGTAACGCACGTCGTCGGCGATCAGTTGTTTGGCGAAAGATGAGAGGAAATGAAAAGGAGAGGAATTGTGAGAATGAACCGAATTTGAGGAGACTAAAGACCGAAAAGAAAGTTCGACAAGAATTATTGAAAAAGCTGGAAACCCATCCAGCTCGAAAATAATGCGAGATACACTAGACGCCTTTTGAAATACATTAACAAATAAATACTTGATTGAACTAATTGCAAAGAACAATGAGAGCATGAAATATTCATAAAACATATATATATATATATATCTAAATGAATAAATGAGAAAGTTTTTTCATTCATCACTTCTATACTACTATCAAAACGGGTCAGTGTTTTTTAAATTAATAATACAAGACAATATTTAGAAATACGATATATATATATATATATATATATATATATATATATATATATATAGTACTGATGAAAGCCCTTTAGACAGAAATTTGAATCCTAATTTGCATATCATTTTTTTTACCGTTGTCCGATTCTAGACGGCACCCCGGTTATATATTCATAATACAAGAAATGTCAAATGCAAGGCAAAATAATAATTCACAGGCAATAGGTTGTTTAAATAAAGCGTTTATTGAACGTGTGTAACAACAATGAAACAGAGTACATTAATACAGTGTGTATGTGGAATGATGAATGCTGTGTGTATATATGTATGTATAATGTGTGTGGAGTTGAAATGGTTCATATGATTGAAATGCACATGGGAAAATATGTTCAATAAAGAAATTGTGTACGTGAAAATAAAATGTTCTGGAGAAGAAATTGTCTCTGTAGGAATATAAATGCGTGTGTGAAGAAAAATCTGTTACTGAGAAAAACGTGTTTATGAATTTGAACATGTGTGATTTTGTGGGTCAGACAAGGAGACGAGCAGCGTCTCCGATGACTACCGTCTGCCGTGACCGGAACTGAAAAGAAGCTGTCTGACGTTGTGCACCGGTTTATATAATCAAGAAGGGCAGATAACTCCCTGGTCGTCTTTCAGCGACACCTGGCGGTGAAAAGCGACACCTACTGGCAAACCGGTGCAATTATGTTTGAGAGGGGGAGATAACTGATACACCGTCTATAATAAATTAATGCTTGGTGTTATTCAATTGTAATTTTATGGTCTTAGTTCTCTCATGTATATGTAATAGTTTCGTCGATATTAACAGTAAGTAATTAAAGTTATTTAATTAGAAAAGGATACATTCAATCATTTTCAAAAAAGGTCAAGTTAATTTAAACGAAACATCTCCTTTACTTAGCCAGAAAGAAATATATACCGACGCATAGGAGTTCATAGGCTCTCCTTCTCTGCCAGTTCCTTTCTCTTACGCAATGCCAAAACCAAATTTTCTTCTTTTATGTTTGTTAAAAATACCCCCGTTACACATCATCGCTCAAGTGAATTAATTTATTCTTTCTATCTATTTTGTCTTCTTTTTTATAAAGATAAATAAATTTATACCGAAATTACAAAAATATTAATGTGAATCTATTTCTACGAATAAATGCGAATGTTTTTGTCCCTTGTTTACAAGACACTTATGAATGAAATGTCTATTATTTTAAATTTTGGTTTCAAGTAGCGAACTTTCTGAAGTGATTTTATTTAGTAAAGAAAATATACGCTTACATTGTTTAACAATTACAAACAATTTATTTCAACTTAGGCATGAAGCCCTAATCGTTCCGAAGGAAAAAGAAGGGGTGGGGGCGATTATCATACAATTTTGACAATAAATATTTGTCTGTGGGGTCGATAGTCATACCTTTTTTTTCCAAATACCTGGGACTTCCTCTACGCTAGGCACTCTCACCGAAATATCGCATTCACTATATGACTTAATCCTTACTTACTTTGCGAAGCTATAGCAAGCCGGCAAATATATATATATATATATATATATATATATATATATATATATATATATATATATATATATACATATATATATATATATATATATATATATAGTAAGCTATGAAAATATATTTATGGCTCCCGTGTTTCATCCTCGGAGGGAAACTTCAGGCTAAAATGCATTGAGTTCTTTTTGCCGGGTGTTTTTATATACAAGGCTACCTAGTTAACCAATCAGATTTTTTGTTGTTCTCTCAGCCAATCGTTGGGCTTCTCGCGAACAAAGGTCTGGTTAGTGTTACTTCCTATATCCTGTTCTATTGTTCTGTTTTCTATAGATTGGCCTATATCCTGTTTCTTTGTTGTGTCAATATGTTAGGATAACTAAAGAAAACGCAATTATGTCCCTTGGACCATTTCAGAGTTATCGCCCCTTGTCGAGTGGCTTGCCGGAGTGAAAAGTAAACATTGACACGGATCAGACTGTCTCATATTTCATCTCGCGTTACAGCGGCTAAATAACTCATTTCATTCTAATTACACTTTTAATAAATCTGTTAAACCTTTCTGTTGAAAAGTCATCCATTTTGTTTTACGAGTTATTAATTATTATAACCTAAATTACATGGTTTACAACACAATATAATGGGTGACTTTATTTTAACACGTGGTTATTTTTATTTTAGGTTTTAATTTTTAAATTGTTAGGTTTTTGTTTAGTTTTTTTACTTATTTATTTATTTATCGTTAGCCTAAGGTAAATTTATTTCTGTGTAGGCAGCTGTTTGCTATCCTAATTCTACAGTTTAATAGATTTCGGGGGTCTTTAAAGTTTAGGATTTCAAATTTTTCATTCATACATAATTTACACGGGTCGGCTTAAATTTCTAGATGTACTGGCCTCTCGTATTATTTTCCATTTAATTATTGGTGAGAGTCCATTTTCTTAGAGCTCCCAATAGTGGTTTGCTAGTGCTGTTTTAATTCGACGTTCTGTTTTAAGCACATGTAGACCGTATTTAGTTTAATTTACTTTTATGTACAGAGGTAATAAAAGAGTCGGAGCACTTTGTGAAAATTCAGATGCCTTCGATTTTCGTAAAATTTTAACAATAGGTATTGAACAACAATAATAAATATTTCCCAAACTTCAGTTTCTTTGGAGTATTTTAAAGGGGTTTAGGGGCCGTACTATGACCTATTTGAAAATGAAAAGAAAATCAGATTTGCTTTGAATTTGATTCATAGTTATTAGACACACACTAAGCAAGATTACATTGGTTTCAATATCTTATGAAGACCGCTTTCTTCTTAAGCCTTACATTTATTCTAGTATATATATATATATATATATATATATATATATATATATATATATATATAGTCTCGGAAGTTTCTCAACCATTAAAACTATATAAAAAAAAAATAAAAAATAAAAAAAACAACTTATAGTCTCAAGTCTTCCAGTGGAAAATCACTCATGTAAGTCAATTTATTTTTTACAGTTATTATATTAGTTAGTTTCTAACACTATTTTAAGGGATCATCAGTTGTTTACCATGAAAAACTGTTTCGGGAATTTAAAAACAAGACAGTATTTAATTTCATGGCTTCCCAGCAGAGTTGATCAGACCCCACTTCCCTTAAAAGACAAAAACATAAACGTTCCTTATACTAAATCTACGTTTTGTTCCATATAAATGTTTTGCTAACTTATATTAGTTATTTAAGACAAAAAAAAAAAAATTCTTTACCTGTGCTGTTCGTCTGTCTAATAAAATTTATCCGTTACTCACAAAAATGTTGCTGCATTTTAAAGTGTTTGGACGAATCCATGACACTATTATTTAAGTGATTAATGTATTATTTTTAGTTTTATATTATAAATATAAAAAACATCAACACATCAAAAAATAAAAGATAAATAAATAAATATGTATATACATATATATATATATATATATATATATATATATATATATATATATATATACATACACACATACATATATATACCTTTAGTTCCCACTTTTCTCCCTCGTCCTGCTTTGTTGTCCATCTCCCCGTTGTTGTCAACCTCAAATAAATATTAATCTTCCTTGTTCACTTTAGTTTTTCTAATCTGCGTTCACAACTATCGACTTTTTTCTTTTCTCATTGTTTCAAATCTGCGTCTATAAGTTAACCGTTAATTTGTTCTCCTTTTCTTTCTTTTTCTTCTTCTTCTTTGCCAACTCCCGGTGTTTAAAATCGGCGTTCATAACTGTCGGTTTTCTTTTTCTTCTTCTTCTTCTTTTTTAACATTTCTTTCTTTCTTTCTACTGTATTTTTATTGTTTTTCTTATTATAATTAGCAGATGTGTTATATATACGTTTATTCATATTATATTATTTCTATTTATATATACTATGATTTGTTCTATCAGTTTATTTTGATTAATTTGATGAGATTTAAAAGCATCAGGATGGCAAGTAATTGCCTTATTTAATTGTCCAAATATTTTATTTTGATCGCCACCTTGGTTAATCATTCTTATTATTAGATCAGAAATTGGGGGCATGAAATCTACTAATTTTAAGGTAACACGAGCAATTCTCAGAAATTCAGACATAATACTCCCGTAAAATATATACACAGGGCTAGTACTATTTTTATATGGCATTCGCACGATACGAAAAGGGAATGAATTTCTTTTATCAAACAGTTTATAGATAAATATTTTATCTTCAATTTTTATATCCAAATCAAGAAAAGTAGCTTGTGTTCCCTTATGTTCACAGTTTAATTTTAACTCTTTAGGATATATTAAATGTTTAGTATTTGCAAACTCTTCGCTATCATTAATGCAAACAAGGTCGTCAATATATCGCCTACATCCATGATAACTATACGCTCTAGATATATCATTTTTTATTAATGATGACATATATATATATATTCCAGTCTATGTAAATATAGATCTGCCCAAAATGGAGACGGATCCAAACCCATTGGAATACCTATTGTTTGGAGCAATAATTTATATATATATATATATATATATATATATATATATATATATATAGTGCGTCGGAGTATTTTGAAAGGAAATCAATAATGTGTTCGATCGTAAGAATGTGAGACTTAAGTATTCTGCCGAAAACATTCTAACACTCAGCCCCTTTTTCTACCTAAACACTTATTAATAAGATGGAAGACGTTGTGCGACGTATGAGATGGAAATATTTCACCACCACTAATACGAAAGGCACGAATACCACAAACTTCAACGGTATTAAATCCAGTAAATACCTAAAAAAACGTCGACTTTAAAGAGACTTGCTGGATATAATCCCCAAGATCAGTTTCACACGACAGAATAATACCTTTCTCTGATTTAAAAAAAAACTTAAATCTAATGATAACACACTGATATTCGCATGTGAAACCAGAAACATTTATAAAGTTTAAAAAACACGGATATAAACAACTAACTATAGTTAACATCAGATCATACGTATAACGTTTTTAGTAGAGAAGCAATGACTTTAGCAGTCAGACTTAAAATTGACTATAGAGTCAACCATTTAGTTCCAAATCAGGGCTTTCCTTACTTTAAGGACTACAAACCTGATTTTAGAAGTAGACTCACATAACCCCAGAAAAAATTGAAATGGATTTAGTTAGTAAGCATATAATAAGAAAAATAAATAAACACATTAGAACCACACATATTTACAACTTTGGATCAATTCTCAAACGACCATCGACTGGGTCAGAGCCATTCCTAATGAAGCACAATGCCGATTCACACAGTTCGACATCACAGACTTCTATCCCTCCATTAACAGAGAAATTCTAAAAAAAGCCTTAACATTCGCCAAAACCTTGACAGTAATCAACGATCTAGAAATAGAAATCATTCTCCATGCAAGAAACTCCCTCCTCTTCTTCGACAATAAAACACAGGTAAAAATATCCAACCCCGAAGACCCCTTTGATGTACCGATGGGAGCCTACGACAGTTCGGATGTGTGCGACCTAATCGGGGTTTTCATCTTATACTCTCTACACCCCAAGTTCACTAACCGCGGACTATGTCTCTCGCGCAACAACGACGGTAAGAACTTAACAAATTTAGAAAACAACTGAAAGCATTCCTCAAAGAGCTAGGATTCAATATCACCATTGATATTAATCTCAATAGCGTAGACTTTTTAGATGCAACCCTGGACCTAAATAACAATTCCACTCGACCATACCACAAACTCACCGAACAGCTCAGGTATGACAACACCCAATCCTACCACCCCTCTTGTCTTTGATAACCTTATACCCAACATATGTAAACGAATCTCCCACATTTCATCCAGCTCCGAGATTTACAAAAAGCTGTCCCATATTACAACAAGTCCTTTGTGAAAGCGGTTATAGAGAAGAAATCTCTTATAATACCCACCCAATCTATCAGAGAAGACAAACACAAAACCTTAATAGAAATCAGCGATCTAGAAATAGAAACAATCCTCCATGCAATAAACTCTCTCTCCTCCATGTTTGATAATACAACATGGTTAGAAATCCAACCCTAAAGACCCTTTTGATGTGTCGATGAGGGCCTACGATAGTACAGATGCGTGCGAACTGATGAAGTTTTTTTTATCTTATACTCCCCAAAACCGAAGTTGCCTAACCAAGAGTTCGGCAAACTATGTCTCTATCGAAACAACAACGGCCAAGAACTCGACATATTTTGAAAGCAACTGACAGCGCTCTTTAACGAGCTAGGATTCAAGATCACCATTGATACCAATCTCATTAACGTAGACTCATTGGACTAATTAACAACTCCATTAGACCATACCATAAACCTACCGAACAGCTCAGGTATGTCAACACCCAATCCTTCTACCCACTGGTCTTTACAAACCTTATAACCAATATAAGAAGGAGAATCTCCCACCTTTCATCAAGCTCCGAGATTACAACAAATCTTTCCGTGAAAGCAGCTATAGAGAAACAATGTTAAACCTACCAAACACAGACACAATAAGAGAAGAAACATTATCTGGTTAAACATTCCTATTCCCCCAGTGTTAAATATAACGTAGGTAAACAATTCCTCCAATTAATAGATAGACACTTTCGTCTATCTAATAAGCTTAACAAACACTTCAATAGAAATACGGTCAAAAAAATAAATAATTAGAAACCACATATTAAATTTTATAAAAGATGATATAAATTGTAACCAACATGGCTTTGTCCATGGTAAATCAGCATTATCTAATATTTTGGAAAGTATTGACATTATAAATGAATATTTGATGAAAGAGGATAGTGCGGATATCATATATTTAGATTTTAGTAAGGCATTTGATACGGTATCTCATACGGTATCGTTTATTGGTGAAAATGAAAAATGTTGGTATTACTGACAAAATGGTAAATATTGTGAGGGAGTCTTTGAATGATAGAACTATGATGGTAAAGGTTGGTAACAATGATTCCGAATCACAGTACATATACTCCGGTGTTCCGCAGGGTTCAGTATTGGGTCCTTTGTTGTTTTTGATATTCATAAATGACTACCTACTAATATAAATTCAGAAATAGAACTGTTTGCTGATGATGTTAAACTACTTGTGAGACCTTTATCAAGGGAAATAACACAGATGGATCTAAATAAATTATCATATTGGGAGGACATTTGGAAATTGGGATTAAACCTAGACAAATGTAAAGTACTACATGTAGGATCCAGGAATGTGGGAGTTGAATATGTACTAAACAGAGAAATCAAAGAAGTAGATGGAGAGTGCGATTTGGGATTGGGGTTTGATAATACATTTAAGGCAAATAATCATATGTTGACCATTGTATCGAGGGCAAATAGAATGATCGGGTGGATGGTTAGGAATATTATTTCGAGGGAGACAAATGTTGTGTTAAGGATATATAAAGCTCTAATAAGACCCCATATAGAATACTGCACCCAGGCATGGGCTCTAGCGACTAGACATGGAAATTGGAATGTAATATTGAAACTGGAAGGCGTGCAAAGAAGGGTGGCAAAACTAATAAGTAAAGTAAAGGAATGCAGTTACAGGGAGAGATTGGACAAATTAGAATTGACTACTTTGCTGGAGAGAAGAATGAGAGGTGATATGATTGAGAATTTCAAGATAATAAATGGCATTTCTAACTATGGTGGACATTTTTTTTTAGTATTTCTCCTAAATCTGGAAGGTTATTGTCAAGGCAGTTTTCAAAAACTAGATCTGTTAACCAGTTATGTTTTTTTGCTCACAGAGTAATATGTTTTTGGAATAAGTTGCCAGATCAGATTAAGAACAGCAATAGTGTGGATCAATTTGAGATGAGGTTGGATGAATTCAGAAAAAGTGGTAGGAGGAAGAAATTGAGGGGGCACTTTTGGGAGTTATCAAATGAAATATTTAACAGAATTTGATCTGGATATCGATACTGTACTAAGAGTTTGATTTTTTTAACAGTTGGATTGAGGAGATAGTTAATGGGGGCATGTCCAAGGAGGCATAACAAACAAATAAATAAATAAATAAATAAAAAACAAGTTATTATTGCTGTCTTTCCGTAGGATCGCTACTAGCCTCAACATACACAGTTCCAATCAATCCCCTTACCCCCCACTGCTCATCCAGCAGAGCTGAAGTTTGCCCCCTTCTTTTAGGAGGAAGTCGCACAATCAAATGCATAGTGTATGAAGCCAAAGTCATATCCGGTGTAACTCCAAGAAGGAAGAAATTTACATCGGAATGACTCAAGGAACTTTCAAACAGAGACACTATGCCCACAATAACACTTTCAAATATCCGGAAAAAATAGGCATAACCTCCCTAGCAACCACAATATGGAAGCTCAAGGAGTCTAGTACTCCCTATGAAATCAAATGGAAGATCATCGATATACAAAAACCTTATAATCCTACCTTCAGGAATTGCCCACTATGCACTACTAAAAAGTTCAGGATCGCACAGGCAATCAATAACCCTTTCATAAACTGAGTCTTCCCACTATGCCACCACAGAAAAAAGTTCTACTAGCCAAATGGACTAATAACGAAATCACATAACTCACTGAAAGCCTTCACCACTTATCCGTATATAAGTCTAAAAAAACACTACATTATATGAAAAATACAAGAACTATCCACTCGCCCCATTATACCCCCTTCTTATTAAAATTAATTCTCTATCTACAATATAGAAAGCCATCCCTTCCCCTCAGATACATCATACATATCACCTTCACACCTTCCCTACCAAATATAACCTAAACTCACATCCCCATAACCCATACCTATCACAAATAACATAAATTAATCGATACCTCATCGTATTTTATTTTTTAAAGTTTAAAAAAATATATATTAAAAGATCTTACTAGTTAAATACCTAGAAATATATTTATAGAATACCCTTAAAAATGAAAAGATATATATGACCAAGTTTTAAAACTAACCGATACATACAGGCCTTCCAATAGACTCATAAACGTAATTAATATGGAGGCCTCGAATCGATAAGGGATTCAATAAAATGAGAGCCAGGATGAAGGGTGTCAATTATCATACATAATATGGAGGCCTCGAATCGATAAGGGATTCATATCTAATTTCTATGTTTCTAATTTTTATGTTGTGAAATTCACCTTGTCAATTGAAAGGCAGCGGTAAGTTTCTATACAAAAACCAGAGCCATAAAAGCTCGTCAGTTTTCGTAATTTCTCTGCCGACACTCCAGTAGTTGAAGGTGTGACTGTATGTGTGAGTGTGAGCTTGGCTCAGAATTAATGAAATACCTCACTTGATCCTATACAGGTACCACCACATATATTACGGTGATAGCAAGTCTATAATAGCCCAACCGCTTGATTTGATACCCCTTTATGACAGCATTTTATTTTATTGATAAGGATGCCCCCTCTATTAAACATTAAGCTAATAAAGTACAATTATAATAACAGTTTTACAATCAAATATAATATCCCCCAAATAAATATAACACATAAACGTTTTTAATAACAGTAATACATTCCCACCCGGTAAACTAATAAAAGTCGGCCAAACCAGAATTTAACTCACTCGCCGACCAATAAATTACACTACACACCATCACCCCTAAATATTGAAACAGGCACACACACACAACATACGTAATCAATAATTAAATTAGTTTTAAATAATATTAAGTTACCATTAGGACTCATACAGCCGTATTGACCGCCCCCATGAACTCGGTACTTTCACCAAAAGGGACACTTGGGCGAATTCATCGGACGATAAAACCGGTGATCGCTGAATTCCATTTTTCGAACTGTCTTCATTTCGTGAGTCGCTGAGGATTTGAGATGAATTGTAACGGCATTTTCTAAACAGTAAAGGTATATCTTTGTCAATGAAACCATGGTACGTCTCTGCAATATGTAGCGTATAGTTTTTAAATAAATTGTTTGTATACAAACACACAATATATATATATATATATATATATATATATATATATATATATATATATTAGTATTTCATGTATCCACATAACATTTTATAAGGAGATATAATGTTTTTATGTATCAAGTTTCAGTATTTACTTCAACAGTGCTCGATACGTAAGTAGAGCTAGGTAGTAAGCTATGAAAATATATTTATGGCAATTAAGCTACACAGAGGCTCCCGCGTTTCATCCCCTGGGGGAATCTTCAGGCTAAAATGCATTTTAGCCTGAAGATTCCCCCAGGGGATGAAACGCGGGAGCCTCTGTGTAGCTTAATTGCCATAAATATATTTTCATAGCTTAATATATATATATATATATATATATATATATATATATATATATATATATATATATATATATATATATATTCAGGCAGCATTTCCTCATTTGTGCAAACATTGTTAAAAATAACAGAATTCGTCTTTTAAACTTGGCCCATTTTAAACTTGAGGCGGGTGCCCTTCACATTAGTTCTGCACAAACCAAGTACAACAACAAAATAACCACACACAAAAAAAATCCCCCCCCCCCCAAAAAAAAACGAACGCGACCCAACTTTTTAATTTTTCAATTTTTCTAATGGTCTTTTTTGTATTAAAATTAAAAAAAGGAATACATTTTAAATTTTAAAATGCATAACGTAATGCGCTTTTATTCTGTGATGTGGACCGGCATCGGTTAATTTAAAGTGTCAACGTCCTTCCTGGAACAATGCGAAAACGTTCTCCGCGCGTTTCTCCGATATCTTTTTAAAAAAAATTCTCTTTTTTCTACAGCTTTTTTTGTTCATTTGCTTTTGTAACCTGAGGATGATTCGACGAAGAATCGAAAACGTTCGTGATACCTATGTAACATTTTTTTTTTAATACAAAGAAGACCATTAGAAAAATTGAAAAAATAAAAATGGTATAATTAAACAGACGAATTCTGTTATTTTAAACAATGTGTGCATAAATATATTACACTACAAATAAATCCATGCATACCATAGTGCCTCCCCCCCCCGTATGCCTACACTTGACAACTAATGTATGCACCAAACTCACCTAATTATTCTTTCGTCATTGTTCTCAATGGAATCTCATTTTATCCGGGCAGACATTTTGCTTATTTTGATAAACATCAAAGAACGTCGTTTTTTGTCGGTTTTGCAGTTTTCTAAAAACGAAAGCCTCCCATCCACCATCGTAAACAGATGAGCAAATAAAACGAAGATAAACAAACAAATGAATATAAAATTAAAATAAAAATAAAAAATAAAAAAAATAAGTAAGAAAAAGAAACAGAAAAAAAAAGTGACAGATTTGTGTGTCATCGGGGGGGGGGGGGGCGTGGTCCATTTTAAACTTGAGGCGGGTGCCCTTCACATTAGTTCTGCACAAACCAAGTACAACAAAATAACTACAAAAAAAAAAAATCTCCCCCCCCCAAAAAAAAACGAACGCGACCCAACTTATTAATTATCTGAATCACGTGCTCTCGAGCCACCACAACCACCACCATCACCACCACTTCTTCGCACCCCGTCCTGAAAAGAATTTATCGATTGCCGAATTAGTTCTTTTTACCTTTTATTTTTATTTTTAACCTTTTTCAGTATTTTTGTTTTCGGTCTTTGAAGTTTGCCGAAGACTTTTCAGAGCGATTCTTTGTCTTGCGAAATTGTCCTATGCCGATAGTTCATCCGGGATTCTTTTTCATCTCGGAAGATCGATAAGACCTCCCCCCTCTTTCTTTCTCTCTCTCTCTCTGTCTCACACAATGTTCTACCTTAAACTCCGACGTGTTCTTTGTCTGCGTGCTTTAGATGTTTTTCTAGATCTACCTATATCGCCCCCCCCATTCTCTCTCTTCAACGCCCCCCCTTATCTACTTACCTCCCCATCTATCTATACCTTTGTCTGTCCCCCATTCTTTCTATTCTCCCTCACCCTTTTACCGCCATTTCCTGTCCTCTCTCACTTTCTATAATCAATCAATCCATCGCAGTTTATAAGTGTCTACGTCTGAACTAATCTATCTATATTTATAGCTTCGATCGACCTTTTTACTAATAAAAAATAACTCATTCACTCTCCCTCTCTCACTCACTCACACACACAGTTTTTTCTATATTCGGATTTCCTACATTCTCCTGTAAAATTACCAGTAAGCCGATTATTTACTTTCTTTTTTGGGTAAAATTAATTCCCCGAACACAACAGTTTTGCACCACTTTTATGCCCCCCTTAAGATTAAAATCAATATATAATGATACTAAACCTTACGTCTAGAATCCTTATTACAATTTTGATCAAAATCCATTGCATGATTTTGATTCTAGAAAATGTCTAAAATTTAAGGCTTAAGCTTAAGGGAGTTAAGAATAAATTAAAATTCAGGGAATCTTGATTAATTGGTGTCTAATGACTACGAATCAAATTTAATGCAAATCTAGAAAAAAATGAATTTTCAAATGGGAGATTCTTCCGACATTATGCCCCCTAAAAATCCTTTAAAATACTCAAATGAAACTGAAATTTGGGGGATATTTATTAATTGACGTCTAATACCCACTATTTAAATTTCATAAAAATTGTAGGTATCTGAATTTTCACGAAGGGCTTCCACCCCCTTTACATAGAACTAAATTACACTAAATATTGTCCATATTACGCACCCTTACGCCTAGCAACTGTGTTCCAAAATTCATAATGATTGGTTCATTAGTTTAGGAGACTATCCTTACATAGACATTATATATATAATATATATTATAGACTTAGCCTGATAATTTTTTTTGGGGGGGGGGGAATGAAATAGACGCCTCTGTGTAGCTTAATTGTCATACATATATTTATATACATAACATATATATATATATATATATATATATATATATATGTGTGTGTGTGTGTGTGTGTGTGTGTGTGTGTGTGTGAAACAAAAGGGAAAACATTAAATACAGGAATAAAGTATCTAAAAACGAGCAGTTTTACCAGTTTCCTTCGGATCAACGAACCTCTTCAAAAAAAAGTAATGGTTTTAAAATTTATTGAATAACGACAAAACATAGGATAAAAGACGAACGCACAACGGGATGTTTTTGGCACGTGTTATCTATTTGAAAAGAAGAAAGAATTATGCAGCACGTGCGACAAAGACGTTTTAATTGGAAAAGGGTGCGGAAGAAAAAAAGAAAAGAAATGCAAACATAGATGAAAAGTAATCAAACTAAATAGTTACTTTAACCGGGATCGGAGTTAGTTATTAAATCATTCGATATATTGCATTGTTTCTGTGTGGTTTTGCCAGATGTTTGCTTAAGGAATAAGATCCGAGTCTCAGTTTTACGTTAGATGATGATGAAAGAAGTATTACAGCGCTTTCGATGCATTTGCGGTTAAAAGTGTTTCTGTGTATGACCAGTGCGTTAGTGAGATTGTTGTGTTTAAGGTACTGTTTGTGTTCGTAAATGCGGGATTTTATATTTCTATCCGTTTCACCGATATAAAACATTGGACATAAGGTACATTTTATTTTGTAAATGCCGGTTAGGGAAGAAGGGTCCTTAGGAAGTAGATGGTGACGGGGTTTAATGTTTAGTAAATCCTGAATTGTTTTAGAAATAGATATGGGATTATTTGGGAGAACTATGTAAGATATATTTTTATCAATCATGTCGGTGTTATTTGGGCTGGTGATGTTGTTATGAGGGGAAGGTTTTGTAGTGTTAGTCTGTTTTTTTGTTGCGGACATAAAGGCTTTGCGTTTAGCGTTTTGGATGAAAACTTGAGGATATTTTAAAGCTTTTTCTCGATATAGGTTTCTTGATTGCGGAGGTAAGTGTGGCTGCAAATTCCAAGAACTCCGAGGAACGAGCCTATGATAATTCCGTATTTTATTCTTAAAATTAAACACCATTTTCTTCATTTCCGAATTAGAAAATAATCGCAACCTCAACTTCCTTGATATAACTCTGCACAACACCTCAAACGGCCTAAACTGCTCAGTCTATAGAAAACCGACAAATAAAATTAGTCGGAATGATCATAGGCTCGTTTCTAAGAGCTCTTAGAATTTGTAGTCCAGCTTACGTTTGCAATGAATAAACCAAAATTTCAGGACGGTACTAACCTTGATCCCATAAACTGACAAAATTGTTCTTCTAGGAAATGAGTAACATGGGCACATTCATTATTTTGTAAACTTTACAATTTTTACAGCTAGAGTTTCTCGGTAATTCTCACACTCTTTTACCCATTAACATATCAGATCAGCTTCCATTCTTCTATGATTGTTGCCTTACCAATGCTTGAGACGGTAGTTCACCCTACTATGAAAAAAAAAGACAGATCTATACCATTAGTGTCAGCCAATCAACAGCCTCGATAGAACTTTAATATAGCCGATAGCACAGTCCACCTCTATAACAATTACACCGACTGCACATCTACACGCGACAAATGAATTAAGTGATCATAATGTGGACACTATTTTGGTAACTGACTAATTGAAACTATTGAACATTAAGTGAGTAAGCAGTACTTAAGCACTCGTTGCAAAAGACTCATATTGGCGTATTAACAAATTAACTGTAAACGAAAACTGAACTGTTTACAAAGTTCTTGAGTCTATCATTATATTGTATATCCGGCCGGCGTCATTCTACTCAAAAGAACGCATATGGTTACGCCATTACCATTCGTTGTTGTTGGAGCAGGTTCCTGTTCTATGGGATAGAATGCCCAACAAAATGAGCTGAAATTTTAATGTTATTTATTGGTCTGGTTACCGAAATATCGGTTTCTCATTTACTTGCCTCCCCACGAGGGCAGAGTTAGACACAAAGTCGGCTTTTAATGTGGGTAAAATCCAGCTCACCAAAAAGGGGAATTCTGGATTGGAACAAAAGTAAAAAATTGCCTCAGTCTAAAAGGATTTCTCCTTCATTGACCGAGGACAAAAATGATTAAGTGTACCAGAACAGATACTACACTTTGTTCCTAGCCAAAAGGCCGAAATATCAGTTGCCCCCTTGCGGATTAGAAAGAGACGCCCTCTAAGCAGGTTTCATATATTGACACCCCACCACCACCAGTAAGCGGGTATGTGGGGAGAGTTTAGTTTGACACTAACGACTTCTTAGCTACCTGGTTGGAAACACAACGTCGCATCCATCCACCAATTCTCGTGTGACGTCACCGTCACACGAGTTCTCTTCACCTCTCATTGTCACACATGTTAACTTTTCTCTTAACAATTTACAGATAGGAAGTCTGATTTTTATGAATTTATTAATGCGGACGGAAATGATTTGTACTGCGTAACAGGCCGGATATCGTTTTCTCCAGGAAAAGTGGTTGAGAAGATAGGACTTTTCGTGTCGTTGATAAGAAATAATAAAAACGCACGAAATTCACAGAATGCTTCTCGTTCCTGTTCTTTTTGTCTCTTGAAGCACAATGATACATGAAACATTAGAGGCGCACAAAGTACACAATTACAAATATTTAATAGTGGGTTATTTCGATTATTTTTCAATTGATGAGACAAAGTACATGTAGTGTTTTGCATGATTCAAAAGATAATGTACCAATAAATCTATACAGTAATGCATTAGAACTCAAAGTTAATTCATTCATTCGTGTGACTGTTTGAGAGAATTAGCCATTGTGTGAGTGTCGCCTTTTGTCAGTGTGCGTATACGTATCATAGTGTATGCGAGTCACTTTAGTAGGCACTGTGTACGTGCTGCTGTTGTCATTGTGCGTATGCGTGTGACAGTGTGCGCATGAGTTCAGTGTTTCCTCATCCAAACCATTCAAAGAGGCAAGGGAAGCTGAGCGTAATGTAGTGTTAGCAACTTTCCTGTTTTTTTTGGGGGGGGGGGATCAACTAGTTGACTGCTGAAAGTTCTGGTCCTTAGATACATAGTCCTTGACTCGAAAAGAGTGTTTTTCTTTTGACGCGAAAAGTTATTCCAATCGCACGAGGTGATTTTGATGTGCGGCGGATATAGTTGAAAGCAGGGTCACGTGACCACTATTTTTGCTTTTTAAAAATATTCCGATGTTTGTATGAAAATGTAATTTTTTTTAGATATAATTAGGGAGGTACTTGTGAGTGTTTGCACAAACCGTTGGCTAATATATATATATGCATAGGATTTGATTACATGTCAATCCTGTAGAACTTATTTCTTTGAATTTTCAAACTATAATATGCTTTATAAAACTGCCTCTTTAATAAATAGTGTTTATACTATGTCTCCAACAAATAGTGTTTACCACACGACTCTAATTATATTTGCAAGACTTTTTCAATAAATAGTGTTTACCACACGACTAATTATATTTGCAAGACTTTTTCAACAAATAGTGTTTACCACACGACTAATTATATTTGCAAGACTTTTTCAACAAATAGTGTTTACCACACGACTCTAATTATATTTGCAAGACTTTTTCAATAAATAGTGTTTACCACACGACTAATTATATTTGCAAGACTTTTTCAACAAATAGTGTTTACCACACGACTAATTATATTTGCAAGACTTTTTCAACAAATAGTGTTTACCACACGACTCTAATTATATTTGCAAGACTTTTTCAATAAATAGTGTTTACCACACGACTCTAATTATATTTGCAAGACTTTTCCAACAAATAGTGTTTACCACACGACTCTAATTATATTTGCAAGACTTTTCCAACAAATAGTGTTTACCACACGACTCTAATTATATTTGCAAGACTTTTTCAATAAATAGTGTTTACCATACGCCTTTAATTATTAGTTTACTGTAAGTCTTTAGGAAATAAACCAAAATAAAAGTTTTCAAAGCCTGCATATAGACAATCCTTCTGTACGACTCGGAATCGTGGACACTGAATGTGGCGAGGAGAAAATGGCTAGATTGTACTCTATACCTGAATGCTACGAGTAGCTTATAACGTCTCATGGAAAAAAATCCCACGAACAAGTCATTGTACGGATCCTTGCTTCCTGTGTCAGCGGTTGTGAGGAGGAGACTACTAGCGCTTGTCACCCGTTACGATGAACCTGCAGAAAGACTTAAGATCAAAGTGTAGCATCTATTCCGATGGATACTACACCCCATAAACTGGTATTGTCTTGGCTTTCGGGGCTTGATTTACGCCGGTCTATCGGTCGGTTCTGTGCAGTTCTAGGAGGCCCACCCTCCCAGGCTTCGCCTTCCCTCTTTGGGGAGGAGTAAGTTTATTGCTTACTGCCTGAGGCGCCCCTATTGGGGAATGCCGACGGGGCTGCCCAGGCAATTTTTAATGGCCAGAGTGCTCACTTTCTCGGGCGCTGGCTTTTCAAACCCCACTTTCCCGACCCGACCTTGGGTCACATCTTACCTTGTGGGAGTAAGATAAAACTGGCCTTGTGCCTAACCTCCTGGAGAGGAGGTAAATAAATACTCTGGTCTCCGGATGCAAAGAGAGGAGCTTGTCGTTCGCATGTCACACTGAAGGTGATCATCGGGGAGGAAACTCGTCTTTCAGGGACCAATTTGATGTCGGCAATGGCCGATCGAGAGCTTTGGAGATCGGAATTTGTCAACGTCTAATCTACGTCTACGGATTTAAGAAGAGGAAGAAGAGATTCGATTTGTACAGTTTCTTTTACGGAATATCAACCCATACATTGAAAGTCTATAGCTATTAGAACCAATTTGATGTAAACGCTTCCTTGGATACAGGTTGGCATTTTACTCAAAACTGAAGTGGGGTGGGTTAATACCTTCCCCACTGTTATTACTGTGTAAGTAAATGCAATAGAAGCCTATTGGATTTGAAAGTCGATACTGTTACAAATTATATTAATGTTTTAATTCTTTTATTCACTTTTACTTATTTATACAGTTATGTTTCATTCTTCATTATTTATTAAATATTATCTTTCATCTTTCATTATTTTATCAACATCAAGTTAATTATTCGCTTCCGGTAGTATAACCGGAAGTCTTGTTTGGTGAAAAGAAAAATGGAAGAAATCATTCCATTCATGTTATGTGGACATATTTTTCTCTTCATTAAATTAATACCATAAGATTTCCATTTAACGGAACCAAACTTATCTCACTCACTCATAAAATGCCTTGATATTTCTTTTATTTATTTATTTCTAATGTGCTGATATACCGGAAGTAACGGATTATCGTGGCTGTCAGCCATTTAGTGGAAAGTTTCTTCAAATCTCTACAATTTATTAGGCTCGTCTCGCTGATCGCAAGGATTTGTTGTGTTTTTAACATTTTTATCTCTACGTCTCGTGTTGCAAAAACAGTATTTTCGCAACTACCGAAGTGACAGAAAACGTTCGCATATTCTTCACTTGCTCAATTCTTGTTTAGGATATAAAAAAAATGGTAACTCAATGATGAAATGCATAAGTCTTGAAAGGGCTTACGCGAAAACTTGACACTTACTAAAATTAAAGTACATAAATTCGAATAACATATTCTTAAGTTCTTTTACCTACTCATCTTGTGGCAACACGTCGATGTTTTTTTTACCGTTACGTAATAAAGACGTACATTTTAGAATATTAATGAAGGCATAAAGACGTAAATTTTAGAATATTAATGAAGACATAAAAACGTAATATTTTAAATATGAATGACCACATGAAGACGTAAATTTTAAAATATGAATGACGACATGAAGACGTAAATTTTAAAATGTGAATTAAGACAAAGACGTAAATTTAAAAATATTAATGAAGACATGAATACGTAAATGTTAAAATATTAGTGAAGACATTAAGACGTAAATTTTTTAAATATGAATAAAAACATGAAGACGTAAATTTTAAAATATTAATGAAGACATGAATACGTAAATTTTTAAATGTGAATAAAGACAAAGACGTAAATTTAAAATATTAATGAAGACATCAATACGTACATTTAAAAATATTTGTGAAGACATTAAAACGTAAATTTTTAAATGTGAATAAAGACATGAAGACGTAAATTTTAAAATATGAATGAAAACATGAAGACGCACATTTTAACATATTAATAAAGACATTATGTTTTGAAATTTCTGAGATGATGATTAATAATTTGTATTATTTGGAGTATTCGAACCACTATTCTCATATTGAATATTATTCTCACAACGTATCGGGCGATGCAACTTTCGGGAGCTATTGCTTAATTAAATCTGATATATTTCAATTTTCAAATGAGAAGTTGTGCTTCCAAAAACCCATTAAAATACTCCAAAGAAACGGAAATTTGGGTAATATTTAAACTTTCACAAAAAATCGGAGATATCTGAATTTTAATGCAAGGCTTCCATTCCCGTTTTACCTGGTTGCATAAATCTAAACTAAAGTTAATATAGTCTACATTACGAACCTTTACGCATAGCAGCTGTGTTCACAAATTCATAATAGTCGGTTAATTAGTTTAGGAGTGAGTCCTATGCATACAAATATATAAACATATACACATACCTAACTTTACATAGAGATATAAACATCTTTTAATCGAGTGTAATAGTAATAGTAATACAATGTATTATGTATGACGATAAATGTATTATGTGTGACGATAAATGTATTATGTGTGACGATAAATGTATTATGTATGACGATAAATGTAAAAGTCTTATAATGAATAATAATAAATTAGTATTACTCTGAATTTTAGCACAAGTAGTTATTACAAACTAAATTTATTTAATTGACAGTGGAATTTATTACGGTCAAAAGCCACTTGAGGATAAGGGTTAATGAGATTGTCAGTTAGATAAGAGGATTGAAAATGATGAATGGAATAGTGAGACCTGAATTTGGAATCTTTGGAGTGTGGAGTTAGAATTCTCCCAGATTCACTCTGATCTGGATTGGCAGCATCTGTTTGGGTTCCATCTATCATCGAAAAAAGAATCAGTGCTGGGTACCGTATGAAATTGCACTCGGGGTGAATTCACATGCGTATAAATACAATTGCACCATGAATTAGTACTAGCTCATTTGACATAATGGTTACAGTTCGCTGATGACCGGGGTTCAATCCTCGGTCAAGTCATGCCAAAAACTCAACAAATGCTACTTGATGGCCCCTTGTAAAACGCCCAGCATTACAAAGTGTGAATCAAGGGTAAGTGGAGTAAAACACTCAGCATTACAAAGTGTGAATCAAGGGTAAGTGGGGTCATGTAAAACACTCAGCATTACAAAGTGTGAATCAAGGGTAAGTGGAGTAAAACACTCAGCGTTACAAAGTGTGAATCAAAGGTAAGTGGAGTAAAACACTCAGCATTACAAAGTGTGAATCAAGGGTAAGTGGAGTAAAACACTCAGCATTACAAAGTGTGAATCAAGGGTAAGTGGGGTCATGTAAAACACTCAGCATTACAAAGTGTGAATCAAGGGTAAATGGAGTAAAACACTCAGCATTACAAAGTGTGAATCAAGGGTAAGTGGAGTAAAACACTCAGCATTACAAAGTGTTAATCAAGGATAAGTGGAGTAATGTAAAACACTCAGCATTACAAAGTGTGAATCAAGGGTAAGTGGGGTAATGTAAAACACTCAGCATTACAAAGTGTGAATCAAGGGTAAGTGGAGTAATGTAAAACACTCAGCATTACAAAGTGTGAATCAAGGGTAAGTGGAGTAAAACACTCAGCATTACAAAGTGTGAATCAAGGGTAAGTGAAGTAAAACACTCAGCATTACAAAGTGTTAATCAAGGATAAGTGGAGTAATGTAAAACACTCAGCATTACAAAGTGTGAATCAAGGGTAAGTGGGGTAATGTAAAACACTCAGCATTACAAAGTGTGAATCAAGGGTAAGTGGAGTAATGTAAAACACTCAGCATTACAAAGTGTGAATCAAGGGTAAGTGGAGTAAAACACTCAGCATTACAAAGTGTGAATCAAGGGTAAGTGGAGTAAAACACTCAGCATTACAAATTATTAATCAAGGATAAGTGGAGTAATGTGAGGATACATTTTGCTTGCGAAAAATATCAACTTCTCACATTGAAGGCGTAGGGCGAATTTTAAAGCCATCTTGGAATAGGGGCGCTAGCCCCAATTCTTGACATAAAAATGGGAGCAGCTGCAAACGTAGTAGAGTGCATAGAGCTTTAGTTATGAATGAACATGTGGTGTCTGTCTGTTGGTAACTTATAGATTCCAAATCTATTGGGCAGAATTTCAGAAAATATGACATGAAGCTCCCTATGAATTGTTT
This sequence comes from Sepiola atlantica, assembly GCA_963556195.1. Classification (NCBI taxonomy): domain Eukaryota; kingdom Metazoa; phylum Mollusca; class Cephalopoda; order Sepiida; family Sepiolidae; genus Sepiola; species Sepiola atlantica. Next base: position 40,076,903 of record OY744531.1, read on the forward strand.
AACGATGTTTGCTCACAATAATAAATCCCTTATATAAATTCTATCCTTTACACGACTGACCCTCTCTTTTTATCACGGAAAATGTGTGTATTTTTTATTCTAGTCACACCTGGACAATAATTATACCTTTCATTGTCCATCAGTTGTAGTTTGCGAAATGGCCATCAGGGGGCGGAGAGGGATACGTGTAGGTTAGTGAAATGTGGGCGATAAAAAGGAAAGAGAGACAATTGACAAGGGCTGGGTGTAAAAATGAAGATGAATACCGTGGAAGGAGACAGACGGGTCCTCCCGATTTTCTTCTGTCCCCAAGTCAACACCTCCCACACCATTTCCCACGACACAGCACACAGGAAATGGATGCTTGTCTTAAACGCGGCTACAAAGAACTTTTTATAGCTTAATAATTACAGTGCCCATTCACATCTCTCCTCCCCTCTTTCTTCCCCCCTCCCTCATATCATATCTACATTTTTTAAATCTATATCTCGCCCAACTCTTACCTACTTTATTATCCATTCATCTATCCATATCTGCTCATGACTAGTTTTTTTTTTTTTTATCTCCGGATATTTCTATTAGTTTTATAGATTTTATATATACTAGCTAGAAAACGCACATCGGCACGGCTCCATAATTTTGAGAAACCATTGTTACGTTTTTTATCAAAAGCGTTATTCTTTTTGGCTTATACTGAAAGTACCAACGTTTCAACCTATTGCTCCCTACAGAGCCAAGTGTCCTCGCGAAAAGTGGAAATTAAGCACAATTAAAAAAAAAAGTTTAATGCTTTTTATTCACCTTTGTTCACCCCAAACAAGGCATCTTACAACTGAAGCGCAAGGGGCTCCTTTTGGCTAAGATCAAAGTGTAGCATCTGTTCCGATGGATACTGCACCCCATAGACTGGTATTGAATTGGCCTTCGGGGTTTGATTTACGCCTGTCTATGGGTCTGTCCTGTACAGTTCTAGGAGGTCCACCATCCCAGGCTTCGCCTCCCCTCTTTGGGGAGGAGAAAGTTTATTGCTTACTGCCGTAGGCGCCCCTACCGGGGAATGCCGACAGGGCTGCCCAGGCAATTTTCAAACCCCACTTTCCCGACCCGACTTTGGGTCACATCTTACTTGTGGGAGTAAGATAAAAACTGGCCTTGTGCCTAACTCCTGGAGAGGAGTAAATCAATACTGTGATAAAGGCTAGATTTATAAGAGGGCAACCTGGATAGGAAGTTGGACAGCAACATGTGTGTTTACATTGCATTTACATTTTTGCATGCTATGAGGTCGGGAAAACACTAAGCATGAAGGGAATTCCAATTGCAAGCGGTGCGAGAAAAGAAGCTATTAGAGTAAGAAACCTTCCGGCATCTAGTGGAGGGGTGGGATTTTGCTGCTTGATGTTTGTTCACATTATATTTAAATATATGCATGTAGGTCGGGAAACCGGTGCACAGGAAGGGAATTCCAAAGGCAAGCGGTTAATGGAGGTAAGCTATCAGAGTATTGATTTACTCCTCTCCAAGAGTTATGCACAAGGCCAGTTTTTATCTTACTCCCACAAGTAAGATGTGACCCAAGGTCGGGTCGGGAAAGTGGGATTTGAAAAGCCAGCGCCAGAGAGATGAGCACTCTGGCCATTAAAAATTGCCTGGGCAGCCCCGTCGGCATTCCCCGGTAGGGGGCGCTTCAGGCAGTAGCAATAAACTTACTCCTCCCCAAAGAGGGGAGGCGAAGCCTGGGAGGGTGGACCTCCTAGAACTGTACAGGACAGACCCATAGACCGGCGTAAATCAAGCCCCGAAGGCCAAGACAATACCAGTCTATGGGGTGCAGTATCCATCGGCACAGATACTACACTTTGATCTTAGCCAAAAGGATCAGAGTAGAACATCTAGGTAGCGGTCATAACAAATCAAAGACAAAAATATACAAACTTTTATTTTTTACTTGCCCACAACATATATATATATATATATATATATATATATATATATATATATATATATAGGCGAAATGTGCGGGTAGAAAACCGAATTAGTAAAAGAAAAATGATAAAAATGAAAATAGAGCAGAGGATTGAAATATCGTAAAACGTTACACAGCGCGTGAGCCGCCATTTTTCGGGAGACAGACATAAACAGAGGCTGAAGAAAGTCCGACATAGAAGACCAACTATAGGTCCCCTCTGTTTAGATTTGAAACCGACTGTACCGATGTTGTTCTGATATTTAGTAATATATATAAATCAATATTACGCTCTGATTTTTTTAAATTTTCTTAATAATCAAGCACTCTACTGGAGTACGCGCGTGCGCACGCACACACACACACACGCGCGTGTGTGTCCAGGTTGCCCGTGACTTATGAAAGGAAAATTTTATAAAATTGATACACGTTTATTGTTGTCTTAAAAAGAAAATAATGGAGAATAATATACTGTCGTTAACGCGAAGAAATAGAAGCGAGAATGTTGGTTTAAAAGTCACCAAAACTCTAATCAAGGAAACAGGAAAAGTTATTTTTCAAAATCAAAAAATGAATCACGCTTGTTTCGCAACGTAACCAAATACGAAAATGATTTTTCAAACTTTTCAAACAAATCTAGTTTTAATCGATTAACATGTATTAGGTTGTTATTTTGTTTCTATTCTATGATTAGTGACCGTTTATCAAGGCTGAAGGTCATTGGAGGATAAGAGATGAAATGATTGCAAAATGTGGTTTTACTAGCTGAATATGAACAGTGTTAAAAAGTAATCGCAATTTTTGTTTATCTTTAGCAAAACAAACGTAACCGAATAAGCGATTAATATTTGCAAAGTCTACGAAACAAGCTAAACTATATTTACTGAAATACACGCACGGAATATCTATTCTATTATTCTATTGTAAACATAAGAACGAGACTGACGTTCAGAGTTAACATTTTATTCGCAGACGTAAATACGTATTTTGAAAAGACAATATTTTATTATTATGTTTTTTTTAACTATGTACAAATAGTTGGATGATAAACTGAACGTTAATGGACGTTCATGGGTGGAACATGGCATGTTTTTGTTCAAATGTTAAATGCAGCCAGTAGTAAAAGTGTAATTATGTTTTCTAGTAGAACCATCATTTAAATCGTGTGAATTAAACTGATTTTCTTTTTGCATGAAAAATGAATTAGCTAATTAATCGTTAACTATTATCGACCACAAAACAAGCTTAATCATATTTACTGCCACACACGTAGGAAATGTCTGAAGACAATGGTATTATTCTATGAGAAAAGCAAGAACAGTGAATAACTTTCCGAGTTAGCATTTTAATCGCAGGCCTCAATACGTTTTCTGAACAGATGTTTTTATTTCGTTTATGAATAAAAAGGCAAAACTAATGACACAAATATACATTGAAGTGTAATAGATGGTCATGATAGAATATTGCATCGTTTGGTTTTATATTTATTCATCACACGTGTTGATTGCGAACAGAAGTAAAAATGTAATTATTTTGACTGGTGGCAATTCTACAGACACACCCACACACATATATATATATATATATATATGTGTGTGTGTGTTTGAATGAAATACTTAAAACATAGTCTTAATGTAAATGAAGTAAAAGATATGAGTATTTACGTACCCAGCAAGTGTAGACACCATTTTGAATTTTTCAACTTGTAGGAAACGGTGAATCTCGCGCAGTGTATGCTAATGAAAGAGGTGTGGGACCGGATAGAATATGTTAGCGATGAAATTGATTGGAATTTCTTTTTCATTATGCGAATAACACGGATTGAAAAAATCTATAATTCACTGGCCAGGCAGAACCAAAAATAGGTGTGGCAAATGCAATGTTATTTAGGTCTGATGTCAAGAATCCGACCAACTTTTCTTTTTATATTAGATATTGGTCGATGCTGAAAAGAAACCTAATTAAATTCATTGCATTTAATACCTCAGCGTGACATTTCCTTTTGTCAAGACAACACAACTGCTGAATTAGTTATTACATAAGTTTCTTTTCTACTCGCCACAACATTCACTATTAAAGTAACTGAAATATCTACATTAATTTTCTTGGCATTAGATTTACGTTAAAATTGGAAATCAGTTTCGTTTTACATTCAGTATTTTGTGTAACATTTGTCGGAATTCAAATATTAACAAACAATTAAGTCTATGCACTGATATATGTTTGCCTGTGAATTAAGGTTTCAAAACTACTCGACAGAATTGCACAACGTTGTATAACAGGGCGAAACACTTACTATTACTCTTGCTGCTAATACTATAATAATCAACACTTATAGTGTCTATGTTGCATAATGAGGTCGTGTTTGTATTGGAAAAAAAGTTTGAGTGATACCTAAGGGTCAGAGGTGACCCCAGACGGAAGTCATGAAACAACGTGATTTCTGGACGAATATTTTCTGGTGGTTTTATCTGGAGAGACTTCAAGCAGGAATGTGAGGGGAAGGACGAATAAAAATAATGTAACACAATGTAGATGTAACGTAAAGAGCTATCTGTCTCCCTGTCTGTCGTTCTCTCTCCCCCTCCCACGCGTCTGATATTTTATTTTAATCCAAGTCCGAGTGGTTTTGTATCCACAGACAAACAAGAACCCGGGTTTCGACGACGACACGAGTGCATAAGAGTTTATACACACGCCAGCAAATGAAAATATAATAACTAGTCATATGTAGCTTAAATAGAACAAATTCAATGCACCATGAACAACCATTGCAGTACAGAGTGTATAATAGGGTATTAGCATTATACTACTACTACTACTACTACTACTACTACGACGACGACGACGACGACGACGACGACGACGACGACGATTCAAAAATATTGGCCAGAATAGCATTAAGTTTAACATGAAGAGCTTTTGGGAAACGAGTGTATCATGAGAGGGAGGTAAAAATATACTCACGAAAAACACTTATCGGCTCCAAAACTACTGGTTTTATTGGTATCAAATGTTATTTGTACCAAATTCATGCTATATTTGCGTTGTCTCTGTCTGCCTGTCTTTTTGTCCGTGGATGCAATTGAAAATAAAATCCTATAATAAGATCAAACAACTTCTCTCTAATAAAAGTTTGTGAAGAATCTAATTATATAAATTTTGTATTCGTCTTTTGCCAATAATATTGTGCGGTCTGCGTTCGCACCGGACATCCATAATTACTAAAGACGCCGTTTTATTTTTATTTTGTTTACAACTTGATAAGAAAAAAATACTTTACGCGTCGCCATTTTCTTGCCAAAGCAAGAAAAGAAAAATGCGAAGATTTTGTTTTTGCAAAAACGCTTAGTTGACTAAAATGATTTCCGTTCTTACCTTACGTTTAATCTTTGAAGAATTCTCTTTATGTATAGTGTTTGAGGTTAGGACTGGGGTTGGGGCTAGGGTTGAACATTTATGGCAATTAAGTAGACGGTCTCTATGAATGATTCATTACTGGACAATAAACCCACATGGCTGATGGTATGGCGGTTACGTGTACGCATAAAACCTGTGAAATGTCATTAAAAAATTAACTGCTCGATTTTATTTGTACTGAATTGATATTTTATCTTTTTATGACAAGCTAAGTAGTGCCGAGCAAGGAAAATTGACTCTTAAAAGTGCGTGGTTTAGCGGCACTCCTAAAGTACATTTGTACCTAAATGTATTATTACTAGCGAGACATCGTAGAAATTCCACGGTGTCTTCTACATAAATCTATATAATTTACTGTTAATAATAATATTCCTTTTGAAATAATAAATGTTTGTCACGGTCAATACTATTTTTTAAAAATGACCTTCTTCCGTAATAATAATTGTTTCTTCTTTCTTTATTTAAAATTGTAGCAATTTAATTATTTTTGAAACAATTAACATTCCCTGTATTCTTGCCGTAAAAATAATTTGTTAGTTAAATATTCTTCAAAACGAACCTCACTTTTTGAAATTTATTTATTTCCGTCGTTGGGGCGACATAATTTGATTTTGGAACAATTGATTTTAAAATGGGTAAAGTCTGATTTTTTTTTACCTTAGCGACATCTTTGCTCATCGAGCGATGTCATTTTTTTAAATGTGTGTGACAGGTGATTTTATTTACTCCTCCCCAGGAGTTAGGCACAAGGCCAGTTTTATCTCACTCCCACAAGTAAGATGTGACCCAAGATCGGGTCGAGAAAGTGGGGTTTGAAAAGCCAGCGCTCGAGAGGTGAGCACTCTGGCCATTTAAAAATTGCCTGGGCAGCCCCGTCGGCATTCCCCGGTAGGGGCGCCTCAGACAGTAAGCAATAAACTTACTCCTCCCCAAAGAGGGGAGGCAAAGCCTGGGAGGGTGGACCTCCTAGAACTGTACAGGACAGGCGTGCAGTATCCATCGGAACAGATACTACACTTTGATCTTAGCCAAAAGGCCAAGAAAAAAGTGTGACAGGTGATAATACGAACATAAAGTGCCCTAGCGTATTATTATATAGATATATAATAAATGGGAAAACCAGAAGAATGACTTCAAGTCAGCAGCAAACGGTGTTCGGTCAGATAATAATAATAATAATTTACTAACGGGACCCTGTCGAAATTCCACGGTGCTTTTTATATCAATCTGTATAATTTACTGTTAATAAAAATATTCTTTTTGAAAGAGGGAAAAATCTCTAATGTGGAAACCAACCCACATAAATTACGAACGCTAACCAGTCACGTGAAAGTTGAAAAAAAAAATAAAGAAAAAAAAGACAACCCATAGAAAGAACATCATCACATGAAACCAAAGGAACTGAAACTACAAGAAATTTGATGAACTGCCCCCCCCCCCCCAAAAAAAAAAACAATGTGATGATACCAGTCTCGGCTGATAACACAAAATAGTCGTGAAGAGTCAAGAAGGATAGAAAGACCAAGGAGGGAGAGCACTAACCAGACCTCCACTACTGGGCCCTTGGTGAGGTTTATTGCCACCAAAATCCCAAAGAAGACCAATGGTCTTTGCCAACGAAAGATCAATTGTAAGCGGTTATTGCGATAACGCAAAGTCATTTAAAATGGTATATCGATAGAGGTGGAGAGTATTGGAAGTCTGGGGAGACTTGTTCTCACTCACTCTAAAGAACACCACCAATTATTGTCAGTGATCAATCACTGTTGATGATCTGTGTGAGAACCCATCGTGAGTACATAATAATAATAATAATAATAATAATAATGATCAACTACATAAAAATAGTCAAATCCCAGGAAAATTACAAATACACTATGTGGATAAAGAGACAAAACGGTAAACCACATCGTAATTGAATGCGGCAATCTGAACCAAAGTTAATCGAACTCACGTACATAGTTCGTACACGCACTATCATTAGCAAAACATGCACGCTTATACACACGCACATCTACAATGCCTATCCCATTTGCACACAATGTAATACGCAAACTCGCACGACGCCAGCCGAAATAGATATGTCTACCCAAATTCTCCTTCTTTGACCTAACACGTTCAACTCTTAACTCTCAATATTTACAAACCCTTCATTTTTTATTGTCATAACAAGTTGTCAATAAAAGTTAATTAATTTTGTATGGATCGACATTGTCATTCTTTCTATTGATATAGCCTTTCCCGCTACATACAACATAACGTCAACAAAGATGAAAGAGATGATTAAAAGAGAAGAACAAGAAAACTCCTTGAAACTAAATTTTATAATAGAAACCCCCCAAGAAAGAATAAATACTTGGGCTGTCTGTCTTGTAAGATACTCTGGGCGCTTCATAAACTGAACAAAAGAAGAACTCATGTAATTCGATCAAAGAACCAGGAAACTAATGATACTAAACGACTCTTTCTAAAAAGGAAAAAAGGGGGAAAACCACTCTTAAGTATTAAATATTCCGTGGGCGACCTTATAAAAGGTCTAAATAAAAGGTCTAGAAAATACGTAGCACAAAATACAGAGAGGCTAATAACCGCTACCGAAAGCAACATTACGGAAAACACCGAAATAAGAAAACACAACGGCGAGAAACGTCTTCGAACACGAAAAAGTCGCTAGTTAAAAAGTTTATGGTAAAAAAAATTCATTGTGACACTATCAAATTAAGTCGAATATTTAGTAATAGTATATGAATTTATTGACCAATGGGGTCGGCTAAAACTATGCTAACAATAATGATGCACAACAGGCATTCATATTTTGTAAGTCACAAAACGCAAATTATCTTCAACAATCAGAATTGGAAATCCAACTTTCCTCTATCGAACTCTCATTCTCTAAAACAAAAATTGCACCGGTTTTTAATTAAACATATAACACAGCCTTTAATTTCCAAGACGAGAATCCCTATTGGTCATGGTAGCTAGTGGGGATACAAGAAAACATATCAAACGATATTTAAGTCGACAACTATCTTGAACATATTTTCTTTATTGACATCACTTAATGGCGACATATCTTCTCCCCATCCACCATGACGTAAGCGACATCTTATTTATTTTACTTTTCAAACAACGTAGTATTTATGTTCATCGAGAAAATAAATTCCATTAATGAAAACGATAGACGGATTGTAAGCATATGCCTGCCCTAATTTGTTAAGGAGTAGCTCAACCGATCCGTTCGACTTTCAAGGTCAGAATGAGTGGCAAGGTTAAATGGACCGATATACATAGCCAGTTATGCAGATGCGATGTTCGAGTAGTGTATTAGCAAATAGAGATGCGATATGATCGAATGTAACAATACTACTTGTATAAGATCTCTTTCTTTCTCCGTTCGTTAAACTTTCTCTTTCCTCTCCTTTTCACTTCTTCCTTCTGTACTAAGTGGAAATGGGATGAACTGAAATCAATTGCTAACTTGGACGTCCACACAATCACAACAAACAGTCGCGAAATAAAAAAACAAAAACATACATTATTTCACGTGTACGTGTGAACTCGAAATTTCTTAACTAATGAGAAAGATCCCCGCTCGTTTGAAACATATTCTCTTTGAAAGCCTAGATAAACTAGCTGATTTCAGCATAAGCAGTTACTTGAAAAAAAAATAGAGGGATAGTTCTTCAGACTGATAGCCTACGTTCTTGTACTCGGTGGAACTAACGACTAGAGCAAGCGCCCAACAAGGAGACGACGCTATAAAAACGAAACAAGACTTATACCATACTGAAAATCCCTTTACTACTACGGCTCATTCTCTACAATTACAGCCCAAGTAAAAAGGTAAATACACATACCATGGAATACTGAAAAAAAAAACACATTTCTAATGTTCGTGCCTTCCTCTACAGATATGACTTCAAAACATTCCAGGGGGATAGATTTACAGGGGGCATCGTAAGTGGGGAGTTGTGCAACAAGATGTTTGTTCACATTACATTTAAATTGCTTCATGTTGGTACAGTCGGGGAAACAAGGGACAAGAGGGGAATTCCAAAGGCAAGTGGTCGGAGGAAAGAAGTTATTCGAGTAGAAAATATTTCAGTATCTGGATACTTCTACAGTGAAGTGCTTGGATTTTGCTGCTAGTCGAATGGGTCGAGGGTATTTACGTTGAGTGCAGTAAGTTCAAGTTCGTCGGGGCACATTCCGTGGAAATGCCTATAAAACAAGCACATTGATGCAACATTGCGGCGATAAGACAGGGGCTGGATCTTGGTATATCTTATACCCCCTCACATTGGCGACTCATTAAAACCCCGGATTTATTTAACAAAGCACTAAGGTTAATTTAGCACTTGCTAAATAGTGACCCATTATCATCAACCAACCCACCTTATTCACATCAGAAAAGGAGCTAAAATGGTTATATTTTTCGTGTTGCATTAATTTTCAGAAAAAAAGGGGTCGAAATAGTTACATTACCATTTTAAAAGGTTAAAGGGGCCAAGATAACCAAATCTTTAAGGGCACTCCCTTTTTTGCCATTTTTATTTTTAATATATTCTAGGTTTCAAGTTTGCACACGTCTTCGCTAATGTTTAAAGTAGATAAGAAATGAACACATCGTGAACGATTGAGGATGCTGAAAATTATTTATAAAGCTTGAGTAAGTCTGACACAAGGCCTGTTGAAGATAGGACATTATCAAATGAAAGATTAATAAATTCTATCCATACAAGATTAATTAATTCTTGTTGACAACTTGTTAAGACAATCAAATATAAAGAGTTCGAGATGAATGAGCGTTCTGTGTATTTAAGGAACGTTACGAGTGAAAGTGTTGTTTAACGTGTAAAAAGACATTCATACTGAAAATCGATACATAATATATTATATCTCCTTATAATATTATATGTGGATACATGAAATATATATATATATATATATATATATATATATATTAGAGGATTTAATGAATTAGAACATTACAATTGTTCCAAGAATTAGAACATCAAGTCTAGTATGGCGTACGGTCGTTTTCAAAACATTCTGGAAATACTTTATTTTATTTTTAAAATTAACAAAGCTACTCCAAAACGTTTTCATCGGCGCCTTTAGAACCACGTCTTACAGAAATTCAACGAAAAAATAACAAGCTCGTCGTAGAGGGACATCTATTGACAGGAAGAGCCACAAAGACAAATATTAGAAAAAGGAATAAGTTACAAATATAAAATAAAAATAGAAAGATAAAATGATAATAATAATAATAATAATAATAATAATAATAATAATAATAATAATAATAATAATAATAATAATAATAATAATAATAATAATAATAATAATAAAACATACTAAAAATAAAAAATAAAAATAAGAATAAAAATAAAATAAAATATAAAATAATAAAATATAAAAAGGAAAAAATAAAATAAAATATAAAATAATAAAATATAAAAAGGAAAAAATAAAATAAAAGGATAAAAAATAAAAAATAAAGTAAAATAAAAAATAAAAGTAAGTATAATAATAAAAAATATAAAAGAATAAAAATATATATATAAAAATATATAAAAAAGGTAATCAAATTATAAATAAATAAAAAATAAAAAATAAAGAATAAAATAGTAAACTAATGATATAGAATAAAGGTAAAATTTTAAAAATAAAGGTAGAAAACAAAAGTAACAATAAGGAGATGATAATAAAAATTAGAAATACAAAATGAAAATATAAGATAAATATAAAAGAAACAATTGATATTAAAATAAAATAAAATAAATAAAAGTACGAATTAAAAACAACATAGAAATATAAATAAAATAGAAACAAATATAAGTTTAGAAAACAAAGGTTGAATATTATCAAGGCTCCTTTTATAATGGTTTTTAAGAAAACATCCTGCAAGAAGATGTGTAGGGCAAGATGGGGAGGAGGAAGAGTACATGGGAAGGTATGGACAAAGATAGTTTTTAGGGGGAGAAAAAAACCTTATAAAAAATTAGTATAGGAGAAGGGTCAGGGGTGACCAGGAAATAGGGGATGTAATAGAATAAGAGTATAGTTGGGACTATACTAACAGCACTGCACACACAAGTGCATGAGTACATGTGAGATATGAGGGAGGAGAAAAAGTTTCTTATTAATTACACTGGTTGGTAAGGAGGAGAGAACCATCTATATATATATATATATATATATATATATATATATATATATATATATATATATATATAATTTTAATGTCAACCTCAGTAAATGCAGGGAACACATTTCCATACATTTATAAAAAAGACAATTGTTTCGGCTTTTCTCAATCGCATCAATTTTTTCGATATACAGAATATACACACTATGAATTTCCTGATTTTATGATAATAACAATTGTTTTTTTTATGAATTTATAGAAATGTGTTCCCTGCATTTACTGAGGTTTATATGATCTTCAATTGAATTAGAGCTCTAGTTTGACACCATTGAGCTAGTACTTTTTATACGAAAAATATATAAATATCTATCTCTCTGTATCTCTATATATAATGTATTCGAGACAAATTTGATATTTTTTATATTCTTGAATTTCAGAACTATTTCAAGTATTTAAGAACGGTAAAGTGCAACGGATAGTTGTTTCTGTTTTGTTTTTTTTTAGACGCCTTTGAGAGCTGGAGACTTTGACCGACTAGAAAGCACCGGAAGCTGACTGATGCTGATTCGCGTCGGATTACAAAAATTCGGAAATCTTAGTGTAATTCAGTGCTCCTTGAATACTTTGAAAACCGTGAGATGTGAGTTGGAGAATTGCGACGAGGATGTGGAAGCAGTAGCCAGCAGCAAGGATTATAGCATGCGTTCTGGCTGTGTCTGCAAAACAGAATTCTTCGAAAAGATACAGGCAAGAAAGAAAGAAAGAGAGAGAGAGAGAGAAAGAGAGAGAGAGAGAGAGAAAGAGAGAGAAAGAGAGAGAGAGATAGATAGATGGACGTTGGAGTGTTGACTATGAAGAAAGCGGTGAACGAGGATCTTTACTGTTCATAAAGAGGCGCAAAGGCTAACTACTCACCGACAATGCCCAAGAAGCGAAAGCCAAGACCCCCCCCCCCCAAGGTCAAACACCGAATTGAGCCTGGGATTCTCTAGTTCTTCTCAGGGTCAGTTGCACAGCGCCCAAAAACAACAAGTGGTTAACCTACAGTCCGCACGATGTCTTGCGCGTCGTGAAGACCAATCCCCCCCCCCAACCCAAACTGTGATGGTCTTTTGGGTGCGTTTCTAGCGAACGCCACGCCGTGCCACCTCACATCTTTGAAAAGGGAGACCTAGACCATGACCTTCGTAAAGAGAAGGTCATTTCACCTAATCTCGCTTTTCTGATGACGTCATAGTGGTCGGTTTTAAGAAGAAATGAACAAACATGTAGCTGCACAGCTCCCAATTTAGGATGATCCCCTAAACTTTCACCTTAATTCTCAGTAGCTTCTTGCGTCTACAGTGGCAACTTGCCTTGTTTGGGGTGAACTAAGTTAACAAAAAAAAAAAAAAAGAAAAGAAAAACAAGACACTTCGAAGGGAACGGTTACACACTACATGTAAACATATGACGGTGGTAATTTCTCTGTTAAATTATTTCATCTTTGATCTAGTAATTGTTTGGTATTTAAAATAAAGGGTACTGATGGTTTTGTTCATGTCGTTTTCAATGTGGAAGTCCGATAGTGATTTGAAGATAACACTATTACAAACACTCGTTTGCACTAAAATTCAAGATGGACGATCTATAAAATAACTTTGTTTATATATTTATTTCCAAATAGTTTTTCGCTTTTATAACACTTACAAAATTCGTTTTTATTTATTCATCGTTTTCATTTTTTTTTTAAAATTATTTATCATTTGTTCTTAATTTGTCTGTTTATTTAATTACTGTTTTTATCCTAAATTCATGATTACAGTTCCTTGGCAGTTTAAATTTAAATTGTATTTTTATTTATTTATTTGCAAATCAATAATTCAAAGTGTAGTATCTGTTTTGATACAAACTTCATCTTTTCTGTCCTCGGTCAGTGAAGAAGAAATCCTTCTAGACTGAGACTATTTAAATTTTTGTCCCAATCCAGAAGCCCCCTTTTTTAGAGCTGGATTTTCCTCACATTAAAAACCGACCTTGTGTCGAACTCTGCCTTCGTAAAGAGGCAAGTAAATAGGAACACGCGTAATTACATAAATCGTAACCAACAATATTTTCTACCAAAAAAAGTAGGTTGATATTGAAACTTTAAAAAAAGTATGATCGGATTTGCTTGACTTTTCATGTTTATATTTTAATAGCTTCTGTAAAGAAAATTGTTTTCAGATTGTACGGAATCAAAATAATAAAACGAATTTTAGTCTTTAAAATCCATGAAACAACATAATGTCTATTTACTTTAATGCAGCAACGATAAAACTTACTATTCCTTTTCAATTTTTGTTTTTTTGTTTTTTGTTTTTAATTTATATTGAATAAAATTCAGTTTCAGCAAAAATCGAATCATGTTCCTTTTCTTTTTTTTTAAATGCAATTTTTAAAGTTTTCTAATGATTTTTGTTTAAAACGCTCTCATTCATTATCTACAGTATGACTATTCGACAAATCTCGCTTGCTACTTATTAGCATGACGTCACTTTCGAGTGAACAGGCCTTAGTTTACTCTCACGAAGGTCACGCCCAGACTCAATTTAGATGAATATGTTAAATTGCTGTCCACTGTTATCAAGCTCTGAGTGGAGAGGGTGCCTGCAGGAATGTTATACGTGCGCCAGTATGAAAGCAGCTCTGAATCACACTTCTGGGAAAATCCAGACTTCCATTAGTTTATCCATCTGGCTCTCCCAACTCGCCTGATTGCAACCCACTGGTTGTGTTAGGTGCAGTTGAAAAAGACACCAACCGTACAACTTGTAACACCAAGGATAAGCTGATTGCCACGATTAAACTGGTATTCAGGGGCCTCTCAGAAGGAACCGTGATTGCTGCATACTCCAGGTTCAGTTCCCTCCTGAAGGCGGTGGTGTGGGCTCGGGGTGGCTTTTTCGAGGGGCCTGTATTCAGTAAAAATAAACCTCTAAGAGATGATACACTTTTAATTTTGAGGATACATCAATTATTGCCAAAGATATGGCGTTGTTTTTTTTATACCCAAAAAGTTCAAATTTGTCTCGGATACCATGTGAGGTGGAGTGGAGGGGGACCAGGCGATGTAAAAAATATTTATTTGAAAATCATTTTTTTTTTTTACTTCAGTATTTGAACAAATTGGTAAAAGAAGACAAACTTTCAAATTCGTTGTATTTAGTAATTTTCGGAAAAGAAACCTCGATAACCTACATAAATCTCGACGGATGATCTTAGAATGTGTTTAGGGAGATCATTGATAAATATCAGGAAGAGAGCTGGGCCCAAAATGGATCCTTGAGGCACGCCGGCATTGATACTATGTGCTTCAGACTTCTGCCCATCAACAACTACTTTTATAAACCTAGCAGAGAGAAACAATTTGATCGTTGAGAAGACATTTCCAGATATTCTATAGCTAGCAAACTTGTGAAGTAGACCTTTATGCCAAACCCTATCTCAGGCCTTTTATATGTCAAGAGCTATTGCTTTAGAAGCGAAGCCCTCGTCTATAGATTTACTGATCCTGTGTGATATTACACTCAGCACATCAGCGGTTTATCTTGCAGGACGAAATCCATATTGCTTGTCACTGAGTAGGCTGTTTCTGCTGAGGTGATTTACAACTTCTTGATTAATCACAAATTTAAGCAACTTACTCATGACGCACAGGGGCCTAATTAGTCTGTACTGAGTAGCATTATATATATATATATATATATATATATATATATATATATATATATATATGTATATATGTAAAAAATAAAAATGGAATAAAGAATAAGCAATTCAACAACTAACAAAAATAAACTCAAAAACTCATGTTGTAAAGTTCTACCGAGATATTTCGGCCGTCAAGATACGACCATTTTCGTTCGGTTAGTAAACTTTATTTCAAAACGGAAAAGTTTTCAAATTTATACAAAGAATGCGATTGGAAGAAAATGTCACGTGCAGAGAACAACAAAAAGGGGGAATAGAGACGCGAGGAATGTTATGAAAAGAGAAAGAAAAAGATGAAGACAAGGTTTCTATAACATTTCCTTTCCTTCTGCTAGATCGATTCTATACGAGA
Organism: Sepiola atlantica; assembly: GCA_963556195.1. NCBI lineage: Eukaryota > Metazoa > Mollusca > Cephalopoda > Sepiida > Sepiolidae > Sepiola > Sepiola atlantica. Next base: position 40,092,527 of record OY744531.1, read on the forward strand.
TGAATTTAAATGAATATGACTCTGGCTAACTTTTAACCCTTGTTTCTCGTCTTCCTCCTTTTCCTCCTCCCTCCTCCTCCCTTGTTTCGAACCCCGACGTTAACTGCTTCAAATTACTACTAATCCTAGTAGACTTTTGACGTTCTCAATCCGCTTTTTGAATAAGGATGTTGTCAATGTCCTTATTCAAAAAGCGCCAACCTGGGGTTTAGTGAAATTTTGATAAAGTTGTTTTACAACGAAAGCTTGCAAAAATACAATTAACTAAATGATGTTATTTAAATTGCACCGTGTGTTGGGTTTTCAAAATTTCACTTAAATACAGTTTCATGTGTGTTTCAAAGATGTTGGCAATTTCCTTATATATATATATATATATATATATATATATATATAACTAGATGATTGGGCTATATTGAAGATGTTTACTTCCAAATGAGGCGGCAACTTTTTCACGATTAGTTTTGTCTGTTTTTCATAGCGGTGACAAGTCAAAGTTGTTCTCTTTTGAAATTAAACCGTGCAAATTATATTTGTTCGCTCCTTTGAAATGCTTTATTCGGAAGTTATTTTTAAATTTTTAAAAAGTGGCTACGTTGCCTTTTACGGTTAACTAACAAAACCCTTCTCCAGCAACTTAAAAAAAACCCACTTAATCCTACCACTAACCTGAGTTAGAATGACCACGACCCCCAGCCTCTAAAACCCTTCTTCAGAAACTTAAAAAAACACCTATAACTTTCAGTCCGGGTAGCAATGCTCCTCAAAACCCCCGAACGAACCGAGAAAGAAAAATAGTAGCTCACACTAGCTAATATCTTTTTTTTTGGGGGGGGGGGCTGCCACCCGTACTTAGGATTAGTGGTAGGGTTATAGGAGTTTTTTAAAGTCGCTAAAAAAACGTTACTCTTTAATCACAGTTGAGGATATTTGAAAAATAAAAAAAGAAGACATCCGCAAAAATCAGAAAATAAATTCAAAATTCTTTTTTAACACTCAATAAACCAGAAAATTGAGCATTTTAATTGAGAAATGAAAAGGAAAGAAGAGGAAGGAATAAGTCAAACGAACCGAGAAAGAAAGAGTAAAGACAACTTTGACTTGTCACCGTACAAAAAAACAAAAAATCAGTCGTGAAAAAAATGGGAGTTAACATCTTCAATATAGGCGGCGGTTGACTGTTGTACCATCACGTCGAAAATATTTGTAAACTGTGGCGCTACATATTCCCGCCTTTTATCCCAATCTATGTCGTGGCTTACAGTTGTTTACGACAAAATAAATCTGAGGCGACGGCGAAAAATATCCCGGGTCTCGTGGCAACGATGAACGACTTGAGGAATGCGAATCACATAGAATCGATTTTAAGAAATGAAAACGTCTTTTACTTGCGTGATAAGCCAACAAACGGATGTTGACATAACCCAATGTTTTTTTTTAATTTTCACCACCATTATTGTTGTTATTGTCGTAGAAAAATGAGGAAACCAAGAAACTCCTGCTATCATCCCTGAACCCGATTTTTTTAGTTACCTTTTACAAGTATCAAGCTATAAATAGAAGAAGTAAAACGTTTTATTCGCTGTTTATAGATAGCCGGCGCGAACAGAGACCCCATGAATTTACTGTAAAACTATTAATGAAAACCAAAAAAGAGATATTATTAAATAAATTGATATTTCTTTTAACTAATGAATAAACCGAAATACAATTTAATCTCGTAATGAAATTATTTAGTTGATTTTTTACCGAAATTTCATAAGGGATTACCTTTTCGGGGCTTAGGGTGGCGAATTTCACATAATAGTCCCAATTACCGAGGCGAGGAACGACCCTAAAGAACATGCTGCTTATATCTTTTTTTATCATTTTAATTTAGTTCATCTAAAGTGATCAAAGGGCACCCTCTTGAGGCTAACACTTGATTTCCCTAGGAGTAAAATTTATATCCGAGGGCTGTCTTAAGGATAGATGTTGTTCCTTTTAGGGCTGCTATCTGTACTTCCCTACAGTTTGGTCTTCCGGGGATTGTTTCTAAGTATTTTCTTAGATTTTTTTCACTAGACCAGTTGCCCCCACCACAACCGGTATGATGTTTATTTCGTCGAGGGACCATGTTATTTTAAAATCATTTTTGAGGTCTTGGTATTTTGTTATATTTTCCCGTTTGGCTCTATTGAGGCCATAGTAGTTTGGGACGGTTACGTCAATGATGAGGTCAGTCCTTTCTGGTTTGTTCCAGATGCCAATGTCTGGTTTTGGTGCGGGAATGTGGGTGAATAAATAAATAGAAAAAACAATAAATTGCTTCTTAATTTGTTTCGTTGTTTTTGTTTTTGTTAAGCGTAGTAATAAGTAAAGTAAGACACGAAGAAGCACCTGTGTATATATGTTTATAAATACGCGCATAAATGATATACGCAATAGTTTAATGCGATTCATTTCAATCTAAAAATATGTTAAACTAATTGCATGTTGCATTTGTACAGAGTTTTGATGAACTTTTTAAAAATTTTGCCGTCGTGTAAATGTATTAAGACACTCTGAAAAACTTGGCGGTAAAAATTAAAAAAAAATATATATATATTTAGAATTTAGCGTAGGGGATCAGTTTATCATAAATTTAGCGTAAAATGATTACCCACATTCCGATCAGATAGCGTTTTAATACATAAGGACATGATACCAATTTCTGGTTTTAATGAAATCTTACTTTTTGAGGAGGTGTTTATTGGTTAGAGGTAGAGTTATTTGATTTTTTAAAATTAATTTTATTACGTAATTAAATCCACCAAAAAGCGTTTTCTTGTATACAAGTAAATAATCTTTTGTTAATAGTTGAAAAAATTTTGTGATCGTTCAGATCTCAGAGAGAGAGAGATTTATTTACGTCCGTCCGTCAGTATCAATTTCTTTTAAACGTAATAAATACATGTCAGAATTTGTATCATTTTGTATCATTTTGAAATATCAGAGATCTTAACTACTTTTAGAAATGGCGAATATTGCAGTAATATTAATTAATAAATTCCCAAAAAATAAAGCGGATGTCATGACCGGAAATCGAAACCGAAACCTTGAGATCTTCTGTCTGAGGTTCTACCAACTGCCCTACTTGGACTTTCTTATAAATAGAGCTTAAAACATTACCGTAACAAAATAATAATAGCTTTGGCGTGACGTCATAGATTTATGATTAACGTCATGTTTCAAAACATGAATTCAAGCATAAGCGAAAATAAAAAAATAAATAAAAGAATGGGTAAACATTATCGATCGTGTTGAAAAATATTTTAATAGTCCAAAACAATTTATGTTACTCTAACTAAATATAGTACGTAGTTCTTTCACAATTATATCCTCCCAGTCTAGCAAAAATATGCGATCGAAGGAGGTAATGCCTGGGAGCATATTTTTGCTAGTGTATTAAACAGAGTGAAAGTTGTGGAAGCTATTTACATCAAACAATTTTACAAAAAGATATTAAAACGACATTAGATTAAAAAAAACATTAGCTATAAACAAGCAATAGCGTAAAAGTGCAATATAGTTAACACTCAGGAACCGCCATGTTTTTTTAGAATGGAAACGATTTGTAAGATTTTTTAAACGGCAAAAAAACTTACAAATCGTTTCTACACGTTAAAACTAGCCGTGTTCGGTAGAGAATTTCATTCAAATGCAGTTTATATAAATTATTTGTTTTTTTAACGCGTTATAATGAAATTTAACTTTCAAAATCCTATTAAAAATTATAATTTGATGAATAACCTAAAACCAAAAGGCATACTTTCAAAAGGTAAACAGTTGAAACAAGAATGAAAGCAAAAAATACCCAGACAACGCCGGGTAGGTATAGCTAGTCTCATACAAAATGTGTGGGGAGTCTCTCCCTCTCTCTTTTTTATCACATTGTTGATTTTTTTTTTTTTTTTTGCTTTGGGGTGTTTGTAGTTGTTTTGTTGTTGTCCGTTGTTACTTTTTTTTTCTTCCGTGTGAAACGAGTAATGAAACGGTTCGTATGTGTGAATCCCGTGCTGCAGGTGTTAGCGAAGATGTCGGCTTTTATCCGACAACGCCATTAATCACGTTGAGTTCCCGCCACGCCATTGACGCGAAAGTTATTTTATTTATTTATTTCATAATTTATTTAAAAACCACAGCAACGCGGCTTTCTGTTTGCGCTGAAGATGCTATCGTGCGATTTATACCAGAGGTTTTCCAATGTTAGTTTTGTTTTCCGTTACGACGTACTTTACCACTTCTCAAAATGGCACTCTCTGTACTCTTAAGAATTTTAAGCAGCACAGCACTTGTAAAATACCGAAGTCCCAGCCTGTCTTCCTTCGATGCTCTGCCTCCAGAATGGGGAGAGACTACTTTATTGTCTTCGCCTTGGGGTCTCTCATTAATGAGAGAATGCCATGAGTACTCGTTTTGTTTTTTGCAATAGGGACAGAAGGGCCGTTAATCCGGTTGTCTCCTTCCCTTAACGCACCCACTATAATATGAATTACCCTGTGCCCCTATTTACTTGCCTTACCCTCCACGGGGGCAGTGTTAGACACGGATCGGTTTTTAATGTGGGGTAATCTATCTCCCCCGCCCCCCCCCCCAAAAAAAAGAAGCACTCTGGATTGGGATAAAATTAAAATTATTATCAGTCTAGAAGG
>OY744531.1:40104699-40119699 GCA_963556195.1 Sepiola atlantica
ATATGCATACATACATACATATATATATGCATACATACATACATATATATATGCATACATACATACATATATATATGCATACATACATACATACATATATATATGCATACATACATACATATATATATATATGCATACATACATACATATATATATGCATACATACATACATATATATATGCATACATACATATATATATATGCATACATACATATATATATATGCATACATACATACATACATACATATATATATATATATATGCATACATACATATATATATATATGCATACATACATACATATATATATATATGCATACATACATACATATATATATATGCATACATACATACATATATATATATGCATACATACATATATATATATATGCATACATATATATATATGCATACATATATATATATGCATACATACATACATATATATATATGCATACATACATACATATATATATATGCATACATACATACATATATATATATATGCATACATACATACATATATATATATATGCATACATACATACATATACATATATATATATTGAATTGACGAGCGCTGGCTTATCTAATCCCACTTTCCCGACCTTTTGTCACACCTTACTTTGCGGGAGTTAGATAAATAAAAACTAGTTCAGCCAGGGTTTTTTACCCCACCAAATAAACCGGTATCATCCGGCCCTTTGGGTCTGGATTCACGCCCGTCTATTGGGGCTTGTCCGTCCTTTGCAGTTCTAGGAGGTGCACCTCCCAGGTTTTGCCTTCCCTCTTTTGGGAGGAGTAAGTTTATTGCTTACTGTCTGAGGCGGCCCTACCGGGGAATGCCGACGGAGCTGCCCAGGCAATTTTTAAATGGCCAGAGTGCTCACCTCTCGAGCACTAGCTTTCTCATCCCACTTTCCTGACCTTGTGTCAATCTTACCTTGTTTGAGGTACTTACCTTGTTGGAGGTAGATAAATAAAATCTAGTTCAGCCAGGGGTTTTTACCCCACCAAATAAACCGGTATCGTCCGGGCCTTTGGGTCTGGATTTACGCCCGTCTATTGGGGCTTGTCCGTCCTGTGCAATTCTAGGAGGTGCACCCTCCCAGGCTTTGCCTTCCCTCTTTGGGGAGGAGTAAGTTTATTGCTAACTGTCTGAGGCGGCCCTACAGGGGAATGCCGACGGGGCTGCCCAGTCAATTTTTTAATGGCCAGAGTGCTCACCTCTATAGCGCAGGCTTATCTAATCCCACTTTCCTGACCATGTGTCACATCTTACCTTGTTGGAGGTAGATAAATAAAACTATTTCAGCCAGGGGTTTTTACCCCACCTAAAATATTATATGTATTGGAGTTGATGGGAGAATGGATAAGGACACATTGATGTATAATGAAATCGTGGATGAAAATAGACAGAGAATTATGAAAAAACTAAGGGACCAGAACACCATTTAACTTTTACAAAAGAAACACCATGTGAAAGTAAATATCTGACACATAGAGTTCTTCCTAATAGTGGTGCAACAGGTGCTGTTCATGCAGATCAAGTGGTGGATGTTTTGCATGAATTCCACAGTGAGAACAGTATCAAGGCTATACTTGTTGACAACACTAATACCAACACAGGTTGCGAAGATGGAATGGTTGCAATTTTAGAAAAAAAAACTTTTTAAAAATCTTCACACAATTGGTTGCTCTTTGCATCATAATGAACTACCTTTCAGAGCCCTTTTTAAAAACATAGATGGTTGCGCAAAGGGCCCTACAACATTCAGTGGCCCTCTGGGGAAATTATGCTCAAATTATTGCCATGATTTACCCCAAATATCATTTTCCACTATTAGCAATCCTCTAGAGTCAATTTTTAAAATTGATGAAATACATGATCTTAGTACTGACCAAAGACTCCTTTATGAATACACAGTAGGTATTTCTAGAGGCAAGGTTGACTCTAGATATGCCTCCTGGAAAATTGGTCCTTTAAACCAAGCAAGATGGTTAACTTTGGCCATCAAGCTCATGTGTTTATGGACTCGTGGTGCATACCCACAAAGGCACACAACAAAACTACACTATGTTGTAAATTTTATTGTAAATGTGTATGCCACTTCTTGGTTTGAAATTAAAAGAAATAGTAAATTCCACAATCAGCAAGTGCACATTTTAATATGATCCAGAGGATTAAGGAGCAGCCTCAGGAAATCCAAGATATCACATTTAGAAATATACAAGGTAATACATTTTGTTTACTGCCTGAAAACTTTCTATATTCCATGGTTAAATCTGAGGAGATTGAAGTAAGAGAAGAAGCTTTAAAAAGAATTTTGGCCATTAGGTAAGTAATATTTATTCATATATCTCTGACTCAATTATTTATTCCAATTTATAGAATGATTTTTAAAGATTTTATCTAATTTCACCATAATTATTAAAGCAGTACAGATTGGAATTTTTTAATAATACAATTAATTAATTTGTTTTTTCAGGAGTGAGGAGTCAACCAGAAAAAGATTAAAAAGAATACCACCTATTAATTTTAATGCCACACATTGGACACAATTAATTGATTTAAAATTATGCGGCATTTTTGAACCACCAATGACGGAAGATTTTACTGAATCTGAACTTCGAGAATCGTTGATGAATGGAACCAAGCTTGACTTGCCAGATTTGTCCTCACATTCTCAGGGCGTGGAACGGGCAGTTAAGTTAATAACAGAAGCTTCACAAACTGTATATGGTTTTGAAGTAAGGCATCAACACATTACAGCCAAAGTTTTGAGTCAGAAATTGAAACCAGCATTTTTGTCTAAGGGGTCTTATATGGAGCAATTTGACTCTCTATATTAAGCTCCATTAAAATAGTGTTAGGTTTTTCCTTATTTCTTTGCTTGTTATATTTTCACTTATAACAGAAAAAAATCATTTTTTTAGGTATTCAAATATTACTGTTTAATTCATAACGTAAAAAGGTAGTTTACAAAAACAGATACTGAAAATGAGGGGGGGGGGGCAAATTTTCAATTTGAAGATTTCTTTAATTAATATCATTTTTATAAAATAAAAGGACATTCCCTGACTTTAAATGCTAAAATTATTTGGTTTTCACACCAATATTCAAGCAAATCTTGCAAAAACGAGGAATTTTCAGTATATTATTGTCTACGATCTTTGATACGAAACGCTAAAAAACCGCTGAAGTTTTTGATCTAATTTTTTGCATGAGTATTTAATAGATCTATATACAACTTTCGGTACGTGCCTTTCTTTAATATTTAAAAAAAAGTGTAAAATCGACCTACCCTAATATACACATATACAAACATATAGTCATACATATATACACACATATATATATATATATAATTAATATATATATATATATATATATATATATATATATATATATAAATATAATATATATATTATATATATATATAATATATGTATTATATATATATATACTAGCGGGGCTACCCGGCGTTGCTCGGGGTCATAAAAACATTTAATTGAAGAAAAAACGCGTGTGTAACATGTTTATATTCAAACTTCTATTTCTCTCCCTCTCTCTATAGCCATCTTTTATCTTTATACTTTTCTCTTCCCTGGGCGCCCAATTTCACCGCTACTGTTTAATTTTGCCTTTTGCGAAAGCTGTTTCTTCCCCACCATTTCATTCTACGTTTCCCAGGGCAATAGTATTACATATTTCTATAAAAAGTTCACCTCTGTCTGCGCCTTCTATATAGGTACTTATCTCCGCCACGGTGTTCATACTATATACGTATCTAGCCACATCGGTGCGCATACTATATTCGTACCTATCGCCGCCCCAGTGCACATAATATATACATACCTGTCGCAATCCCGGTGTAGATACTATATAAGTACTTATCGCCGCCTGGGTGCAGATACTACATAAGTACCTATCGCCGCACCGGTGCGAATGCTAAATATGTACATATCACTGCCCCGGTGCGAATGCTAAATACGTACCTATCGCTGCCCCGGTGTGAATGCTAAATACATACCTATTGCCGTCCCTATGCACTACTATATACGTACCTATTGCCACCCAGTGTACATACTATATATATATACCTATCACCGGCCTGGTGCGCATACTATATTCGTACCTATTTTTTTCTCCTCCCCCATCAATATATATATTTTTAATGAAAAATAAAAAAATAAAAATTTTTAACGCCCCCACCAAAAAATTTTTTTTTTTTACCGCCCCCACACATGGAAATATTTTTAGTTTAAAAAAGAAAAAAAAAATCCCCTCCTCCAATTTTTTTTTTTTACCTTTTCCCATACATAGAAATATTTACAGTTAAAGAAAGGAAAAAAATTACGAAGTGCCTCGGTCATATCAAAGAACGATACTGCAGAAGCCTCCAGGTCCTATAATGTAGAAGCACCCGCGGTGTTGGGTCCTATACTGTAGAAGCGCCCCTGGCCCCTATACTGCAGAAGCACCAATGGTCCCTATTCTTCATAAGCCTCCAGGTCCTATATTGTAGAAGCAACCCCGCTGCTGGGTCCTATATTGTAGAAGCACCCCCGGTGCTGGGTCCTACATTGTAGAAGCACCACTGGTCCCTATAGTGGAGAAGCACCCATGATCACTATTCTGCAGAAGCCTCTATGTTCTATATTGTAGAAGCACCCCCGGTGCTGGGTCCTATACTCTAGAAGCACTCCTGGTACCTATACTGGAGAAGCACCTCTGATCCCTATATTGGAGAAGCACCGATTGTCCCAATTCTGCAGAAGATTCAGTGTTCTGTATTGTAGGAGCACCCTCGGTGCTGGGTCCTATACTGTAGAAGCACCCCATGTCCCTATATGTGAGAAGAACCCATGGTCCCTATTCTGCAGAAGCCTCCGGGTTCTATATGGTAGAAGCACCCCCGTTTCTGGGTCCTATACTGTAGACCCACCCCTGGTCTCTATACTAGAGAAGCACTTATATTTGTAGGGACTGTTATACTTTAGAAGCACCAACATCTTAGGGGGGGCGTCATACTTTAGAAGCACCTATATTTTTTCATTCAGGATATTCTTTATCATTTTCAATAACCTCATGATATTCTTCATCATTTTCAATCACCTCATGATATTCTTCATCATTTTCAACCCTCTCATGATATGCTTCATCATTTTCAATCCCCTCGTGATATTCTTCATCATTTTCAACCCCCTCGTGATATTCTTCATCATTTTCAATCCCCACGTGATATTCTTCATCATTTTCAATCTCCACGTGATATTCTTCATCATTTTCAATCTCCACGTTATATTCTTCATCATTTTCAATCCCCTCGTGATATTCTTCATCATTTTCAATCCCCACGTTATATTCTTCATCATTTTCAATCTCCACGTGATATTCTTCATCATTTTCAATCCCCTCATGACATTCTTCATCACTTTCAATCCCCTTATGACATTCTTCATCACTTTCAATCCCCTTATGACATTTTTCATCACTTTCAATCCCCTTATGACATTCTTCATCATTTTCAATCCTCTCATGATATTCTTCATCACGGATATGTATCATGGACATGTATATGTATCATAAATATATATCATGGATATGTATCATAGATATGTATCATGCATCATGGATATGTATCATGCATCATGGATATGTATCATGTATCATAGATATGTGTCATGGATATGTGTCATGGATATGTACCATATGTATCATGGATATGTATGCCGACACTCCCTCCTCCCCAAATTTGGCTTGATGCGCTCACACCGGCGAATGCCGACACTCCCCCTCCCCAAATTTGGCATGAGGCGCCCCACCGGCGAATGCCCCCACCTCAATTTGGCCTGAAAGGAGGAGATAATGCCTGGAAGGATTATATCATGATAACAGAACGGCCATAGTTAGGAAGGGAGGGGGAAGGAATATTACCGGCACTCCCTTACTCTGACGTCATTTCTGGTTTATCGTGACTTACATTATTTTTCAAATTATACATGATAGCATTGATTTCTTCTAAAATTAGTATAAATAACGTTGAAAATCGAGGAAAACGCCACCCCCCATCGGAGAAAAGTGCTCAGTCGACACCGGAAGAGTCAATTTTTTTTCCGGTTCTGAGATATTACACGTGCCTGGGCTGGCCGGTCGGAATGATGTTACCGTGTGATCGTTTGTTGGGTACCCTCGGAGGAGAAGCTTTACATACATAATACATACATACATACAGACAGGTGGGATTTATATAATAGACTAGCTGGGCTACCCAGCGTTGCTCGGGGTCATAAAACATAATTGTAGAAAAATCGCTTGTGTAACATCTTTATATTCAAACTTCTATTTCTCTCCCTCTCTCTATAGCCGTCTCTTTATCTTTCTATCCCCTGATCGCCCCATTCCACCGTTCTCCCTTTACTTTTTGCGAAAGCTGTCACTTCCCCACCATTCCTCCTCCGTAGACCAGGGCAAAAGTATGACATATTTCTATAAAAAGTACTGCCTCTATATAGGTACTTATTACGCCCCGGTGCGCATACGATATATGTCCCTATCGCCACCCCGGTGCGCATACTATATACCTAGCTATCGCTGCCCCAGTGCGCATACTATATATGTACCTATCGCCGCTCTGGTACGCATACTATATATGTACCTATCGCCGCCCCATTGTGCATACTGTATACGTATCTATCGCCACTCAAGTGCGAATCCTCAATACATATCTATCTTCACCCGGTGCAAATGCTAAATACGTGCATATCGCCACCCTAGTGCGCATGCTATATTCGTACCTATCACAGCCCCAGTTCGCATAATATATACGTACGACTTGCCACCCCGGTGTTCATACTATATATGTACCTATTGCCGCCCTGGTGCAATACTATATACGTACCTATCGCCTCCCCGGTGCACATACTAAGATGAAAATCCAAATTTAAAAAAGGAACTGCAGCACTTAATGATATCAATCATAGAAACACATTGTTCAAACGTGATGTTTTAGTAAAAAAATGTTTTTTAACCGTCCTCATTTTCAATGAAGGGTACCAACATGGTGCGTCAGCTCAACGGGCATCAGCACATGGTGCGTCAGCCCAAAGGGCATCCACGCATGGTGCGTCTGCCCAAAGGGCACCTACGCATGGTGCGTCTGCCCAAAGGGCACCCACACATGGTGTGCAAGCCCAAAGGGCACCCACACATGGTGCGCAAGCCCAAAGGGCACCCACACATGGTGCGCAAGCTCAAAGGGCACCCACACATGGTGCGCAAGCTCAAAGGGCACCCACACATGGTGCGTCAGATCTAAGGGTATCACCACATGGTGCATCAGCTATATAGGTACCCACACCTGGTTCGTCAGATTTTGATCTGACGAACCAAGTGTGCGTACCCACACCTGGTGCGTCAGGTCGAAGGGTACCCGCACATACTTCGTCAGCTTGAAGGGTACCCGCACATACTTCGTCAGGTCGAAGGGTACCCACACCTACTTCGTCAGGTCGAAGGGTACCCACACCTACTTCGTCAGGTCGAAGGGTACCCACACCTACTTCGTCAGGTCGAAGGGTACCCACACATACTTCGTCAGCTTACGGCAGTTTCATGACTTTCATCTCTCAACTAACACTCATTACATCTCATCAAACGCAATTTCCACGAACGGAGTTTTTATTTCTGAGAACATCCCATCTGTGGAACCTGTTGCCACACGACTGCTTTCCTGTAAGCTAAAACATGGTCCTTTTTAAATCTAATGTCATAAACTGTCCTCTTATTCTCGAATGGTTTTTAGCCTTGACTCATCAGTTAAAAAAAATGTTTTATTGCTCATCACAAATTCTTTGTATCACATTGGTCTGGAATTACAAGAGAGATATAAAAAAAAAACTTCCGATGAATCATGAAACTGCAGCAAGGTGTTTTGATGAATGGAATATATACTTTTTACTTTGAGAACCTGTTTCATAGCGACTCACTTCCCTTAGTAATGCTTTCGTTGGCCTTCCCTTTTTTTACCTCTGGGCCAGTGACACTCTCAGGGTCATTGTCTGTATGTCAGCGATAAACAGACAAATTTACCGACGCTTCATTTTATTTATATTAGACCAGCAGGGCTACTCGGTGTAGTGTGTGTATTAAATAAAACTAGCGGGACCCGTGGAAATGCCACAGTTGTATACCCCTGTGACATGTTTCTATTCAATGGACGCCCGGCGCGAACGGAGACCTCAAGAAATTATTGTAACACCTTTATTCAAACTAAACCACACTTATCTAAGCACTCTGGATAATGTAGTTTCAGAACAAATCTGGTTATGGGGACCTTTCTTCAAAACTCTTATAGGGGTTTGTGGCCTATTTCCATTCTATAGACATCTGGCGTGAACGCACACCTCACGATATTATCATACTATGTTTTTAACAGAACAGAGAATCAACTAAATGGGGGATCCTAACTATGGAGTTCTGCAGCAAAATGTTTGGTCTACATTATATTTCTGAATGTTGGTAGAGTCGGGGAAACAGGGAGCAGGGAGGAAATTCCAAAGGCAAGCGGTCCAAAGAAGTAGAAGTTTTCCAGCATCTGGGGACCTCTACAGCCAAGAGTGTGATTTCTCCTTGGCCTTTTGGCTAAGATCAAAGTGTAGTATCTGTTCCGATGGTAACTGCACCCCATACTGATGTTGTCTTGGCCTTCGGGTCTTGATTTACGCCGATCAATTGGTCTGTCCTGTGCAGTTCTGGGAGGTCCACCTTCCCAGGCTTTGCCTCCCCTCTTTGGGGAGGAGTAAGTTTATTGCTTACTGCCTGAGGCGCCCCTACCGGGGAATGCCGACGGGGCTGCCCAGGCAATTTTTAAATCCCAATTTCCCGACCCGACCTTGGGTCACATCTTACTTGTGGGAGTAAGATAAAAACTGGCCTTGTGCCTAACTCCTGGAGAGTAAATCAATACTCGGCTTGGTAAAGGGTATTTACTTTGAGGGTGTACAAACGCAGTAAGTTCGTCAAATCACATTTCGTAGAAGTACTTGCAAAAAAAAAAAAAAAAAAAAAAAACATTGCGGCGATGGGACAGCGGTTGGAGCTTAGCAGACAGTGCGGGATCTATAAGGTTTGATACGCTTTATGGCATCCTGTTCAAGAGGGAGAGACTAGTAGTTGGTGCAACAGCCCATGTGTGACAACAATACTCCATGCATGGGCGAATGGTGGCTTTATAGAGATATAGGATACTGGCAGGTGTAAAAAGATTTCTAGCCAGGTAGAGGGAGCCTACCTTCTTTGCGGCAGACTTGGTAGTGTACTTCAATTAATAAAAATGATAAGAAATAGTTAGTTATCAAACTACCAACGTTGAGTAAATAAGACAATAACGAAGAACAATATATTTCACTATTATTGTTTCGTTTGTTTTTAACTATAGAACACCATTAAAAAATAAACGAAACAATAAGGAAAAAGTCAGAAAGAAAAAAAAAACTCTTTCTGATGTCCAGTTATTCAAAGTTTCATACGCATGTTATCTAGAAATCATTTTTTGATAAAGGACAGAGGACTGTCCGAAAAAATACATTAACACCTATAATCTTCATGTTTTCCATAATTCAATATTTTTTAATATGAAAAATCATCACTTTTGCAGAGAAACACATTTATATACATTACCAGCGCTCAACTTCTTTCAGTAACTATTGCTAATCATTTTGCATTTTTGCAACAGCCGTTTACCATTGATTTTTTACGTATACCACGAGTTGGTTTTCTCTGGGACCTGTATGGCAATAAGACTCTACATGATTCCAGTACTTTCTCCGCCATACCAGTGGAGATCTCCCTCCTAGGTCTTCCCTTCCTCCGTGCTATTCATGATCATTTTCTGTGGAACTAACCGATTTTGGTAACACCGCCTTTTTTAGGCGTGGGGGTCAGATTATGTATTTAAAAAAATTATTTTGGTAGTTTCAGTTCCTTTGATTTCGTGTGCTGTTCCTTCCGCGTTTCTAGCTGTGTTTAGGCAATGTTATTCTATTTCAGTTTATCTATGATCGGTCGACGTCATTCGGTTATGCGAGTTCGTTTCTGTACTCAAGGATTTTCTTAATATTTCAGCTGTTTGGTTTCATTTTACTTCAGTCGAAATTCTCAGAAATCAAGGGACCCTTCCTGGGGCTAACACTTGATCTCTATATGAGATGCATAGATATTCGAATGTTCCATTAAAGTTCTCCTTTACCTCTCCAACGTTGAGTTAGCAAAGAAGTGAAGAACATCAATTTTCTTCTTCCCAATTGACCAATTAACTATGTTATAGTATATCTTGCTTGTGGTCTCTTGGTCTTACCGGATTCCAGGACAAGAATTCATCTAGTCTGGTGGAGTATCCAGCTATGTGCTGTTACTTGAAGTAACATTAATTTGAGAAGGTGCACCATTCCTCGTATGAGCCAGTACATAGCCGTGTCGAAAGAGACCTTATTTTTGCTTAGAATACTATGTTATTTTGAATATTTGGTCAGGGTTTATCTGTAGGGAGAAGTATCCTCACGTCAGGTTGTCTTGAAAAACTATTGTACAGAGAGACCGAAGACACTCGAGGATTGTGTCTAGTAGGTAATTCAAACTCTACTTCATGTGGTGCTAATCCACCCTTTGATTCCAATTTCTCTTAAGTTTTTCGGGTTCGTTTCTAGTGCTTCTATTAATATTGTTATCATATAATCCCTCTTTCTTTATTACGAAGGGTCGGTCAGTATCATTCTTCGGGTGCAGTGCATTGTGCATGCCCATAAGTTTCCAGGTTCTTTGGTTTTGTCCAGTTTATGAAGTGTCCTGAGTATCTTACTAGAGACACTGCTCAGAAGTTATTCCTTTAATTATTACTATTATTTTCACTCACTATCAGTTTTAACACGAGTCATTACCAGTGATGGTGGTGTTCCCCGGTATCTGAGTGAAAACAAGTCTCACCAGATTCTCCTCTTCTTTCAATAACCGTTGCAAATCACTTTGTGTTATCCCAACATCCAGTTACCATTGATAACTCACTGTCTATTATTCTAATTCAGTAATATATCTAGATAAATAGCGAGTATGAACACTAGCAAAGCATAATAGTTTTTTGACGGAGAGTATACACTAGTTTGAAATAAATTATATTCATTTCGCTCCAGATTATACATATATCCGCATACACGTGTTTCCTTGTCTACGACTCATCAGTATGACTAGACCTAATAAGATTCGAAACAGGGACCCCAGTTGTTTGGGTCTGGTATTCTACAGCAAGTGAAAGTGGGTGAAATTACATCGTATTTAATCGAAGCAATACATTATATATATTTTTTTATTATAACGATAACCGAATAGTACTCAATTCTTTTTACGGAAAAGCATTACCTTAACGATATATATATATATATATATATATATATATATATATATATATATATATATATATATATATATATATATATATATATGAGAGAGAGGGGAAGAGATAAGGGGTAACAAGCATAAAATAATCAAAATAAAACTATTTTTTATAAGTTTCAGTCTAATTCGACTGAACTGTGAAAAACCATCCCACATTAATGATTTTTATAAACAAACAAAAAAAAAGAACCTTTAAGCAATGGGGTACTTCACTAAAGGCTAAGCTGCAAAGGTCAAATCGAGGCGAACGTAAATATTTTTTATCCGACATGAATTGATCCTTTGTTATTAAAAGACTGACACAAGGCAAAACAAGCAACGTAAGTAATCAGTTTTTGATCAGTCCGTTACTAAGCAGGGAAGCTTCTTGTAATGAATAATTACGAGTAACTTTCCTTACTCTGACTTATCTCCCCTTTGGAGAACTCTCCTGCTTCTACTAACCACTATTGGCTAAGATCAAAGTGTGGTATCTGTTCCGATGGATACTGCACCCATACTGGTGTTGTCTTGTCCTTCGGGTCTTGATTTACGCCGGTCAATGGGTCTCTCCTGTGCAGTTCTGGGAGGTCCACCTTCCCAGGCTTTGCCTCCCCTCTTTGGGGAGGAGAAAGTTTATTGCTTACTGCCTGAGGCGCCTCTACCGGGGAATGCCGACGGGGTTGCCCAGGCAATTTTTAAACCCTACTTTCCCGACCCGACCTTGGGTCACATCTTACTAGTGGGAGTAAGATAAAAACTGGCCTTGTGCCTAACTCCTGGAGAGGAGTAAATCAATACTAACCACTATAAATAGTAGCACGAATACTGTACCGACATTGTGTGCTAAATAAAGCGTTCCCAAGTTACGTCTGTTCTCGTTAGTCATTACACTTCTCTTCGGGAAACGTAAAGAAACTCATCTGATCACAAGCAATACGACACAATAACTAACAAAAAACAAACAAATGAAGAAACTACAAACATTTTTCAAAAAACTCCGGATCTAAAATGAATTCCAAGCAGAGAAGAAGCATGTCGTTAAACCAGAAATGACGAGTTTTCATCAAGAGAAATCACTGTTGTATTTCTTAGTTGGTTTGTTATTATACACCTCTCTGCCATTATATATATATATATATATATATATATATATATATATATATATATATTATAAGTATATATACTATATATATATATTATAATTATATATTAGAGGGAGAGAGTGGTGTATAAAAACATACTAACTAAGACATATACATATATACAGTAGCAGTTACCTCCTTCTTTCAAACATAACTGCACCGGTTGGCCGTTAGGTGTCGCTTTTTCACCGACAGGTGGCGCTGAAAAGTGACACCAGAGTTATCTGCCCTTCTGATTATAAAAACCGGTGTAAACGGAAAATCACTCTCTTCTCTATTCAATTGGCCTCGCTGAACGACGCCTAGACACCAGCGCTCCGTCAACACGTGTTCAACAATGGTAAGAGTTCTCAATTCATTTTCTTTGTATATGGTTTTCGAGGACTTTCCAACGCCGGACTCATTTCTTCACATACTCTTTACAGGAACTGTTTTCTATCGACACACACACATACACCACACACGTCATCATCCCCCCCACACACACACGTTCAATAAACCTTATTTGAACTACCTCCTTTTGTTTGTTAATTATTGCTCTGTTTTTGCATGAAACAATTGCTTGATTTTATGAACTCGCTTATAGTTGGGAACACAACCCGATTCTAACAATACACACACGTGTGTGTGTGTGTGTGATAATTATCCACGTACACGTTTTTCGTCGTTTCACGACTCATAATATTTCGTCCACTAGCGGGCTTTGCTCAGTAGTAGAGCGTCGACCTCAGACTCCGGGGTCCCTGTTTCGAATATCGCTAGGTTCCAGTTATAATTATTTTGAAAAATATATGTTGCACCCCTGTATGAGCCATCATATTGGTGAAAGGAAAAATTATTCCCACCTAGCATTAAGGTAAAATGCTTTTCTGTATAAATAGTTTAATTCATTCAAAGTATTGCAAATAAAATAAACAAATAACTGACCAATATATACATATGTATATACACATATATACATACAGTACCGTCCAAAATGAAGGAACAAAAATAAAATCTTCCTAATCTCAAATAAATTATATTTTAATATTTGTGAAAATTTCACTAAATATGTAAATTATGTAGTTGGACTTTTAACGTGATTTTCAGATGAATTAAAATAATATTATTTAAGTTATCCACCATTTTACATATTTCAAGTGTCCAAAATTAAGAAACATTAAGGAAAAATAATTGTTTAAAGTTTAAAACAGTAGGTTTTTTTTTTTATAAAAGGATGAAAATAAATATTCTACACTTTAATTATCATCACTGCTGCAAGCAACGCAATATCAATCATGTCAAAAAGAAATAAAAGTGATTTAAGCGACAAAGCAAAAATCGTCAAATTAAGAAAGGAAAAGTTGACAATAGAAGAAATCGGAAAACGTGTGAAACGTTCAAAAAGTGTTGTAGACCGAGTTCTCAAACTCTATGAATTAACTGGAATGTTAAGTAACACAAAGAAACCTGGTAGACCAAGAAAGACAACGGCAAAAGAGGGCAGAGTTATACAACGCCTAGTGTTAAACGGCCGTTTCCTTACAACTGGCAACATTTCTAAACAAATGGAAGGTGTCGCTAATGTTTCCCGACAAACTGTGTCCAGAAGGTTGCACGAAATAGGTCTTTTTGCAAGATCTCCTCGAACAAAGCAACTAATAAGTAAAACAAAAACATAGCAGCTAGATTGACGTTCGCAACAAAAGCATGTTATATGGTCAGAAGAAAATTGGAAAAAAGTTTATTTCAGTGACGAATCGAAATTTAATGCATTTGGCAGTGATGGAAAACAATTTCTAAGAAGAAGAAAAAACTGTTAAATTTGGTGGAGGTAGCGTGATGGTTTTCGGCATGATATCATGGCAGGGTACATCACCACGCTTAAATACTAGAGTAAATGCCACTGTATACAAGAATGTTTTAGAACAGTATGTTTTGCCAGTGTTGCAAAATTATGGTATCAAAAAGCCTGTTTTTATGCAGGATAATGCTCTCTACCCCAAGGCAAAGCTGGTCATGAATTAGCTGGCTCATCAAAAAGTTGAGGAAATGGACTGGCCTGCTCAGAGTCCTAACATGAACCCTATAGAAAACTTATAGAAGATTCTAGGACAGAATGTAATGGCAAAAAATCCGGAAAACATCGAAGACTTGTGGCTGAATCTGAATTAAATCTCTTTTGCCTTTTTAATGTGATTTAGTTAAAATTTATATTTTGTTCCTTAATTTTGGATACTTGAAATCTTTAAAATGGTGGATAACTTTAAAATATTATTTTAATTCATCTGAAAATCTCGGTGAAAGTCCGACTACATAATGTGTATATTCAGTGAAATTGTCACAAAAATAATTATATAATTTTGTTTAAATTCAGAAGATTTAATTTTTGTTCCTTAATTTGAGACGGTACTATATATATATATATATATATATATATATA
>OY744531.1:40124699-40157199 GCA_963556195.1 Sepiola atlantica
GTCATATATCACCATTTAAGTATGACACGAGGCAAAAATACACAAAAAAAAACGGATTAGAATTATAAGAATTGCAGAGAACCGTCCAAAAGCTGATGAACCGTTGCTCAAAACAACAAGATACTACGAGCAAGCTGATTTTGAGTCAATCAGAGACCACATCAGTGACGCCCCATGGCGGGAAACCTTCTTACTCCCTGCCAACCAGTGTGCAAACGAATTAACTGAATGGGTCAAAGCAGGCATTGAAGCCTATGTCCCCATGCGAAAATTCTTTAGCAAGCCCCACTCTCCTCAATGGTTCACTTCGGAATGTGCAGCTGCCATTTCTGAGAGGCAACAAGCATTCCGTAAATTCGGCCGCAATAAGTCAGCTACTAATAGGCATAAATTTATAGAGTCAAGAAACAATTGCAAGGCTGTGATAGGCGAAGCGAAGAGAAGGTATAATGAGTTAACAAAAAAACGCATCCAGTCACAGAAACTAGGTACTCGCGATTTCTGGAAAATCTACAATAGTGTAGTGAATAATGGTCAATCTACGATTCCCCCACTTTCAAACCACAATGATGTCGTTTGCACGGCCACTGATAAGGCTGAACTACTCGCACAGCGTTTCGCTTCTAACTCTACTTTAGACTCGGGTAACCACCCTCTCCCTGAATTACCATTGCGGACTGAAGCCACACTTGATAACCTGGTCATCACCCCATCCCAGGTCAGAGACATTATAAAAAGCCTTGACACCTCTAAAGCTTGTGGGCCTGATCTTATACCTGTAATAGCAATAAAGAAATGCTCTGCTGAACTGGCCCCTGTTCTCTCCAAACTCTACAACAAATGCCTAGCCGAATCTTGCTTCCCCGATAGCTGGAAAATTGCCTCTGTGGTACCAGTCTACAAGAGTACTGGGAATAGAACCGACCCTCAGAACTACCGCCCAATCAGTCTACTGCCGATCTTTGCCAAAATCTTTGAGTCCTTAATCAATCTAGCGATAGTACGTCACTTAGTTAATGCTAAACTTCTATCCGACCGCCAGTATGGGTTTAGACAAGCACGATCTACTGCAGACATCCTAACGGTCATCTCTGAACGCATGTATCATACTCTCGACAAGGCAGGTGAAGCTAGGGCAGTAGCGCTTGATATATCCAAGGCCTTTGACAAGGTATGGCATAAAGGGCTTCTCCTGAAAATACGCTCATACGGTATTACTGGGCAACTACTTAATATAATTAGATCCTTCCTAAACAAAAGAAAAATCCAGGTTGTCCTCGACGGCCGTTCATCTAAGCAACATGACATAAATGCTGGTGTGCCCCAGGGATCTATTCTTGGACCTTTGTTGTTCCTGATCTATATAAACGATCTCCCTGGTGACATAGTGTCTGAGATCGGTTTATTTGCTGACGACACCCCGCTTTACTCTCGCCATGTTGGCAAAACGGACGCGATCATATCTGAGGCAATGGCTGCATCCTTAGAAGATGACCCCCAGGCTGTAGTGGATTGGGGCCATAAATGGTTGGTGACTTTTAATGCCGCAAAGACAAAGCTCCTTTCCTTCAACAACTACAAGAAGCCTCTCCAACAACCGATTGCCATGGCAAATAAAACCCTACCTGAGAGTTCATCATTCAAACTCCTTGGCCTAACCTTCACAGGTAACATGAATTGGAACACATACATTGAAGACATTGCCAAGGCTGCCGCAAAGAAGGTTGGCTCCCTCTACCGTGCTAGTGGACTCCTTACACCTGACATTATCCTGTATCTCTACAAAGCCACCATTCGCCCATGCATGGAGTATTGTTGCCACATCTGGGCTGGTGCATCATCTACTAGTCTCTCCCTCCTTGACAAAGTCCAAAAAAGAGTAGTCAACCTAATAGGTCCCTCACTGTCAGCTAAGCTCCAGCCCCTGTCCCATCGCCGCAATGTAGCATCCTTGTGTTTGTTTTACAAATACTTCAATGGATTATGCTCCGATGAGTGTGCTGCTCTGGTGCCCCCTCGACGTAAATTCACTAGACTAACTCGACATTCTACTAAATCTCATTCATTCACTGTGGAGGTCCCCAGATGCCGGAGAGCATTCTACTCAAATAGCTTCTTTCCTCGTGCTGCTGGCCTCTGGAACTCCCTCCCTGCCCCCTGTTTCCCCGACAGTACTGACATGCAGAAATTTAAAACTAATGTAAACAGACACCTCGCTGCTCAGATCCCAATTTAAGCTGAACCACCAATCCTTCTCCCCCTTTTCCTTTTTTCTCAGTAGCCCCTTACGTTTACAGTGGCGTCCTGCCTTGTTTGGGGTGAACCATGTAAAAAAAAAAAAAAAAAAATTATAGGTCAAACTGAAGGCGGACATAATCAGCATCCAATCGACGCAAACCTCAGGGTTCCACTAATAACCGAGTGATTGTCTATTGAATCATAAACAGAAAATAAAAAATATCGTCTCGCCTAGGTCGATCAGGACCCTCTGTTTTTGCCGATTATATCATAGTCTGTATCGATAAGCAATACCCCAGTCGCACTCCGAACTATCATCTGTTGTTTTTGTTAAAGAAACGTCGAAAACGAACCCAACCTCGATGTACCAGAATCCCATTTAAAGAAAATGTGTAATATATATATATATATATATATATATATATAATTTATTTAGATACTGTATATTACATATTTCAGCAATGTACCGCGGTTTCATCCAACAGGGCAGATTTAGACATCTTTATTTGTGAAGGGCGGACTGTGGGAAAAGACGAACATGTGCCAATAAAACTTGCTAGGGAATAAAATGAAGGCCTCCCTTGAGCCCTAGTTAATCACTATACCACACCGGATTTTGGGGGGGGACGCCCTCAGAGATGCACCGTTTTTCTGTCATTGTTGACGCCATTCCCTGTCGGGCGTGTCTACAATCATTTCAGCTTGCCGATGATTCCACTGGGCACGGAGATTTACTAAAGATTTCTAAATCTGCCCTTTTGGATGAAACCGCGGTACATTGCTAAAATACGTAATATACAGTATCTAAATAAATTATATTAGCTCTCTTATATGATCGAGCACTTTATTTGATTTCTTTTCATATACAACCCGACACACACACACACACACACATATATATATATATATATATATATATATATATATATATATATATATATATATATATATATATATATATATATATATATATGCCAACGTTGTTTGTGCGAGTCTTGATGTTTTTTTCGGTCTTAACGCGCAAGGCAAATGTCGATTGTTCTTGAAATAGCAAATCTGATATCAGACGATGGAGTGTTTCGGATCGAAGCACTGAAGAAAAGGGCGATGGGCGACGAAAAGAAAGCAACAAAAGATGACAGCGGACAGACAAATAGGATTTCTTGTTGTCATAAGCGGCTGCTACTTTGATTTTTAATCATGAAATCATAACAAAGTGGTTTTGTCACACCGCCATTTTTAACAGTGTCGGATTTTGATTATTATGGCTCAGAGCCAGCTCAAAGTTTTTTCTTTCATTTTTTTTTTTACACACACACACACACACACACACACAACAACAACAACAACAGTAGTAAAGACACAAACCGGAGACAGTACTGGAAAACGGCAATCCCAAAACAAATAAACTCATCCAAGCAAATAGTTAACAAGAAGGGGAAAACAACGTGAAATCGTAGCCTTCGCCGTCCCAGCAATTCACAGGGTGAAGATCAAGGAGACAGACAAATGACACAAATACACAAAACTTTCCAGAGAACTGAAAGGGATACGAAACATGAAGAAAGTCAATATAATATCAATAGTTGTAGGAGCACTAGAAAAAGTCTAAAAAAAAAAAATGGAAAAAAAAGACTAGGAGAAATTGGAATCAAAGAGAAGACTGAGACTATACAAGGGACAGCAATGATGAAAACAGCTGAAATCTTGAGAAAAATCCTTGAATGCGAAAACCAACCAACGTAAACTGCAAAAGATAATAAGTCACACGGAAGTTGCAATAGAATTAAAAACAAAAACAGAAAGAAGAACACCACCACATGAAACCAAGAGAACTGAAACTGCAACAAATTTCATAAACTTCATCCTCTCCACCAATTTTTTTTTAATGGCACTAGCCTCAGCTGATACCGCACACAAAAGTCGTGAAGGGGTCAGGAGGATGGAAACATCGAACAGAGTGAGAGCACTAATCAAACCTTCACTGGAAAGGTACGGAGAGGACTGGGACCTTGGGAGGTTTATTGCCCCCCCCTCCCCAAAAAAATCCCAGAGAAGACCAACGGTAAATCGATCCGGTCAAAATGCCAATTCGTACAAATTTACGTTGATAAGCATGACAGACTGAAGAAAATGCTATTTAAAATTTAAGTGTGACAATCTGTAGAAAAAATGCTATTTTAAACAACCGACAGACAGAGCTGCTAGGACGCATCAATTGCGCATTTAGCGATGGAAATACTATTCTAAACTGAAGCGTGACTGACAGACAGACGGACAAGACATTTCTTAGTGATACGTGGACACGTCTAAAAAATCGAAGGAAATTTCTGCTTCCAATTATATTTATCTTTGTAGGCGAGGCATTTTAGCGACAGCAGCTACAAGTGGATATACGGCGATCGGGACAGAGGGAGACAAAGAGATATAGGCAGAAGCAGCAGCAGCAACAGAATTGTAAAATAACTTCTCGAAAATGTCAACATCAAGTGCGACACTGTAGCGACATCAGATATTATGTAACTATTTTACTTAAATATACATCTTTTACCAACTGTGAAATATGTCGTCTTTCGTTGCAGGTAAATAAATAAAAAACATAAGAGACGCATATGAAAGAAAGCGTTATTAAATAAGATTGTGTTCAATATCGGGTTGAGCACTGTGGTAAGTGGTATCGCCATCTGCTAAACAAATGGAGCACTCTTTAGTAATTGAGGATGTTTATATAAAATCATTGAGATATCACTTACGAACAGCGCCTGACCCGTAATCAAGTGGTTAGAATCGCTGACGATCAACTAGATAGTCAGAGGTCTGATCCCAGCTTTGAGCGGGATCAGGTCTAGCAGCACTGAATGATTTATTGACGTCTATCCATAGACTAATAGAGGCGTGTGGTCCGAAGTATTAAACGAGACATTAGAAGAGACTAAGTGCTTGAAATTATAACCTGGATGAGGAGGAATATATATATATATATATATATATATATATATATATATATATATGTTTTGAGGTACAAAACTTATAAAAACATTTAAAAATGTATGTATATATATATATATATATATATATATAAATGTTTTGAGGTACAAAACTTATAAAAACATTTTAAAATGTATGTATATATATATATATATATATATATATATATATATATATAAAATAAACATAGTTTGAGTATCCGACAATCGTTTCAGAACCTTCTAGGTTCCTCTTCAGGGATGTACTCTTTAGTTAATATTTGAACTTTATATATATATATATATATATATATATATATATATATATATATATATATATATATTTACTAGAAGTGAACCATTGGAAAAGTTTGAGTGACACCTAAGGGTTCGCAGATTGAAGTCAACGAAACCACGTGTCTTCCGGACAGAGATGTTCTGTCTCTTGGCTGGCGAGACTTCAAACAGAAAAACGTGGCCGGGTGCCGTCTCCAATGGGGAACGTACAATTATCTCTCTCTCCCTCTATCTGACTATCTCTTTCTCTCTCACACACACACACGAAAGTAACCTGTCTCTCTGATGTTTTAATGTGGCTCTTTGTAATAAACCTTTTTTTTTTTATATAAGCATCGGCGTCCCAGTGAGTTGGTTCGGGACAACGACACGGGTGAATGGATATTCAGAAAAAATGTTGACAGAAGTATTCCTCGAGAGATCTTACAAAAAGTGACGCTGTGTTCAACTGTGTGTAACGTATGATAAATGTTATTTTGTTTAACGGTAGAACAACTTTCATACTGGGAACTATTTTTTTTAAAAATAGTTTGTAAACGCATTGTAGAAGAATGATAGTTGTACTATTTAAGGCCTGGCTGGGTACACGATGTAATGATATCTTAGATATTAGCCCGAAAGTTAACGTAACTGACTGACTGATTTGAAAACGTGTATTCGTTACGATTTCAAAATACAAGCTCACACCGATCAATTTCCCCATATAATAAACCTGAACCGATTTATACATTGTTTCCTTGCACGTGCTAATTTATAGAAGAAGAATATCTAAACATGTCAAAATTTATGAATTTTGAATGAAATAAAAGTGGAATAAATAGTAGTAGTAGTAGTAGTAGTAGTAGTAGTAGTAGTGGTGGTGGTTGTGCCCCACTGGGTCACTGAAATTGAATGTCGGGCCTGGTTTAATTGAAATAGCATCCGGAAGGGATCCATAAAACCTACATGACACAGAAATGCACCTGACCGGAAGAAACAACACCCGGTTGATTGACATAGTTGCCCGGAAAATATCTGATGATTTGATGCAGAGACACCTGCGTACGTAATCTGCAACGGTTATCTGCAGACTTGAATACATCCGTTACTCAAACAATAACACGGATAGAAGACACGTTCCTCCTAGAAGACGTGGTTACATACACAGCTAAAGCAAAATCTCCAGAATGGGCGTTTAGAGGTGGATGCGTGTGTATTCAAAATGTTTATATAAACTAGCCTAAACTGAGATCGAACAGTCTGCTGGCTAGCGAGTTCGAGAGATCAACCTCCGTCAATTCACGTGCTTCTCCCGCCTCTTTTTCTCTCATCCTACTCGTCGGCTTCAACGAAGCAATACAAATATGCTGCCATTCTTTTAAGCGCAGCAGTAATACACAACAACAGGTGGTCTAGTTGAAAATCATAAACACACCGCTATATTTTAGATTATTTAGCTTAAAGAA
Organism: Sepiola atlantica; assembly: GCA_963556195.1. Taxonomy (NCBI): domain Eukaryota; kingdom Metazoa; phylum Mollusca; class Cephalopoda; order Sepiida; family Sepiolidae; genus Sepiola; species Sepiola atlantica. The sequence continues at coordinate 40,131,646 of OY744531.1, forward strand.
CATCATTGTTGTATATGCAAGTGAAACATGGACTATACTGGCTTAGCATGAAAGGAAGCTCAATGTCTGTGAAACGAAATGTTTAAAATGTATCTTTAAAGTAACTATGCGAGATGGACTAAGAAATGCAGATATCAAGAATAAGCTTAACATAAACAGATCCATCAATTACGTCATTAAAAAAAAAAGGAAAGAGATTAACATGGGTGGAACATGTTTCTCGGCTACCATACTCCAGCTATGCTAAGAAATAATATAAAGAAGATTTTATTGAAGAAAGATCAAAGAGATGGTCCGATAAGATAAGGCTTGATACTGGTATGACTCTTGTATTACCCTAGTGTGACGCGCACCCTGAGTAGGTTTCTAGGAAATATGAAATCCACACGCGGTCCCCAGTTTCATGTACGTCCCGCTCGAGCGAGATCATTTTAATGACGTTAGTTTTTTGCATTTTTTTGCAGGAAGCTGTCGTTGTCCTCCCATATACAGCGCCTGTTTTCCCAAATGGTCACCCATTTGGTACTGACCAGGTTCAACGTCGCTTAAGGTCGATGATCTAATGAGAACCGGTGTTTCAACATGATTATGCTGTATACATATGTTTCTGCCTTTTGGCTAAGATCACAGTGTAGTATCTGTTCCGATGGATACTGCACCCCATACCGGTATCGTCTTGGCCTTCGAGGCTTGATGACGCCGGTCTGTGGGTCTGTCCTGTGCCGTTCCATGAGGTCCACCCTCCCAGGCTTTGCCTTCTCACCCTTTGAGAAGATGTTAGTTTATTGCTAATCGCCTGAGGCGCCCCTACCGGAAAATGCCGACGGGGCTGCCCAGGCAATTTTTAAAGGCCATAGGTGCTCTTCCTCTAGGGTGCTGACTTATCAAATCCCACTTCCCGACCTTGTGTCACATCTTACCGCTGTGGGAGGTAGATAAATAACCCATGAGTATGCTGTATACTGGTATGCCTCTCCTGATAGCTGAAAGACCGGGCCAAACCGTATTAATTGGAGGAATTCTGTTCTCAAGCATGTGGCAAAACTCCCTCTAGGGTCTGCATATGAGTCAAGTCATGACGATTATAAAATCAGCCCTTTTAATTTCATGAGACGTATACGTTAATAACATATCGTTCGAAATAATTTTCCCCGTTTATAATGTAATTATAACTAAACAATATATATTCATTTCGCGCTGAACAAAGAAAAAAAAATAAACTAAATGACTTGTTCGCACTGTTTGGTGACAAATTAGTGAACTCTATTTTGACTGGTTTGAGGGGTTAGGTACTTTTTTTTTTCTTTTTTTTACGCCTCCACCCACTCAGCTTTTTCCATTATATAACTTGTATCCCATTCCATGACTTTCTTTCTATACAAATTATTTCGCCAAGCAGCATCACCTCAAATTCATGGCTTCAGCCCTTATCAATGTGCAATTGCGCACATCGTTTTTTTACATTCTGTTTTTCTTTTATTACTATCTGCATATGTTTAATTTCTTTTTCCCACTCATTCCTTTCTTCATGCTCTTCCTTTAACTTTCTTACCTTTCTTTCCTGCTGGCACTCTGTGACTGACATTGCCATCGATGCCGGTTGACTATATGTGCCATAGGGTGAGAACTGGGTTTTTTGGTTTGACTATTTTCTTAAGCAAGCAAATATTCTTTTCATTCTACTTCTTTAAATCTACATTTTTCTTACCCAAAGTGTCCCTTTTTGACAACTTTTCTAAAATATCTTTTTGCCATTAAAATTCTACTCATTGTTGCTGGTGATATTCATAGTAACCCCGGTCCACCAAAAAATCGGTTCAAATTCGCTTCATGGAATCTCGACAGCTTACTTGCTCGATCACAATACAAATTAAACTACATCAAAGCCATTGATTCAGTACACAACTTTGATCTCTTCGGAGTTTGTGAAACCTACTTAACACCTTCGGTAGATGACGATCAATTATTCATTTCAGGATTCTCCCCTCACCCAATCAGATCAGACCTGGACGGTAGGCCAAAAAGGCGGGGTTTGTTTATATTACAAGGAACATATCCCAATAAAAGCCAGAACTGACTTAATTGAACTAAAAGAAACTGTTGTTGCCGAAATAAGAGTTAAAAATAACAAAAAGTTATTTTTCTTACTCACCTACAGATCTCCCTCTGAGTCCTCTAAAGAAGAACTTACCATCTTTTGCTCTCACTTGTCCTCTATGATCGATAAAATGAAAAATGAAAATCCTCTCGCTATTATTCTAACAGGGGATTTTAATGGAAGATCGCCATCATTTTGGGAGGGTGAGATTACTGAAGATACTGCTTTTAGTTGAATTTGCAGCATTAAATGGACTTTCTCAAATTATCACTGAACCTACACATTTCCCCCAAGATCACATTAAAACCTGTGTTGATCATATTTATACCGATTCACCTGAAGGATTTGTTGATGCCAGTGTCTTTTGCTCTCCTGACTCAAAATGTAAGCACGCTATTATTCAGGGCATGCTCAATTTTAGTGTTCCACCCCCTCCTCCTTACCTAAGGAGTATATGGAAATACAATCTAGTAAACATTGATAGTTTGAGGGAGCAATTATCTTCTATTGATTGGTGTTCTGAATTTCTGGTCCGTTCTGTAGATGAATGTGTCAACTTCTTCACATCAAAAATCCTTTCTATCATGAATTTAAATATTCTCAATTCTACCGTTACGGTAAACGAAAATGACGCTCCATGGATGTCGGTGGAAATAAAACAGTTAATAAAACGTAAGCATAGAATTTTCCAAAGGTATAAGAAAAATAAATCAGCAGTTACACATGCAACACTAAAAGACCTGCAAAATTCTCTTAAAATCGGAATCGGTTCAATATAACGCTGCGCTAGTGGTATCCGGATGTTGGAAAGGAACAAACAAACTTAAGTTGTATTCTGAGTTAGGATGGGAATCACTTTATAATAGACGACATTGTCGTAGACTTTGCCTCTTTTATAAAATTCTGTATGGTATTGCTCATTCTTATTTAAACTACGTCCATCAACATTTGCGAACTTCCCCAACACAACGGTATTCTAAGTCCTTTTATCCATACTGCATTTCACATTGGTTTGCTCTTTAAAATTTTATACGTAGCATAGGGAGCTTCCCACTTTTCAAAAAGCATATCTTTCATCTCTATCGCCCGCAGAGGATCCTAACTTACCACGTTTCCGACAATACAGGCCTCAAGCTCCTTACCCGCCTGCGATGCAATTTTAGCGACTTACGTGATCATCGTTTTAGACATCACTTTAACTGCACATCTCCACTTTGTTCATGTGGAATTGAGAATGAAACAACTACACACTTCATTATAAAATGCCGGAACCATTTACAAGCACGCCACTTACTGGTTGTTAATATTTTTAATATAGCTAATGTGGACAACACCCAACTTAACGATACCGAGCTAACCTCAATACTACTTTACGGAGACCCTAGATTTAACCACGCCCAAAACCATAATATTCTATTGGAAACAATATCTTATTTAAATAAAACAGAGCGCTTTAAATATAGTGAAGCCTAGTCTAATGCTAAAAACTGATCCAGTCTCACCCTTTCACTTCCTCAACCGTCATGTCACAGTGGCCAGCCTCAGCTTCTCTCTCTCTCTCTCTCATTTTCCCTCTTGACATGCATTTATGTCGTACACATCTTTTTCCCCAAACATTTGTCATTCTTTTTTTTTTCTTTTTTTTTTTTCTTAATATTTTTTTCTCTAAACCTAAATGTAAAATTGCAGCATTGACGAACATTTCCCTAGTGGCATGTGGTAGCAGAACTGGACCAGGTGACATAGTTCTTTCCAGTCCTGCTTATTGTTTTTCTTTAATATGATGTATTTTCTTGTTGTTTCTATTTTGATCTAACCACTTTTTTTTGCCTTTGTAAATATCTATGATGAATAATAATTAAAAAAAAACTGTTAAATTTTTTTTTTTTAAATAAACTAACTTGCAAAAGAATTAGAAATCTTTCGAACAAAATGCTTAACCGAAAAAAACAATTCTGAAGATGCTGACCCTTTATTTTGTTTTTATTCCGTTCACCGCAAAACAAAATTAAAAAAAAAACCCCGAACGAGTAATGCCCGTCAGCACGACTAAGCACGCCAGCACAACAGCTTTTGCTACTAATTCTCTATTGGCTTCGTTTTTCGGGCAATCTCTGTCCGTAATTTCGAGAAACCTGATTCCTATCGGCATTTTTAAGGAAAACTAATTTGTTTTTATTTAAGAATTTCTAATTTTCGTAACCCTTCTAAACTAATAGAGTTAACATATCTAAAATGAAATCAGTCCGAACTAGGGGAAGGGGGGGGGGTCAGACTTCTGGGAGAATATTTTTTTTTTTTTTTTTAATCGAGAATTTATTTTGGCAAATATCTTTTTAGGTCCATATTGTGATTCCATATAATCTTTACGACTAAAAGTTGTGACTAAATCCGTTTTATTTTATTTTTTTAATTTCAAATACTCCCAAAAGAAATATTTCAGACACTTTAGGCTGACGGGTCGAGATTGCCCCAATGTCGATATGAATCAGAGGTTGCTTGAAACGTCGGACCGAGATTGCCCAAATCACGACGACAATAGATAAGCAGCAGCAGCTGCCGGCGCCGCCTGGTCGTGCTGGCTGGCATAAACATACCCCCCCCCCCCCCAAGAAAAAACGATTCCGAAAACCAAGCGTTAATGCTCAACTATATCGATATTTAAATAGTCTTTTGAATATGTTGATTAATAATAAAGTGATTTATTTGGCGGAATATTAAAAAGGTTTAGCAATAACCCGCTTTCACATCCAGATAAGTGCATGACATTGCACAGATGTGTCGACAGAAAATAAAGTTAAGAACTAAAGCTTTCAGTTTCGAAATATTTTTGATTAGGATTGATACTTTGTACTGATGCTACCAGATCAGGCTGTCTGAAGAGACTGGCTTCCTGGCCCAAAATAAACCAAACATTGATGTTATTGTTTTTCCTTTCCCTTTTCAAAACTCAATCATGTTTTGCAAAGCTAAAAACAAAAACAACAATTTTCTTCTACAAAATAACCAGACCATGAATAAATATTTGAAGATATATAGAACTTGAAGCATAAAAACCTTTACCAAAATGACCCTATTGGGCATTAAATAGCCGGAAAATGAGTGATATGCCGTAAAAAAAAAGAACCAAACGATACTTTGTGTTATTTCGACCCGTGGTGTAATGGATAAAAATGCTAAGTAATAATCAGTTCTAATTGACATTGTTCTGGAAGTTAAAGGTTCAATCCTCAGTACGGGCGATACTAAGAATACAATTACGAATTACTTAAGACTTCTATTCGGCCATGGCTGACGGAAAGAGAGCAAGCTATCCCCGTGGATTTAATACATGGTTCTGTTTGAAATTCTGTACAAGTTCCGAGTTCCACAAGAAACAACTGAAATAGGTCAATGGTTACATCGGCCGAAACGTTGTGAGAATAACATACAAGATGAAAAGAGAAGTACGAATAATGCAAATTAAACTTTGCCCTTTTTTATACAATTATACTCCAACCAATTAAAGTTATTGTTTTAATATCCTCCATTTCCTTCCTATTCATCTCCATCAACTAATTTCCCTCCCTTTGTTTATATTTATATATGTGTCAAACAAACAAACAAAAAAACGACCATTATTACAATGTTTAGCTGTACTGGCTCATCAGCACAACCTCGTGAGCAATCTGTTAATTATAACGATGTCTTGATTTTGTTCAACGCGATTGTATTTCGTTGTTATTATTAGAATATCTGATTCAGTTTTCTTTATAATAAAAACAAAATAAAAAATTGCCCTATATGAGCTAATTTTAGTTGTATTTTTGTCTATCCTATTTTCTTTCCCATTTCTTTTACATGCATATCGTTTCGAATAAATATAGTGGTTTGGGCATTAAGTAACCCGAAAAAGGTTGATATGCCGTAAAATAGAGGAAAATAACAAGTCAAACCAATAAACCTGATTGGCTGATTTTTAAGAATAAATGGAAATATGGCAAAATGATTTTGCGTCATTAGTGAAATAAATTCTCGTTTAAAAAAATTTGATGTTTAATCAATAAAAACAAAAAAACTTTTATTCACCCAAAACAAAGCAAATTGTCATTTAGACGTAAGTGGCTACTGTGATAGTGGTCATATTTATAGGAGGACAACTAAGTGGGGAGTTGGGCAACAAGATGTTTATTCACGTACTATTTAAATTTCTGCATGTTGGTACAGTCGGAGAAACAGGGATCAGGAAGAGAATTGCAAAGGTAAGTAGTCTGAGGAAAGAAACTCTCAGAATAAAAAAATATTTCGGCATCTATGGACCTCTAAATTAAAGGGGCGGGATTTTTCATACTAGTCGGTGGGTCGGGGGTATTTATTTTACGTACATATCGTTTCGAATAGATATAGTGTTTTGGGCATCATATAACGTGAAAAGAGTTGATATGCCGTAAAATAGAGGAAAATAAACTTGATTAGACAATTTTCATAAATTAATGGAATATGATGCAATTATTTTGCGTCATGAATTCAATAAATTCTTGTTTTTAAAACGTTTGACGTTTATTCACCTTAAAACAAAAAACAAAGCAAATATTTTCATTCCAGCCGGAAGTTGGAACAATGAGAAAAACAAAATTGAAACGAAGAGAAGCGTGGATGGGAGGAAAGATAAAAGAAGTTTGACTCAGAAAGTCGAACAGAAATAATTATAATTACAAACAAAAAACAAATAAATAAAGATAGACATTTCTAAAACAATATTAGCTTTTCGCTTTCATGTGTCTCAAGCCAAGCAAATTAAGTAAATCATTTTCATTTGAATTGTTTTAATAATTAGCTATTTTTTGTTTGTTTATCTATTCATTTCTTTGTTTTCGTGGGGGTCGAGTGGAAAGCTCAGCTAAGTAGAAATGGCGTTAACGTGTAATACGGGTCGTTTTTAATGGTCTATTCTTGTTTACTAAAGATGGACAAGCAGACAAACAAAAATTCATTTCTTCGTTTATCTATATGCTATTTACTATTACATCATAGGTTCTTATATATTTCCTTGTTATATATATATATATATATATATATATATATATATATATATATATATATATATAGTCTAAAGAAGCTTTGAGGCATTTAAAAAAAATAAATAAATAAAAATGTAAAATGCAGTTTAAATTCCCAGACAAACTAACTAAATCCAAGATATTTCAGACTTAACATTCGTTGGAAAATTAATAAATGAAAAAATATAAGTAAAAAAAAAGGGGGGGGGTTAATTATCTAAGAGTTAAACAAAAACAGGAGACCTTAAGCGTCTAATATTAACACGGGGATCATCAGCTGTTTACCATGTAACTGTTTCGGAGATTTAAAAACAGGACAGTTATAATATTCATGGCTCTCCAATGGTACTGATTATACGACCATTTCCCCAATAATAAAGTGTCGAAATAATTCAGCTTAAAATATCACTAATATATACATAAATAAATAATAATAAAATAATAATAATAATATATTACCCTTAAGACTACCGTATGATATAGTAATTTGCATATCAAATAACATTAATTATAACAATAATAAAAAAAATAAACAATAAAAATAAATAAAATTAAAAAAATAATAAATAAAAAATAAATAAATAAAATAAAAAATATGTATAAAAATAACAATAATACTATCTAAACACTACATCCAAGAACCATTCTGCAATATGGTAGCTAGCAATAAAATTATATAGGAATTAAAGTTGCATTAAAAAAATAAATAAAAAATAACGCTTAAGTACCTTAGGTACCAGAAAAGTAATTAGATAAGAGGAAAGAAACCTAGCCATACAGATCTAAATACCCAATATATATATATATATGTGTGTGTGTGTGTGTGTGTGTGTGTGTGTGTGTGTGTGTGTGTGTGAAAAAGGAAAGCGATATTTTTATATGTTCATCGATGTTTCGTCTTTATTGTTCATTCCACTTCATAAACGCAATAGATATTTTGAATTTTAACGTCTATGCTTTTTTTCGAAAATAAAAAATAAAAACATTCTTTCTACGTAATAGACGCATAAAATATTTAAATTTAAACTTCTATGTTTTTCTTCAAAGCAGTCGCTTTGAGAAAGTCTTTGAGCAATAAAGACGAAACGTCAGTGAACATATAAACAATGTTCATTCTTAATTATATTGGATTATTAATTTCATATATATATATATATATATATATATATATATATATATATATATATATATATATTGTTATATATTTATTTTTAATAACAGTTAACAAAAATTATCAGAAGTGAGTCCAAGTATGTCCTTTAAATCGCGGATTTTTCAGAGAAAATATTCTCTCTTCAGAAGGTGATGAGATGATTTGGGAAATAATCCGCTTCAAATATTTTTTAATAAATAATAGTTAAATAATAAAATTAATAGATGATTTTATTATTTAAAAAAACATTTAAAATATTGATGAAAAATGTACGTAATTCCGAACAATAATTGGAAAGAAAATGTATGAGATGTTTCTCTTGGCATAAGGCAGATCATCAAGTTGTGTACTAATAAAGAAAACCGTAGATGAGTGTTAATTCACATATATAAGAGTGCAGATGAGAGGTTTTCAAATTGTGTAGTAGTGAAAAAGGAAGCAGGGAGATGAGTATTTATCGTTTATATATATATATATATATATATATATATATATATATATATATAGGTCGAAATAACTTATAATGTGTACAATCCGAATGTATATTTAGTCTTTTTAAACCTCATAACGTATTCATGCTCTGTTTTAACGGACATAGAGCTCTCTGATCCGAATTCCGATCGAAAATAATCGAACCTGAATACTATATATATATATATATATATATATATATCGTTACCGTCACTCTTTTTTTATCAACCATAATAATGCTCTATTCTCAATATCGAGCATAAATTTATCGTATTAGCAACTTTTTCATCTTACTTTTAAAACTATATTTATAAAATACTATTTTATAATTTGAAATTATATATATATATATATATATATATATATATATATATATATATATATATATATATATATATATATATATATGAAAGAAAGAAAATCAAAAATATTATATTTCTGAAGTTTTCAGATGAGGATTTGCATAATTTTGGTTATTCGGACTACATTCCTCGTCTCATCAAAGACCCGTGGCGCAGTGGATATAGTACTAAGTTAAATTCAGTTTCAAGTGATAGTCATCTGAAGGTTAAAGGTTAAATCCTCAGTGCGGGCGATACGAAGAATTGCGAATTATGTAAGGCTTCTCCCAGTCATGACTGACGGTACAAGAGCATGCTACACCCGTGGATTAAATAAAGTGTTCGACAGAAATATTTCCGAGTTCGAAGAGATACACATGAAGAAGGCCGGAGGTTACAGCGGTCGAAACGTTTTCATGATAACACTCAAACTGAGAAATGTAGTTCGAATAACCAAAATTATGTAAAAATAGTATTTATGTATCCATCAACGTTTCGTCTTTATTTCAAAACTTCCTCGGGGTGATTGATTTGAAGAAATAACACACAGATACAAATATGCGAAAACGTTTAGTCCATTTGTGACGTATATATATATATATATATATATATATATATATATATATATATATATATGAAGAAGAATGGAAAGGAATTAGAGAAACAAAAGCCAAATCAAAATTCAATTCAATTGCTCAGAGCAAGGTATATTCCGCAAAAAGGCAATTTATTCAAGTTAAATTTTCCTTAAGCCAGGCTTTTCAAAGATCAAAATCTTATCATCAGAGGAAGTCGCTGGGCTAGATAAGTTGGCAAAGGCCAAGATTTAAAATTTGAAAAAATAAAATAAAAGTTGTAGGGAAAGAAACACAGGGCAAAACTCTGCCCGAATGCAAGCAAATGTCCGATTGCTAAAAAGTCCGGTGTCGAAAAGTCCAGCGGAGAGAATGAGATGTAGATAGGTAGGTCGTTAAAGGCACGAGATGTTATGAGAGAGGATTCAAAGTTAAATTCCAAGAAGCCACAACTTCAGGTGCGGCGAAAATAGAAAATCCAAAGGGTAAAAAGTCCAATAAGAGGTACGCTCGTGGATGCAGGCAGGCTCAGAGAAGAGTGACGTGGAAAATATTCGCCATTATAAATACTTCCTGGGCTGAGATATCAAGGAAAAGTGATTTAAAATGGGAAAAAAGGCAGCGAAAATATTTTAAAGCTAGCCCGTTGAGAAAGCCGGCTTGAGATGAAGAAAAGCAGAAACTCATATGCGACCAGTAGGCAGGGAAGGAACGAGTAAGGGGTGTGGAGGAGGAGAAAGGAACGGGTACGAAGGAGGAGAAAGGGAACGGGTGCGATGAAAGAGTGCGGTTAAAACTAAGAGTGTGATTGTGGGGGTGAGTCGCATAAAGTTGAAATTGGATGTTAGCGCGAATTAAGGTTCAACTAGAAAAGGGGAAGAATGGAGTGGGGGTGAGTCAACGAATGTTAGGAGGGAGAGTTAAAATACCAGAATGTGTCTATGAACAGAGTTCGGGGTTTAGTTGTTTAATCAGATGACCTTAAATATAAACAATGAGGCAAAATATATTTGAAGGGAAGAGCTAGAAAAATGAATAGTAAGAATAAACATTAAAAATTGAAAAATTAAAAAAGTAAAAATAAAAATAGAATTAAAAGTAGAAATAAGAAAATAAAAAATGAAAAAGAGATAATAAAATTAGTCTTAGGCTCGCAAGGAAAATTATGGATTGACCGATAAAATAATAATAAAATAATAATAATAAAATAAAATAAAATAATAATAATAGAAAAAGTCGATAAAATTGGAGCTCGAGAGTGAGAAGTAGAATAAGGAAAAAGTAAAAAGTAAAATAGACCTCGAAAGGATATCCGGAATGGGAATCCCCAAGGTGGTTAAAGATATGGGTTGAAATAAAATATGCTGTTACGGGACGCTAGTGCTTTATGGATACGGGAAAATTGAACTTTGAAATAAAAAAAAATTCAAAAAAAGTTATATGGAGGTTGATTAAGAAAATTATTAAATAGGTTAATGATGGCAGAAAGAAGTAAGAGACATACAAGGTTAAAGTAGTGACAATAGATTAAGCCAGAGTGAGAGTGGAGATCGCAGTTGAAAGTAAATATTATGGGGGTTAAAAGATGTAGAGCGAGGGCGGGTTGGGGGTTGAGCATGGTCTGAGAGAAGTGAGCGAAGGGCGAGGTAAACAAGGGAGGAATAATCGAGGCTATTAAAAGAGTGAGAAAAATTATTTAGAAGTAAAAACAGGAGGGGAAAATAATTAGAGTGCACAGAGAAAACAGTAAGGAGTTCGATATCGAAGTGTGCAAAGGGGATTAAGAGTAGATAAGGCGAATCATCAAGTAAATAAAAGGGTATAATGTGAATATGGTGGGTTAGTTATCAAGTTGAGAGGGAAGGATAGAAGTTTGGAAGTGTTGAAAGGAAGCGGACGAGTGTATTAAAAGAAGTTAAAGGGGAAAGAAATGGAAGTCATATAAAAGTTGTACGGTTAAGGAGGTTAAGTAGAATGATTTAGGGGATAGTGGGAGAAAGGTATTAAAGCTAAGGGAATTGTGAAGCTAACGGAGTTTATGGGTAATTTTTAAGTTAAGAGAAGGCTAAAGGGATGAGGGAGATATATGCAGAGATTATAGAACAACAGGAATTAGAACTATCGGAAAGGAAATTCGAGATGTAGGGAGGGAAGATCCGAGATGATGGGAGGGTATTTAATCAAATGGGGGAGGGGTGTCTGGGGGATTACTATGGTTGCTATACTTGAATTTACGTTTATGCCTGCAACTGGAGATAAGTTCATTCTTAGAATTAATAATATTTTTAGATTTAGTAGCAGTAGCTATCATAAAGGTTTCCAAAGTACAAAGTTGGCCATGGGATGCTCCCGGGGTATATGATTTGGACTTTTTAAGTATTGACCAGTGAAGTGAATAGGGAGTATTTTTAAGATTGAGGTTTCTAATTAGATTGGAAAGTGAAGTGCCTGTGCTATTATCGCTGATATTTTTAAAGGAATAGATATGGTTAGAGATCCGGGTCTTAATGGGGAAAGAGGACGCCCCAATATATGTGTGTATCTTGAAGGGTGGTGCTATAGTTGCATTGAGATTGCTAGTGGTATTAGATGAGATTTGGGTTTGAAGATTCAAGTTATGCGAGGGAGGTTGTTTGAAGAAGTGGGGCGGAGCGGATATGGAGGAAATGTGAGTTAGCCCATGGGCACTATCTATTATTGGGGGTGCTTGGTTAGAGGTATGGCTGTATAAGTGGGAGTCTGGAGTAGAAGCGGATTGGGGTTGTGGGGAGATGCGGAGTTCGTGTGGAGTATGGGAACTATGATTGCTCACAACATTGGTGGAGCGGGAGGATTGTTTCACAGTGCAAGCGTATATTACGTCCTTCTGTACACAGTTGTTGTTTAAGTGACAATCTCTAGGTTTACGGCAATTACAAGTGGTGAGGGATGTGGTGGGTGGTTGTTGTTGGATATGTTTGATTTTCCTATTGTTAGAGGTTATGATAGTTTGTTCAATATTGGGCATAGTAGAGTAAGATATTTTAATAGAATTTTTGTTAAGAATAGTGCTATATCTGTGGGGGTGCTTAAAAGATCTGTCTAAAATTTGGAAAAATTCTTTAGGTATATTGGTTTTAACATTACTGCTGAAAGGCGGATTGAACCAAATGTTATTCTTTCTTCAAAGTTTTTTTCTTTGTCTGTGCGCCTGTGGGTCTGCCTGATTATCAATATTGTGAGTTCCTATGGGCTTATTAGCGTGTGTTTTGATTATCTTAGGTGCAGATGAGTCAAACTTTTTATTTCTGTGTGTGGTCATGTTGTGCGTAATAATGTCTGAAGGTTTGTTAACTTGAGTAAGGGGGTTGCAGTTATATTTAATTTTGTGATTGTAGCCTGAGTTTAGCAAAGCATTATTGTAGAAGCTAGAATTTTGATCGAAGATAGATTTATTCGCAGATAGCTTAGAGATTCTGTTAGATACTGAGGGGACTATTGAGTTTATGATGGAGTTAGGGTGGTTAGATAGGCTATGTACGTAGAAAAGGGTTAAGTTAGGTTTATGGTATGGGCTTAAGGTTCCCGAGTTAAGATCTAATGTAAGGTCAAGAAAGTTGGATATTCTTTTCTCAGGTTCCACTGTAATGGTCAAACCAAAGTTTTTGAAGAAGTTATGCAAGTTTTTGATAGTGTTATTATATTGTCTCGATCTCTCCCCAGATACAAACAAGGCATCGTCCCTATACAACCCACCCTGTAAATGTCCAAAATTAAACCCCAATTCTCTCATCAAGTACAAACCTACCAGGTCAGTGACCTGGGCAGAGTCTACCTGCTCTATCCTGGATATTGAGCTGTATACTCTTCACAATAGGTTTTACCTTTCCTAAAAGTTTGCTTTTAGTACACCACTTATATATATATATATATATATATATATATATATATATATATATATATATATAACCTGGCAAATGCTTCGCTGACCCTGTTTAACACTATTATCGATGGCTCTTGTTTAATAAAGTGCACTGACAAATTGGAAGTTTGATTTCATGTTCTGATGAAGTTGTCTAAGCATTGTGACAAATCCGGGTGATCTACTTAGTTAAATAAACAAAAAACGATCATGTCAATTGTGCCATGAACGGATTTATATCCGCTCTGACATTCCGAGGTAACTGTGGGATACACCCTTCTCGTGATCCGGTTAAGGAAGATCTTTGAAAAGATTTTGCCCACCATATCCAGACAGCTTATACCTCAGCAATTACCATAGTCAGACTAGGCTCTGTTCTACTCGGATAATCAGACCAGAACCGCATCTATCCAGTCCTGATAAACGTAGACATTCTTCCAGATATCAGATAACAGATGGTGAATTTCTGCGGCAATCATGTCAACCCCGTAGCGGAGAAAATCAACAGAAATGTTATTAACGCCATGTATTTTCCCGATTTACATTTCCTTAAATCTATTGCACATTGGCCAGATGGTGGGATGATCCATAATCTTATGGTTGATATAATTCGGAAGCAGGTAGTTGATGACACCTTCAGATACTGATGTGCTCAGTCTACCTTTTCATAATACTCTCTGGACTTTTATGGGGAAACCTGTCTCTAGCCCCGAGTCGTACCATAAATGATGATCATTGAGGACATGAAACCTGTTTGACCAAGTCGTACATTGTTTTGGTATCTTTTAACCGTAAGTCTTATGTGTTATTTGAGAGATATACAGCCACCACTGGTTCTTCATTTTTCGTATACTACGCTGAGACGACGATTTTTCACTCTTGAAAGCTTGCTGCAAAGGTTCAGTTTTTTTATGTGCGCCGAGGTATCGTTGATTCGATTTGTCTTGCTCTTCTATGAGCTTTTTGAACAGGAGATGTTTACCATCGAACCGATCGTGATGATTCTTCTTTTTGAAACCAAGAACCTCAACGCTACTCTCAGAAATTGATTCCACGCGTCATCAAACAGCACACTCTCGAACGCCCCATGAACCCCCTCACGTATACTTGCGACCTATAGTCTCGATACATCAATGTATTTGGACACTTTGAGTGCAAGACTTACGCAGTTCGGTTTACGATACACAATTTGTTGGTCTGATATACATTCTACATTGCATAGGGGTCACCCAGTGCACATATCTTGAAGGTCGTCTCGGTTGCGAGTGATAACGTAGTCAAGGATGCGACGATGCTTTGACGGTGGCTGGATCCAAGTTTGCTGATGCGTAACTTTCTGGTGTGAAAAGTGTTGAAAATGATGAGACTAATTGCAGTACAAAACTGAAAAAGATAGGTCATTGCTATTCACGTTCCATACGTAAGTCTAAAGGAATTATCACTTAAAATGTAACCGACTTTCAGAGTTAGCATTTTATTCGCAGACGTCGATACGTATGCTTAAAATAGACAATGCAGAAAGTTCGTCGGAGTACATTCCATTAAAATATTTGTAAGACAAGCACTGGGATGCAACATTGCGGCGATGGGACAGGGGCTGGAGCTTGGCAGATTGTGTGGGATCTATTAGAGGCTTTTTAGGGACCCTGTTTAAGATGGAGAGGCTAGTGGTTAGTGCACCAGCCCAGATGTGACAACAATATTCCATGCATGGGCGAATAGTGGCTTTTTTTTAGAGATATAGGATATTGGCAAGTTTTTTTTAGTAGAGTAGAGGGAGCCCATCTTCCTTGCAGCAGCCTTGGCAATATCTTCTATGTATTTTCATGCTAAGTTTAATTGAAATCCACGCAGTAATTTCTAAGCCTATAGTGAACAAACACAGCGAAGGACAAACATATACTTCATTTTATTATTATTATTATTATTATTATTATTATTATTATTATTAGATAGATGAGATAAATAAGAAGTCGATGAAGGAAGCTAAGTCATAGTTATCTTCATACCAGGTTTAGTTGAAACTCACGCAGTAGTTTGTGAATCGATGGCGGAAAAAACAGAAACCCAGAGATTGCTTCTTATTTATATTAGATGTGCGACTTACTATGAAGGTGGATGGAATTCAAGTGTTGTTGGGTGTCGGGCGTTTGTCGAGCCGACATCAAAGGAGACGCCGATAAATCGATGCAAATGGATATAAAAAAGTGAGAGATGAGTTGAGGGGAAGAGGAGGGGAAGATATAAAAAATTGCAAACCTTTGCTAAATTGATCGAACAGTGACTGACTCAGCAGGATGGGATTGTGAGATTTGCAAACGTTCAAGCTTCGGTCTGGCTTGAATTCATGTTAGGATTACGGGGGCACCTGTCGCGATGCGTTTGTGTGCACATATGCGTGTATACATGGGTGTGTGATAGTGTCTTCGTATCATAAGTGGGTGCTTGTGTTTGCTGGTATGCGTATCACTGTGTGTGTTTGCGTATTTTTATTATATGCTTGTGTTTGCAGGCATGTATACTTGTGTCAGTGTGTGTGTATGTGTGGATTTGCGTATCATTATTGCTTGCTTACGCGTGCTTGTATGCTATTTATGTAAGGTATATGTGTGTGTATCTGTAGTTTATTCTGCGCTTGCGGTAATATTTGTGTCAGTGTACATTAGGGCAGGTCGATTTTGGAATCGTGATGATGCGATGCCAATGATAGTTGGGGTTTGGCATGGTAAATAACGATACAAAATATTTTTTCCCAAATCGTTACCGTTAATTGAGGAAACGACTTTAAAGGTTGGAAATTAGCGTTTTCGCATGTGTTTTCGGTGATCAGTGAAATATTTCCCGCCGTAAAAACATTCCGTACCGTTGGAGAAATAAACATGTGTAAATATCATTTAATAAAGATTTTGTCAACTAAATTATTTACATTATTCTCAATAAATCAAATAAAAATAAATAAGGATCATAAATAATGAAAAATATTCACTTGTAAAGGCAAAATTGAGATTAAATATACAGTGTTTAGTAAACACAGTATTTTACTATTTACGTAAGTGACCGATAAAAGATTGCTTCATTTTTTGTCTCTCGTGGAATTCAGGATTTGTGATTTTTCAGTAGAAAACAAATTAGACTAATTTTAATTATCAATAAAACACCATTAAACCGAAAAATGCCTCCATTTTAATGATGAAATAAAATAAATATAATGTTTTTATTAATAGTGACGCTGGAACTTTCTTTTGGGGGTATTATTAAAATTTACACCGTTTTAAATGCATGCTTTGTTATTGTATATCGAATGTATGAAATATTGACCACTGTTGGATTTTAATTGTAAAAATAATTAGTAATTTTGTATTTTTATGTAAGAAACTTAATTATTTGACATAGAAAGAACAAAAGCTTGTTTAATCTACATAATTTTATATTTTAAGTGTATCTGGCGTTTCTAACGCGTTTGTTTTTCTCCGTCGAAGAAAGATTTCCATTTTTAGGTAAGTAATTTATTTTCGTTCTATTTTTTTTTTTCGTGTTTCAAATTAAATTTTATCAATGAAGTTTGTATTAAAATACCATAATGTTTCAGTTTTGTATTAGAAAAAACTAATTTTTGGTGCATTTAAAGTTATTACCCATCATTTATTTTTCTATTTTACGGACCATTTTTTTCTGTGTAAAATTACCGATTATGTCGCTAGAGTAATCCGTTTTTTTTTAACGCAATATTTTAGATTTTAGAGTATTTTTATTTTTAGTGTAGTTGTCATGAATTGTGTGATCATTTTACATTAAATGTATTTGGGAAAGTGATCCCCACTCTAAAATCTAAATTATTGGGTAAAAAAATAAGGATTTTATCATAACTCAAACAGTATTGAGTCTGTTTAAATAGTCCTGTCATTTTAAGCCACACTTTTAGATGGAGCCTAACCCGAACTCCAACAGACTATCACTAAAGCTAACCAAAACTCCTTACCATAATTGTCAGCCATTTTTTAAAATATGAAACTAGAAGATATAAATCAAACTCTTTTTTAGACTTATTCATTTATTTTCTTTTTTTTCAGATAAAAATGTCTGTAAAAGGACGTTCTGTTTTAACTCGCAGTAAGAGTTCCAAAAGATTTGCTGGTCCACCTTGTCCTTTGGATAAAACGGAACCCCCAACTTTACGACAAGTTATCCAGTTTAGTTATTTCCTTGAAAATACCTATCCCCACTTTTCAAATAATGATATTTCCAAATTGATCGCAAAGGAAATAATCAATATTTGGCAAGCAGTGAACCCACAATTGCCTTTGTTAAGAGAATATTATATAGGGCAGAGGGTGAATGTATTTTGCTTCAAGAGGGCCAAACTGATTAACAGGAAAACTCTTACTGCACCCAAAGTGAAAATAATTAAGGAACAGCTGGATACATTATTTGATATTTCTTCATGTTGCTGCAAACTGCCTGTCTTAAGATGTGATGACTTTGCTGTAAAGTGCAATACAGAAAATTGCCAAACAAGGCATATCGTCTGCACTTGTCCTCCTAACAAGAAGGTAATATTAATTCTATGATTGTTTGAATTTTTTAAATTGAACTAATTCATGTCCCAATTTTCAATATTGAAATTAATTGGAAAATATGAATTAACTTCTGATAATCTTTCTTTTTCTAGTAAATAATATTGTGATATTTTCCTTAATATTTGTCATGTATGCTAGATATGTTATTAAACACATAAACATTTTGACATTTCAGGTTCCCATTGAAGAGAGAGAATATTTAAAAGATCAGAGAGAGAAAACAGGACCAAAAGGCAGTTTCTAACTTGTACCTATTGACAAAAATGCTGTCAAAAAATACAAAAAAGATTCAGCTGAAGCAGATAGATTAGACAGGCAAATTGAAAGACAGCAACAAGATTCTTCACATGTTGCTTCCTCTACATCAGAAATCTTTTCACAGACATCTTCCAGTGAAGAAACAACCGATGACAGTTTTGAGCCAGGGAGACAGTCTAAGGGACCTTAGTCTTTTAAAAGTCCCGAGATATTCTATGGAACTGATTAGAGGTGATATATCTTCTAACCTTGGGGCTTGCCTTGTTAATGCCTTTCTATTAGACTTACAACACATGGGCCTTCTTCATCCAACCATTGATTTAAAAGACATTATTATAGATAAATCAAGAATAGATAGAGAAAAGGCAAGAGTGAAAGTAACCAGCCATCAAAAACATGTCCAGGAATATGAACATCTTATCTGCATTGGAGTTGATTGCAGAGTTGATAAGGACACTTTGTATTACAAGGAAATTATAGGGAAAAATGGTGAAAAAATGATTAAGAAAAGCAAGAGACCAGAGCGCCACTTAACATTTACTAGAGAGATAGGAACTGCAAGTAAATATCTCACCCATAGAGTGATACCCAACATTGGTGCAACTGGTGTTCTTCTAGCAGAGGATGTTGCTGCTGTTCTAGAAGAGTACAACAGTGTAAATACTATTAAGGCAATTCTGGTGGACAATACCAGTACAAACACTGGTTGTGAAACCGGGATGGTTACAGCTTTGGAGAAAAAACTTAAAAGAAAGTTACATACCATTGGCTGTTCACTTCATCAAAATGAACTGCCATTTACAGCCATCTTTAAATTAATTGATGGAACTACAAGAAGCCCTACCACTTTCACTGGTCCTTTAGGGAAACTTTGTGGAACTAATTACCAGGATTTGCCCCAGGTAGCATTTCATAGTATTAGTGTTCCTCTGTATAATTTATATCTTACTGCAGAGGTAATGAATGATTTAAGTGGTGACCAGCGGCAAGAAGCAAGAAGCAAGGCACAAGCACATTATAACCAAAACATTGTGTCACCAAATAAGACCTTCATTTACTTCGAAGGGAAACTACAGGGAACAATTTAGTTCTATTATAACATAATTTGGTAAACTTACAGTATTGTCCTCACAACAAAAATTACATAAGCTAAAACAAAAATAACTTCAATGCAAAACAAATTTAAATAAATATATCGAATCGCATACTTTAAAAAGCGAAATTAACGGTATCAAAACTAATTATTATTTATCGTAGCTAGAAAAGAGTCAGCAGTTAAAACAAGAACATGGCGCGACATTTCGTGACAGTCTCAATCCAATATGGTAGTATTTTCAAAGTCGTTTACACTTCAGATGAAAGACAAAAATGTATGAAATTAAATTCGGTTTTCACATGCTTAAACTATGCAGGTTTGTAGAGAATTTCATTCTGATGCGTTTTTATATAAGGTAAGCGTTGTTTTATTTTTTTATTTAGAAGTTATTGCCTGAGAACTACACTGTAAGCTTACCCATAATTTTATATGGTGCAGTAGGTTTTAGCACATTGTTCAATGAACAATTCAAATTTAAAACATTTGTTCCTATAATCTGTTTCCAGTAGTATTATTGTATAATACACTTTTATTTATATATTTTTAAAAGTAATTATGACCAAAAATGTAAAAGTGATTAGCCTTTTTTGTAATTATGTACAATTTCTACAGTTCTCATTTATTGAATACAGTTAAAAAATGACATATTTTACTAGTGGTGATTCATACTTAGAATTCTGGTTTGAATATATTTTCTATTCATTGTATCTAACAAAAAATATCAATTTTATCTGGATTTATTAGTGAAATAGTAAAATTTTGAAGTCAATTTGTCAGCAAAATCCTGCGGAAATGAGGTATTTCTGAACATTTTCGTACCCGATCTTTAAAACTAAATGCTCAGTTAAGTTTTAAAGTTAGGAATCTAATTTTTGGTATCAGTTCTCACAACACCAAACCCCAGCTTTCGCCACCGTAGCAGCGTTGATTTTCTAAAAAAAGTGGAAAATCGACCTGCCCTAGTGTACATGTATCCGCGTATCATTATTGTATCACGGTGGATTCGTATGCGTATATATGGCAGTGTGTCTGTGTGTATCTGTGTATCTTTATCGCGTGTTTGCTTGATGACTTGTATCAATGTGTTTGTATATCAGCGAATCATTCTCTTTTGTTTGCGTCTGATTATATTCGTGTTTATGTGTCAGTGTGCGTGTGTATCTCTGTATCCTTATTCTGGGCTGAGTGTGCTTGTATACGTGTTTGTCTTAATGTGTGTAACTGCGTATTTCATGCTTGTATCACTTTTCTTGCGTGTGTTTTCTCTGCATATTTTGTGTGTGCGTGTGTGTGTGTGTGTGTGTGTGTGTGTGTGTGTGTGTGTGTCAACGTATCCTTATCTAGTGCTTGCGTGTATCTCTATTCGTATTTACGGCGGTGTTTCTGTGTGTGCTTGTATACCTATCTGTGGCGGTGTGTGTGTGTATGTATCTAAGTATCATTCTCTGCTTGCATGTGATTTTATACGTATTTGTGTGAATGTGTACCTATATGTGCTTGTCTTTGACTATGTATATATGTGTCAATATAATTGTGTTATTGCGTGCTTGTATTCGTTTGTATGTTTGTGCTTGCATGTGATTGTATGCCTATTTGTGTCATTGTGTGGGTGTCTGTATCTACGCATACTTATTGTGTCTTTGCGTATGCTTGTAAGCATATTTTTTATCATTATATGCGTTTTCTTTTGTGTCTCTGCCTGTGTGTGTCTGCGTA
The DNA here is from genome assembly GCA_963556195.1 of Sepiola atlantica. Classification (NCBI taxonomy): domain Eukaryota; kingdom Metazoa; phylum Mollusca; class Cephalopoda; order Sepiida; family Sepiolidae; genus Sepiola; species Sepiola atlantica. The sequence continues at coordinate 40,152,871 of OY744531.1, forward strand.
TCCGAATTGGGAGACACCTGAAACAGCTAGGCTACCAATCAAATTTAAGACAAATATAATGCATGCGTCTGTATGGATTGTATGTTTGTTAGATGTTTCGATATTTCAATATTTCGATATTTGTCAGCATTGGCTCTAAACTTTAAATAATAAATTAAACCCCTCAACAATTTTTAAAATCATTTTTGTAATATAGAGTTTGAAAATATACGATTTTTTTACAATATCCCAAAAAATCTTAAATTTTAACATTTATATTTTTGCTAGCCTGGGAGGATAATAGCATGGTGAACGAACATATACTACACTGATCCCCAAAAGGAGGAGGTAATGACAGAGAATGATATTATGACAACGGAATAGATAGTACACCAGACCCCCCCCCCCAAAAAAAAATAACGGTAATACCTGGGAGGATCCCTGCATAAAACTAGAAGGTAATGCCTGTCAGTATGGTCTCATGACAACATAACAGATATTGCATTATCGTCTCCAAAGGAGGAGGTTATTCTTGGGAGAAGGATCTTATGACAACGGAACCGATATTACACTGCTCAGTCCTATTATAATGCAAAAATTATAAAACAACAATAAATGAAATCAGTTTTTTTCATTCGTCTAAAAATGCCTCGTCATGAAGATATTACGTTTTATGGTTCCTTTGCCTTGGCTACGATCAAAGTGTAGTATCTGGTCTCAGCATCTCAGCGATATCAGACATTTTACTATCGACGAAATTATTGCGTATAAGAAAATATGACAATGCAAGTTAAAAATGTATGTTACAGAATATTAATTTATTAAAAAGTATTTTAAAAATAAATATGTAAATTAAGAATACCCAAAGCTGATTGTGAGTGTTTGCCGATTACTATACATACGGTATTTAAAAATGCTATGTTGTAACACAGAATGAAATAAGCTTTAGCCATTTTGATGTTAATTTAGTTATAATAGGTGGGAAAATCTTTCGCGTTTATTCATTTAGACTAGTAGGGCTACCCGGCGTTGTCCGGGGGCATGGACACAAAACTAGAAGAGTTGAAAAAAGTGTGCAACATCTTTTTAATAAAATTTCTCTTTCGCTCTCTCTCCCTCCCTTCCCATATATATCTCTCAAGTAGCTCAATACCATAGAAATAAAAATAAAAAAGAAAGCTAACTGACTGCCCGGTTGATTTAGTTTCAGTATTGTTTTTTAAACAATAACCAGTTCGAATTTATGAAAGTTATTTACTCCCGTTACATTAATTTATTTCTTAGTGACCCAAAGGGAATTAATTTTTAAATATTTGCTATTACCATAATTACGTCGAGATCGCACTGAATCCGATGAGGTAAGGTTTTAAGTGTATCTTGTGTAGTTTCTGAGTTTTATCCGAACACATACAGACACAAGCACAGAATTACGGCTTTCTTTTATATACCAGACATCGCATAAAACTAATCCTTAAACCCTTTACTTAGTGCAAAAGTTCAAACGCCACAATATTTCGATACGATTGTTTACGATAATTTGTATCACTTGAATAATTAGAGTTACTATTCTTATCATAATTGTTATATTTTCATAACGTTTCGGCCGATGTAACCGACCTTTTTCAGGTGCATTTTTTCGAACTTTGGAATCTTCATGTTGAACTCAGAAACCTAAACGGAATTAAATAGAAATACCAGATCCTAATTAACAAAAGATTATGTTAATTGAAAGTTTATTTAATTTTAATGAATTTATATTTTAATAAATTTATATTTTAATGGGTTTATATTTTAGATTCTTTCATTTTAACAGAAATATCAGATCCTAATTAATAATAGATTATGCTAATATAAAATTTCATTTCATTTTAATGAATTTATATTTTAATGGGTTTATATTTTAGATTTTCATTTTAATATCATAATTAATGGGAGATTATGTTACTAGAAATTTCGTTCATTTTAATCTAGTAATATTAATCTTGAAGTGTCTTAAAAAGTCTGTGTTTGTCTGTAACGTTACACTATTCCATTATGTCATATGAAATAGTAATAAAAACTCTAACAGTAAAACTACATTTTTATTTGTTAAAACCCCCTAAAAACAAGAGAACTGTTTCTTTTATTTCTATTCTATTAAATGTAATATTTAAAAAAAATTATTTCTAATTTTTTTAGATGAGGATTGATAATTTGCATAATTTTGGTTATTCGGATTACATTTCTCATCTTGAGTGTTATAATCACAACGTTTCGGCCGCTGTAACCTCCGGCTTTCTTCAGGTGTATCTCTTCGAACTCGGGAATCTGGACGGAATTTCGAACGGAACCCTTTATTTAATCAAGGACCCGTGGCGCAGTAGATATAGTACTAAGTTAAATTCAGTTCCAAGTGATAGTCATCTTAAGGTTGAAGGTTCAATCCTCGGTGCGGGCGATACGAAGAATTGCGAATTACTGAAGACATCTCCCAGTCATGGCTGACGGAACAAGAGCATGCTACCCCGGTGGATTAAATAAAGGGTTCCGTTCGAAATTCCGTCCAGATTCCCGAGTTCGGCAGAAATATTCCCGAGTTCGAAGAGATACATCTGAAGAAGGCCAGAGGTTACAGCGGCCGAAACGTTGTGATAATAACACTCAAGATGAGAAATGTAGTCCGAATAACCAAAATTATGCATTTTTTTTATTTTTGCCTTTCGCGGGACAGCAAAATAGTCGCAGGGTTTGGAAAGTAATTGACCTAATTAAAATGTAAGTACCAACGAACATCTCTTTTATTTATCGATTACATTAAATGTAGGTCATATTGTGTTTTGATTGGCGTTTTAAAGAAAAAGTATTAATATAGTAAATACTAATAGTAGGAAAGTATGGGAATCTGAGAACCAACCCATAATGATGATTTGTATCGATACACATCAGTTAATGTATCATAGTGAACAAATACACGCTAACTGAATCGATTTGTTTAATTTTATAGATTAGTTGAATTGTGACCTGTTGGACCACAACGACTATCATTACTTATTCTACATTGATTTGATTCGAAAATTCATAAACTATGAAATATCTTTTAAGACATTCTTCTTACATAATTACAACTAATATGTCTCTTTAATTCTATATTATCCTTATTATTATTATTATTATTATTATTATTATTATTATTATTATTATCATTATCATTAGCAGTAATCGTAGCAGTAATATTAGTAGTAGTAGTAGTAGTAGTAGTATATTAAAGTATTATTATTATTTATTATTCTTATGTCGAAATAAAAGAGGCTTGTTATTTTGCTATCTAATTTAGATACGTGCTTGTGGTATTACAGACACACGTATGCAATTTAGATGCCGACGCAGATAAAAGAGAATCACCCTTTTTCTAAATATTTACAGAGACATTATAAATAAAGAAATATTAGAGTGGTTGAATCAACAGAGCGAGAGGTGGCGAGAGAAATATGTAGATAGCTAAAAGAGGGATGAGTGACTTACGGCTAATTAGAACAATTAAAACAACTTTTTTTCAAAATTGGTCATAAACGATAAAGTGATACAGCTGTTCGCTCCAGAGTTATCGGAGTGATCTCCTTTGGACTATTTCTGAGTTATCGCCCTTGAATTATTCTGGACAACTCGTTCCACGCAAATGCAAAAATTCAGAGAGAGTTTCTCTCTTTTTGTCTGCAAGATCCTACACGGACATTGAACGTGGTCTGACCGGCTACAATCTTCGCAAAGGATTTACAAACCCTAGTAGTAGTCGTATTAAATTTCCTTTTTCTGATGGCAGTCGCCTAGACCCCAAGAACACCACAACCAACAAATGTAAGTCATATCTACTCTATTGTTCATATATCTCTATATATGACCCTGGCAACACGCGTGTCTTACTTATTTTATTGGGACATTAATATATTCTTTCTTTGGCACTGATGTATGTGGTGATTTCCGACCACTGATGTGTTACTCATGATGACACAACACAAAATGTCGACCTCGTGTACACGTAATCGTTAAAAATGTAAAAGCTAGGATATAAACTTTTTGTTAGCTTTATACTGCCAACGTTAATTTGAAAACACCTGTTCGTGGACAATGCGTATGTAACCCCGGCAAGACGCACACTATACAACGATAAAAGAAAATGAAAATTCGCAATCGTTGGACCTCATTTTTCTTTAAATAACAATAATTGTTTCATTTTTCATAATTTCTCATAACATAATTTCTCAAGATGGAGTGGCTATTTTTAAGAGGCTTGGCAAAGACCATGAGAATATTTCTTGAGAGTCGCTGTGAAAATTATTATTATCAAAGAATTTCCAACAGAACTTTACACCA